>OZ030016.1:377500-977500 GCA_964023405.1 Apodemus agrarius | reverse complement strand
GAAAAGAGTGTTCTGAGGACTCTGAAGACATTTTCAGGGGCACTGCAGCTTCTTGCTCCCACTTTTACCTTTTTGGTCCCTGTGCTCTAGTACAGGAGAGCTGGAAACAGGTCTTCATCTCTCAGCTTATGTGACAGATATAAAACAAAGATGAGGACGTCTGGATGTCAGATTCCCTAGACTGGAGTTCTATTGTCATGCAAGCAAGAAACAGAAATAATATCATGGGGTCAGTGCTGTGGTTGAGCCTGGCGGCAGAAATAACTTTAACCTGACAGACAACAAGAGCTTTGATATTTGGAAACTTAGTTTCAGACTTGGTAGACAATTTCCATATGCCATCCTATTTAATTCCACCAGTCCCAAGGGACAGGTGCACACCTGCCCTTTGCAAATGGGCAAGCCTAGGTTTAGGGGTGGCTTTATCCTTCTGTCACTCTCCTTTGGGGCATTTACATGCTTGCCCTTCTAAATTTCAATTTCCTGTTTGCACCTTCAACTAAAATTGCACTAGGCCGGGGTTGGTGGCGCACGCCTTTAATCCCAGCACTTGGGAGGCAGAGGCAGGCGGATTTCTGAGTTCGAGGCCAGCCTGATCTACAGAGTGAGTTCCAGGACAGCCGGAACTATACAGAGAAACCCTGTCTCAAAAAAAAAATTGCACTAGGATTATAACACAGAGGGAGGTTATAACTTTATCAGTATCAGAGCATGGTCCATTCCTTTCATGTAACTCATGCCCAGTGAAAGCTACTTGATTAAATAAAATGTATCAGAATTGAGATGGGACCTGATACTTCTCACTGTGGGAGCACATTAGCAGGCTGTGCAAATTGTGAAAAGAATTCTGCACATACATATTGTTAAAGGTTTTTTAGTTATTAGATTTATTGTGTGTGTGTATGTGTTGAGGGAAATGTGAGGTAATCAATGGACAACTTGTTAGAAGTTAGTCTTCCTTTCAACTGTGAGAGTCCAAGGACTCGAACCCAGATCCTCAGGATTGGTGGTAGGTACACTTACCTGATGAGCCATTGCAGCTGTCCGTTGTTAATGTTTTGACAGATGAGCCCATACACACTACTGCTGGTTTACCTGTTTGGAGTTAATTCTCCAGGGTAGGTGTCCCTGGGGAAATCAAGCAGCTGCCTAGGTCATCAGTGCTTCTAGAGGCATGGAGGGTTTAAGCAGATAGGGCAGCAGCACCAACACCAGGGCAAAGCTGCCCACCTGACCCCCTGCTGGCTGGAGATGAGACTCAGGCATGCCTTAGTGTGATTATCCACTGCATTCCTAGATTGCTGGCCTTCTCAATAAAACTCAACTTAAAAATTAATTTCCCAGGCCTGGGAGATGACTCAACAGATGAAGACATTTGCTCCTAAGCCTGGTGATGTGAGTTTGATCTCTGGGATCTACTTGGTGGAGGCAGAGGACTAATTCATAAAAGTTGATGTACACCACACACACACACACACACACACACACACACACACACACGAGAGAGAGAGAGAGAGAGAGAGAGAGAGAGAGAGAGAGAGAGAACAAATGGTTTTATTTAGTTTTTCTTTTTGTGAAGAAATTTGTTTTAATTTTGAAGGAACATGACATCAAAGCCATAAAACAAATGTTTTTAAAACTTTTTTTTTTTTTTTTGGTTTTTTGAGACAGGGTTTCTCTGTGTAGTCCTGGCTGTCCTGGAACTTACTCTGTAGACCAGGCTGACCTCGAACTCAGAAATCCACCTGCCTCTGCCTCCCAAGTGCTGGGATTACAGGCGTGCGCCACCATGCCCGGCTCTAAAACATTTTTTTAATGTTTCATGTCTACTTCATTTTGATTGTGACAGTCTGAGTTCCAATATTTCTGTCCTACCAGGACCTTGTCCATACTACTCCATAAGTTGGTTTCCCAATCTTATAAGTACAGTTATAGAAATATAAAATGTGGGAGCTCAGACAAGAGAAAGTCAGGATAAGGCTCACAGGGAAGGTGATATAATTTAGGCTAGATTTTTTTTTTTTTTGGCAAGGTTTCTGCCTCTGCTTCCCAAGTGCTGGGATTAAAGGCATATGCCACCACTGCCGGGCTTGGGTTGGATCTTGACGTTGTAATTTGTCAGTTCAAGAAAGCATTAAAGGGATGATGAGAAACAGCTGACCACATTGAATGAGAGAGTAAGTTGTGTTTGATTTATCAGAACTGGTGCATAATTCCATCATTAAGCATGGGTTGAAAGGATTAGTGATAATAAAACCAGGAAGCTAGGGTACAACAAAATGTAAGAACTTTGCACAGTATTTGAAGTTAAGCAGTTTGGATGATGGAGCTCTGTTGACAGCTTTTTTTTCCCCAAGACAGGGTTCCTCTGTGTAGCCCTGGCTGTCTTGAAACTCACTCAGTAGACCAGGCTGGCCTTGAACTCAGAAATCCGCCTGCCTCTGCCTCCCACTGCTCGGCTGTTGACAGTTTTTAAGCAGAGATTCCATACTTGGATAGAAAAGACTGGAATCGCTGGGCGGTGGTGGCTCACACCTGTAATCCCAGCACTTGGGAGGCAGAGGCAGGCAGATTTCTGAGTTCGAGGCCAGCCTGGTCTACAGAGTGAGTTCCAAGACAGCCAGGACTATATAGAGAAACACTGTCTCAAAAAACAAAACAAACAAACAAACAAAAAAAAAGACTGGAATCAGAATATGTCAGTTCAATACCTATTTTTTAAATTTTCATTTAAGACAGGGTCTCATTATGTAGTTCGGTCTGGCCTAGAATTCTCTATATAGACCAGGCTGCCTGCCTCTGTCTCCCAGTGCTGGAACTGAAGGCCTGCCCCACGAAGCCTGGCTTTAAGACCTAAATTTGCCATTGCTATGTGATTGTGTGGTTAGGGATTCTCATGTACTTAGTTTCCTAAGTGAAAATGATATATATTGTGATGCCAAAAATACAACAAGGGCAGAAAGCAAGAATACAAAAATCAAGACAAAACAAAAAGCCCACAGTTCATATCTTAAAGGAAATAAGAGATAATTTATAATGGGCACAGTGGCAGAGCTTTAATCCTAGCACTTTGGAGGCAGAGACAGGTGGGTCTCTATGAGTTCAAGGCTATCCTGGCCAAATAGTCATTCCCTGTCTAAAATACTGAGAACAAGTGAAGAGAGAGAGAGGGAGGGAGTGGGAGAGGGAGTAAAAGGCAAATAGAGGTAGAAGAGAGAAATACAGAATTATTTATTCTGAAGCCAAAAATTGAGTGGCCATGATCTATGAACACATATTCGAATTACTACAAATGCCATGGTCCAATGTAGTAAGAGTTTCATGAAGTCCTTTGTTTTGGTTTTGGATTTCTGAGACAGGGTTTCTCTGTGTAGTCTTGGCTGTCCTGAAACTCACTCTGTAGACCAGGCTGGCCTCGAACTCAGAAATTCCACCTGCCTCTGCCTCCCGGAGTGCTGGGATTACAGGCGTGAGCCACCACCGCCCAGCTGTGTGTCTGTGTTTTAATCCTGTACTTCTTAGAAAAACACCTGAGCCAGTGAGATGGCTCAGTGGGTAAGGGCACTTTGTCATTAGGTCCAATGATGTATCAATAGGCAAGAAACAATTCCCAAAAGTTGTTCTCTGACTCTTCCACGCACAAATGAATAAATATAATTTAAGAAAAGACTGCTTAGCCGGTTGGTGGTGGTGCATGCCTGTAATCCCAGCACTCTGGGAGGCAGAGGCAGGTAGATTTCTGAGTTCGAGGCCAGCCTGATCTACAGAGTGAGTTCCAGGACAGCCAGGGCTATACAGAGAAACCCTGTCTCAAAACACCAAATCCCCCCCCCCCCAAAAAAAAAGACTGTCTCAAGAAAAGACTGCTTAGGGCTGGAGAGATAGCTCAGTGGGTAAGAGCACTGACTGCTCTTCCAAAGGTCCTAAGTTCAAATCCTAGCCACCACATGGTGGCTCATAACCATCTGTAAGGAGATCTGACACACTCTTCTGGTGTGTCTAAAAACAGCTACAGTGTACTTAGATATAATAAATAAATCTTTAAAAAAAGAAAAGACTGCTTATATTAAATTAGAGCGTACCCATATGACTATATTTTACTTTAAGCCTTTGCAGCCTAACCTCCAAATATAGAGGTTCTGAGAAAGTAGGGTGAAGAATTCAACATAATGTATTTTAAGGAATACACAGCTTATAATAGCATATGACATCAACATAAAATAGTTGCCACCTCAAAGACAGTGTAAGAATAGTTTATTCTTCAGCCAAGTGTGAGTGACCATGGCCCAGAGATGTGGATTCAGGTTATCCCAAATAACATATTCCAAAATGGTGATGGCTTAAGTTTTTATAGTTACATAACAAAAGAAAGTCATAAATCAATGTATTTTTCAAATACTCTGTAAGGCATATTAGGTGGACAGGGCAATGTGGAGAGAGAAATCTTTATTCTTTCTTTCTTTCTTCTTCTTCTTTTTTTTTTTTTGGATTTGGTTTTTTTCGAGACAGGGTTTCTCTGTATAGCCCTGGCTGTCCTGGAACTCACTCTAGACCAGGCTGGCCTTGAACTCAGAAATCCACCTGCCTCTTCCTCCCAGAGTGCTGGGATTACAGGCATGTGCCACCACCGCCCGGCTGAGAGAAATCTTTATTACAGGCCTTGGATGCTATCTGTATCTGGCATTCTTAGCTTTGGGGTTGGTGGAAGCTGGCATCTGTTATGTTTAAAACATTCCAGAAGAGGGCTGGAGAGATGGCTCAGCAGTTAAGAACACACTTTTCTGAGTTCAATTCCCAGCAATCACGTGGTGGTTCACAACCTTCTGTAATAAGCTCTGATTGATGCCTTCTTCAGGTATGTCTGAAGACAGTGGTACTGTACTTACATAAAACAAACAAATAAATCCTTTAAAAACTTTAAAAAGATTTTGCATGATAGTCACAAGGATGTTAGGTTGGACAGAGGTGGCAATGAAGGGAGTTAATGATAGTCTAAGGCATTGTGGCTTTGGGTCTGCAGGGTTTCTGTTGTTATTAGAAGCGGCCTTAAGGTCAGCCTCAGACCTCAGCAATGACGTCACCCCAGGAGACATGCACCCTTGTATCTGTTGCCATGGCAACCGCCACACACACACACACACACACACGCCCTACCAGCACCTCACCTGTGCACCATGGTGTACGTGATTACATCACAGCCCCAATAAAAGGCAGAGACTCTGACCCCTTGCCTTTCTTCTTCCTCTTCTCTTCCTCGCCTTCCCTCAATAAATCTCTTCTCATGGGACTGTGATGGTCTGGCGTGATCTGTCTAGATACAAGCCGCCTTCTAACACAACAGTTTCAACTCTCCACAATCATAAAGTTCTAAAGGATCAGTTTTTTTTTTTTTTTTTTTTTTTGGTTTTAAAAGACAGGGTTTCTCTGTGAAGTCCTGGCTGTCCTGGAACACACTCTGCAGACCAGGCTGGCCTCGAACTCAGAAATCCACCTGCCTCTGCCTCCCAAGTGCTGGGATTACAGGTGTGTGCCACCACGCCCGGCTCAATTTGGTTTTTTAAAATATTTAACGTAGGCATACCTTTTCCCCCCTGAAAGTTGTAGTTTACAAGAAGAAAACCAACATGTAGATACTCTGCAATAGCCAGGCAATGGTGGCACACGCCTTTAATCCCAGCACTTGGGAGGCAGAGGCAGGCAAATTTCTGAGTCCAGCCTGGTCTACAGAGTGAGTTCCAGGACAGCCAGGGCTACACAGAGAAACCCTGTCTCAAAACAAACAAACAAACAAACAAAAATAAAAGAAAACAAAACAAAACCTCTGCAAGCCAGGCAGTGGTGGCACATGCCTGTAATCCCAGCACTCTGGGAGGCAGAGGCAGGCAGATTTCTGAGTTCGAGGCCAGCCTGGTCTACAGAGTGAGTTCCAGGACAGCTAAGGGCTACACAGAGAAACTCTGTCTCAGGAAAACAAAACACAACAAAAAACCTCTGCGATGTCTGCTATGACAATGGCAAATGAAAAATGAAAAATTACTTTCTGGCCATTCTGTCCAAACAGGAACATGGTTACACACAAGTTTACTCCCCAACCTCTACCCTTAAGTACTGAATTCCCTGACTAGAGGCTGGGTTGGATGAGTTTTAGGTTTGTCAGGAAATGCAAGCCTGTGTCTGAAATGAATGCCTATCTTTGTGAGATTAGACCACTGACCCTTGTGGGACAGAGAGATCCACTACCTGACCTCCATAAAGAAATGTCCTTATGAGACCCCAGTGTTGGTCTAGATGTCAACAATTTAGACTTGCCCTGGGAACAAGGAGTCTGTGCTTTGATCCATTTCTGCCATCAGAACCAGTCTGTGTCTTTATCTATCAGGTCTGTATACACATTGGCTAAGGCAGGCTAACATCGACCATTTCCAGCACTTTTGTAATAGGTACCTCTAGTAGCTAACACAGGACAAGAACACCCTCACACTCTGGTGCCTCCTCTCCATTCACGCCCTTCCCTGTGCTCCTGTTCTTGAGTCTCCAACCTCCCAGTCACTGCCTCTCAAGTTCCTGGACAAGCCATTAGCAGTTTCCAAGAATCTGCATAGATTTTCACCTCCTATCCTGTTCCTTCTCTAGAGGAGGCAAAGATAATTACCTGATTGGTAATTAATAAATAAAATCATCATATTTTCATAAAGGGTGCACATCCTGAGCTGCCCTCACCACCCCCCACCCCCAGTGCTGTGAATCTTAAAGTTTACCCATTAACTCCAGGATTACTCAGGCCTGCCTGTGAGCAGCTGTATCCACATCCCCCAAACAATCTCTACCATACCTAAGATGCTATCTTGGCTTTCTTCCTACCATAACCTCCAGTTTTCTCTCCACTAGCTCCAAGCTCTGGAAGTGCTATTGTTGTACAACCTGAAACCAGAAAGGGTAAAGCAGAGGCTTGCAAAATCAAATGGAAACAATGTAGCCAGTTTAGGTCAATCTGGGTTATGTCATGGAAGGCATTGTCTCAAAGAAAAACAAACAAAACAAAACAAGCAAAACAAAACAGGGGCTACAGAGATGACTCAGAGGTAAAAAACAAACAACAAAAAAATCTGCTGTTCTTGCAGAACTGGGTTTGATTTCCAATACCCACATGGCAGCTTACAACCATCTGTAACTTCAGTTTCAGGCTGATCTAATGCTCCCTTTTGGTTTCCATGGGCACCAGGCACACGTGTAGTACACAAACATACATGTGGGGAAAATACTCATACATAGGAGCTCAGTGGCTCAGTAGTTAAATTCATTGACTGCTCTTCCAGAGGACCCAGGTTCAATTCTCAGCAACCACCTGAGGGTTCACAACTGTTTTTAAATCCAGTTCCAGGGGAATCTGTCATCCTCAGGCACTGCATAAGCCTGGTACACAGATGCACAAACACATGTGCAGGCAAAATACCCATACATATAAAATAAAACTAAAGGGGAAAATTAAATTTAAAACAACATGAATAATAATAATAAAAACAACATGAATACGCATGATAAAGTAATTTAAGCTGGGCGGTGGAGGCGCACACCTTTAATCCTAGCACTTGGGAGGCAGGGGCAGGTGGATTTCTGAGTTCGAGGCCAACCTGGTCTACAGAGTGAGTTCCAGGACAGCCAGGGCTATACAGAGAAACCCTGTCTCGAAAAACCAAAAAAAAAAAAAAAAAAAAAAAAAAAAGAATTATAATTAAGCTTGAATTAATAATAATATTTGTGGGGGGAAGCTGTCTGAGAATTCATACAAATCAAATAAAGGAAATGGGAAAGTAGGTCTAGGAAAATATACAACGTGATCCCTAGGAAGTTTATTTGAGAGATACATTTAAAATTTTTATTTCAGACATTAAATCATTGGAAAACAAACAAACAAACCATACTGGCTACTCCACCAGTTTCAAAGGTTAAGTCACTCATCTCTGTAGTGAACGCTCCCACTGTAGAAGATTCCAGGTGGTCTGACTGCTCAGTGCTTGAACAATGTGGTACAAGTTGGTCTGAGATCATATTTCCCTTGCTCCCACCCCTTTTGTAATCACTAGTGTATCAACCATCTGTACAGGGATAAAATTTACAATTGTGCCGTGGCTATCAAAAAATTAGACTGTTCTCAGAGAAGGGCTTATGACATAGAAAGACAATAAAAGTTTACTTAATAACCACAAAAGAGAAAGGGTCTAAAAAATAAAAACCAGGGCTTGCAAGATGGCTCAGCAGGTAAGGGTACTTGCTGCCTAATTTGATGATCTGCAAGTGTTCTCTGACCTCTGTGCCACAAATATAAGTAACCAATCAGCCAGTAACAATCAATGATATTTCTATCAATTACTTTTGTTATTACTGTAATGACAAACTTGACAAGCAGTTTAGAGTGAGGAGGCTTATTTCAGCTGGGAAAACATGGTGGTCAGAGGCAAAGAGGATATTATGTCTATAGACAGGATACAGAGAGCAGAAAGGAACTTGGACCATCCATGGGTCCTTTCCACAGTGAAGCGTTTTGGTCAGTAAAACTCAACTTCCTAATGGTTCTACAACCTTCCAAACTAGCAGCACCAGATGGAAAACAAATGTTCAAATACAAAGAGCCTTTAGGGACATGTCATTTTCTTTTTTTAATTTTTTTTATTTATTGAAAAGGGAAGTAAAGGGAAGTAAAAACACTTTATGATAAAATTAAAGATTTACATGGAAAATATTTCCAATAAACATGTTAAAATTGACAGTTTTCATAGACAATTAAGGAGTAAAGTGGTAGACCTGTAAAATATTGCTAAATTAATGGAAATATGGGATAGAGACATTTTATGATAAAATCGAAGATTTACATGGAAAATATTTCTGATAAAATTGTAGAAAAATGTAGAAAAACATGTTAGAATTGAAGGTTATCATGGAAATTTTTATAATAATGGTAGGCATAAAAGTATTCCTAAGTTGATTAAAAGTGGAGTTATAAACATTTTCTGATAAACTTGAAGATTTACATGGAAACTTTCTGGTAAAATTGCAGAAATATATAAAAAATGTTAAAATTAAAGATTATCATGGAAATTATATAGATAAAATAATAGGCATAAAGATAATTCTAAGTTGATTGAAGGTGGAATTATAAACATTTTCAGATAACATTGAAGATTTAAATGGAAAATATTTCTGGTAAAATTCAAGAAATAAAAAGACAAACATTAGGCTGGGCGGTGGTGGCGCACGCCTGTAATCCCAGCACTTGGGAGGCAGAGGCAGGTGGATTTCTGAGTTTGAGGCCAGCCTGGTCTACAGAGTGAGTTCCAGGACAGCCAGGGCTACACAGAGAAACCCTGTCTCGAAAAAACCAAAAAAAAAAAAAAAAAAAAAAGACAAACATTAAAATTGACTATTTCATGGAAAATTTTATATAAAAAATGTTTGATGTAAAAACTCTAAATTAATTGAACATGAAATTAGAAACATTTGTGATAAAATCAAAGATTTACGTTGAAAACATTTCTGATAAAATGGAGGAAGTATATAGAAAGACATTAAAATTGAAGATTATAATGAAAAATAATGCAGATAAAATGGTAGACACAAAAGAAATTACTAAATTAATTAAAAGGGGAATTACAAACATTTTCTGATAAAATCTAAGATTTACTGAGAAATATTTTGTTCATCTATATCTTTTTATTGGGAAGTTGAGTCCATTGTTGTTAAGAGATATTAAGGAACAGTGGTTGTTGCTTCCTGTTATTTTTCATGTTATTTTTATGTTTGTGTGGGTATCTTCTTTTGGGTTTGTTGGAAGATTACTTTCTTGCTTTTTCTAGTGTGTAGTTTCCCTCCTTGTGTTGGCATTTTCCACCAATTATCCTTTGTAGGGCTGAATTTGTGGACAGATATTGTGCAAATTGGGTTTTATCATGGAATATCTTGGTTTCTCCATCTATGATGATTGAGAGGTTTGCTGGGTATAGTAGCCTGGACTGGCATTTGTCTTCTCTTAGGGTCTGTATGAGGTCTGTCCAGGGGCATGTCATGCTCAAATCACAACAATGCTAATCCTAAATTCAGTAAATATTTTATTAAATTATATCAGTTATTTGTTTTAAATTGTGTGTGTGTGGGGGGGGGTATTTACACTCACACCAAGGCACACATGTAATTAGAGGACAACTTTTTCTTTTTTTAAGATTTATTTATTGGCCGGGTGGTGGTGGTGCATGCCTGTAATCCCAGCACTCTGGGAGGCAGAGGCAGGGGGATTTCTGAGTTCGAGGCCAGCCTGGTCTACAGAGTGAGTTCCAGGACAGCCAGGGCTACACAGAGAAACCCTGTCTCAAAAAAACCAAAAACAAAAACAAAAACAAACAAACGAACAAACAAATGGCTGTGAGCCGAAGGTCCTTCGACCTTCAGAATAGCAGTTGGTGCTCTTACCCGATGAACTATCTCTCCAACCCCTGGAGGGCAACTTTTAGGGGTTGGTTTCACCTTCCACCCTGTAGAGGTTTTTCTGTGCTGAGTACTCAGAGCAGGCTGGCCCTCAATCTTACAGGCCACTCTCTTGTCCCATCTCATGGGAGAAGTGACAGGATCATAGATGTGAACCATCATGACCTGCTTTTTGTGGGTTTGGGGCATCATCCTTGGGTTGTTAGGTTAGCTTCTGTCCACTGAGCCATTCAAATCTCTTTACTGTTATCTCTCTGCTTTAGTTAAATGAAACTAATGGAAGTATTTTCTGACTATATAGCATTATAATTAACTCATTATTGAGTGGGGTATGATAGTGCACGCCTGTGATCCCAGCCCTTTTTATTTTAAAGATTTATTTATTTTATGTATGTGAGTACACTGTCACTGTCTTCAAACATGCCAGAAGAAGGCGTCAGATTCCATTACAGATGGTTGTGAGCCACCATGTGGTTGCTGAGCATTGAACTGAGGACCTCTGGAAGAATAGTGTTCTTAGCCACTGAGCCAACTCTCCAGTCCCATGATCTCAGCACTTGAGAAACAGACATGGAGCCTCCCTGCAAGTTCAAGGCAAGCCTGATCTATTTAAGATTATCAGGCTGAGCCGGGCAGTGGTGGCACACGCCTTTAATCCCAGCACTTGGGAGGCAGAGGCAGGCAGATTTCTGAGTTCGAGGCCAGCCTGGTCTTCAGAGTGAGTTCCAGGACAGCCAGGACTACACAGAGAAACCCTGTCTCGGAAAAAAAAACAAAAACAAACAACAACAACAACAAAAAAAAGATTATCAGGCTGGCTAGGATCACAGAGTAAGACCATGTCTAGAAAAATAAAATAATAAAATAAAATACTATTTTAATACTTCTCTTAGATAATCTGTGGAAGCTGGGCAGTAGTGGCACATGCCTTTAATCCCAGTTCTTGGGAGTGAGTTCCAGGGCAGCCTGTGCTATACAGAGAAATCCTGTCTCAAAAAAACAAACAAACAAAAAAAGATAATCTGTGAAGATGATCTTTATTTACTAAGGCCATTCAAACAGTATTTAGATTTTCTTGTTTGTTTGTTTGTTTTTCAAGACATGGTTTCTCTGTGTAGCCCTGGTGGTCCTGGAACTCACTCTGTAGACCAGGCTGGCTTTGAACTCAGAAATCTGCCTGTCTCTCTGCCTCCCAAGTGCCGGGATTTAAGGCGTGCACCACCACTGCCCAGCTTATTTAGAATATTATTAAGCACTTGTGCTCTAAAGTCTCAAAGTTTCTTTTTTTATACATTTGTGGGCTTGTGAGTGGCACATGTGTGCAGCTGCCTTCTGAGATGAGAAGAGGATGTCAGATTCAGTCCCTGGATCCGTGGCAAAGCCACATAAAGAAAGACTAATTCTTGGTGTCATTTACCCAAGATCGTGCCTGATTTTTCCAGAAGAGTTTCGGTCTCTCCTGTTTTAATCTAAAAGAACTCTCTCTCTCTCTCTCTCTCTCTCTCTCTCTCTCTCTCTCTCTCTCTCTCTTTTTTTCTCTCTCTCTCTCTCTCACACACACACACACACACACACACACACACACACACACACAGAGGGAGAGGGAGAGAAAGAGAAAGCCAATAAAGAGTCAAGCCGGACGGTGGTGGTGCACGCCTGTAATCCCAGCACTTGGAAGGCAGAGGCAGGCGGATTTCTGAGTTCGAGGCCAGCCTGGTCTACAAAGTGAGTTCCAAGACAGCCAGGACTACACAGAGAAACCCTGTCTTGAAAAAAACAGAAATAAAATAAAAAATAAAAATAAAAAATAAAATAAAAAAAAGAAAGAGTCCAGGCAGTGGTGGCACACGCCTTTGATTTCAGCACTTGGAAGGCAGAGGCAGGTGGATTTCTGAGTTCGAGGCCAGCCTGGTCTCCAGAGTGAGTCCCAGGACAGTCAGGGCTACACAGAGAAACCCTGTCTCGAAAAACAACAACAAAAAAATCTAATTAAAAAAAATCGCAATCTAGAATTTTAGCCGGGTGGTAGTGGCACACCCCTTTAATCCCAGCACTTGGGAGGCAGAGGCAGGCAGATTTCTGAGTTCCAGGCCAGCCTGGTGTACAGAGTGAGATCCAGGACAGCCAGGGCTATACAGAGAAACCCTGTCTCAAAAAACCAAAAAAGAGAAAAAGAAAATAAAAGTCACACACAAAAAAAATATGGAACATAGTACAGTCAAAGCTGAACTTGTAGGGTGAATTACATTGAAAGTCCAGAACATAGTCACATTGGTTGCAGTGACACAGTCACATTGGTTACAATGTCTTTAAAAAAAAAAAACTCAGTTAATTGTGAACAGGTTGAATATACAGTATGTGAGCAGAATGAGTACATACTCATAAAGGATCTCAAGACACATTATTAAATTGGTTGCAGGTTGGGTGAAAGTTTTGCACACAAAGTCAATCTTCAAACCACATTTCTTAGAAATATTGTTCCCACAGAACTAGTGCTGTAGGTGGCTGGGAATAGCCTGGAGTGGGTTACCTCAGGTCACGGGGCTACCGCAGGTGGGATAGGAACTGAGTTCAGGTCCTCTGTAAGGACAGGTGCTCCTAACTGTCAGACGTCTTTACAGCTATCTGGTGATCTTCCTTTAGAAAACCCCATTCTCATCATTTCTTTTGATGTTTGCTGTGCTTCTGAGTGGTTGGAAAATGGAAATAACATTGTATCACATCTCTCCAGGTTTACCTGTTGCAGATACAATCAAAGGCAGACCCCCAAAGAACCACAGCTGCAAACTACTCAATCACAATCATTCTTGGCGGTTAGAACACTGTTGAAATTTTTTGTTTGCTTTCTTGCTGTTTAAGAATCAATTTTGAGCAATCCCCTTGGCTTAGCCTCCTGAATGCTGGAGTTAAAGGAATCTTCCACTCAGTTACCTCACATCTTTTTTTCTTATTTTTAAGATATGTATATGTATGTGTGCCTATGTGTGGATCTTTGCACATCAGTGCAGGTGACCAAGAAACCCAAAAGAGGCTGTTGGATTCCTTGAAAATGGAGTTGTAAGTAATTGTGATACCCCCTGACCCCCACGTAGATACTGGGAGCCAAATTCAAGCCTTCCCACAGAGCGGTAACTGCTCTTAACCACTAAGCCATCTCTCTTGTGCCCTTTCAAACTTTTTATATGTTTACTAGTTTATTGGATTTTTTTTTAGGATAGAGTCTCAAGACCTCCAACTCACACAGATCTGACTGCCTTTGCCTCCAGAGTGCTGGGGTTAAAGTTTGGATAACTCAGATCTCAGGAACAAGGGTTCAAGCCCTGTGTTCCCCTCCATCACTCGTTATCTCCTTGTTTCTCTCTCTTTATTGAGTCCAGATTGATTCTATTCTAACTTCATCACAAGAAGAGTATGATTCCCTTAAGCATGCCGACACAAGTACACCTTTCTGCTTTGCTCTATCTGCTTTTACTATGGGAAATTCTTTGCCTCTGGGGTGGGGTGGGATGGGGTGGGGTGGTATGGAGGGGCACTTTACTTAATGTAGTTAGAACTAAGACATCATTAAAACAAGCTTGTGAATGTTCATCTTTGAGCACACCATGAACACACAATCCCTGTGGAGCCTCTGTGTCACCTGTCCTAGCTTCAGCAAATAAAGCCTTGCCATCTGCTGCTACAGAAGCAGCCAGGCCTCAACCAGTTCCTCCCAGGAGGCTGCCTGGTCAGACTATGCATAGCTAAAAACTCTGATTTTACTTTTAAAATCCTCTGGTCTTACAAATAACTTTAGACAACAAAAGATGTTGCTTGCAAAATAAAGCACTTTAAAATAAAGGTTTAATAACCATATTCTCTTATGTAAGCCAATTTTGAAACTGAGCTTAATTACCAGCAATCCTGAATAGAATAGAGTTTATTCAGGGCATGGGGAGGGGAGGGGAGGCAGAGAAAGGCAGAGAGAGGGAGAGAGTAGAGAAGTAGAGGCCGGCCATGAGCACCTGGAGAGAAGGGGGAAGGGATGGGGGAAGGGAAGAGCCCACGAGGGCAAGAGAGAAGCAGGTGGGAAACAAGAGCAAGAGATCAAGAGAGAGAGGCAAGAGATGGAGGAGGGGCAAGCATCCCCTTTTACAGTGGACCAGGCCTACCTGGGTGTTGTCAGGTAACTGTGGGGAGGAGCATACTTGGCTGTTGCCAAGTAACTGTGGTGTGGAATAGAGACAGAACGCTAAGTGATTAGATTTTGCAAGTGGAAAGGAATAGTAAAATGTTTTTACAACTTGTGATGGAAACTATGATACTGGATGTTTTCAAAATTTAAAAAGAAATGTTTATACCAGCTGTGGGAATCAGAGGAAGTGACTTAGTGTACTCGAAAGTCAAGACTTAGGATAAAGGTGTGGGCCACTATGCAGGTGACACCTTTAGTTCCAGTTCTCCTGAGGAGGCAGAGACAGTTATATTTGAGTTCCAGGCCAGCCTGGTTTAGCATGCAGAGAGATCTTGTCTCAACTAATAAACAAATAAAAAATATGATAATAAAATATTAAAACTTTAGCAGGCTGGCTGTGGCAATAGCATTTGGGATGCAGGTGGATTTATGTAAATTCCAGGCCAGCCTAGTCTACAGAGAGGGTTCCAGAACTGTTTTCCTCTGACACCTGCAGAAAAACATCACAAGAAGTAAGGCATTTTATCCAAATTCATGGCTTTGTATAAACTCTCTCAAGGACCTAACCAAGGTCTGGGGCCTGCACTCGTAACTATCCCTGAAAAGAATACTAAGAGACTGACTGGCCTGACTATTGCAGCTGTCACAGCTGCCACAGTTACACTGCCACTCCAAGCTATGGAGCCTTAACTCTGTCTAAACTGCAGCAACCATAAATTCCTATCTTCAAAACTTTTCTACAGAATTGCAGCACACCCAAACTGTCCTGCAAATCCCTAAGAGATAAGATGCCCTTGAAACTGTCACCTTGTGGCTTGGAGAAAGAACCAGAAGCCCGTTAGCTCTGCCCGCAATTTCAGCGGACACAGGTTTTTGCACATTCTCTTAACAATACTCAGGAATGGAAAATTGCTACAAGATATTTGATTATTGTTCATAGAAAACCTAATTGTTAGCTAAGCACGAAAGCCTAGGAAGATATGGCGTTTGTCCGCTGTGGTCAGTCAGGTGTATCCCGTAGAGACATGGTTTGGGTGTGCCTGTAAAAGCCTCATAAGAATGCTAAGAATGGAACATTTCTGCCTATTTTAAGGCAAATGGCTTGGAGGAGGTTTTGTGCTCTTTGTTTTATGACCCAAGACAAAGTCAGCAGGATGGCCTTAAATTTCCCCACCACAGAGGTAAAATGGTTTGGGCTTCACTGACTTGGTACCCGGTTCCAAGAAGGTGATAAGTCTCAGCCTGCCAAGGGTGTAGGGGAGGAGCTAGACTTCTTTTATAGCAAATGGACCTTTGAGAGGCTCTCCCTTTGGTGCTCCCTTTGAGGCTGGCTCTGGGTGCCCTTTGGCCTAGAAAAGCTTCATGGAAGAAGCTCCAGGTAGGAGACAGGGACTCTCCGGGCTTGTAGGAACCACAGAGAAGCAGCTGGAGGACTCAGGTGAAACAGGATTCTAGGAGTGAGTTACAGTGCCCTCCTAGGTTTGGAGGTACTCAAGAAAAAGGTAGATCAGCACAGTAGTATGAGGACAGAGATTTTTGAAGACCTAGCAGCTTAGTTGTAGAATCAGGCTCATAAGTAGATATTTTGTATACAGTTAAGAAAATGAAGCCGGGCATGGTGGCGCACACCTGTAATCCCAGCACTTGGGAGGCAGAGGCAGGCAGATTTCTGAGTTCAAGGCCAGCCTGGTCTACAGAGTGAGTTCCAGGATAGCTAGGACTACACACAGAGAAACCCTGTCTCGAAAAACCAAAAAAGAAAAAAAAAAAGAAAATGAAATTACCTAACTGAGCTAGCAGGTTTTTATACAGCTCCTGCCTCACATGTCATTTTATGGGTATAAATATTACAGAAAAACCAATGAGAACAGGATAAGTGTACAGCAAAGTCATGTATCCAAGGAAATCAGTTATCCCTAAATCCTGATTGGTGAAATAACTTGGCACAGACTGTGGGTTTTATACTTAAGAGCCCTGTAAGGTCTTAACTCAATGTTAAGGAAATAGACACACACGTAGAGTTAGCAGTGGAAGATGAAGACACAGTTGATGTGTTCTAGCAGCAGGCAGGAGGTATCAGTTAAAGGAGAACATGGTACTCCACTCCATAATTCTGCGCCTACACACCACAAACATATTTTCAGTTGTAAATGTGCAACATGCTGGCATTAGGGAGGATGAGTCAGGAGGAGAGAAATACATGCGAGTCCATGGGTCCACTCTCTTCTACATAACCATGGAACGGAAACTTCTGGTTTCTTTTTTTTTTTCTTCTCTTCTCTTCTCTTCTCTTCTCTTCTCTTCTCTTCTCTTCTCTTCTCTTCTCTTTTCTCTTCTCTTCTTTTCTCTTCTCCTCTTCTTTTCTTTTCTCTCCTCCTCCTCCTCCTCCTCCTCCTCCTCCTCTTCTTCTTCTTCTTCTTCTTCTTCTTTTGTTTTTCAAGACAGGATTTCTCTGTGCAGCCCTGGCTGTCTTGGAACTCACTCTCTAAACCAGGCTGGCCTTGAACTCAGAAATCCACCTGCCTCTGCCTCCAAAGTGCTGGGATTAAAGGCATGCGCCACCATTGCCAAGCAAACTTCTGGTTTCTTTGGAAAAATCAATTGTGTTGGATGGTGTTTTGCTAGGGAAAATACTTGAAGAAGTGTTTTCCTGAACCAGACACAAATGAAAGGGTGTTTTGCTAAAATGTACACATGAAGAAATATTTCACTGAAGCAGACACAGGTAAAAATGGATGTTTTGCAAAAGCAAACAGATGAAAGAATTCTTCCCTAATGATGCACATGTATTGGCCCGCCTTACATTGTATAATTGAGCTTCATTTGCCATGACTCCATAGAGAGAAAAACTTCTGATGATGTGCTGGCAGTTGCTTGTGGCTTCCCTGGAGTTAGGCCGATCGGCTGAATGATGTCGGCTGTTACAGACTGAGTTAGAGTCACATGCAGAGGCAAGACCTGTGAAGGACACAAGATGTTTCAAGGGAGTATAAATCGGACTCAAGGTCTGTGAGAGGGGCATTCTTATACAGCTAGCTTTGCAAGGCTTCTTGGTCTTGAGTCTTTGTTGATCTTTGCTTTTTTTATTTGTTTGTTTGGGTTTTTTTGTTTTGTTTTTTGTTTTTCGTTTTCTGAGACAGGGTCTCTCTGTGTAGCCCTGGCTGACCTGGAACTCACTCTATAGACCAGGCTGGCCTCGAACTCAGAGATCCACCTGCTTCTGCCTCCCAAGTGCTGGGATTAAAGGCATGCGCCACCACCACCCGGCCAAATAAATCTTAAAAAAAAAAAAAAAAAAAAAAAGAACCAATTAAAAGAAGGATATGAAAAATTTAAGACTACATAACCATGTCTCAAAAAAACAAAAAGTAAAGGTTCCTAACCAATTGTTCTGGATACCTTTTTATCAATTTGACATAGCTAAAGTCATCAGTAAGGAACCTTAATTAAGAAAATGCCTCCATGGCCGGGCGGTAGTGGTGCATGCCTGTAATCCCAGCACTTGGGAGGCAGAGGCAGGCGGATTTCTGAGTTTGAGGCCAGCCTGGTCTACAGAGTGAGTTCCAGGACAGCCAGGGCTACACAGAGAAACCCTGTCTTGAAAAAATTAAAAAAGAAAGAAAGAAAGAAAGAAAGAAAGAAAGAAAGAAAGAAAGAAAAGAAGAAAATGCCTTCATAATATCGGCTGGTCTGGTGGTCCTGGGTCCTATAAGAGAGCAGACTGATCAAGTCATCAGGAACTAGCCAGTAAGCAGCACCCCTCCATGGCCTCTGCATCAGCTCCTGCCTTCAGGTTCCTGCCTTGATTCAGTTTCTGTCCTAACTTCCTCCAATGATGAATAGCAGTGTGGAAGTGTAAGCCACATAAACCCTTTTCTCCCCAATTTGCTTTTAGTCATAGTGTTTTATCACAGCAATAGTAACCATAACTAAGACACCAACCAACCAAAGTAACACAAACAAAAATATTTGTAGAGGCTGGTTTTGTGTGTCAACTTGACACAAGCTGGAGTTATCACAGAGAAAGGAGCTTCAGGTGAGAAAATGCCTCCATGAGATCCAGCTGTAGGGCGTTTTCTCAATTAGTGATCAAGAGGGGAGGGCCCATTTTGGGTGGTGCCATCCCTGGGCTGGTAGTCTTGGGATCTATAAGAAAGCGTGCTGAGCAAGCCAGGGGAAGCAAGTCAGCAAGTAACATCCCTCCATGGCTTCTGCATCAACTCCTGCTTCCTGACCTGCTTCAGTTCCAGCCCTGACTTCCTTTGGTGATGAACAGCAATGTGGAAGTGTAAGCTGAATAAACCCTTTCCTCCTCAACTTGCTTTTTCTTTTTTGAAACAGGGCTTCTCTGTATAGCCCTGGCTGTAGACCAGACTGGCCTGGAACTCAGAATCCATCTGCCTCTGCCTCCCAAGTGCTGTGATTAAAGGCATGTGCCACCACTGCTTGACTCCAACTTGCTTCTTGGTCATGATGTTTGTGCAGGACTAGAAACCCTGACTAATACAATACTAAAATTCACTACCAAAAAATAAAAATAAAAAAAAATTTTAAAAAACCACAGATGGGCAAGGTGGCATTGCAAGTTTGTTTGTTTGTTTGTTTGAGACAGGGTTTCTCTGTGTAGCCTTGGCTGTCCTGGAACTCACTCCGTAGACCAGACTGGCCTCGAACTCAGAAATCTGCCTGCCTTTGCCCCCCAAGTGCTGGGATTACAGGCGTGTGCCACCACGCCCGGCAGCATTGCAAGTTTGATGTTGGCCTACTAAGCCAGGTCCAGGCTAGCTAGCACCTCATAGTGAGATTCTTATTTTTTAAAGAAAGAAAGAAAGGAAGAAAGAGAGAGAGAAAGAAAGAAAGAAAGAAAGAAGGAAAGAAAGAAAGACAAGCAACAAAAGACCCAAACAAGCTCCAAATCTCAAAAACAAAACAAAAAACTACAATGAAGCCCTCACAATTTTGTTCCCTTACATTTGATCACTGGTTTTTGTGGTTGAATGAATAAGGGCCCTATTGGCTTGTTTATTTGGACACTTGGCTCCCAGGTGATGGAACTGTTTGGGAAGGATTAGGAGGTGTGGCCTTGTTGGAGGAGGTGTGTCATTGGAGATGGACTTTGAGGTTTCAGAAGCCCACACCATTCTCTGCAACTTTTTCTCTGCCTTGTGTCAGTGAATTGGGAGGTAAAAGCTCAACTACTGCTTCAGTACCATGACAGTGTTCCTGTCTTGGTTAGGGTTTATTGCTTTGAAGAGATACCATACCTCTTATGAAAACAAACATTTAATCGAGGCTGGCTTACAATTTCAGAGGTTTGGTCCATTATCATCATCACAGCAGGAAGCATGGTATCATGCAACAGAAGGGGACTGACTGTGTCTGGACATAGCTTGAGCATAGGAGACCTCAAAGTCTTCCCTACACAGTGACACACATCCTCCAACAAGGCCACACTTCCTAATAGTGTCACTCTCTATGGGCTAAGTGTTCAAACTCATCAGTCTATGGGGGCCATATCTATTCAAACTGTCACACTGTTTGTTGTCATGTCCCCTCCCTTGATGGTTGTGGACTCACCCTCTGAAGCTATGAGCTCCTATTAAACACTTTCTTCTATAAGTTACCTTGGTCATAGTGTCTTAAGATACTACTCAAGTCTTTCATTTTTTTAATTTTTTTAAAATTTATTTATTTATTTATTTATTTATTTATTTATTTATTTTTGGATTTTTCGAGACAGGGTTTCTCTGTGTAGTCCTGGCTGTCCTGGAACGAACTCTGTAGACCAGGCTGGCCTCGAACTCAGAAATCTACCTGCCTCTGCCTCCCAAGTGCTGGGATTAAAGGTGTGTACCACCAACACCCAGCCCAAGTCTTTCATTTTCTCATTCTTCATTTATTTGTTGAACCTAGAATAGGTGGTGGGTATACATAAGCATATTGTAGAGTTTGTTTTAAAAAAAAAATAAAAATGACCAATGGTATATTTTACTTGACATCAAATGAAAATGAAATGGGGTGAGATATGAGTTCTCTCATTTTAGAGGCTGAAGATGTAGTTCAGTTGGCATTCTGCTTGCTTGACATGCACAGTGCTCTAAGCAGGATGATCAGCACCACATAAACTAGACATGGTGACTGTACTAGTTACTTTTCTGTTGCAGTTTTTATTGTTGTAATGATGTGGCCAAAAACAACTTTGGGAAGAAGTTAATTTGAGCTTATGGTTGCCAAGGGATACAAGTCCGTCTTTGCAAGTAGCAAGCATGATATTCGGAGCAGGAAGCTAAGAGATTTCAAGAATAAGGCAGAGGGAAGGAGCTGGACAGAGGGTGAAGTTGTATACTCTCAAAACCTGCCCTCATTGACATTCAGGAAAGGTGCACCTCCAATAACCTTCCCAATTGACATCCAGGAAGGGTGGGCCTCCAATAATCTTCCCAAACATTGCCACCAATTGGGACCAAGTATTCAAATGCCTGAATTTTTTGGCGGCATTTCTTTTCTTTTTTTGTGTGTGTGTTTTTTTTTTGGGGGGGGTGGTTTTTGTTTTTTGTTTTTTGTTTTTTTGTTTGTTTTTTCTAGACAGGGTTTCTCTGTATAGCCCTGGCTATCCTGGAACTCTGTAGACCAGGCTGGCCTCGAACTCAGAAATCTCAGAACTCTGCCTGCCTCTGCCTCCCACCAAGGTGTGCGCTACCAAGCCCGGCTATGGGTGGCATTTCTTTCTTTCTTTCTTTTTTCTTTTTTTTTTTTTTTTTTTTTTTTTTTTTTGGTTTTTTCTTCCGAGACAGGGTTTCTCTGTGTAGCCCTGGCTGTCCTGGAACTCACTCTGTAGACCAGGCTGGCCTCGAACTCAGAAATCTGCCTGCCTCTGCCTCCCAAATGCTGGGATTAAAGGCATGTGCCACCAATGCCTGGCTGGGCGGCATTTCTTAATCCACCATGGTAGCCCACACCTGTAATCTTCACTGAGAGAGAGGTGATAAGGCAGAGACAGAGAGATAAGATCTAGGATAGCCTGGACCCTATCTCAAAAAAACAAAACAAAACCATTTAAAAAAAAAAGTAGGGCTAGAGAGATGGCTCAGTAGTTAAGAGCAATGACTGCTCTTCCAGATGGACCTGAGTTCAGTTCTCAGCAACCACATAGTGGCTCACAACCATCTGTAATGGGATCTGATGCCCTTTTCTGGTGTGTCTGAAGTCAGTGACAGTGCACTCACATATGTAAAATAAATAAAATCTTTTTTAAAAAAGTAGATGTAATATGAAAACCACCTCAGTAGCCCACACTGCCCTCAAACATTAGACAGTCCTCCTGCCTCAGCCTCCCAAGCAGTGGCAAAATCATAGGCTTGAATTGCTATGCTACTTTGGCATTTTTCCCATTGATTTATTTATTCACTTTATATCCGGATCACAGCATCTCCCCCTCCTCACACTGCCCGTCCCCAACCCCTCCCCTTCACCTCTGAGAAGGGGGAGGCCCCACCCTCTTGCCCTGGGTAGCAACTACTTGACATTTTGTTTTCTTGTTTTTTGTTTTGTTTTGTTTTGTTTTGTTTTTGTTTTTTTTTTTCTGAGACAGGGGTAATTGACATTTTAAAAACAGGTAAAAGGGAGGCAGTAGTGGCGCACACCTTTAACTCCAGCACTTGGGAGGCAGAGGCAGGTGGATTTCTGAGTTCGAGGCCAGCCTGGTCTACAGAGTGAGATACAGGACAGTCAGTGCTATACAGAGAAACCCTGTCTAGAAAACAAACAAACAAACAAACAAACAAACAAAAAACAGGTAAAAGCCAGGTGGTGGCGGCACTTGCCTGTAATCCCCGTACTCTGGGAGGCAGAGGCAGGTGGATCTCTGAGTTCGAGTCCAGCCTGGTCTACAGAGTGAGTTCCAGGACAACCAGGGCTACACAGAGAAACCCTGTCTCAAAAAAAACAAATCAAAGAGAGAGAGAGAGAGAGAGAGAGAGAGAGAGAGAGAGAGAGAAACAGGTAAAAGTTTCAGATTAGCCAAAACCATACTGTGAGGCCCTGAATTAAAAACAAACAAACAAACAAGCAAACACACACATATAACCAAAACCCCTGCAAAGCAATTGACTGTCATTGAACTTTTTCACATCAGAAGGTAGTTTCTTGACAGTTAAGAGGAATCACAGGGGTGAAATTCTCATGTGTTCAAGCTATATACAATCACAAGGACAATCTGCATGTAGCAAAAACATGTTTTCTCCGTAGAGATATCTAAACAAATAATAGCCAGTTGTAATGAATAATTTGAACTAAACTTACTCTTATCTATGAGACTAAAACCCAATCCTGTGATTTTGAGGAAAATGAGCCAAACAAGGCTCTTGTCTTGGTTTCTTGGGTTTTCTCACAATCACACAGAAATTGACAGTGCCTGCACAGCCACAGTACTGAGTATCAGGCATAGGCCTGGGGGATTCACAGAAAACACAGACACGGGTCATTGTGTAAGGAGAATGCCAAAGCTTTACTGAGAGACCAGCAATATATACTAGAGTCCAGGGAAGAGAACAGGAAAAAACAATTATAGCCATAGGTCAGGCACCTGGGAAGTCCCTACCACACCAGACCGGCTGGGAAACCAGGAATCAAACTAAGCCATGGGATGCTTTGCTCTCAAGAAACCTGTGCAAACGGCTCAGCTGGGAGCGTTGAGCTAAACTTGCCAGTTCCCAACACGAAATCTCACACAACTCTGTTCCGGGATTATGTTCTGACACAGTATTGTTATTTTTTTAATATTTAAAGAGGGATTTATTAGATTGGTTTACATTATGTAGTCTGGTCAGTCCATCAGTGGTTGTCTTCACCTCGCCGGGGAGTCTGGGACATGGTGATTGCTCAGTGAGATGCTTTAGCAGTCTTAATCTGGCTCAAAAGCCTGGAGGGTTCCTGGAGAGTCATTGGTTTTCAGTTCACTTTGGAAGGAAGGCTAAACACACAGCTTTTCAATGTAAACAAAGGCTGGTGACTGTCATGGTGGCAACCTAATAGATATTCTCACCAGCATGCCACCTGGCAGGAAAGCAACACTTTTTGTGTTTGTTGTTTTTGTTTGTTTGTTTTTAGTTTCTTGAGACAAGGCTTCTTTATGTAGCCCTGACTGTCCTGGAACTCACCCTGACACCAGGCTGGCCTCAAACTCACAGAAATCTGCTTGCTACTGCCTCCTGAGGTGCTGACTGAGGTGTGTGCCACCACTGCCATGTTTATTTGTTTGTTTGTTTCTTTGTTTTTGTTTTTGATGTTGTTTTGTAAGCTGAGGTCTCTTACAGACCAGCTGGCTTAGAGCTGGTTATGCATGGGGCATGACCTCTGCTGCTCCAGCTCTGGAATTACTATGCTCATCAACATCCTCAGTTTACACAGAGCTGGGGACTGAACCCAGGTCTTCAGGTATGATAAGGATTGTTAGTGCTATATCCCTAGTTATTTTTTCCCCTTAGGGAGAACTCTAGCTAAGAATGACCTTAACCTCTTGCCATTTTTTTTTTCAAGACAGGGTCTTTCTGTGTAGTCCTGGCTGTCCTGGAACTCACTCTGTAGACCAGGCTGGCCTCGAACTCAGAAATCCGCCTGCCTCTGCCTCCCAAGTGCTGGGATTACAGGCGTGCGCCACCAGGTCCGGCCCTCTTGCCATTTTTAATTTTTTTCTTAAAATTTATTTATTATTATATGTAAGTACACTGTAGCTGTCTTCAGACACCCCAGAAGAGGGGTTCAGATCTCATTACAGATGGTTGTGACCTACCATGTGATTGCTGGGATTTGAACTCAGGACCTTCGGAAAAGCAGTCATTGCTCTTAACTGCTGAGCCATCTCTCCAACCCCACCTCTTGCCATTTTTGTCTCCAACTCCTGAGTACTAGGATTACCAGCTTGCTTACCATGTCTAGTCGGCAGTGCTTTAAGTAATGACGAATAAATGTATCATATAGCTCAGCAATTACTCAGCGAATCAACTCAAAAAGAGAGAAAGGGAGAGAAGAAGAGCCAGGTGTTGTGGCACACACCTTTAATCCCAGCACTTGAGAAGCAGAGGCAGGCAGATAGAGATTGAGTTTGAGGCCAGCCTGGTCTACAAGGAGTTCTGGGACAGCCTGGTTTGTTACACATAGAAACCATGTCTCAAATAAAGCAAACCAACCCAATCCAAACTAACCAACCAACCACAAAAAGATACAAATATCTAAACCGGGCGTGGCGCACAACTGTAATCCCAGCACTTGGGAGGCAGAGGCAGGCGGATTTCTGAGTTGGAGGCCAGCCTGGTCTACAGCATAAATTCCAGGACAGCCAGGACAACAAAGAGAAACCCTGTCTTGGGGGAGGGGGGGAAGATACAAATATCTACACTAAGAATTATAAAGAAGTGTTCATAGTGGAGTCATTCACAATAGCCAAAAGTTAGCAATTGATTTATATGTATAGGTAAAAAAAAGTGGTATATTGATACAGTGGAGTTCTCATGACCAATAAGGCAAAAAATACTTGGCTGCACAGTGGTAGCACACGCCTGTAATCCCAGCACTTTGGGAGGCAGAGGTAGGCAAATTTCTGAGTTCGAGGCCAGCCTGGTCTAAAGAGTGAGTTCCAGGACAGCCAGGGCTATACAGAGAAACCCTGTCGCGGGGGGAGAGGGGGACACGACACACACGAACAAACAAAAAACCAAAACAACAACAACAACAACAACAACAACAACAAAAAGGAAAAAATACTGACCAGTTCTGTGGGACCCTAAGGGATTTTTCAGTCCCACACCCTCCTTACAGCTTCCCCCTCCGGCTGAGAGTCAAGGCTAGGCCAAGTTCCATTCTCCAGGGCATATACCCAGAGGATTCCCCTGCATGCAATAAGGACACATGCTCCACTATGTTTATAGCAGCCTTGTTTATAATCGCCAGAAATTGGAAGGAGCCCAAATATCCCTCAAAGGAGGAATGCATACAGAAAATGTGGTATATTTATACAATGGAATACTACTCAGCAATTAAAAATAATGAATTCATGCAATTTGTAGGTAAATGGTTAGACCTGGAAAATATCATCCTGAGTGAATTAACCCAATCACAAAAGAATGCACATGAAATGCAATCACTGATAAGTGGATATTAATGAGCCCAGAAGCCCTAAATACTCAAGACACAAATAGCAAGTCAAATGATTCCCAAGAAGAAGAAAGGAGAGGACCCTGGGCCTGTAAAGATTGCATCCAGTTTAGTAAAGAAACCGAGGGGGGAGGGGGAATTATTGGGAAACAGATGGGGGGGAGAGGAACTATGGGAACTATGGTGGGTGGGAACTGGGAAAGGGGAAAGCCTTTGGAATGTAAACATAGAATATAGAAAATAAAATAAAAAAAAAAAAAGAAAAGAAAATTCTCAGAATGTACTGATTGATAGTTACCTGGCAAGTCCCAGGTAGAGTTCAAATTCGTATAATGCTTGCTAGCCAGTAGATTTAAAGGTCAATATGCTTAGCCAGTAAGTTTGCTGTAACCTTCCTGATGTAACCTGTGCCCCTAAAAAGTATAAAAATTTCTTGTAATAGTCATTTAAGGCTTGCCTTCTTAGTAATTCACCTTGAGGGACTAACCAAAGGTCAACCCCGGAGGTGCGGGAAAATAAACCTCTTGCTTTTGCATCGATCTGCAATCTGTGTCAGTGTCTCACTCTGGAGCATCTCAAAGTAAGTACCACTGGCTGAGGGTCATGGGGTCTTACAGTTCCATGCGAATATACCTCAAAGACATTATACTGTGCAAGAAGAGCAGTATTCAAAGGCAAGTAATGTATAAATCCATTTTATGAACTCACCAGAAAAGTAAACCCCTGGCAACAACAGTTTGAGGGTGAAAAGGATGACGGATTAATGGGGAAGGAGCTAATAAATTTCCTAAGTTTGGCTTGTGGTCATCTTTGAGCAATTTTAGCCTGCTTATTGTCATCATTTAGGGACCTAAGGTGACAACATCCTATGCCAACACAAATTTCCATGATTTGCACAGCATTGATAGGAATATGGTGAAGTGGAAATTTCTGGTTTTCTTTGGAGACTCAGTTGTATCATATGATGTTTTTCTGGAAACTGTCTTATGAGAGGATGATGTTTTTGGAAAACAAACAAGTGAAAAGATGTTTTTGTTACAGTAGGCATGTGGGAGGATGGTTTGCTGGGAATTGGCACATGGTGTTTTTCTGGAAGCCACCTGGAAAAAGGGCATGTGATGTTTTGCTAGATCGGACACTTGAGAGATGTTTGGAAAGGATATAAATATAGCCCAACAGATTACACTGGGTGCTATTGGTATGCCTTACCATGCTTGTGGTTATTCTTTGTCATGTCTTCATAGAAATTTCTGGTGGTGTTTTAGTGGCTTCTTGCCACTTCTGCACACTTGGGCTGATTGGCAGAGCCTCACAGTTTCTTCTGAATCAACCTGCCACTGCTCATTTGTTTGTTTTGTTTTGTTTTGTTTTTTTTGTTTTTTCGAGACAGGGTTTCTCTGTGTAGTCCTGGCTGTCCTGGAACTCACTCTGTAGACCAGGCTGGCCTCAAACTCAGAAATCCGCCTGCCTCTGCCTCCCAAGTGCTGGAATTACAGGCGTGCGCCACCACACCCGGCCTCCACTGCTCATTTGTGAATGGTGTTTTGAATCCTGCTGTTGTTGTTGATTCCTTTTTTTTTTTTTTTTTTTTTTTTGGATTTGGTTTTTTCGAGACAGGGTTTCTCTGTATAGCCCTGGAACTCACTCTGTAGACCAGGCTGGCCTGGAACTCAGAAATATGCCTGCCTCTGCCTCCCAGAGTGCTGGGATTACAGGCCTGTGCCACTACCGCCAAGCTCTGTTGTTGATTCCTGAATGGCATTTGCAAGTGGATTGAGCTGCCACTGCTGATAAATGTGAACTGAACTATTGATATCCTGACAATACAGATTGGATTTGCTCCAAAAAAACTATTTCTAAACAGGTCCACATCTTTTTTGCTCTATTAACCTTTCCTTTCCATTACCTCTGGTGGGTAGTGGGCTAGAAGGGAGGTTTAAACATTTAAGAACCCTTATTGAAAGTAGGTTTTGAAAAATCTAAGCCTACAAAGATGTGTTGTTATAGAAATTCTAGGTTGTTATAGAAATTACTTCTCTAATTTTCTAGGTCAAAGTTACAGGCCAACTTCAAAGGTGCAAGAATAGAGTTTCATTGTGTGTTTAGAAGAAACAAGAAACAATGTTTGAGAAGCAAATAAGGACATAGAAAGTACAGTTTATTCTGATTAGAGTTATTTTGTTTTATTCTTTGAAGAATTTGACACCTATTTCTTTCTTTTCTTTTCTTTCTTTCTTTCTTTTTTTTTCAAGACAGGGTTTCTCTGTGTAGCCCTGGATGTCCTGGAACTCACTCTGTAGACCAGGCTGGCCTCGAACTCAGAAATCCCACCTGCCTCTGCCTCCCAAGTGCTGGGATTAAAGGTGTGTGCCACCACCACTTGGCTTGACACCTATTCCTCCTCCTCCTCCTCCTTCTCCTCCTCCTCCATCATCATCATCATCATCTTCTTTTTTTTTTTTTGGTTTTTTGGGGTTTGGTTTTTTCGAGACAGGGTTTCTCTGTATAGCCCTAGCTGTCCTGGAACTCACTCTGTAGACCAGGCTGGCCTTGGACTCAGATTACAGGCGTGCACCACCACCACCTGGTGCACCTATTTCTTCTTAAAGTCTGACTCTATTTTATTTTGCTTAATTAGTACAAAACTTGAAGCCCAAGGTTATAGGTTTTATTTCATTAACCATGACTCCTTTTGTGTCTTTGAAACTTGGAGTACCAGTTTTCTTAAATTAAATGTTTGTGGCCGGGAAGTGGTGGCGCATGCCTGTGATCCCAGCATTTGGGAGGCAGAGGCAGGCGGATTTCTGAGTTTGAAGCCAGCCTGGTCTGCAGAGTGAGTTCCAGGACAGCCAGGGCTATACAG
This sequence comes from Apodemus agrarius, assembly GCA_964023405.1. NCBI lineage: Eukaryota > Metazoa > Chordata > Mammalia > Rodentia > Muridae > Apodemus > Apodemus agrarius. Next base: position 948,839 of record OZ030016.1, on the reverse strand, counting down.
AGAAACCCTGTCTCAAAAATTAAATGTTTATTCTAACTTTATATTCATTGTTCAGTTTCAGATCCTGGGATAAGGGATGAATGAGGTAACTCTGGAGGGGCTGCAACTCAACTGCTCCCAGGTTTGGCATCATCTGATAGACTATTTTTTCTGCTATTGGCATTTGGGAATCACCACTCAAACCATACAAGCACTGATTTCAGATAAGCAAGAATAGTTTATTGAACAAACACCTTAAAACTGAACGATCAGGACTCAGAAGCCTAATTTTGGTAGTAGTTTGCTCTCAGGGTAGATTTTTTTTTCCCAGACAGGGTTTCTCTGTGTGGTCCTGGCTGTCCTGGAACTCACTCTGTAGACCAGGCTGGCCTCGAACTCAGAAATCCACCTGCCTCTGCCTCCCAAGTGCTGGGATTACAGGCATGCTCCACCACGCCCGGCGTAGATTTTTTTTTTTTTTTAAATGGGAAAAAACAGGTTCAAACCTTTAAAGGGAAAGGAGGGAGTATTTGGCTTACTAGGCAAAGTGCTTTCAGCTAACCTTTAGGCTGATTGGTCCTGAGTAAGGTAAGGAGGGTGATGGATGGTAAACAGGGAATTTCAGAACACTGAGATAACAGAGTATATGTATTACAATCATAACTTTTTGGCTCATTAGTAGCATTCTTTTTTCTGTGACTGGCAGGCATGTTACAGCAAGAATATGAAATAGCTGGCAGGCATGGAACAAAATGGCTACCGATATTCTGGGGGTGGATGTCAGACCATAAAATCCACCATTGCTGAAATGAGCCAATTCAAGCCAGATTAGGCAAGCTTATTGGGAAGCTGCTCTCCAATGAGTAAGTTCACTGCCCCCAAAGAAGAGGCCAAGGATGTTAAATGTTTGGGGGGTGATGTGGGGAGAGGGGTAGAGGAGAAAAAGGGGGCTTTTGCAGAAAGAGAAGTTGAAGAGAGAGAGACCAAAATGTCTGGATAGTATAAGGGAGAGCTTCTGGGGGAAGGGCAGCCCAGTCCCTGTGCTGGAAAGTTCAGGGTTGTGGCAGGGTGGGGGTGGGGTGGGGCGGTGGGAAGAGTATAACAGGTAGGGGAGAACCTGGAGGCCAGATCTGTTTGGATATGTAAAACATGCAGCTTAGTTCATGTCCCATGGTACAAAACCAAACACTCATATGTCTACATAGGAAAAACATAGAGGTGTCAAGCGCAGGTGGTGGTGGCATGCCTTTAATCCCAGCACTTGGGAGGCAGAGTCAGGAGGATCTCTTGAGTCTGAGGTCAGCCTGGTCTAAAGAGTGAGTTCCCCAGCCTGGTCTACAGAATGAGTTCCAGGACAGCCAGGACCACACAGAGAAACCCTGTCTCGAAAAACCAAAAAAAAAAAAAAAAAAAAAAAAAAAAAAAGAAAGAAAGAAAGAAAGAAAGAAAGAAAGAAAAGAAGAGTGAGTTCCAGGATAGCCAGGGCTATACCTGTCTCCCCAAACAACAAACAGAAAAAAGGGTGTCATAGAGTTCTTTAACTTACAAAGTATTAGATCACTTTTTGTGACCAAAGGTGCCAAAGTTTAGGTCAATAAGTACAAAGCAGATTATGCTTCAATGTATCAAATTTAGATTATGACACCCCACCTGGATGTGCAGTTTGTCATTCAGAGTTTGTTTGTTTTAAGGATTTATATTTATTTATTTTATGTATATGAGTACACCATCCCTCTCTTCAGACACACCAGAAGAGGGCATCAGATCCCATCACAGACCCACCATAGTTTATGACCCACCATGTGGTTGCTGGGAATTGAACTCAGGACCTCTGGAAGAGCAGTCAGTGCTCTTAACCGCTGAGCCATCCCTCCAGCCTCTCTCTTTTTTTTTTTTCCCCCAAGACAGGGTTTCTCTGTGTAGCTCTGCCTGTCCTGGAACTCAGATCTGCCTGCCTCTGCCTCGCAAGTGCTGGGATTAAAGGTGTGTAACACCACTGCCGGCCACGCCAGCCTCTTTTTAAAGACTTATTTATTTTTATTTTATGTGCAATGCTGTTTTGCCCTTTACTTAGAATTGGAGCTAAAGACACTTGTGGTCTGTCATGTGGGTGCTGGGAATTGAACCTAGGTACTCAGGAAAAGCAGCCAGAGCTCTTAACCACTGAGCCATCTCTCCAGCCTCATCTTTCAAAGGTTTTTTTTTAAAAAAAAAAATGTTACTTGTGTGTGTGTGTGTGTGTGTGTGTGTGTGAGTGTGTGACAGAGAGAGAGACAGAGACAGAGACAGACAGACACACATACACACACAGAAAGACAGAGAATGGGTTTGCACATGCTCCTGTAGATGTCAGAAAACTATTGGGAGCTGACTGTCCACCTTCTCCATGGTATGCAGGGATAAAACTCAGATCATCAGGTGCAACAAGCACTTTTGCCCACTGACCATCATGGGCAATCTTTTTCTTATTGTTTTTTGAGACAGGGTCTTTTTTTTTTTTTTTTTTTTTTTTTTTTTTTTTTTTGAGACAGGGTTTCTCTGTGTAGCCCTGGCTGTCCTGGAACTCACTCTGTAGACCAGGCTGGCCTCGAACTCAGAAATCTGCCTGCCTCTGCCTCCCAAGTGCTGGGATTAAAGGCGTGCGCCACCACTGCCCGGCGAGACAGGGTCTTATGAAGCCTGTTCTGGCTTTAAACACAAAAGGCACTAAAGACAACCTTAAACTTCTTATCTCCCACCTCCACTTCCCTAGTACTGAGATTACGGGTGAGACTCACCATGCCTGGTATATCTGGTACTGGGGTTGGAACCTATGAAAGCACCTTGCCAGTTGAATTTCATCCCAGCCACATAGACTTCAATTACCTGAGGTCAACTGTGATCTGAAAATATTAAATAAAACAATTCCAGAAATAAAAATAACTTTTACTCTATTTTTTAGATATGTATTTTGTATTTATGGGTATGTATAAATATAAATGTGTTTGTGTTGGGGCATGTGCATGAGCGTGCGGTTCTGGAGGTGGCCAGAGGTGTCAGATACCCTTGGAGTTGGTGTTATAGGCAGTTGTGAGCCAGCTAATATGAGTGCTGGGAATGGGTCTTGGGTCTTTTGCAATATAGTACGTACCCTTAATTACTGAGCTACCACTCCATCACCCACTGTATGTTTTAAATTGTACACTATTCTGAGTAGGTTTATGAAGTCTCACAGTGTTGCATGCACGCTGTTCTGCCTGAGATGGGAATTGTCCCTTTATACTGCATGAACACATTGTTTATACTACCTGCTATACTATAAATAATCTCTCTGTTATCAGACTAGCTGTCCTGAATGGTGGTGTTACAGTTCACATAACATTTTTGTTTGTTTGTTTATTTATTTATTTTTTTGGAGACAGGGTTTCTTTGTGTAGCCCTGCCTGTTCTGGATCTAGTTCTGTAGCTACACACTGGTCTTGAACGCACAGAGCTCTGACAGCCTATGCCTCCAGAGTCCCAGGATTAAAATTACTCACTACCACTTCCCATTAGCTCAAATAACTTATATTTTACTTAGTAATGGCTCCAATGTGCAAGAGTTGTAATGTATGGAAATTTGGGTATAACCAAATAGAAGATGTAAAGTGTTTTTTTTTTAAGTAAAAACCTCTCAATTTACTAAGAAAAAACAAAACAAAGCTGAGATTGCTCAGATCTCTAAGAAATTTTAGAAGAAAGGAGAGGAGGGATGGCCAGATCACCTTCACTTTTTCTTTCTTGAGCCAGGTTGTCACTCTGGCTCAGGCTAACCCCAAGTTCATACTGTAGTCTGGGCTACATGCTCCTCTTCTCATTGCAGCCAAGGGCAGGGATTATGGGTAAAAGCCACCATATCCAGCTGATTTTTATTACAATATATTTAAATTTTATAATTATGGACAATATTTTCCACTTATTATATAAATTAATTTTTTCATTAGTGTGTTTGTATAAGAAAACAGTATAAGAGTTCATTACTATGTGAAGTTCAGGCACACAATGGTGTCTACTCTCTGAGTTAGGTGGGGAGCCAGCCCAGTGCTAAGAGCTTTTGAGAATTGCAGTGGCTGCTCAGAGGCACTGAGTTACAGGAAATGATAAATATGAGGCTTGGTGACCGCGTGACAGGAATCCTGAAAACAATTAGACCAAGTTCTATCCCAAACTTGTGTTCAAAAATTAAACAAGGCTGTAGAGCAAATACACTTGTTTGGGTATAATTATATTTAACCGGTTTGAACTGCATCTACTTTATTTCATTCAAAAACCTTCAGTCAACATAGGAAATACATTGAAGATAAACCTATAAGGAACTATGTTATAATGAGCCAGGTGTGGTAGTATATATCTGAAATACCAGAACTTGGGAGGTGAAGGCAGAGAGAGACAGAAACAGAGAGAGAGAGAGAGAGAGAGAGAGAGAGAGAGAGAGAGAGAGAGAGAGAGAGAAACATAGACAGAGACACAGATTGATTAAAATGTTCTGAATAAAATGCTGTATAATACAAAGTTAGGCATAGAAGCTCAGGCCTTCAATCCCAGTACTGAGGAGGAGGCAGAGACAGGAAGATCTCTGTGATTTTGAGGCCGGCCTGGTCTACACAATGAGTTCCAGGACAGCCAGAGCTACATGATGGAGCCTGTCTTTAAAAAAGAAAAACAAGGGCCAGGCGGTGGTGGAAATCAGAAGTGCTTTGGGCCATGCATGAGAGATTTAGAAGTCAGGGGAGCCCGGCAGTGGTGGTGCACGCCTTTAATCCCAGCACTTGGGAGGCAGAGGCAGGCGGAATTTCTGAGTTCGAGGCCAGCCTGGTCTACAGAGTGAGTTCCAGGACAGCCAGAGCTACCTGTCTCAAAAAACCAAAAAGAACCAAAAAAAAAGGTATAATGTAATATGAATATGTCTATTTGCCAGATTTTTCAGAGTCTAGGTAAAGGGAATTCTTGAAATATGAGTGAAAGGAATTTAGACCATAAGAGGTACTTCTTCAGAGAGAACATACAGTACTGCTTCTGTGTCATAATCTGTGATAAAAATATGACTGAAAATATTTTCACAAAATATAAAGCTATTACAGATGTTTCTACAGGTGCTGGGTTGAAAAGAGATAGCATCTATTCCATTTATCAGCTGGTCCTCATATAAGAGCCTGCAATAGTATGAGAATTGTGTGTTTTTTCAATCAAGGGCTTTGCAGGAGAGTATGCTCACATTTCACTACAATTAGGAAAGGTCGTGAAGCAGGTAAAGAGAAAAAAAATTCTAGTTCATTCTCAAAGGGAAAAAAAAGTGTGACAATTTCCCATACAGATTCCAGATCAGTTTGGATTTGGATAGTAATCATTGAACGAAATTTGCCATCCAGGGTCTACTCCCCACTTAGGGGAATTCTAATAGCAGGCCTGTAGGTGACAGTAAAAGAAAAGTATTTTTTCAGTTAATAATTTCCTTTCTTCAGAAAGGAAATCACCCTAGCAAAATGTACTGAGCAATGTCCTATTTCTGAAGGTATTAAAAAAGACCTGCACGAAAGGTTGTGCATGATCTCTCTTTTTAAGAGACATAGTACACAGAAACAGCATCAGCGTCTGGAAGCGCAGCGCTCACTATTGTGTTTGCACCAGCAGCAGAAGGACTTAGCTCCACCGCGACATTAAAGAGTCCCTCTTTGTTCAGCGCTGATCCAGGACGTAGGGCGCCGTGTTCCTCCGCGCTCGCCGCGCAGGCCCCGCCCCTCTGCGGCTCTGGAGAGCTGCCATTCGGCCCCGTAGTAGCTCCGCGCTCCCAGAATGCACCGGTAGTCCGCGGGAAACCAAAATGGCGAAGGGCTGTAGCGAAGTGGTCTGTGTTTGAGGCCGGTGTGAGAACGCATATTCTCCTCCGCAGCCCTCATCCCCAAGGAATTTGGGGTGTGTGTGCGTGTGCGCAGGGCTCCCGCTGGGGCGGGTGCCCAGTGAGTGCCCGGACTCGCGGGGAAGCACCCACGGGAACGCGATTGCTTCTATTTTCCTGTATGAAGCGGTTGGCACCACTTAAGTGACCGAATGAGGTGAGAGACCTTGGCCTGGGAAGCGACTCTGGGAGGAGGTTGGGATGAGGAGAGACGAAAGAAAGGAAGCAAAAGAAAGGGGAAAGATGGAGGATCCGCTTCGGGCAAGGGAGTCCTGTGTGGGGGTGTTTTTACATTGATGCATATGTTGAAAGAATGGATCGAGAGTAGTAGTCAGTGAAATGTTGGTAAAAATAGGCACTGGAGGAACGAACGGGGCGTTCGGGAGTCAGTTGGTGTGGAATTAGATAAAACGTTGAGACAGGGAAGCTGTGTTTGGAGGGCAGGAAGGAACCTGGGGGCGGGAGACCGTTGGAGGGGCAGGGTGAACCTGGTGATGAGGGGGTGGGGAGCCGAGGGGAGGAGCCGTCAGAATGTGGGGAGCCTAGTAGAGGGGCTGCCTGGCACTTTAGGGGGTGCTGAGGGAAGTAGGAGTTTGGAACCTGAGGGTGCTGGAATTGTGTGGAATTGTGGTAGGGACTCTAGCGGATGGGCTAGATAGAGTGGGAGGATGAGGAAAATACCTTGGAAAGCAATCCCTGGAAGCTTAAAGGGAAGAAGTGATAGGTGAATTGATACGGGAAGAGATAGATTTTATTTAGAGGTAATTAATTCTTCTGTTCAATTAAGATTTCTTGCTCTGATATTTGTATTCGTCATTATAACCTAGATACTTTCGGCCTTAAGGGATTTAACTAAAATATCCTGGATTTCTTAACACATTTCCATAGTGCCAGAACTCTTTAACTGTCATTTGCAATCTGCCGACCTTGTTTGTTAGAATTTTTCTTTGGCAGAGATGGATTTATTAAGTGATACTAGGGATTGTGAACAATAGGAAAAGGGGTATGGAATGCTATCTTATTCTTTTTTGTTTTTTTCGAGACAGGGTTTCTCTGTATAGCTCTGGCTGTCCTGGAACTCACTCTGTAGACCAGGCTTGGCCTCGAACTCAGAAGTCCACCTGCCTCTGCCTCCTAAGTGCTGGGATTAAAGGCGTGCGCCGCCGCCGCCACCCCCCCCATTCCCCCCATACCCCCCCACCCCCCACCCCCACCCACTTCCCCCCCCCCACCCCTCTTGCTATCTTATTCTTTAAGTAAAACTTTGGTTGAAGATACTACCATGTAACAGTAATTAGATTTTTTTTTTTTTGGTCTTTTTTTTTTTTTTTTTTTTTTGGTTTTTTTTGGTTTTTTTCGAGACAGGGTTTCTCTGTGTAGCCCTGGCTGTCCTGGAACACACTATGTAGGCTAGGCTGGCCTCCAACTCAGACATCCACCTGCCTCTACCTCCCATGTGCTGGGATTACAGGCGTGCCAAAGTAGAGCTAGAAATATGTAAGTAGCGGTTGATTTGACTCCATTTTCTCTAGCAGTAACTAACTTTCTCCTTCAAATAGATTCCATGTAACCTTCATAGTAACTTCTCAGCAGTTATCTGCAGACTGTTTTCAGCCTCTATGTATTAATTTTTCTTTTGAAAAAATTTTTTTTGGGGGGGAGGGAATAAACTTAAAGATTGTGGGTAAAAAAGTGATTTTTTTTTTTTTTTTAGGATGCTGGACAATACTTTAAATATTTATTTATTTATTAATGTGAGTACACTGTTGCTGTCGTCAGACACACCAGAAGAGGGCATCTGATCCCATTACAGATGGTTGTGAACCACCATGTGGTTGCTGGGAATTGAACTCAGGACCTCTAGAAGGGCAGAGGGCTCTTAACCCCCTAGCCATCTCTCCAGCTCCCTAGACCATGCTTTAAATGGAGCCGGATGGTGGTGGCGCGGGCCTGTAATCCCAGGTGGATTTCTGAGTTCGAGGCCAGCCTGGTCTACAGAGTGAGTTCCAGGACAGCCAAGGCTACACAGAGAAACCCTGTCTTAAAAAGCAAAAAAAAAAACAAACCAAAAAACAAAAAAATGTTTTGATGCAAGGTCTCTTTATTTAACTCTGGCCAGCCTGGAACTCACTTTGTATTCCAGACTGGCCTCAAACAGAGATATGTCTGCATCTGCACACTGAATGTTGATGGAGACCAAAGGTGCATTACCGTGCTCTGCTGATATTACTTATCTTGAGTTAACATCAGCAACTATCATTGATTGTATTAAGTACAACTATACTTAGATGTGCATTGTGGAGAAATTTTTGTCCTTATTTGTTCAAAAAGTATATATTGGGGACTTTCTGTGTTAAATGTCGTCTTAAGTATTAGAAATAACATTGTTGAAACAATAGACATGTTCAGTGCTCATGTAGAGTATGCTGTTTGACTTTGAGCAATGAGAATGATAGAATGAACATAACACAAACACGTACACATGAGTGCACACGTGCACATGCAAGCACCATTTAACATCTTCAAACTATAGAGTTGATGATATTTGATGGTAGTAACAATGAAAGTACAAAGTAGATTCATAATGGAGTATGAATGGAGTATGCAATTGAGATAGCCGAATTCAAAACTAGCAAGTGTCAGAAACAAGGACACAACTGAGATTAGAGAAGACAAAAGAAACATTCTGTCAAATGAACACACCCCGAATTTTGGGGAAAAATGTATAAGACATTTAAACAATTTTAAAAAAAAAAATGCATATGTGTGTGGGGGAGGTTGGGGGGAGGTATGTGCTAGTGTCCATGGAGGCCAGAGGCATGAGATCCCCTCAGACTAAAGTTATAGGTAGGTGTGAGCTGCCTAATATAGGTGTTGGAACCCAAACTCAGTTCTTCTCCAAGAGTAATATGTGTTTTAATGGGTTAGACATCTCTAGCCCCCATAAAGGATATTTTTCACCTGTTATAATAGTGGTTCTAAAATTTAACCTGCTGTAATGAATGGATTTTTCACTTTTTTTTTTTTTTTAAAGACTTTTTGTTTTGCCAGGCAGTGGTGGCACATGCCTTTAATCCCAGCGCTTGGGAGCCAGGGGCAGGTGGATTTCTTAGTTCAAGGCCAGCCTGGTCTACAGAGTGAGTTCCAGGACACCCAGAAACCCTGTCTCAAAACTGAAGTGGGGGGCAAGACTTTTTGTTTTAAGATTTATTTATTTTATGTATATGAGTACATCATTGTCTTCAGATACAACAGAAGAGGGCATCAAACCCCATTACAGATGATTGTGAGCCACCAGGTGGCTGCTGGGAATTGAACTCAGGACCTTTGGAAGAACAGTTTAGTGCTCTTAACCACTGAGCCATCCAGCCCCAACTTATTTTTCTTTTATGTGTATGGATGCTTTGTTATTTTTATTTTGTCTTTTTTTTTTTTTTTTTTTTTTTTTAACAGAGCTGAGGACCAAACCCAGGGCCTTGCGCTTGCTAGGCAAGCACTCTACCACTGAGCTAACTTCCCAACCCCCATGTATGGATGTTTTGCTTGCATGTATATGTGTACATCACATGGGAACAGTGCCCTCAGAGGTCAAAAGAAGGTCTCTCTGTGTAGTCCTGGCTGTCCCTGAACTCACTCTGTAGACCAGGCTGGCCTCGAACTCAGAAATCCGCCTGCCTCTGCCTCCCAAGTGCTGGGATTAAAGGTGTGCGCCACCACCGCCCGACTGGCTTATCCCTTTTTGGAACTGGAGTTAGAAATGATTGTAAGTTGCCATGTTAATGCTGAGACTCAAAGACCCTGGGAATTGAACTCAGGTCCTCTGGAAGGATAGCCTTTCAGAAGAACCTTTAGCTCTTAACTGCTGAGCCATTTCTACAGTCCAAGAATACATTTCTTTTTTCTTTCTTTTCTATTTTTTTTTTTTTTTTTCCGAGACAGGGTTTCTCTGTGTAGTCCTGGCTGTCCTGGAACTCACTCTGTAGACCAGGCTGGCCTTGAACTCAGAAATCCTCCTGTCTCTGCCTCCTAAGGGCTGGGATTACAGGCACGCACCACCATCGCCCGGCCAAGAATGAATTTCTTGACAGCAGATAGGGGCAGGATGATCCAAAGTTCAAGGCTATTAGCTATATAGGAGTTTGCATATAGCTTGGGACATGTGAGACCCTGTTAAAAAAAGTAGAAATGATTACCAGGGGGATAAATAATACAATCATAAAAGTAGTACTTAGACGCAAAGTGATGGTTGGTCTTCATTGTCAATTTGATTAGATTCAGAATCACCATGGAAACATACCTCTGGATATGCTTATGATTGTTTTCAGAAAGGTTTAACTGAGGAGGGAAGACCCACCCTGACTATGTGAGGCCACCATACCATCCATACCCATGGGCTGGGGTCCTGGATTGAATCCAATGGAGGAAGCAAGCTGAGCACGAACATTGATCTTCCTGACTGCAGATATCAGTGCGATAGCTGTCTCCTGCTTCTTCTACTATGCCTCCCCCTTCCATGATGGACTATACTCTGAAACTGTGAGCCAAAATATACACTTTTTTATGTTGTTTTTGTCAGTTTTTTACACAGAAATGAGAAAAACACTGAATGCATATATTAAATTTTCAAGTCATGAAGAACAAAGGAAGAAGGACTGGCTCAGTAGAGTAAGATTTTCATCATAGTGCTGAGCTTAGTAATTTGAACAGCTCCAGACTTCTTGGGGAAATTCTTTACAACGTGAAGTTCTGTGTGTAGGAACTGAAGGAGCCAGTTGTTACTTATTGCTCGGCCTCACCTGGCACTCCTGTGTTCAAACTTTCTTCCTTTCCTAGCTAGGACCACAGTTCCTGCCATTCTACCAGTGAGTTGCAATGAGTCAGACTGAGATATTATTTTAGGTCTAGAAGAAGACGTTAGAGAAGCTTTATGCACATATCCTTTTATTGTGTGCCACTTCTCTAGACAAAGAATATGTGATCCAAAAGATCTGTCTCATTGTGAGCTTCTGAGATGACACGAACAATCCCAGCGATCTTGGTGCAAGAGACACTGAGCTTTAGGAAGAACGGTTGCTCGAGGAAGGGAACAGTTTCAAATTATCTCTGGCAACTTAAAATGATGTGTTAATAGGATATATTAAGGATTCTGGGCAAACACTTTGTCTTATTCCGGTTTGTTTTATTCTTATTTTTTTTCTTTGATGCAATGCCTGTAATCTCATGAGAGAGATAAGGGGTGGGCATTTTTGTGGTGGGGAGGTTCTAGGACCAGTTGGGGATAGAGGAATGGTACTCAGAATATACTGTATGGAAAAAAAAAAAACTATTTACAATTAAAGTTTGACTAGAAATATAGTAAGTATACTTTTTTGGTGTTTTTAAGGCAGAGTCTCATGTAGCCTAGCCTGGCCATGAACTCCTGATTGTAGTGCTAGGATCCCAAGTTGTGTGCCAGTTAATAATACTGCTTAATTTTCAGTGGCTAATTTTCATGGAATTAAAAATATATTTTATTAAGATTATAATGTAATTACATTATTCTCTCCTCCCTTTTCCTTTCTTCAAACCCTCCCCATAAACATCTCCCTGCTTTCTTTCAAATTTGTGGCCTCTTTTTTATTGTTGTTTCGTGTGTGTGTGTGTGTGTGTGTGTGTGTGTGTGTGTAGGTGTGTGTAGGTGTGTAGGTGTAGGTTTTAAAGAGTGATCATTTGGTATTGAATAACCAACTGGTGTGCTCTTCCCTGGGTAAGACTATTTTCCCCACTAATAGGCAATTCCTTAATTGCCTGTAGTTTTTTTGTATAGGGTTGAGGATTCCTAGGCTTTCCCCTGTCCATGTTGATATGTCTGTCTCTCTTTCTCTTTTGAAACAGGGTTTCACTTTGTAGTTCTTTGTAGTCCTAGTCGCTGTGGAACTCACTGTGTAGATTAGGCTGGCCTTAAACTCAGAGACCTGCCTGCCTTTGCCTCATGAATGCTAGGATTAAAGTGTGTGTCATTGCCGGGCGGTGGTGGCGCACGCCTGTGATCCCAGCGCCATGGGAGGCAGAGGCAGGTGGATTTCTGAGTTCAAGGCCAGCCTGGTCTACAGAGTGAGTTCCAGGGCAGCCAGGGCTATACAGAGAAAACCTGTCTCCAAAAAAAAAAAAAAAAAAAAGTGTGTGTGTGATCTTTTTCAGCTCATGTTTAGGTAGTCATATTGGTGAGCTATGGGTATATAGCTTTTGACATTTTTAGCAGCAGCCACATGTTCACACACCCTACAGTCAGTTCTGCTCTTCTAACTCAATGTTCCTATCTATGCCTATCTGTTATGACTGGGCTCCACAACTCTTGATTGTGGTTTTATGTAATGGTCTCCCATCTGTTTTTGCAAAGGGAAGTTTCTTGATGAGGAGTGAGAACTACACTCAACTGGCCATACATTAAAAAAATATTTAAAAGCCGGGCGTGGTGGCGCACGCCTGTAATCCCAGCACTTGGGAGGCAGAGGCAGGCGGATTTCTGAGTTCGAGGCCAGCCTGGTCTACAGAGTGAGTTCCAGGACAGCCGGAGCTACACAGAGAAACCCTGTCTCGAAAAACCAAAAAAAAAAAAAAAATATTTAGGATATAGTTAGGGATTGTGCTGGTTTAGTAAATGGTAGTTGTAGGTTCTCTTCTAAGATCTATGACTTCACTACCCCTAGGTAGTTGGCTAGGTTTCCAGGAACACACAAGATTTTTTCTCTCTGAGTGGGGTCTTAAGTCCAATTAGAGAGTTACTGTTTACCACCAAGGTATGCATGCCACTACTGCATAAATAAAGATTATTTGTCAGCTGTCATAGGAGTTAACTTCCTTGATTTGGTAGCTTGCGTGTCACCTTCTGGTACCATGAAGCTAGTGCTTAGGGAGGCTTTCAGGTCAGCTCTCATTTAGGTATCTCTGGGCTCACTGTCTGAAGTTCTGGTATCTGGTATGTCACGGTATCATCAGCATTAGGGACTTTTCCCACTTGGGGTTGGGTAACCAAAGGTAATAGCAATAGGCTGTAGTGTTTTAGGAGTCTCTTGGCCAATCTTGACCAACAACTGAAAAGTGGGTTTCTAATGTGTGGTAATGGGAATTTTGTTAGATAGTTCTTGGCTCTTCGTGGGAGCATTGTCAGCCCAGATGAAAAATTGATTTACATACAAACATACATATATATACATACACATATATGTATATAGATATATGACTTACATGTATATTTGTGGAGTTAATATTTATTGTGTATATGTGGTTGCTACAGAGTATACGTGTGGACATCAGAGGGCAATTTCAGAGAGTTGGTTCTGTTATGGCTCTCAGGGGTAGAACTTACTTATAGCTTGCAAGGCTTGATGACAGGCATCTTTACCCACTGAGCTACTTTACTGGCTCTTAATTGTTCAGATGTACTTGTTATTATTTTATGTGTATGAATGTTACACTTACATGTACGTTCACCATGTACTTACTTGGTGCCCATGGAGGCCAGAACAGGATGTTGGGTCCCCTGGAACTGTGTGAGTGGATAGCTACCATGTGGGTGCTGGGAAACAAAACTGCAAGAGCAGTAAGTACTCTGAACTGCTAAACCATTTCTTTAGTTTCTCTATGGAGGTTTTTTTTTTGTTTTGTTTTGTTTTTTGTTTGTTTGTTTGTTTGTTTTTTTTCGAGACAGGGTTTCTCTGTGTAGCCCCGGCTGTCCTGGAACTCACTCTGTAGACCAGGCTGGCCTAGAACTCAGAAATCTGCCTGCCTCTGCCTCCCAAGTGCTGGGATTAAAGGTGTGCGCCACCACCGCCTGGAGTCTCTATGGAGTTTTAATGAAGTAAAGTAAGTTTTATAAAACTTGAGGGGTAGGGAATGGGCGTTGGTATATGTGAACTACCTTTTATGACAAAGTAGGTCTAGGGGCTGGAGAGAGGTGGTTCAGTGGTTAAGAACCCTTGTTGCTCTTAGACAGGACCTAGGTTTAGTTTCCAGCACCAACATGGTGGTGGTTCATAACCATCTGCAACACTATTTCGAAGGGATCCAATTCCTTCTTCTGACCTCTATAGGCACTACCAAGTTACACGTGGTACATAAGCATAATGCAGGCAAAACACAGAATAAAATTTATAAATCTAAAAATAGATGAAAGAATGTAGGTCTGAAATTAATTAAAGGCAAGTATAGAAACATAATCATTTGGAAATAAATATTGGGATAAATTGGGGACCTGTTGTTTCTCAACTTAATCCTTAAAAAATATATATGAATGGACAAATGAGGCTGGAGAGAGGGAGTTAAGAGCACCAGCTGCTTTTCCAGAGGACCCTGGTCCCATTCCCAGTTCTCATGTGGTGGCCCACAATCATCTGTACTTCCAGTTCCAGTGGAATCTACTACCCTCTTCTGGTCTCCCTGGGCACTGCATGCAGGTCATATACATGCAGGCAAAACACTGAAACATAAATTTTAAAAATACTTTTTGAAGCCGGGCGTGGTGGCGCACGCCTGTAATCCCAGCTCTTGGGAGGCAGAGGCAGGTGGATTTCTGAGTTCGAGGCCAGCCTGGTCTACAGAGTGAGTTCCAGGACAGCCAGGGCTACAAAGAGAAACCCTGTCTCAAAAAACAAAACAAAAAAAACTTTTTGATTCTGTGCTTGTGTGTATGTGCATGTAAATGCAGTGCCCAAAAGAGGTCAGAAGGTGTCAGATCTTCTACAGGTTGTTGTGAGTCAAAGCAATGTGTGCTCTTAACTGATTAAACCATCTCTCTAGTCCCCTTTCCTTCTCTTCTCTTTTTTTTTTTTTTTTTTTTTTTTTTGGGAGGCATGGTCTTTAGATGAGGTTACCTACAGATCCTCCTGTGTCTGCTCCTTGAGTGCTGGGATTAAAGGCATACACCACTATACCTGGCCATTTCTTACTATTTGAAAAATTTAATGTAATATTTTTTTAATTTCTAAAGCTAAGAAATAAGAGTAGAGGTAACTTTTCTATACTACTACTACTACTACTAATAATAATAATACTAATAATTATTATTATTATTATTAGTAGTATTATTATTGGTGTTTCGAGACAGGGTTTCTCTGTGTAGTCCTGGCTGTTGTCCTGGAACTCACTCTGTAGACCTGGCTGGCCTCGAACTCAGAAATCCACCTGCCTCTGCCTCCCAATTGCTGGGATTACAGGCGTGCGCCAACACGCCCGGCTAATAAAATTATTTTTTAAAATGTGTTTTGCTGCGCTAGAGAGATGGCTCAGTGGTTAAGAGCACTGACTGCTCTTCTGAAGGTCCTGAGTTCAAATCCCAGCAACTACATGATGGCTCAACCATCCATAACAAGATCTAATGCCTTCTTCTGGAGTGTTTGAAGACAGCTACAGTGTACTTACATATAATAAATAAATCTTTCAAGGGAAAAAAAAGCTGTACACCACCACTGCTCAGTTTGGCCGTTTGTTTGTTTGTTTGTTTGTTTGTTTTCTGAGACAGGGTTTCTCTGTACAGCCCTAACTGTCCTGGAACTCACTCTGTAGACCAGGCTGGCCTTGAACTCAGAAATCTGCCTGCCTCTGCCTCCCAAGTGCTGGGATTGCAGGCATGCGTCACCACTGCCCGGCCAGTTTGGCCTTTTAAAAGAAAAAAAATGTGTTTTGCCTGTGTAAACATCCTTGTATGTGTACCTGGTGCCTATGAAACCCCAAAACACCTATCTGATGGGTGTCAGAACCCCTGAGACTAAGGTTTGCAAACAGCAATGACCTATTGTGTAGGTATTGAGAATCTAGCCCAGCTCAACTGGAATAGCAGCCGTTGCTCTTAACAACCACTGAACCATCTCTTTGGTCCTAGAGTTAGCCTTGAATCTGCCTGTGTTATGCCTTCTGGTCTCTGTAGAACTTTGGTTTCTTTGATTTTAGATGTTGGTATATTCCTCAATTAAAAAGAAGACATCCAGGCTCATATTTTATTTTATTCTGTATCAAGAGGTAAGAGAATTACTTTCCCATAGATTTGGTGCAGGATTGCATCTGAGTCCCGTTTTGGCCTTGTGGATTTGACTGTATCTGAGTCCATCAAAAGATGCCACCAAAGTGGCTCCCTCTTTTGTTGTTAGGTTATATCCTTCACATCACAGGGAGAAGAAATTCTGGGAAAGAATATAGCAACCATGGCAGTTTTGAGCTGTTTAGAAGCGCTCTGAATGGTGGCTCATGCCTATAATCCTAGACCTTTTAAAGCAGAGGCCAGCTTGAGCTACAGTGTGACATCCTGTTTCAAAACATTAAAACCAAAACAAAAGACCCAAAATGATGAGACTTGTTCCTGGGGTTGGGGTCAGGTTAGATCAAGTGGGTTTTGTGTTGTTTGCTTTGTTGTTTTGTCCCTTAGCTCTCTGATTCCTTTCTACCCCCCACTATTGCAAAATCCTTTTGCCTTTTAGATTGGTGAATGAAAGGCAAGGTGAGCTGGTGTGAAGTAGGATTAGATTTTCCTTCCTTTTTTCCCTTAGCTGCCGAGTGGTTCATCATGGACTAGAGTAGTGGCAAGGGTACTGGAAACGTGATTGTGGTGGAGGTGTCATGGCTGATTGCTGTTGCCAGAGAAGAGGAGGGAAATTGGAGCGGCACAATAGAGGGATGAAAGTTCCTACTAGGGAGGTGAGTCCTATTTTGGGGGTGGTAGCTTTCAGCCCTTAGAGTAAACAACCCTTAATCTAGTCTTTATTTAAATAGCCAGTTTTTACTAGTAGTTTACTGTGTATTGTTTATCCATGCATTGTGTGCGGTAGGTGTGCGGTTGGATATTATAAGCAAGCCCAACAGTTTTCTTTTTTTGTTTTTTTTTTGTTTTTTGTTTTTTTTCGAGACAGGGTTTCTCTGTGTAGTCCTGGCTGACCAGGCTAGCCTCGAACTCAGAAATCCACCTGCCTCTGCCTCCCAAGTGCTGGGATTACAGGCGTGTGCCACCATTCCCGGCTGCCCAACAGTTTTCTAAGAACACAGACTGTATAGTATGTGTAAATGAGTAAAGACTCATTTTTTTTATTGGAAAAAAATAATTGAAAAATTATTTTGTTCTCTTTTTGAGAAATGATACTGTGCTAGGTCCTTAAATGTGTTTTCACAATCTATTAATTCTTTAAAAATTTGGTAATTTTTTTTTTTTTTTTAAATTTGAGACAGTGTTTCTCTGTGTAGCTGTCTTAGAGCTCACTTTGCAGACCAGGCTGACCTCAAATTCAAGAGATTCAGCTGCCTCTGCCTCCTGAGAACTGGGATTAAAGGTGTGGGCCATAGCTATCTAACTGATAAAATGTATTTTGATCGTATTCATCCCCAGCTCTTCACAACCCACCTCATTCCTAATCCCCCTACTTCCATTTTTGAGCTAGCCCACTAAGCCTATGATTTTCTGGCTGTACGCTCCAGGACGTGAAGTCCACACACCAGAACTTCATCTGTGTCTTGAAATTGTAGCCTCAGAAAGTACTTTAAATGCATTTTGTTTTGTTTTGTTTTTGACACAGGGTTGTTCTGAGTAGCCCTGGCTGTCTTGGAACTGCCTTGGACTCACAGAAATCCACTTGCCTCTGCCTCCCCAGTGTTAGGATTAAAGGCATGCTACACAGCTACCTAGCTACATTTTAAAATACATATTGTTGGTGTGTGTGCAGGTACCTGTGTACCATACCATTCATGTGGAGGTCAGAGGACAAACTGCTGCAATTAATTTTTTCTAGTTTATGAATTCTGAGGATCAAACTCATGTTGTCAAATTTTGCAGCAAGTACCATTACTTGCTGATGCATATTACTGGTTCAGAGATTAGATTAAACTACCCAGGCTCTAACAATTAATTCACCTGTTCTCATAGATAAGTAGGAGAATAAATTGGGAAGATAGGATGGAGAAAATAATCCTTTTTCCTTAATTTACATTATTTAAACTACTCAGCCAATTACTAAGTTGTTAAGTCAGGGCCTTACTTATTATAGGGTAGTAAACTAATAAAGAAAGACCTTTTTTTTTTTTAAAAGTCATTTGTTACCATTGGCACTCATTTCTTTTCTATCAAATGATGTATCCCAGGGGCTGTCAAGATGGCTCAGCAGTTAAGAGTGCAAACCACTTTTGTAGAGGACCTGAGTTTGGTCCCCAGCTACCTGTAATTGTGGTTATACAGAAGGATCTGATACCATGGGCCTCCAAGGTCACCTACACAAATGTGTGTGCATACCCCTATACTGGTATATATACATAATAAAAAATAAAGATAGCCGGGTGGTGGTGGCGCACACCTTTAATCCCAGCACTTGGGAGGCAGAGGCAGGCGGATTTCTGAGTTCGAGGCCAGCCTGGTCTACAGAGTGAGTTCCAGGACAGCCAGGACTACACAGAGAAACCCTGTCTCAAAAAACCAAAAAAAAAAAAAAAAGATAATGCCTTTCTAGCAGTGATAACCTCCCTACTAGAACGTGCCTCTCAGGATCTCCTTCATCCCTCCTGAGAAGGAGAGAAGAGGAAACACAAGGAAAAGCGCCTGGTGTAGAGCCCCAATTCCTACTTTATGGATGTGAAATGCCCAGGATGCTGTAAAGTCCCCACAGTCTTTAGCCATGCACAAACGGTAGTCTTGTGTGTTGGCTGCTCCACTGTCCTGTCAGCCTACAGGTGGAAAAGCAAGGCCGACAGAAGGACGCTCCTTCAGGAGGAAGCAGCGCTGAGTGCCCCAGATTCAAGATGAGTGGGACCCTTCCCAATAAATACATTTTGGATATATAATAAACAACCCCCCCCAAAAAAAAACAAAAAAAACCCCCAAAAATAAAGATAACAATTTAAAAAACTTTAATTCTATTATACTCTTTTTTTTTTTTTTAGAATTATTTATTTTATGCATATGAGTACACTGTAGCTGTCTTCAGATACTCCAGAAGAGGGCATCAGATCCCATTACAGATGGTTGTGAGCCACCATGTGGGTGCTCAGCATTAAACTCAGGACCTCTGGAAGAACAGTCAGTGCTCTTTTTTTTTTTTAAAGATTTATTTATTATATGTAAGTACACTGTAGCTGTCTTCAGACGCACCAGAAGAGGGCATCAGATCTCTTTACGGATGGTTATGAGCCACCATGTGGGCGCTGGGATTTGAACTCATGACCTTTGGAAGAGCAGCTGGTGCTCTTACCCACTGAGCCATCTCTCCAGCCCCAGTCAGTGCTCTTAACTGATGAACCATCTCTCCAGTCCCTAATTCTATTATATTCATTTGTTTTGAGAAAGTTTCTCTGGTACCTTGGCTGCCTAGGGACTTGCTTTGTAGTCTAGGCTGTGCTTGAATTAAGATATCCATTTGTCTCTGCCTCCCAAGTGCTGGATTAAAGGTGTACACCACCACTTTGGCTCTACATATACAATTTTATTGTTAAAAAATGTAATATTTTATTGTTAGGCATGTTTTGGTACCCTTAATTGGTTTTTTTTAAAAGAAACTTTTTATCTATCCATCCATATGTGTTATGTACACACACACACACAAACACAAACAAACACAAACACATACCATGCCATGCACGCGGAGGTCAGAGGACAGTTTGTAGCAGGATTGAGCACAGGTCATTTCTCTTGGCAGTAGGCATTCTTAGCCTACTATACTATCTTGCTTTGCCATAGTTTTAGTACTCAGTGAGTATGGGTGTGTATCCCTATCGTGTATATGGAGGATAGAGGGCAAATTGGCAGATTGTGAGCCATCTTGTGTCCATTTCTCCCCCGACTCCTCTTTTTGAGACAGGGTCTCACTAACTGACCTGGAACTCACTATGTAGAGTGGGCCTTAACTCAGAAAGATCTGCCTGCCTTTGCTTCCTAAGTGCTGGACTTCATAAAAGCATTTCTAGGGATTTGGCTGTGGACAGGATGGAAAAAATGAGGTCAAAGGGTAAGGGTAACTGTTACTAGGTTGGGTTCTTGTTCCCAAACACAGCACATCAGCAATTTCAGGAGAAGGGAAGAAATACTAGGAAATGAAAAATGACCAAGTTTGGTCTGAGAATGTGTGCAGTGTAATAGAAGTAATATAGTGGAGAGTAAGACAAATATATAACCATCATGAAAAAGTGAGGGTATGTAGAAATAAGAGCAAAACATATAACTGTGTTTGAGGATGTTTGCCTCTTTGATTGTATGGTTTCCATTCCAAGATTAGAGAGTATTCTACTGGCTTATTTTTTCATAGTTACTTATGCTGTTCGGGTTTGGGTTATTGTAGTGGTTTGAATAGGTTTGCCCCCTCATAGATTCATGTTTGGAATGCTTGGTCATATAGAGAGTGCCACTGTTAGAAGGTGTGGCCTTATTGGAGGAAGTGAATCACTATGTAGGTGGGCTTTGAGGACTATGCTTCCCACCACGGTGATAATGGACTAAACTTCTGAAACTGTAAGCCAGCCCCATTTAAATGTTTGCCTTTTAAGAGTTGCCTTGAGCTGGGCGTGGTGGTGCACGCCTGTAATCCTAGCACTTGGGAGGCAGAGGCAGGCGGATTTCTGAGTTCGAGGCCAGCCTGGTCTACAGAGTGAGTTTCAGGACAGCCAGGACTACACAGAAAAACCCTGTCTCGGAAAAACCAAAAAAAAAAAAAAAAAAAAGAGTTGCCTTGGTCATGTCTTCCAAGCAGTAGAAAACAAAACAGAGACAGGAAGTTGGTACCAGGAAGTGGGGTATTGTTGCGATAGGCCTGACCATGCTTTTGTTTGGAGGAATGTGGGTATGTGGGTTTGGGGGCTTTGGAAAAAGTGGAATGTTTTAATTGGGACTTAATGCTTAATGGGCCGAACTAGTAGAAGCATGGAAGACAGTGGTGCTGAGGGCAATTTCAACTGTGAGGGCCTAGTACAAGAGGTTTTAGAGAAGATTTTTAATGTGTGCCCTAGAAACTGTTCTTATGGTATATTATTGAAGAATGTAGCTGCTATTTATTTGCCCTTGTCTGAAGAGTCTGCTTGAGGCTAAAGTGAAGAGATTTAGATTAATTGCAATGAAGAAATCTTAAAATATTGACCATAGACTGTGTCCTGTGGTTTACTCTTACGAAGAGCCTTTTGATCAGATGTAGCAAACTAAGGAAAAATACAAACTGTATGGTTCTAAGATTAAAGGGGCACTAGGAAGTGGAATGGAGTTAAATCCTGTGTTCAAGGATATTAAATAGAATCATGGGAGTGGTAGCTTTGGGGCAAGACCCCACTCAGCTAGCTTATTGTTTTAAGTGGCTTGCATTTGAATAATAATAAGGGATAGTCATATCGTAGGCCTTATTATGACCTGGCTATTGTTTTTATTTGTACATAAGATATGATTGTGTGTCAAACTGACAAGAGATAGTTTATGATGGCAATTCTCGATGGCAACTTTACTATATCTGGAATGAGCTACAATCCAGAAATGTAGGGCTCACCTGTGATCCTCCAGAGGTTTTTTTTTGATCCGGATTTTGAGGCATAGTGGCCATGCTTATAATGATCATGAGAAAAGGAATTAAAGAAAAGCTTAGGTCCAGGTGTGATGTTATGAGCCTTTAATCCCAGCACTCAGGAAGCAGAGGCATCTCTGAGTTCAAGGTCAATCTACAGAGCAAGCTCCTAGACAGCCAAGCTTAGGCAGTGAGGGCACTGGAAAACAGAAAGCTGTTAATGATATAATAGAAGGGTGCCATGCTTCAGCTCTAGTAAACAGCAGAACTTGGTTGGTGGCTTAAGCCTTGTGGCTGTGGTTTTAGTCAAGGGACTACTGGGACAGTTGATGCTCGTTAGCTAGAGCTAGGAAGTTCATGGTGATTAAGAAGAGACCAGCATCACTGAGGTGAAATCTAGTTGTAATTCATGTTTCAGCTGGACTTGGTAATTTGTAAGAGATACCCAGGTAGACTAGTTGT
The DNA here is from genome assembly GCA_964023405.1 of Apodemus agrarius. Taxonomy (NCBI): domain Eukaryota; kingdom Metazoa; phylum Chordata; class Mammalia; order Rodentia; family Muridae; genus Apodemus; species Apodemus agrarius. The sequence continues at coordinate 926,999 of OZ030016.1, read as the reverse complement.
GAAGTTATGAAGGGGTCATGGAGAACAGCTGCTGTTAGGCACTGTGAGAGGCCAGAAAAGGCCATTGGTGAAGGTACAGCCTCAGTGATATTTGAAGACCCAGGACTGAAGGGAGCATGCAATGAAGTTGAGGTTTGGTACCATCAAGAGAGCCTATTGATGAAGCCTAGTTGCAGCAGAAGACACCAGTGTATTGGAGATATCAGTACCATGGGATGATCACCAAGAACAGCAGCCCCAGTGGAGTGGAGTCAGCCATAGCCTAGCATGTTTATGTGTGGATCCCAGACATTGGAACAAGAAGCTGTGCAGTTGAAGTTGCCTTGGAGACCCCAAGATGTTTGAGATGCTAACGCCATGGGATATCGCTGAGGAAAGCTGCTAACAGGAGTGGTGCCAGCCCAGGAGAAATAATTGTGTTATAGTCAACAAAGCTGAACGGAGTTGGATATCAGACATGGAGATGCAGAGTTTAGAGTTTGCCTAGCAGGTTTTTGGTCTTGCTTTGGTCCAGTATTTCCTGTGACATTTTTGAAATGGTATGTATATCCTTTTATTTTAGAATATGCTGTCTGCTTTTTTGATTTTGATTTTATAGGGGATTGCAGTAAAGAGATTGCATGAATCTCAGAAGAGATTTTGAACTTTGGACTTTTAAACATTGCTGTCACTGCAGTAGATAGACATGGGACTTTTGAAGTTGGACTAAATACATTTTGCATTGTGTTATGGCTACAGGCTGATAGAGGCCAGGGAGTGTAGTGGTTTGAATAGGTTTGGCCTCATAGATTCGTGTGTTGGAATGTTTACATATTGAGTGGTACTATTATTAGGTGGTGTGGCCTTGTTGGAGAAAGTGTGTCACTGTGTAGGTTGGTTTGAGGCTTCCTATGCTCAGTCTTCACCCAGTGCAGTAAGTAACTAAGACAATTACTTATGTAGGGATTCAAGACCCCTGAAGTAACCACTGGACTTAGAGTGTTTGCTTATTTATACAGGCTTAGACATATGCCAGGCTGGTCTTGAACTTCTCAAACTATCTGTGTAGTTGAGGATGACCCTGAACCTCTGATCTTCCTTTCTCCACCTCCCCAGTACTGGGATTACAGGTTTATTTTTCTCTTGTGTTGGGGATGGAACCAAGGATGTTGTGCGTGCTAGGCAAGTGTTCTACCAAATGAGCTACATCCCCAGCTGTCTTGTTGGTCACTGTGCTGGCAGGGTTTTGAGTTTGTTAGATACATAGATTAATATTTTTCAGCTATTTAGGGGAAAGGTATCATCTTAATTCTTTTTAGGACAACTTTAAAATGTATTTCTTTTATACCAAAATTCTGTTCCCATAAACATTTTATCCTTCCTTCTACCCCCAGATATGAATTTAACTGTATCTCAGATAACCAGAATTAAACAGTAGATATCTGTTTTATCTAGATTGTTTTGCTTATGGTATTGTCTTCAAGGTTCCATGTTGTAGCATGGGCATGTTTCCCAGACTTTGTGTTATTTTTAGACATTGCAAACAGGTTTCCTTTGTTCTTAGCTATAGAGACTTTAGTCCCCATTTTCACTTTCTTTTTTTTAACTAAACTTTTATGGTCTCTTATTGTCTGTATAGTTTTACATATCCTGAATGTTAACCAGTAAAATATCTAAAATTGGAACAATGAAGCCAAATTCTGTTTTGTTGTTTAAGAAAGTTGATGTTGGGGCTGGAGACATGACTCAGCAGTTAAGAGAACTGGCAGCTCTTCTACAGGACTCTGGTTTGGTCCTAGCATACATAGAGTGGCTGAGAGATCCAACATCCTTTCTTGGTCTCTTGTGACACCAGCCACGCATTCAGACATACATTCAGGTCAAATACCCATACACATAAACTTAAAAAAAAATTGGCATGCCATATTGTTCATAGTTTTTAATATGTAAGTTATAATGACTTTATAGTTTATCATTTGGGATCACTGCTTAAAAAGTAAAGTCTTAACACTTTTCCGCTTGATTGTAATTTTGTGAAATCAAGTTTTTAATTTAATTACATTAATTTTGTGTGTGTATTTATGTGTACACATGCCTTTGTACTCATGTAGGTAGGGGACAACTTGCAGGAGTCTGTTCTTTTTCTTTCTTGTGAGTACTGGGGATCAAATTCAGTTTGGCAGGCTTGTTGGCCTATGCCTTTACCTGCTGAGCTTGTCACCTGTTCAGTTGTCTGCATATTTGGATTGATTTATTCTTCCCACTTCACTTAGTGATTCTCTGTAGAGGGTTTGTTACTGCCCTTCCAGCTGATGTGAACATAGTCATCCACCCCAGAAGCCATGTATCTTAATTACCTTTGGTCTAAGCCAGGAAGTTAAGGCTCACATCTTCACTGTTTAAGGCTAGGGTCCCAAGTACGTAGCTCAAATTGGCCTGGAACTTTTCCTTGTGCTCAGCTTGTACTACCATGCTTAGTTGTTCTCAGCTGTTATTTATGAGGCAGATACACTAATACAGAAATGCTTTCTGAATCCTGGCTTAACGAATATGCAGTGAGTGAATTATCGCTCTTTTGTTTTACATCTACTTAGGAAGTATTTTTCATATGAGTTATTTGTTGTTTTTCTCACAAATTAAGGTTTTTATACCAAAAGTCTGGTTAGTATATGAAATGCATCTGGTATAAAATGTTATACGTCTTCTATTTGGTCTTTTATTTCTTGAACAGAGACTCTACAGGAGCAGGTAATTCACTGGTCCACAAGCGGTCTCCTTTACGTCGAAACCAAAAGACCTCAACATCCTTGAACAAGCTGTCTTTACAGGATGGACATAAAGCCAAAAAACCAGCATGTAAATTTGAAGAGGGTCAGGATGTCTTAGCTAGATGGTCAGATGGCTTGTTTTATCTTGGAACTATCAAAAAGGCAAGTTACTTTAATTTCTGCTTTACTTGCATTATACTTTTTAATAATTTAAAAGTTAACCTCATGCTTATAGTTATAAGAGATTACTGATTTCTTCTGTATTGCAGATAAACATACTGAAACAGAGCTGCTTCATCATATTTGAGGACAGTTCCAAATCCTGGGTTCTCTGGAAGGACATCCAAACAGGCAGGTGCTATGTTTCTCTTGAACATGATTTATACTGAAACTTAGTTTTCTTCAACATGGCTTTTCCAGTGCTAACGATACTGAATATACTGTTTTTCAGTAACTGGGTAGCATATATAAGGAAAAGTTTAAAAATTTATTCAATATACACAATTATTCTCCCTTGTTTTATAAACAAAGCTCTCTATAATTGAATCATTTAATACCGTTTCCTGTTATTTTTCTACATGCTGAGTCAGTTTTAGCCTTTTTACTTTTTGGAGATTTGGGTAGGTTTGACATAGGTCTTTCTGTCTTTTCCTTTTTTTTTTTTTTTTTTCCCCTAAGACAGTTTCTCTGTGTGGCCCTGGAGGTCCTGGAACTACCTATGTAGATCAGGGTGGCCTCGAACTCAGATCTCCCTGCTGTCACTCAAGTACTGGGATGTACCACCAGTTACCTACCCCTTTCTGCCTTTTAAATCCCATCTTTTTCCAGTCTCTTTTTTTTCTAATTCATTCATTCATTCATTCATTCATTCATTCGTGGGGTGTGTGTGTGTGTGTGTGTGTGTGTCTGTGTGTGTGTGTGTCTGTGTGTCTGTGTGTCTGTGTATGTATCATGTGAATGTGCCTGGTGATTCTGGAGAGGTCAAAAGGTGTCAGATCCCCTGGAAGTTGAGTTTCCAGATGGTTGTTAAGTCACCATGTGGGTGCTGGGCACCGAATCCGGGTTCTCTGAAAGAATAAGCTGAGCCATTTTTCCAGTCCCACCCCTCCCCCCCTTTTTTTTTGTGTGTGTGTGTTTTGAGACAGGGTTTCTCTGTATAGGCCTGGCTGTCCTGGAACTCATTCTGGAGACCAAGCTGGCCTCTAACTCAGAAATCCACCTGCCTCTGTCTCCCAAGTGCTGCCCTTTATTTCTTTTAAAGTGGTAGAAAAGGAAAGTGGTATGCAGAGATATAGAAAGGTGTAAAAGCTTGAGGTCCCGTCAAACAAGCACCTAGCTAGTGGGTCAGGTGAGTGGGTGCTCTGTGCTTGAAAGTGCTGTAAGAAACTTGAGATGGTGGTTCTTGTCTAATCCCAAGTACTTGGAGGCAGCAGATCTCTAGTTCTGCAGAGCTTGCTTGTTCCAGGATAGCCAGAGCTACCCAGATACCCTGTGTTAAAAAACAAACACTCCGGGCGTGGTGGGAGGCAGAGGCAGGTGGATTTCTGAGTTCGAGGCCAGCCTGGTCTACAGAGTGAGTTCCAGGACAGCCAGGACTACACAGAGAAACCCTGTCTCAAAAAAACCAAAACCAAAACAACAACAACAAAAAAAACAACACAACCACCGGACGTGGTGGCGCATGCCTGTAATCCCAGCACTTGGAGGCAGAGGTAGGTGGATTTCTGAGTTTGAGGCCAGCCTGGTCTACAGAGTGAGTTCCAGGACAGCCAGGACTACACAGAAAAACCCTGTCTGGAAAACAAAACAAAATAAAACAAAAACTAAACACAACAAAACAAAAAAGAAAGAAGAGAAAGAGAAACTTGCTTATAATTATGATTATAGAACTCCAATGACTTTTATCTAATATGGTATGTTCTAAAAGTTTACATAAATCTGGGAAAAAATATAGCCATGCTAGTTGTTTAAAGAAATCTACATTATGCTCTGGAGAGGATGATTTTGTGGTTAAGAACACAGGCTGCTCTTCCAGAGCCGCAAGTTCAATTCCTAGTACCCACATGGTAGCACACAACTGTCAGTAAACTCCAGTTCCCTGGGATCTAATACTTTTACAAAGGCACATGCAGGCAAAATACCAGTGCATATACGTTAAAATAAATTTTATATTAAAAAGAAATGTGGGCTAGTGAGATGGCTCAGTGGTTAAGAACACTGGCTGCTCTACCAGAGGTCTTGAGTTCAATTCCTAGCAACCACGTGGTGGCTCACAACCATCTATAGGGGGATCTGATGCTCTCTTCAGGCAGGCAGATATATATGCAGCAGAGCACTCATACATTAAATAAATAAATAAATAAATAAATAAATAAATAAATAAATAAGTAAGTAAGAAATGTATATTATAACAGACATGTATTAAGACAGCAGTTTAGAAAGGTTTTAAATACCTAGTATTTATTTGTTCTATGAAATGGTATATTTATATTTATATTTATATTTCTGCATTGCCACAACCGCCTGGCTCTGCATTGCTGTTGACATGTAAGTTTCTGTTTAGGCTATTCTTTCAGCAGTTGCATTAAATGAATAAAATAAAAATATATTCTACAGAGTGAGTTCCAGGACAGCCAGGGCTATACAGAGAAACCCTGTCTCAAAAAAAAAAAAAAAAACCAAAAACAAAAACAAACAAAAAAAAAAACAAAAAACAAAAACAAAAACAAAAAAACAAAAAAAATATTCTAATTTAACTTTTCTGATTTCTTTTTTTTTTAAATTTTTTTTGAGACTGGGTTTCTTTGTGTAGCCCTGGCTGTCCTGGAACTCACTCTGTAGACCAGGCTGGCCTCAAACTCAGAAATCCGCCTGCCTCTGCCTCCCAGAGTGCTGGGATTACAGGTGTGTGCCACAACCGCCTGGCTTCCATGTAGTCTTGTGATACTAATGTAAATGATAAGTATCTGAACCTGTGTGTTCTGCAGAGAAGTTTTAGTGCTAATAAATCTTTTCCAATGTGTTAGTTTGTGTTTTATTGCTTTTAAGAGACACCATGAAAAGGGAAACTCTTAATTTTATTTATTTTTTTTAAAAAGCATCTAGTTGGGGCTTACTTACAGTTTAGTTTACTCAACAGGCATACATGGCGGTACACAGGCAGACATGGTATTGGAGAGGAGCTGAGAGCTCTCCATCTGGATCTGCAGGCAGCAGGGAGAGAGACACTGGGTCTGGAGTGGGCTTCTGAGACCTCAGAGCCCACCCTGCATTGATACACTTCTTTCAACAAGGCCACACCTCCAATAGTGCCATTTAGTAGATGGTGGCCATTTTCATTCAAACCACCTCACTTAGCTCCCATCTCCATTCATACTATATTTGAAGTAAGAACAATATTGTCTTATGCCCAAAAGCAGATTGATGCCTGGAGGCAGACATGTTGAGTTAGGAAGGGGAGGAGCAGGGCTAGAGAGCTGAGCAGAGCTGTGTAATCACTCACATTACTGAGCATTCTGACACAGTTAACACGCCCACGTGGCTGCACCGAGTCATAAAGTTCTTTGGAATTCCTCATGACTGTTTAATGTTGCTTAATGTTTCAGGAGCCACTGGGAGTGGGGAAATGGTCTGTACAATATGTCAAGAAGAGTATTCAGAAGCTCCCAATGAAATGGTTATATGTGATAAGTGTGGTCAAGGTAAACATTCATTTTTCTCAGATCTTATTAAATACTAAGTTATTAAATACTAAATTGAAGACTAGTGACTGTAGATACTTGTCTTGCTAATTTGAAACTATCATAACATCTATTCATCATTTATAATGTAGGGAACAGCAAAACTAAAAGTAAAATGCCTTCTTGAAATCCTGTTCTGCAGTACTTGCTAATGAAATAGAATTTGCTTTCTGCTTTTTTGGTATGAAGGATATCATCAGCTGTGTCATACACCTCATATTGACTCAAGTGTGATTGATTCAGATGAAAAGTGGCTTTGTCGACAGTGCGTTTTTGCAACAACAACAAAGGTATCTTTTAAAAGTGTTTTGGGCTAAATATTACTAACTGGAGTTTGCAAGGACTTATCATTGAATTACTACGTACATTGAAAAGTTTGTTCTGAATGAAATTAGCAGCTAATGTTGGTTAGAATTGTTTTATTAATGATCCTTAAATGGCTCGTAGTTTTTTTGTGCTTTCTGATAATGGTGTGGGATTAGGATAATAAATTGAAACAATATAATAAAATAAATACATTATTAGTAACAGACCAGACAATATGGTATCATAGAAATTCAGGATGGAATTATTTCAGAAGTGTCAGGCACTTTTAAACTAGAATTAAAAATTAGAAAATTTGGTTAAAAACCCTGACCTTCACTTTTTCAAATGTTTTCCCTCTAATATGTAGAGGGGTGGTGCGCTTAAGAAAGGACCAAATGCCAAAGCATTGCAAGTCATGAAGCAGACATTACCCTATAGTGTGGCCGACCTTGAATGGGATGCGGGTCATAAAACCAATGTCCAGCAGTGCTACTGCTATTGTGGAGGCCCTGGAGAGTAAGTAAACACAGTTATTTAATGTCCTTTGATGTGATTTTTACTAATGTACATTATCTTTTTTTAAAAAAAAAACAAAACTTTTTAAAAAAATAATTATTTCATATATATGAGTAAGTACACTGTAGTTGTCTTCAGAGACACTAGAAGAGTCCATCAGATAACATTACAGATGGTAATGAGCTACCATATGGTTGCTGGGAATTGAACAACGGACCTCTCTCTGGAAGAACAGTCAGTGCTCTAAACCACTGAGCCATCTCTCCAGCCCCTTAAAATTTTTATGAAGACCTCTTTTTCTTGTTGTTTGAGACATGGTCTTGCTCTACACATACTAATTAACTGACCTCAGATTCTCAAGGCCTTTTTAAGAGCACCAGGGTTGCAGGTGCTGTCACTGATAGAGAATTGCAAATGTATGAAAGAATTAAGTTTATAAAAAATACCACTACTAGCCGGGCGGTGGTGGCGCATGCCTTTAATCCCAGCATTTGGGAGGCAGAGGCAGGCGGATTTCTGAGTTCGAGGCCAACCTGGTCTACAGAGTGAATTCCAGGACAGCTAGGACTACGCATAGAAACCCTGTCTGGAAAAACAAAACAGATAAAACAAAACAAAACAAAATAAAAAAAATACCACTACTGTTCTTTCTCTCCCCATCTTATCTTCTCCCCCTTCTTTGCCCTGGTCTTTCTCCTTTTTTCTCCCTCTGTTGTATGCCAGATACACCATTATAGTCAGCTAGGGGAAAATGCATGCTGTAGAGGCCTGCTTTGCCACTTTGGAGTGTGAAGTTGACTTAGTTCATTGGATATCATATTTAATGTGATTATACATTTAAAATTGGCATAGATTTAATATTATTTGAATGAGTAAGATTCAGATTAAATGATAGTCTAGATGAACTAGTCTTTCCCAACTATTAGTTCTGTTGTATGTACACACACACACACACACACACACACACAGATACACACAATTTTCAGAAAGTACTGTGTAATTTTTCTAAATATTTTACTGAAGAAATATAATATCCAGGTACTAGAAAGCTATGCTGGGTATTTATGTTATTTTTTATTTTAATTTATTTTAAAGGATTTTATATTTTAAATTTTGTATATGTGGGTATGTCTGAGTGTGGATAATGTACACATGAGTACAGTGCCAGAGAGGACATTGGATATTTTGGACCTGGATTTCAGGCATTTGTGAACTGCCTAATATGGGTGCTGGGAACAGAACTCAGGTTTTCTGCAAAAGCAGTGAACTCTCTCTCTCAGCCCCAGGTATCTTTTCTTTAAATGAGACTTAATAACTGCAGTATTGACAACTAGCATATTTGAACTTTAGTAAGTAGGGGTGCATAAATGACTTTTGTTTAGTATTTAAGATTCCATTGCTATAGCACCCATTAATTATCACTAATTATCCTATAAGATTGTAAAAGAAAATCATTTCATGTTGGCTGTTCTAGTTAACATCACATCTTTAATCATCAGATCATGTTATTTGAGCCATTTATTCATTTGTTTGTTTGGGTTTTTTTCTTTTTTTCTTTTTTTTTGTTTTGTTTTGGTTTTGGTTTTTTCGAGACAAGATTTCTCTGTGTAGCCCTGGCTGTCCTGGAACTCACTCTGTAGACCAGACTGGCCTTGAACTCAGAAATCCACCTGCCTCTGCCTCCCAAGTGCTGGGATTGCAGGCATGCACCACCACACCCGGCTTGTTTTGTTTTTTTGAGACAGGATTTCTCTGTGTAGCCTTGGCTGTCCTGGAACTCTTGCTGTAGGCCTAGCTGGCCTTGAAATTAAAAAGATGTGCCTGTCTCTGCCTCCGCCTCCTCAGTGCTGTGATTAAAGGTGAGCACCACCACCTGACTTCATCTTTGATTTTTAAATATTTGCCAATAGATGTCTTTCTATTATACCATTTACTATGATGGAAAAGAAGTGTTGCAATTGAATTAACCGGTTTAGCACAATTAGAAATCTAAGCCGTGCCTCTAAATAAAAAAAATTGTGAAAGTTTTGTCAGCAAAGATGTCTATAGATCCATTATTAATTTTTTTTTTTTGAGACAGGGTTTCTCTGTGTAGCCCTGGCTGTCCTGGATCTCACTCTGTAGACCAGGCTAGCCTTGAACTCAGAAATCCACCTGCCCCTGCCTCCCAAGTGCTGGGATTAAAGGCGTGTGCCACCAATGCCGGCTAAATCTTTTTTTTTTAAGGTTTTTTTTTTTTTTTTTTTTTTTAAATTTCATGTATGTGGGTACACTGTCACTGTTTTCCAGGAGAGGGCATGGGATCCCATTACAGATGGTTGTGAGCCACCATGTGGTTGCTGGGAATTGAACTCAGGACCTCTGGGAGAGCAGTCAGTGCTCTTAATCACTGAGCCATCTCTCCAGTCCTCATTATTAATTTTAATGCAAATAAATGATACTAGTAAATATTTGGACATTTTGGACAAGATTTCTCAGTGGATGATGATGAGTGGGTGAGATTATGAGTCTGGGTAGAGTTGAACTAGAGTCCTGGTGGTCACAAAGGTAAACAATCTAGAGACATGGGCTTAAGGTGTAATCCTGGCTGGCCTGGAGAAGGCTATGTAGACCAGGCTGACCTTTAATTCACAGAGATATACCTGCCTCTGCCTCACTGGGACTAAGGGTATGCATAGCCTCTTGCCAAAAAAAAAAAAAAAAAAAAAAAAAAAAGCCTATGTCATTATTTGAGGCAGATGATTTCTTATTTTTTAAACATCACAAGTATGTGAGCTATGTCCGATCGGGTAGCTACTTTAAACTTGTGAGTTTAGAGGAACACCTAGAATATAGCCAGTAATCATGGGCATAGCAGTTGTTTTGATTCTGCTTGTACATGTAGTAGCTTGGCAAAAAGACATTTGGAAAGGTCTTAATGTTTTCAAGTAAGGATATCATTAGTGAGGAGAAAATAACCTGAGATGAAGATTCAGTTTTGGCAGCTTTTAGCTATCTAAATCAGATCTATAGAGTTTATAACAAACTATCACAAACCCATTTTGCTTGATAGAGGTATTAATTCTAATCATGTTAACTAAATTTATTGCTGTATGTACTTGGTTTATATTATAATAAGCAGAAATATAAATAGATACAATAAAATGTTCATAAACAGACATCTCTACAGCCATTTGGTCTAAATGATGATACCTTTTAATCTATCTTTTGTAAGATACAGAGAATTGATGTGAAAAAGCAAGATAAACTGGAAAGATGGTTCCAGGGTAGAGAGCTCTTCCAGAGGATCTTAGTTGTGTTCTCAGCAATCATATTGGTGACTCAGAACCAACTGTAACTCTGGGTTCTGGGATCCACACCCCTTTCTGGGCTTGTGGGCATTTACATTCAACCCTTATGTACCTATATACAGGCACACAAATTTCAAAGGGGGTGATGCCAAAGAGATGGCTTGGTGATTAAGAGCCTGTGCTGCTCTTCAGAGTACCTGGGTTCATTCCTAGTACCCCTGGCATCTCACAACTACTTTTGCTCCAGTTCTGAGAGAATCTGCTTTCCTCTTTTGGCCTCTGCAGAGCACTGCATGCAGATGATGTACATGTAGAGAAGCAGGCATCCACATATACACATATTTAAAAATTTTTTAATTGCCAGCTTAGAGCCAGGCCTGGTGGTACGTGTCCTTAGTTGGAGTTGCTCAGGGGGACAAAGAAGCATGATCGCTTCATCCTAGGACAGTAGTTCCCAACCTTCCTATGCTGAAACCCTCTAATACACTCACTTCCTCATGTTGTGGTGACCCCCAATCATAAAAGTTTTTTTTTTTTTTTTTTTTTTTAAGATTTTTTTTTGATTTTTTGAGTCAGGGTTTCTCTTTGTAGCTCTGGCTGTCCTGGAATTCACTTTGTAGACCAGGCTGGCCTCGAACTCAGAGATCCACCTGCCTCTGCCTCCCAAGTGCTGGGATTACAGGCGTGTGCCACCACCGCCCAGCTTTTTTATTTTTTTTTTTAAGATTTTTTTTTTGATCATAAAAGTTTTTTTGTTGCTACTTCATTACTAAATTTGCTAATGTTAGGAATCATAATACAAATATTCATGTTTTCTGATAGTCTAAGGTGAAAAGGTCATTTGATCCTAAAGGTATCGTAAATCATGGGTTGAGAACTGCTTGGCTGGCTAGGAGTTTAAGGTTCACCTGTGCAGCCGTAAACCAAAAAAAAACAAAAAAACAAAAAAACAAAAAAACAACAAGAATATGCTATATGGGTGTGTAGCTCATTGGTAGAGTGTGTAAAATAACCTGGATTAGACCTCATTAAAAAAACAAAAACCCCTGAACCTGCAATTTGAGATCAAAGACATTATTAACTTGGAATACTAATTAAGCTTAGCATCTAAATTTCCATAATAGGAGAGGAAGAATGAAGTAATTGATATTATAAACCTTTCTGAGAAAAATTAGTAATAGTATTTATAGCAGAAATATAATACTTTCATCAGAACTGTATTGTGTGTGTGTGTGTGTGTTTTTTTTTTTTTTTTTTTTTTAATTCTTCCCTTGCTGGGCAGTGGTGGCGCACGCCTTTAATCCCAGCACTTGGGAGGCAGAGGCAGGCGGATTTCTGAGTTCAAGGCCAGCCTGGTCTACAGAGTGAGTTCCAGGACAGCCAGGACTACACAGAGAAACCCTCTTCTGAAAAAACAAAACAAAAATTCTTCCCTCATGTAATCCCAGCATGGCGAAGCCAGGGGTATTGTGAGTTGGAGACCAGTCTTGAATTGTAGTGAAGTATTGTTTTAAAAAGATTAACTTCTTTTCTTCCCTTTTTTTGTGGTAGCTGGTATTTAAAGATGCTGCAGTGCTGCAAATGTAAGCAGTGGTTTCATGAGGCTTGTGTCCAATGCCTTCAGAAGCCAATGCTGTTTGGAGATAGGTAAGGAGAGGAGCATTGGAATGTTAATGATTGGGTTGTCCTGGCTGCTTTGTTATTGTGCTTAATTTTGCTTATTTTTTCAGATTTCCCAAAAATAATTTTGCAATAATGTATTAAAGGGATCTCATCAATTCAGAGTGAAAATACTGAATAGTAAACATGCTTTATATATTTTTCTATGCTTTTGAATATTATTTCAGAAAGCTTTTAAGCATTGTCTTAGTGATTACATTTGTTTCTATCACATTACAGTTCTCAAAACTATTCTCATTGATTCCTTCTGTTCATGAAACTCAAAGGAATACTGTGATAAGAATTGAAAGACCATAGGATCTTATTAAAAAAAATTGTATATTAAATTTGAAAACTTGAGAAAGCAGGCACCATGTACTTTCTGTGCCAGGATATTAGGATAGGACAGTGACTTCTGGGAAGAGAACCTAGAGAGATCATTTAAGTTGTTTTACTGATCTCTCGGCTTAAATCTTTGTATAAATAAGGATACGTGAGTGTCCCTTGACCTTGGTTTGCTTTTGAGTTTATTTTATAGCTCCCTTTGAACATTTAGTGAAACAATGCTTATAAAAGTAGCCATCAAAGATTTTGGCACACATATGCTATTAGTAAGAACAACTTCAGAATTCTCTAATGGTTAAAGAAATTGTCCCTTACCCCCACAGAGGAATTTTAAGTATTGTTGGTTATTAGTATCATAATTGAAATTACATTTTGATTTGTGTATCAGTCGTTACATTATAAAGCCTCATATCATTTGCTGAATATTGGCTGTAATCCGTTAACTAGTTTGAATACTCAGTTTGAAACTTTTCTCCCCAACTTTCTTTAGGTTTTATACATTTATTTGCTCTGTCTGCAGTTCTGGACCAGAATACCTCAAACGTCTACCGTTACAGTGGTAAGCATGAACTGTTCTACTTTTCTTTCTTTCTTTCTTTCTTTCTTTCTTTCTTTCTTTTTTTTTTTTTTTTTTTTTTTGGTTTTTTTCGAGACAGGGTTTCTCTGTGTAGCCTTGGCTATCCTGGAACTCACTCACTCTGTAGACCAGCTGTCCTCGAACTCAGAAATCCACCTGCCTCTGCCTCTTAAGTGCTGGGATTACAAGCATGTGCCACCACTGCCCAGCTAAAATTCCCCACCCCACCCCACCCCGTGACAGGGTTTCTCTGTGTAGTCCTGGCTGTTCTCGAACTCAGAAATCCACCTGCCTCTCCCTCCCATGTCCCTGGATTAAAGGCATCTGCCACCACCGCCTGGCTCTGTTCTACTTTTTCCTTTTCCTTTTCCTTTTCTTTTTTCCTTTTTCTTTTTCTTTTTCTCTTTCTCTTTCTCTTCCTTTTTCTCCTTCTTTCTTTCCTTCCTTCCTTCCTTCCTTCCTTCCTTCCTTCCTTCCTCCCTCCTTCCGTCCCTCCCTTCCTCCCTTCCTCCCTCTCTTTCTCTCTCTCTTTCTTTTTTCTTTCTTTCTTTTTTTTTTTTTTTTTTGGTTTTTTTTTGGTTTTTTTCAAGACAGGGCTTCTCTGTATAACCCTGGCTGTGGTGGAACTCACTCTGTAGACCAGGCTGGCCTTGAACTCAGAAATCCTCCTGCCTCTGCCTCCCAGAGTGCTGGGATTACAGGCCTACAACGCCGCCGCCACCACCCGGCTTCTGTTCTACTTTTTAACAAGTGCTGGTGAGATGGCTCAGTGGTTAAGAGCACTGATTGCTCTTCTGAAGGTCCTGAGTTCAAATCCCAGCAACCACATGGTGGCTCACAACCATCTGTAATGAGATCTGATGCCACTCTTCTGGAGTGTATGAAGACAGCTACAGTGTACTTACATATAATAAATAAATAAATAATAAAAAAAAAGTGCCATATCATACAAAACCTTCCATATGAAATGTAAATACGATTTTGTTCTCTATACCTGGTTTTTATTTCTTTTAGTAATAATCCTCAAGGCTTATATTGGCTTCAGGATCCATTTTACCATAATGTTAGTAAGGCTGTTTATTATGGAAGGTTATAGATAATACTTTCAGTTCTCTATTATGCTCTGTTTTTGTTTGTTTTCAGCTTTTTTTTTTTTATTTTTTTTATTTTTTTCGAGACAGGGTTTCTCTGTGTAGCCCTGGCTGTCCTGGAACTCACTCTGTAGACCAGGCTGGCCTTGAACTCAGAAATCCGCCTGCCTCTGCCTCCCAAGTGCTGGGATTACAGGAGTGCGCCACCACGCCCGGCTTGTTTTCAGCTTTTTATGCCTTCAGAGTATCACATAAAATGAGAGCTTCTGCTTCGATGTAGTAATAATTTATTTATTAGATATTTAAGAATTTTGGAGATCTAATAAAATGTGTATACTATGATTTTACTAATTTATTTGCTTTACATATTTAAGAACAAGTGATGCCTTAACTTGTGTTGATGGCACAGGCCCGGTAATGTACAGTCTGCTTTGTGAGACACAAAGGTCTTTTTTGTTTGTTTGTTTGTTTTTCAAGACAGGGTTTTTCTGTGTAGCCCTGGCTGTCCTGGAACTCACTCTGTAGATCAGGCTGGCCTCAAACTCAGAAATCCACCTGCCTCTGCCTCCCAAATGCTGGGATTAAAAGTGTGCGCCACTACTGCCCGGCCACAAAGGTCTTAATTAATCATTTTCTCTGATAACCAGATCTTTTAAAAATGGATTTAGGAAGCAATTTGGGTACGTTTTAGTTTATAATTATTCCAGATAAGTTAAGCTAGTGTTGTCCAGTTTCTTCATATTTGTCAACTTATTGTATTGTGACTATAACTTAAGTTATTGATCACCTGTCCACCTAAGCATGTCACTTTGGTTGTATTACACTAGTTTTATAAAGAAACTGATTTTTTGAATAATAATCAAATACAGCTTTTGTTTATTTTGGTTATTTTTGAATTTCAGGGTAGATATAGCACACTTATGCCTTTACAACCTAAGTGTTATTCACAAGAAGAAATACTTTGATTCTGAACTTGAGCTTATGACATACATTAATGAAAACTGGGATAGATTGCACCCTGGAGAGGTAGGTGATTCAGAGCTCTTTGATGTCTAAGCTTTGTTTCTGTGAAACACTAAGAAGACATATGAACAAGTCAGACAACTAAGGTTTAATTTTTATTATATAATATTTTATTTTATTTGTGAGACATAACTTTGGTATGGAGATCAGAACTATTGTCTTATTTTCTTGTTTTGGGAAACTTGGTGGAAAGAAATTATTTGATTCTTCAATATTCTGAAGTCAGGGCATTGTAGTTAAAAATCTGCTAGAAAAAAATTTTATTGGGTATCTTATGTATAATATCTCTTTTTCAGTTTTCTATAGAAAATCTATAAAATTAACCAGTATTATTCTTTTCCTCTTACATATCTTTTATATCTTAAATATCTGTAAAGGAATGCTGGGATCAGTCAGTATTAGAATACCCAGTAACAGAGTGACTTCTGAACTTTCCTCTATAAAGGATTATGTACCTGTGGTAGCTTTACAGAGAGTTCTTGGAGTTAGTGAGACTGCTGTGGGTGGAAGGCTAGCCTGTGCTACAGAGAGAGAGCTTGTCTTAAGAAGAAGAACAAAGATACAAAAAATATAAGCTCATTAAATAGATTGTGGAACTATAAAATGCAAAGTGGAAATTATGTTTTCTGGTATGGTATTTTCACTTTTTACTTAGAATTATTAAAATACAGATTATTGGGCCAGGGAGATTAATTTAAAATATAGACACTAACTACTTAGATGAAAAGTTTTTCTATAATATATGGGATTATATGCATTGTAGTTATACATGTTATCTTGTAAAAGTATGTCAGCTAATTGGAAATTTATGAAGAATTTTCTATGTGTATGGCTTTGGTGCTAGAGATCATATTAAATAGGATACCAAAGATGTGGTGGCGATTTACAGTTTCATGGAGCACCAGGGACACAATATTATACACATATTTAGTTTGTACATCAGACCTAGAGTGTTGTTTGTGCTTTTTTGAGAAAGCCTCTATGTAATCCTGTTCTGGAACTTAATCATATAGGCCATGGTGGCCTCAAACTCAAGAGCTCCTCCTGCTTTTGTCTTCTGAAAGCTGAGATTAAAGGTGTGTGCCACTATGCCTGTTTTTAGACTTTTTATAACTGTGTCAGAAGATAATGATAGATTTTAGAGTTTTTATTTCTTTCTTTTGGATACAGCCTCCCTGTTTAGCCCTAGCTTGCCTGAAACTTTTCTGTGTAGACAAGCTTGTCTTGAAACTTAGTGATTTTCCTGCATCTGTCTTCCAAGTGCTAACTTACAGGTTGATAGCTTCCTGCTTGATAATGGATAATAAGAACATTTAATATAATTATTAAATTTGAGACCACAATAAAAGTTGTTTTAATGTTTTTAGTTGAAGTGTTGCTATTATATTAGATTGGCTTGGTGGGTTAAACCTAAGATACTAATATATTTTGGACTCTGCCTCATATCAGTGGTTTTTTATTCCTACTTTGATTTTGTTTTAAATCTTTGTTTTTAAAATAGCTTAATTTCTGTTAATTATAATCTTAAAACCTTAACCCACTAAGTTTGACAGCAGGCTATAATAGTGCTACTTTACTTTTGAGAAGAAAGGTGGAGGGAACTCAGTAAATAGTATGTGAGAAAGATGTCTGGAGACCATGGCAAATAATAGGTTGTATATTTTTTAAGTAAAATAAGAAGTCTGAATAACAGCAATATTTAGGACCTTCTGTGTTATATATTAGTATTGGATAGATGGGGAAAACTTTTGTTAAAGGAAGAATTATATTTTAAATAATATTTTATATTTGTATAGAAATATATAAACCTGAAGCTAAGTATATTATGATCTGGGCATGTGATTGCATACCTATAATCTATTTAGGCGGATCATAATTTCACAAGGCCAGGCTGGGCTTACACACACACACACACACACACACACACACACACACGTATTTTAATAACCTTGTCTCAAAGACAAGCCCTAAACAACAAAAAATGTAGTTGTACGTTGGTGATGGTACTTGCTTAGCCCTCACAATCAGATAGAGCACTTAACATTAGACATGATTCTGATATAGGCAATCCAATTTATACCATCATAGCTGCACTTTAGTTTGTAAAACACAGAATGAGAGCCTTTCATCCTCATACATGAGTTAAAATAATGTTCTGTACAAAATAATGTTCTCCAGGGAGTTAGAGATAGAATTTGAGAAAAAGCATGTAAGTACTGAAAGTTCTTTCTGTGGCTTGCTCTCTCCCCCCCTTCCTTCCTTCCTTCCTTCCTTCCTTCCTTCCTTCCTTCCTTCCTTCCTTCCTTTCTTCCTTCCTTTTCTTTCTTTCCTTCTGTCTTTCTCTTCTTTCTCCCCCTCCCCTCTCTTCTCTTTCATCTCTCTCCTTTCCCACCCTCCCACCCCCCTTTCTCTCCTTTTTTTAAAGATAGGGTTTCTTTTTGAAGTTCTGACTGTCCCAGAATTTACTCTGTGGACCAGGGTGGCCTTGAACTCAAGATTCTCCTGCCTCTTCTTCCTGAGTGCTGGGATCAAAGTAATAAGCCACCTTGCCCAGGTACTATAATTTTCAAAAAGTAAAGAAAAGTAGGTTTCTGAAATAGATGAGTTTTGTTGTTGATTCTCAGCAAAATAGGATGTCTATTTCAGATAAGTTAATTTTGAAGTTTTATAAAGCAATTTTAAAACTCTTATAAGAATAAATATTCTAAATATTGTTCTTTCAGATATGAACACTTTTATCGAATGCTGTGGACATGGTATACACAAATTGTAATCTGACTTCAAATAAGATATTGAAATGCAAAGTAATAAGTAAAAGTTAAGTGGATGTGTAGCTGACTTGAAAAACAGTAAGAAAATTAGTTTGGGAAATATTGATGGAGCTTGTAAAAGAAGGCCAAAGTTCTGTTTTGTCTTTGGAAAGGATGCTTGGATCAAGAGAAAGTACCTGAAAATTTGAGCTGAAAACAAGAATTGGCATACACCTTTGATCACAGACAGCATTTAGAAGGCAGAGAGAAGCCGGGCAGTGGTGGTGCACGCCTATAATCCCAGCACTTGGGAGGCAGAGACAGAGACAGGCGGATTTCTGAGTTCGAGGCCAACCTGGTCTACAGAGTGAGTTCCAGGACAGCCAGGACCACACAGAGAAACCCTGTCTCGGGCGAGGGGGGTTGGGGGGGGGCAGAGAGAGGCAGGGAGAACCCTGTGAGTTTGATTCCAGCCTAGTCTATGTAGTGGGGTTCTAGGCCAGCAAGAGCTACATAATGAATATTTGTCTCCAAGAATATAAAATAAAAATAAAGCCTATTATGCTATAATCCCAGCTACTCAGAAGGCAATTGTGTAGGATCACAGGTTCAAAGCTAGCCTACAATTGAGTGAGACACTCAGAGGTGAGCTGAATCTGGCTGCAGATACCTATTGTTACAAGTTTGGGACTAACTGGGCTATAAAAGCAAAACTCTGTCTTTCCCCACATTTAAAAAAATAAAAAATTATAGGGGCTATATGTAGCTTAGCCAGCAGAATTCTTGCCTGGTATAATGAAGCTCTGGCTTAGTCCCCAACACCAGGTAAACCAGGCACATACCTGTAACCCAGTACTTAGGAGAGGGATACAGAAAGATGGGAAGTTGAAGGTCAGCCTGGAATAATACATGAACCTCCTGCTCAGAAAAGAAAGAACAGTAACAGGGGGACCCAGTGTGTAGTTCAGTGCTGAAACACTTGTGTAGTGTATGTGAGGCTCTTATTTTAGTCTTTAGTACTACCAAACATGGGCTGAGGGGGTGGAACATTATATGTAAAAATCTTTTAAAAGTTTTTTTGTTGCTGTTTTTCCCCAGACAAGGTCTCACTGTATATCTCTGGCTATACTAGAACTCACTGTGTATGTAGATCAGGCTGGGCTCAAACTCAGAGATTTATTTGCTTCTGCTTCTGTCTCCCAAGTTCTTCAGTTAAACATGTGTGCCACTATGCTGGTTTATTTTTTATTTTTTCTTTTAAATTTAAGCACAACAATAAGATAGGGATTTTTGATTTGATTATAACTCCTGATAAGACTTCAGATTTGGATGATAAGAGGGGAAACAGGAAGATCAGTTAGTTTATATGAAGTAATCACATGATGTGACCAATTAGAAACTTGATCTTGGTTTCAAACTTAAAAAAGCTGTTTTCAGATATTTGCAGAGTTGTCTTGTAAAATGGAAGAGAAGACTTTAAAAGAGCGTTTGCTCAACTATAATGCTCATGAAGTGGGGTTCAGTAAATGATTTAGCTTTTACACTCGTGCTACTAAACAAAGAGTAGATAACTGGGTCTCATGAAAAGATTGTCTTGATGAAAGGTGGAATCAGACCTAGGACTTGCTTATTTTTTTGCAAACTTCAAGATCTACTTATTCATTCTTCCTTAAATAGAAATTCTGTGTCTGAGATTGTACTTTAGAGGGTTGAGTATGTGCCGCTTTATTTGTTATTTTTTTAAAAGATTATTATATGAGCACACTGTCACTGTCTTCCGACACACCAAAACAGGGCTTCAGATCTCATTACAGGTTGCGAGCCACCATGTGGTTGCTGGGATTTGAACTCAGGACCTCTGGAAAAGCAGCCAGTGCTTTTAACCGCTGAGCCATCTCTCCAGCCCCTTTGTTATTTTGAGACAAGTCTCTCTGTATATTTCTGGCTGTCTTGGAACTGTGTAGACCTGACTGGCCTTGAACTCAAAGCCTCTGAAGCGCTGGAATTAAAGGCATGTGTATTTGATGTGTGAGGCCCTACATTCAATCCTTAAAACTCCCTCTAAACTCTGTTCTGGGTATCTCAGATTAGAAAGACAGTCTGATAGTGATGAGCATAATTGACCTAGTACAGCTAGCACTAGCACCGGGAGTACTGATAAAATAACCACCTGAGTTTAGGTTTTGGTGTTCTTTCTAACCAGGAGAATTTGAGCAGTTCATTTTACCTTTGTATGGCCTGTGTGCTTGCTGTGAGGTGTTTGGCACTTAGGATGTCCACACAAGGTTTGTCTTTTGAATATACTTGGTTTATTCACCCAAACATTCCATATAATACCATGCTAATATAAAAGTTAGATAGAATTCTTTCCAAGTGGCCAACAGCCAGGCAGGCAGAAAATGCTGTGCAGGCTTCCACTGGGCAGTCTAGTCCAGGGAGGAAGCTTTGAGGGCTTGAACCATCTGAGGCTGGCTGGGAGAATAGCACACTGGTAAAGGCCCTTGAGAACATCTTAAACTGAGAGGTGCATGTGTGAGCTCAGGAACAGTGCCAGAAGTTCAAAAGGTCACTGGGTTAGGCCTACAGAGGCCAGTCATAAAGTCCTCTTGCTAAGGCAGAGCCTTGAGAAGCCACATCTTAGGAGCTCTGTAGTGCAATTCTTGGGGCTGCTTTTAAAGTTCCTTTTTTTTTTTTTTTTTTTTTTAAATATTGTTCATTGGACTTTAGTTTTGTACTTTCAGGGTTCACAGCTTGGGGTTGGTTCACTAGCATATCAACACCACCTTAAGGTTAGCTCGTTAGCATATAAAGGCTAGTCTTGGGCCTTCCCTCTGAGTTGTCTTCTAACTTATCTGTATCAGTATATCAGGGTTTAGGGTGGGCTGGCCAACTCTAATCTAGGCTGCCTGGTGGCAGGCTCCTGTCTTGGAGACATTACACAAAGGTTTCACTTATGTCCTAACTACTTTTATATTAACTCATCTGTAGAACAGAGTTGGAATAATGACTTGTGAGCCTCTTCGAGCTCCAACATTCTTTTTGGCACATTGAGTTTTCTTTCACTTGATGTGTCCTTGGGCTTGGGAACTTCAACTAGTGAAGAATATTCTTTGTGTCAGATTATATAGAGCTCACTTTGTCTGTCTGTCTGTCTGTCTGTCTGTCTGTCTGTCTGTCTATCTATCTATCTATCTATCTATCTATCTATCTATCTACCTACCTACCTACCTACCTACCTACCTACCTACCTACCTACCTACCTACCTACCTAATCAGTAGGGCCAAATTTTAAACTTTTGTTTGTTTGGGTTTAGTGTTTTTGAGATGGGGTTTCCTCTGTGTAACCTTAGCAGTCTTGAAATTCATTCTATAGACCAGGGTGACCTTGAACTCACAGAGATACCTGCCTTTGCCTTCCAAATGATGGGATCAAAGTTTTGTGCCATCACTGCAGAGTGAATGTATGGATATTAAAAAAGTGATGGATGGGCTGGGCTGTGATGGTTTCTGCCTTTTATTCTAACACTTGGGAGGCAGAGGGAGGTGGATCTCTATGAGTTTGATGTCAATCTGGCCTACAGAATGAATTCCAGGATAGCCTGGGCACACAGAGAAACTCTTGTCTTAAAGAAACTTTTGTCTTAAAGCCAAAAGTGGAAAAAAACAAAACAAAACAACCAAACAAAAGACCCCAAAAAACCCTAGTGGTTTGTGAAGTTGAAAAGGTAGTTAGCTATTTGGGACCAACTTAAGTGTATAATTCTGAAAATAACCCTCCAAGTTTCACATTTTTGATGTTTTTTATTTTTATTGTTTTATTGTTGTAGAGATTATGTGAAATATTAGAGGTATTTCCCTAAGTTAGAGTTACAAAAAATTGAATATAACTACTAATATGTCAGGTTTATAGTATGCAGTTCTATAAATACACGTATTTCATGTAATGAACTAATAACAAAATAGGTGTAAAAATTACTTTTCTTGTAATATAAAAAGTAAGTCTTAAAAGGTTCAGTGGCACTAGGTAGGTAGGTCATATAGTAACTTAGGACACAGAATAGATAGATACTAGATCTTCTGAACACACATCCTATAGCTCTGTCTAGCACCTGTCTATTGTTAATGAATGAACTTATAGTGTATTAAATTGTTTCTTGATACTTCACAGCTGGCAGACACACCCAAATCTGAAAGATATGAGCATGTTCTGGAGGCATTAAATGATTACAAGACCATGTAAGTGGATTTATTTTACATATCCCTATAAGGGAGATAGTAAGAGAATACGGGCATTAGGAATTGTGTGATTGGTGTAAGGAAGAAAAAAGTACATACCATTTCAAATGTTTTAATGTTCTGTTCTATTTGATCAGAGTAAGGTAGGGATTCTCGAAGGCTGGAGAAGAAAAGAGTAATACTTCAGACAAAGGGTGGGTGGGAGGCATATCAGTGTCCTGATGGGGACGAAGATCTAGTCTACTCTCTTGAAGCATATTTACTAGTAACTTATTCTGTAATGCAAAATACTGGAGATAAAGTAAAATCTTGTTAGCTGGTGGGAATATGCAAAAAATGGAGAGTTTCTTGTGGTTTAAGATTAGTTATTATTGCCATACTGAGGAGCAGTAAGTAAGTTACTGAGTTAAATAGTACTAAGTAGTATTGATATCAGTGGTCTTAGATATTTCACTGATAAAATCTTACATTCTTGTATAGACCACTCTCCTTCTTTAAATCCAGAATGTCTACATTTCTTGAAAATATTTTCAAAATGATAAGGAAATTCTTATAAATGTATTTATACAGACTCTCAGACCATCTATTCTTGTATTATACAATTTTTTGTTTTGAGAAGATGCTGTTTTGAACCAGACAGTATTTTCTTACTAGATAATGTTTTAGCTACTTGTAACTAGATCTTCAAATTATTTTGAAAATGTATATGCTAATTGAGAAATTGTACTGATAAAAGTATTGATGTAATAAATTCCTAATTCTACCTTAAAATGTCAGAAATACATGTTACTGTTAATGGTAGAAATGAGAGGTATACATTCTTTAGGTACATAAAAATGGAAAAACATTTTGAGCAACTGACTGATACAGGTTTTTATGGCTTGGAATGTGCTAGTACAGCTAAAGTATATGGAAATTTTTGGTTACAAAAATCCTAAAGTATGTTTTCCAGATGTCTGAAATCTATACTAACCCTTGTTTGGGTCTAAATTGCTTTCAACCCCATGGCTGGCCTTCTGTATACTCATTTTATTTTCTGGATCTTTAGAGATGGCCTTTTTAAAAGTTGTTTCTGGCCTGGGCAGTGGTGGTGCACGCCTTTAATCCCAGCACTTGGGAGGCAGAGGCAGGCGGATTTCTGAGTTCGAGGCCAGCCTGGTCTACAGAGTGAGATCCAGGACAGCCAGGGCTACAAAGAAAAACCCTGTCTTGAAAAACCAAAAAAAAAAAAAGTTTCTGGTCAGTTTTTTGTTCTTTGTTTTTAACTCTAAAGATGTTCCGAATAAAATAGTCTGTTGGGACACAATACTCTTTGCTTCCTGAGATTATTTAGTTATTAATTTAGGGACAGGGCATTACTGCTCATGCTGATCCACAGCCCTGAGTTCAGAGCTAGAAACAGTGGCTCATACTTTGATGTCAAGTACTTGGGAGGTTAAGGCAGGAGAATTATGAATTCAAGCCAATTCACCTTCATAATGAGACCTGTCTCATAACAGTAATAACCACTAAAACCTGAATTTAAATAATCCTCCCAGCTTAGCTTCCCATGAATTAGGAATCTATTATCTATTATTAGTTACCTATTTTTACATTTAATTTAGAAGCTGTATTTGGAAGAAGGGGATTGTGGGACTTTTTTCTATTCTTGACCTATCCTTTCCCCTCATGATAACTGGTAGCCTTTAGACAAGAATCTGTAGCCAGCTATGTGGTCAGTAAGAATTAAGGGGAAAATATTTTGTGATATCTGGTAGTTCTCCGTGAAATTTATGTTAGGACCTTCCATATGTATGTGCAGTTTTTAAAATTTTAGTCAATTTTTTTAAAAATTTAGGTTTATGTCTGGGAAGGAAATAAAGAAGAAGAAGCATTTGTTTGGGTTGCGAATTCGTGTTCCTCCTGTGCCACCAAATGTGGCTTTCAAAGCAGAGAAAGAACCTGAAGGAACATCCCATGAATTTAAA
The DNA here is from genome assembly GCA_964023405.1 of Apodemus agrarius. NCBI lineage: Eukaryota > Metazoa > Chordata > Mammalia > Rodentia > Muridae > Apodemus > Apodemus agrarius. The sequence continues at coordinate 902,752 of OZ030016.1, read as the reverse complement.
ATTAAAGGCAGAAAGGCATCCAAACCTATATCTGACTCAAGGTAAAGTCTGCGGTGCAGCTTTATTTATCACTGAATGTGTGTGTTATGAGGTGGCATGTGACAGTGTGTATGACAGTGTCAGTGGTGTGTGTGGTGACCTGCACTAGCCCCACCCCATGGCAGGCTAATTCCCTTTAGACAAGGTAAGGAAAGGGGATGTTAGATGTTCACTCACGAGGCTTTTGGCCTTCAAGGAAAGGACTTACTAAGGTTTTCTTGTGTGTGCTGATTTACTTTTCACACTTGGCACTTTGGTCAGATCCCTTTACTTTCTAAGTGCTGAGGGTTTAATGACAAAAGACAGAATTCCCCTTGTCCCTTGATGAGATCACATTATAGTGAGGAAAATGTGTAATAAATAATAAAGTAATTGATGAGTGTTCCGATGCCATTTAGAGTTAGTACACTGTTTCATACCTGTTGGGTCAGTAGAGGTGGGGGACACTGTACTTCAAAGCAAAGGCTTAAGGAAGGAGGACTATGTAAGGTATTATTTGAGAGTATTCAAACTGTATGAAGAATAAAGGAGCATAATAATACTCCAGGGTGCAGAAGTGGAGATCATGGAACATAGTCTCAGAATTGACAGAAGACTAGTTTGTGAATGGGGGTTAGAGATTAGGGAAGTTACTTGAAAGATTGGATGGCTCTTGATCACATAGCAGTGCCATTTTAATTAGGTAAACAGTTTTAATTACCTTAAAATTCTTTGCAAGGTAAGAAAAGTAGGAAAAGGTAGATTTGGTTTTGTCTGGATGGTGCTTGTGCAGGAGTTGTGGGAACAGTGAATTGCAGCGAATAGGGTTGATATCTCTTTTGGGGAAGTATTGATCAGATTGCTACTGAATTAAGTTTATGAGGGAAAAAGAGGAGTAATTTAACAGATTTCAAAGTTCCAGTTTGAACAACTCATAGATGCTGGTTTCATACTAAGATAGCGAAGAATGTAATGGTAAGGTATGTGGGGGAACATTTCTGGTTCTATTCTTGAGTTAAGATTCAAAGGACACATACCTAAATCGTGATGGGTAGGTGACTTTTATTTGTAGATAAGAAGTGCATAGACAGGTCAGGACAGATGATAAAAACTTTAAAGGAGATAATCTAGGGAACAAGTAGAGAAGAGAATGGATCTTAAGTTGGTGTCTGAACCTAGAAATTTGTAGATTTATAAAATGTAAGGTATAAAACAAAGGAGATTGAAACAATGACCATCATAGTAGAATGAAACCAGGAGTATTGGTGTCATGTAAACCAAAAGAAGGGAATTCTTTCAAGAAATGGGTAAGTGTGAGCTGAGGATACTGTAACATTTTATTAGTTACATTGGCAAAGCAGTTTAGAGTAAGCAGTAAAGAGTGCAATGAGTTGAAGTATGACTGAATCCATACTTCCGTGATGTATTAAGAACTATGCTTCTGCATGTCAGGGATACTAACATTCAGAGTAATGGTAATCATGAAGGGCAGAGGGCATAAAGGGTACAAGAGGAAACTGAGTTAAAAGAGAGTGAAGAGCAAATGTCCTCAGGGCTGAGAGGTTTGCTGTAAAGTGAACCAGACCAACCGACTGGCAGCGGAAGACAGGGATGATAGTAGAACATAACAGCTATTTTAGTAGTTAGGAAATAATTGGAATCTGTGTACCAAGAATGGCCCAGTGAATAAGCAAAGATGAGTGTAAGTCAAACCTCATTGCAAAGGGAAAGTTCTATTGCCTCAGTCTGAGAATAACTTTTGGTAGTAGGAGAAACACCTTTCTGCTGAAATGGTTTGAAAAAAAGCAAAGCATATGCTTGTAGAAATGAGAGACTTAAGGTTATTGTTTGGTAGTCTATTTTCTCAAGGAAGTGTACGGTCAGTAAAGGGTTGTATGCAGAGGGAAATTCTAACAAGAACAAGAAGAGTAGGGAATTTACAAAACATTGACAATACCATATAGCTACTTTAATAAAGAACATACTTAAGGTATTGTTGAAAGGAAAAAAAATGAATCTTCCTGTCATTTTCAGTTTGATCTAATACTTTAATCTCAATTGCCGTTATGAAATAAGAAATGAGAATCTCACAAACATTACATTGCTGTGATGTTAGGAGTATACTTGTTCTGTGGCAGCTCAGATTATGGAGTACTGCCAAGAAGGGCTCGTCTGTCTTCAGAGAATCCCCCTTCCTTGTGGACCCTGTGTATGTTCAGTCCTTTCAAGGCTAAGTGTACTATTACTTTTACTTTGGTGGTCCTCTTTACATGTTAGATTATTCATCCTTGTCCTTAAGAGTCCTAACCTGTAGGCCTTCCTCTCCCGACTGTTCCCTTCTCCTTCTCCTTGGAGTTTTCCCTGGTTTATCTTCTTTCTAGTCTGCCGTAGTTGTGGTACTATCCTTATAGCATCCTCATGACACTATTTTGTTAGCTTGGTTGTACTTATTTGTGAATGTCTATGTTGTGAGTCCTTCAGGAGAGGAAGCATCTTTGTGTCCTTTTTATACCTTTCTGTAGCAGCTGCTGTTCATGGAGTGACTATATTCTGCATGTTCCTGTCTGTTCCTTTTGTTCTTCCTTTTAGCTATATCCTTGTCTATACAACTTTTTACTACTTGGTACATATATGTTTTTCTAATGATTTTCTAGTTTGCAGTTTGATCTTTCAAAGTTCTGTCTCAGTATGGAAGATTTCGTGTTTCTCCTTGATTCTCTTTCTGATAGTATTACTTGTGTTCTTTTACATACAGGAATATATGATATTATGTCTGAGACTGTATATTCAAAGAGAAACTTGATAGTGAACACTATTTTTAATATAGGTATTTTCACAAGGTTAGCTAATTTGTAGTCATTTTTAGTAGGAAATTCTTGAAACCTTCCCCTCCCAAGTAATAAGAAATAAAGTTTAAAATTTTATTTAGCTAATATGGCTTTTTGGTGATTTGTTATTTTTTAAAGCCTCGAAGTGATAAACAAATAACAGATTTATAGTAAGGAGAGCACCCTTTTCCTTAAAACTTTCAAAAAAGTAGAATTAAAATTATTTAATTAGCCATGTAAAAAGTCATTGTCATTTTTCCTTTATGCAAGGATTAAATACAGTCTTTGTTTCAGGGAAGTAAGCAATGGGATAGAAAAAAAAGGAAAGAAAAAATCTGTAGGTCGTCCTCCTGGCCCATATACAAGAAAAATGATTCAAAAAACCGCTGAGCTCCCTTTGGTAAGAGGATTTGTTTGCATATGTTCTCTGTAAAGATTCTTGTAATTATTGAGAAGTAAATGTTTTATTCCAGTTACAGTATAATTATCCTGTAAGTATGAATTTTTTTCCTTTAAAATTTATTTTTTATAATTTTCCAGGATAAGGAATCAGTTTCAGAGAATCCTACGTTGGATTTACCGTGTTCTATAGGGTAAATAGTTTATTTTTTTCTTTTCTAGGAATTTTCTTTGTGAAGGAATTAGTATTTCTATTGTTATGTAATATAGTTGTTATACCATTTAAATTCTTTTGTCTCAGGAGAACTGAGGGAATTGCACATTCATCCAATACCTCAGATGTGGACCTCACGGGTGCTTCTAGTGCAAAAGAAACTACCTCGTCTAGCATTTCCAGGCATTATGGGTAGGTATTTTATATATTAGTCTGTCTGAGGTTTCCTACCTCAGAGTAATATAACTCTAACCTCAGCTGTGTACTAGGCTGGCCTTAAACTAAGAGATCTACCTGCTACTTGGGTGCTGGGATGTGCCACCACTGCCCAGCTTGGTTTATTTATTTATTTTTCTAATTTTAATTAATATTTATATTTAGCATTGAGTTTTGTGGGGCAGGGCATAATAGGGGTTTACTTGTAGGACAAGCCACAGATGACTTAAACACAGCTGTGTCACTTTGAAGCATAGTTGACAGCTCATAAAAGCTGCATCCCCAGAGGTCTCTGTATAATTTGCAGACAGCTCCAAAAACTGTTTCTTCCCATTGATTTTTCTCTGTTCTTATAACCGTAGGGAGGAGGCTTAAAATATATTGAGTCTTGTAACTTTTTATGCTTTTAGGTTTCCTAAATTGACATTTCCTCAGTTCACTAACTTTTACTTATTCTTTCACAAAAATACACACACACACACACACACACACACACACACACACACACAGAGAGAGAGAGAGAGAGAGAGAGAGAGAGAGAGAGAGAGAGAGATGCAGAAATAAGTCTATTAATTTTTTTTCTCCTTGCATGAGGTCTAATGATGGGCCCAAAACAAAACAAAACAGAAAACCAAAAGTCACAATCTCCTTTCTCCTTGTTGTGGATGAATTCAGGTCTGGTGGTAACAGGTACATTCACTGGGGCATTTAAAGGACTCCTATTAAATGCTTTAGAACCAGAGCAGTCCTCTTTGCTTCAGTCTACTGAGTACCAGGATTACAAGTGTGAACCACTACACATGTCAGCTCTCAGGCCTGGCCAGTGTAAGCTATACACTTTTTTGTTTGCTGTTTCCCTCCCCTAAGATCTCTGTTTTTGCTGTGTGTGTGTTTTGAGACAAAATCTTCCTTGTAGCTCTAGCTGGCCTGAAACTTACTATATAGAGCAGGCTGTTCTCACAGAGCTCTGCCTGCCTCTGCCTCCAGAATTTGAGGACCAAGGCATGTGTTACTATCATGCTTGTCCTCATAAGTTTGATATTTGTATTATACAAGTGTGCCTTGCTTTTAGGACTTTTTATATTTTAAATGTCTGAATCAAGCACCAAGCCTTTGACAGTGCAGAGATTATAGTTTCAGACTTAGAAAAATTAATTCATAGCAAGCCCTTTCTCCTTTGCTTATTTGATTTAGTTCCTCCCAAAGAAATTTTCTTAGAACACATCATGTCAGGCATGAAAAATGTATAGCTTATTTGGGATCATATCTAGTAACTTTAAGATTTTTCTCATCTTTTTGTTTTAATTGATGTTTTAGAGTTCAGAAACTGCTATTCTAGTAATGTCAACATTTAACTTGTTGGTATTGTATAAACTCATTTCCTATGAATCTTTTTTTGTCCTCTTGGTTTTCAAGACAGGGTTTCTCTGTGTAACTGTTCCCAGTTCTCTTGGAACCCTCTCTGCAAACCACCTCAAATTCAAGATTGCCTCTGGAGTGTCGGGATTAAAGTCATGAGACATACACCCCCCACCCAACACCCCCCACCCTCCCTATCCCCCCATTTGTTTTTTACTTAGTGGTGATACTGCACCAAGGGCCTGTGTGTGCCAGGCAAGCTACTTTTTACTGAGTCACATTGCCAGCTTCGCTCTGATCTTTTAACTTAATAGTACATAGTTTAAGGAAGAAAAAACGGTACAAAGACCAACCCCACGGAAGTGATGATATCTGTATGAAGGAAGGCAGTGACATGGTGCTAATGACTTTTATTTTAATTGAACTAAACGTCTCAGCAAACATAGCCAGGTTGTGGTAGTCAGTAATCCCTAGGAGATTATGAGACTTTGCTAGCCTAGTCTATAAGAAAGAACCTTTGTGGAAAAAAATACCCAAGTGAAAAAGATCTTAGTAGATGTGTTCTTTTTCCTACCGTAGATTATCTGACTCTAGAAAAAGAACTCGCACAGGAAGATCATGGCCTGCTGCAGTACCACATTTGCGGAGAAGAAGAGGTCGCCTTCCACGAAGAGCACTCCAGACTCAGAACTCAGAAGTTGTAAAAGATGATGAAGGCAAAGAAGATTATCAGTTTGAAGAACTTAACACAGAAATCCTGAATAACTTAGCAGATCAGGAGTTACAGCTCAATCACCTGAAAAACTCCATCACTAGTTATTTTGGTGCCGCAGGTAGAATAGCGTGTGGCGAAAAATACAGAGTTTTGGCTCGTCGGGTGACACTTGATGGAAAGGTGCAGTATCTTGTGGAGTGGGAAGGAGCAACTGCTTCCTGACTGTAGGACTGAACGTTATGTTCACTGCACTCATTTTCTGTTGGTACAGTTAAAAAAAAAAAGTGGGTTTTATTATCTTTCTTAGAAAAACAAACAGAGAAAACACAAAAATATTCACAAGAGATGATACTGGCCTTAACATGTACTTGTCAATGTTACGGATATTGTCATAAAAGATATCTTTTAAAAATCAGAGGAGAGACTTAATTTTTTTAAATCTTAAGATTTGTAGACTGTTTCTAGGATAGGATATTAAACATGATTCAAACCCATGCATGGTGTTAGATAATTTTTATAATTATTCCATTGAGTCAATTTTTGTGATTAGTGGGTATCAGAGCAAGCAGATCATGTAGATAGCACAAGTATTTGGAGAAACATTGTGTGTTTTGTTACCAAAATGTTGGAAAGATTTATTTCAATACCCTTTAGATTTCATAAAGTGCAGTGTATATAATGTCTACTGAAAGACTGTAAAATATTGAAATTTCTTTCAAGCAAAATGTAAAAAATATATTGAGCCTGTAAATTGCTCTGTGACTAGACTTCATTGTCGTCTTAATATATTCTTTGCATGTACATGTATATACACATATGTGTATATATATGTGTGTGATTATGTGACCTATGCAATACAAATTATGGGAATGGGCAGCTTTGGAGTATATATCCCATAATTCTTATTTCAGGAATAGTTGCAGTATTTACACAGCAGCATTTCTTCTCAGGCGTTTATTGGGTGCTGTTGCTTGCTATGTATGAAGAGAAACGTGTCAGACAAGTTTAGTGTGTACTGAAGATGGGTATGAACAACAGTGTTCCTGGGCTTGTAGAGTGCTTTCAGTCCTTGTAACTCAGCTGTTGGAAACCTAAAGCAAACTCGAGTGATACCTACATTATCTCCTATTAGAAGTGACGTTTCCAAGTTATTGTGGCACATTATGATTGTAAATGTCTCAGTTTTAACAGTAAGTCTGTAGGAGCCCAGTGGCGACTCCTGAAATGTCTGTAGTAATTGTTAGTCATGTTTGAGTAAGCGTAGTGTGAACAAAGTCTTTTATTGCACAGGGTTAACAAACAGTATGTGGCTAGCTGAGGCTAACTGCTGTTTTATTACAACATTACCTCTTGTTTTTATAAAATGTACCAAGATTTTAAATTGATATCTTTTATTTTACATGTTAAAAAAAGTTTCTTTTATCACCAGTGTTAGAGTTGTCTTCTGTTTTTTTGTTTTCTTTAGTTTTTGTTTTTTCTAATTTTCTTTCTTAGCCAAAGAGTAAACAGAAGAATATTATTTTGGTAGCTCTTCATTTTACTTTTATAATGATTGGTGGATTTTAGAGTAAAAATCGGGGAAATTTCTGCCAAAATGAAAAAAATCTGTGACGTGTATTGATGACAATGCTAAAACTGTGGTTAGTGCTTATTTATTCCATTAATTGATTATTTGACTGTTTTTAAGAAACATGCTTTATTTCTTTAAACATCTTCAAAAGATGTCTTTTCTTGTCACATTGTAGCCAAAAGAAGCAGAGAACTTCTTGTCCTGCTTTTGGTTCCTGGTTGACCAGGTATAATGAGCTTTACAAAGTGCAAATTACAAACTGTCACTTCTGTTCACCTCCACCAAAACTTGATTTCCCCTAGCTATTAATTTAAAGTTGCCTTTCCTGCAGCTGCAATATTTTGAATAACACAGAGATTGTGTTAATTTTTGAATGTTTGTTTATACCTAGGGGTAATGGAAAATGTAATTCCCGTGTAACCTTATTCACTCCAGCTGTATCATATTTCATTTTTCCAAAAGTCCTTTAATTTTTACTGAACACCAGCAGTATTTTTAGTAATTTCTTAAGATACATGGAAGACAATTTATCAAGCTGAACTGTCTCTAGACGTAATTATTGTGAATGTCTGTTTTCTTTTATCATGGTGGTTCACATGGCTCTGATGTTCAGTTTGTATTTTTGAAATTGCTTTACTTAGAATTAAAACAGACCAATATTAAATGTGTGTATTTTTAAAAGAGCTAATGAGTTTTTCTTCTGTATCTGCTTGAAAATACACACTGGTGCAGTAGTAAACTGCTTTTATTTAGCCAGGGAGGGAAGAATTTTCCAATTCTTTTATATGCTTGAGTTAGTCTTTGAAGAACTTTGCTTCCATTTCCTTTTGTCATAATGATAATATTGTATGTTCACTATGAGTGATCTTTTAAAAAAAGGATATGTAGCCAGCTTACATGATTTTGTATTTGAAAGACAGTGTTTCTGTCCTTCCCTCTTCCAAATATGATAGAAAATCAGACTTCACAGTTGTTCTTCATAGGTATTGGGCACATGTAAAAAGATTTCCCTTTTTTGCTATATATATAAAAAAAGTGGTTTCTGGTGTTTGTTTTTTTTTTTTTTTTTTGTTTGTTTGTTTCTAATCTACAGAATGAAAAGTTATAGAAATAATATACCTTCCTCTCTTTTTTGTTTTAAGCATCTAAGAGAAAAAGAAAAGAGAGCACACAAGCTGTGAATCTTGGCAGCTGCTGGAATAGGTAAACGTAGAGGAAAGGACTCATTGATGCCTGTTGCGTTAGGCCTGTCACGTTCAGCAAGCAGCTACAAGGCAGGATCAGAATTACTTTAGAAAAAGTCTTGTGGAGGTATGCCCTGGTTTCAGAAGGTAGAAGGAAAGGAAAAGGTGCAGAGACTTGGCAGCAGCTCCAAAAGACACAGTAGGAGACCTTATTTTAATCTCATTTGTAATTTAAAACATTTGTAACCACCCTGTAGTGCAGATAAGCCAGTTTTTACATGACTGAGAATGACAGAGTGAGTGTTACCCGAATAACTGTAAACTGTGTACAGCTCCAGTCTTCTTATCTTGAGAATGCTGATGTTACACATGTTATAATGCTGATGTGACGGGAGTAAGGTCTTTTCTGGGGAAAATGGCTAATGAAAGTCAGGCATGTGTGAGAGCTGAGGCTGTCCCACTTTGTTTTGTTGACAGTTTAATGTCTGAGTATTTGGTTTCTATCATGGACGTAGTCAGACTTCTGTTTATTAGTGTTGGGATAAAATTGTGGTTGTGGCTGCTTTGTGCTTCTTTTAGATACTATTAAATTTTCCTTAGAATGTGTTTTGGCTTAAAACACCAGGTGGCACACGCCTTTAATCCCAGCACTTGGGAGGCAGAGACAGGCAGATTTCTGAGTTCGAAGCCAGCCTGGTCTACAGAGTGAGTTCCAGGACAGCCAGGGCTACACAGAGAAACCCTGTCTCAAAAAACCAAAAAAAAAAAACCAAAAACAAAAACCACCAGAGTTTGAAAGAGGGTGTTTTAAGGCCAGCAGATGCCTATGTAATAGTTGCAGATAGTAACTCTGTATGGAGGAATTTTCTTTTCTGAATTAAATTTGAGTACAAAATTTCAGAAGTCCCATTCAGTTTCTCTTAAGGCATTTGATGTATCATAGTTTTTGTTCAGGGAAATGAAAACTTGGCAGTTAAATGTAAAGTAAAAGCTTTATCTAATCATGGGTATTTTTCTAATTGGTGTTAGTTAGGAAGCATTTTGACATGGGAGAAACCTGTAAGCAAATAGATGGAGCATATACAAATGTTTGTAGGTTATAATTCCAGAGTAATAGCTACATGAATTATCAATTTACTTTATATTTTAAATTAGAACAAGGTCAGTGTGTGGGTGTATGCTAGTATCTTACCATTTGAGAGGCTGAGATAGGAACATCAAGACTTGGAGGCTAGCCTGGGCTATATGGTGAGACACTGTCCAAATTAATTAGAAACTAAAAATGAACAAGAATAAGATTACAAATGAACAAGTTGACTACCCATTTGTACCTAGCAGAGTTCCTTATTAGCCAACTCATTGGCATTTTCTATTCTGGACATGAATACAAAAATTGAATTCTTAGTAATTCCTTTTCTTCAATGTAATTCTTTGGTTACATAAGAGATTCCCCATTGTATCCAAACAAACAAAACCTTCACAGGTGATATTATGTACACTAGGATAAGACAAATATCCTGTCTAGCCATTTGTCAGAATGCAGGCCTGTAGTATTATAATGAGTCTGTTATACTTCAGAGGCTGAGATAGCGAGTTTGGAGCATACCTGTGCTCCAGCATAAGATTCTGTCTCAGAATTGCTAGCTTCTGTGGTGTTTGTTGTATTTCCAGTCAGTCATCCCTTTTGCTCTGACTGTGACATGCATTCCTCTAGAAGCTGATGTTAAGTTCCTGAATGAACAAGAATTGGTGTACGGGGAAAAGAACCACAGTAGAACCCTGGATGACATGTTATCTGACAGAAAGGATCAAAACCACGATATTCTGTAGAATTTAGTTAGGTTTCATGTAGACTTCTGAACAGCATTTCTATGGAGCTTAAGGGATGTAACATACTCTGTGTCACACTAACATTGTCTGTTTTGAAGGATCACATCCTCAGTTTTGAGAACATTTGAAAGGTCTACACAAGCCTGCGGACTGCCACTGGCTTCTCTTGTAGGTCCATCTTATAACCTAGTCTTTGGACAGTTACTGTTTGTATTTTATTATGGTTATTCTACCCTCTATTACTTAACAATGTACTAAGAAGTTGATGCCCATCTGAATCATTTTGGTGGGGGGGGCGGTGATTGAAACAGGGTTTCTCTGTGCAACTCCCACTGTCCTAGAACTCTGAGATCTGCTGCCTCTGTTTCCCAAGTACTGGAATTAAAGGCTCTGGTCACCACCCTGTCTGAATATACCCTGCTGGGCTGGACAGTTTCGGCCCACATCTTTAATCCCATTAATACCAGCACTTGGGAGGCAGATCTCTGTGAGTCTGAGGCCAGCCTTGGTTATAGAGCAAGTTCCAGGACAGCCAGGAATATACAAGAAAAACCTTGTCTTATAAAACAGAAAGAGCAAATATTTAAAAGGTGTTATTTAATATTACTATTAGTGGACTACAATTTTTAATGAACAGAATTTGAAACAATATAACTGCCAAAAGCCGGGCAGTGGTGGGCGGTGGTGGCGCACGCCTTTAATCCCAGCACTTGGGAAGCAGAGGCAGGCGGATTTCTGAGTTCGAGGCCAGCCTGGTCTACAGAGTGAGTTCCAGGACAGCCACAACTACACAGAGAAACCCTGTCTCGGAAAAACCAAAAAAAAAAACCCAAAAAACTGCCAAAAAATTTTGTTGTTTAGTTTTAGTTTGAAACTACTTTATTTTTGTTCAGATTTTATGTGTTAGGTGTGAGTACCTGCATGCATGCTCCATTTGGGAGCAGATGCACAAATGGTCTGAAAGATGGTCTGGTCCTCAGAGGGGTTATAGGCAGACGTGAGATGTGGGTGGTGGTGAGAATTGAATCTGGGTCCTCTAGTCCAAACTCAAACTATCTAGAAAGATCCCTCGAAAAAAACTTTGTGGAATTGTTGAGTCATTTAAGACTCAATTTTGATTTCTATATCTCCTTTGTAACTTCCAGATTTCACGCACTAAGTCCATGGTGGAAAACATTTGAATTGTAACTTTATAGATTCGCTGTCTCTGTCCCTCCGCTCTTGCTTTCTTTAGGCCCTGTATAGTCCATGCTAGCCATGAAATTGCTGTGTGGTTGAAGATGGTCTTACGTATGTGTGTGTGAATGTGTGGGGTGTGTACATGTGCTGCAGGTGCTTTTAGGCACTTGAGGTACAGATGATAGATAACCTACCATGGGTTTCAGGGAATTTTGCAAGATCAGTGTATGTTGTTAACCTCTAAGCTATCCTTCCATACCACTATGGTCACTTTTGATACCTGTTTTTCAGCCCTAACTTTCGTTCTTTGATACAGGCTTTCCTGTGGGAGGAGATACAAAAATCATGTGAAAACATACTGGCCTGCATTTTTTTTTTTTTTTTTAAAGACAGGGTTTCTGTGTGTGTCCCTGGCTGACCTGGAGGTCACTCTGTAGACGAGGCTGGCCTTGAACTCAGAAATCCGCCTGTGCTGGACTACATCCTTGATCCTCATCTTTGTCACTGTTTCTCAAGTACTGGGATTGCCATGCCTAGCTCATAGTAGGTTCTTTAATCAACCTCTAACCAGTTAAAGAAGCACATTAAGAATGCCTTTTTAAGCCGGGCAGTGGTGGCACACGCTTGTAATCCCAGCACTCTGGGAGGCAGAGACAGTCGGATTTCTGAGTTTGAGGCCAGCCTGGTCTACAGAGTGAGTTCCAGGACAGCCAGGGCTACACAGAGAAACCCAGTCTCGGGGGGAAAAAAAAAAAAAGAATGCCTTTTTATTTGGGACTTTTATCTAGAATATAATGTGCATTTCATGCTTTTATGAGAACATTTTTGCTGGGCATGTGTCTTTTTTTTTTTAAGATTTTTTTAAAACTTGTTTATTTTATGTATATCAGTACACTGTAGCTGTCTACAGACACCAAAAGAGGGCATCAGACTCCATTGCAGATGGTTGTGAGCCACCATATGGTTGCTGGGAATTGAACTCGGGACCTCTGGAATAGGAGTTGGTGCACTTAAACTACTGAGCCATCTTTCCAGCCTGGCACTTGTCTTTAATCCGAACACTATGGAGGGCTCTCTTATTTAAGGTCAGCCTGGTATACATGATGAGTTTCAGACCAGTCAGGAATGTTAGGTAGTTGTCTCAATAAATAAGTAAAATTAATAATAAAATCATTTTGAGGCTATAGAGATGACTCATTGGGTGCAGTGCTTAGTGTACAAGCATTAGGATCCGTTTGGATGCCTAGCACCTACATTGAGTTAAGAAGGGTAGTGTATACCAATAACCCCAGCTCTGACTGGTGGAGACGGGTGTACTCTGGGGACTTAGCCACTAGTGTCACCAAAATGATGAGCTCCTGGGTCAGTGAGAAAAAAAATAGGGTGGGGATCAATAAAGGAAGGGTGCACAGCATTGACCTCTATTCCCATACACACCCGATGGTGTAGGAAAACCTTCCTGACTGTTGGGAACGATGAACATATTGTGTTGCTGTATATAGTGGTCCTTACAGAGATTTAGATATGGAGAGTGATTCTTAACATAATCAACCCAGCCAGCCTAGGTGATTGCTGTCATATGTCCCTGTCACCCTATTAGTGGGAGTCTTGTTTATTCTTGGTTTTTCTCCTCTCTTCAACCCGTGTTATAAACTACTGTAGAATAAGTAAAAAGATGTTAAGATTTTCAGGGAAAAGTTTTAATCTAAATAAAACTTTGTGCTTTATTTTAAGAACAATTCCTGAGTTAGGCTCCTGAGAGTAATTTTAAGAAAGGAGGTGGGTTTCTCTGACTTTTTTCCCTGAAGATCTTGGTTTTTTTTTTTTTTTTTTTCACAGAATAGAGGGGTTTAAAAGTTTGACAGATAAATTCTACATGACTAATGTAGAGGATAGCAACTTGGTTTGCTTTGTAACTCTTTTTCTGTTTGTTTGTTTTGTTTAGTTTTGTTTTTGTTTTCCTTTGACAGGGTTTCTTTGTGTAGCCCTGGCTATTCTGACTATTCTGTAGATCAGGTTGGCCCCAAACTTGGATATTGTCCTGTCTTTGCCTCCACCTCCTAAATGATGGGATTTAAGGTATATGCCTCCACTACCCAGCTACGAAAATGGGTTCTTATGAGCAGGATTATTTATGCGGGAATTTGATTGAAGGAGGAGTTTGGAAATGTTTAGAGAACAAGCTAAAATAAAGGGCCTAGTTTGATCTAAACAGAGCTTCACAGAAACTCTGGGGACTCAGAAGACTAGAGTACTATCAGAGCGAGGACAGAGCAGCCAGGTGGTGGTCACACCTTTCATCCCAGCACAAGGGAGGCAGAGAGAGGTAGGCAGGTCTCTGAGTTCAGGACCAGCTTGGACTACAGAGCAAGTTCTAGGACAGCCAGAGTTACAGAAACCCTATCTTGAAGGGGGCGTGGGGAGGAACAGAAATACAAACGCAATGTGAAGTTTCAGTTGGACAAATGTGCTATTGGCTACCCTCATACTATGGCAGGAAATTTGCTGGGATTCTTTTTGTGTATATGCATGTAGATTGACATATATTAGATACACCTATGTGCATGTATGCCTACATGTATGGAGGCCATAGGTTGACTGACGCTTATCTTCTATTGAAGTAGGGTCTATTCCTATTCTGAAGGTCACCAATTCAGCCTGTCTAGCAAGTTTTGTCTGGGGGTCCTTTGTCTCAGTCTCCTGAGTGCTGGAATTACATGTGTGTTACCACACCTTGCTTGGCTATTTATGTAGATCCTAGGGACTCAAACTCTGGTCCTCTTGCATTTGCAGTAAACGATTTACCCACCGAGGCATTTTCTCAGATCCAAATTTGTATGCATCTTATCCATAACCTGTGAGAATAAGTGATGGACTAATCCATCTTTACAAAGACTGAGCAGCGTTCAGGAAGTGGCATGCATTTTCTTGGCTCCATTTTATGAGAATTGAGACTAAAAGGATAAAAAGATCTAAAATCCTTAAGGACTTGGAAGAAAACTAGTCAAGGGAAGCAGAGAGGACCTGCTCCAGGTTCTTTGATGAAATTCTTTGCTCATCTCATCTCAGGTGCATTCTTAAGCCTTTAGCCAGTCATGAAGCCCCAAGTGCTTACAGTCTTGTCACACATCCACCTTCTAACTTAGGTTCATACCACTGTAGGCATTTTGGTGCTTTTATGAGGTAGGGTCACCCCGTGTAGACCAGGCTACCTATAAATACTTAGAAATCCATTAGCCTCTTGTCTCCTGACATTAAAGGCACATACCACTATACCAGGCTCCTGTGTGTGTGTTTAAGCACTTTTATGTTTTCTTCTACCCACATGTTCATAAATATTTTGGATTTTAGGTATTGCAAACATCTTTACATTGGGTACCTGCATTGCTATTTTGTGTCCCAGGGAACTTTGTCTAGGCTGTCTATCTTCTACAGCTAGTTCCTGTTTTAGAGTTTGCTTGGTCTCAAGAATTCGACCCAACAATATCAGGATTGAAGCTGGGAATGATTTAGATTCTGGTGAGTGTGGTTTCTGCTAGATTAGGTATATACTGAGATTAAAAGTATGTGTGATTAGAGAGGCAAATGAAGGGAGCTGCAAAGCCAGTTACTGGACAGTCAAAGAGTCACCGCAGGAAGAAATACAGCCTTGAAGGCAGCAGGGAGGTCCAGTCCCTGACTGAAGCCTATTATTGTCAGACCAGAGTTATTTTTAGAGTAAAGTTCCCTGTACCAAAATCCAGATCTGACCTATGCATTTCTTTGTTTCTTGAAGGAGCACAACCTCACCCTTGCAAATTCAGTCAGTCCTTACTCTGGACTGTTTGCAGTAATAAGGCTCTCTCAGAAACAAATGTAAATCACAGAAAATAATCACTGTTTTCTAAATGATTTCTTCGGGCATCTAATTTCTAAGAACTATCAACTTCATTCTGATGTTCCTAGAACTGATTCTAGAACTAGGGCTATGCAGAAGCAGTAGGACTGACAGCATTGAGTTTGAGGATTTGGTATTGTTAAGTAGAAGAGACAGAAAAGAAGTGGGTATTAAGTCAAGGAAATGGAGAGGAAGCTGGATGGCAAAGCATGAAGTAGGTTTGGTTGAGGTAGAGAGCAGAAACAAGCTTGATGGTAATGGAAGTTGGGAGGGGTAGGCACCAAATTGTGAGGCATCCTGTATGCGCTAGGCCATGTGTTACAGCGGCTGCCTAATTTGTCCCAGATGCTTACATTTATTTATACACTGTGTGTGCATTCTTCCTGTCTTCTGGTGTCCATGCCAGAAGAGGACATTGGATCCCATGGAACTGTAGTTACATGCAGCTGTGTGCCCTATGATGTGGGTGCATGGAATAGAACTCTCAGTTCCTCCAAAGAGGAGCATTTCTCTTAAATAACTGAGTGTAAAATTTCTCCAGCTTGAACTTTATGGTTTTTTTTTTTTAAAGATTATTTATTATATGTAAGTACACTGTAGCTGTCTTCAGACACTCCAGAAGAGGGAGTCAGATCTTGTTATGGATGGTTGTAAGCCGCCATGTGGTTGTTGGGATTTGAACTCAGGACCTTCAGAAGAGCAGTCAGGGTGCTCTTAACCGCTGAGCCATCTCTCCTGCCCATGGTTTTTGTTTTTTATTAATAATTTTTTGAGACAATTTCATGTATCCCAGGTGGGTCTGGAACTTGCTCTTTAGCACAGGATGACCTTAGCTTGTGCTTCTCTTGCCCCGATCTTCTGAGTGCTGGGATTACAGGCATGTAGCTACTATGCTAGATTTTAAGGGGGTTGTGGGTCAAACACCAAGGGGCTAGAGAAATGGCTCAGCAGTTAAGAGTACTGTCTGCCCTTCTAGAGGTCCTAAGTTCAATTCCCTGCACCCACATGGTAGCTCACAACCATCCGTAATTGGATCCAGTGCACCTCTTCTGTTGTGTCAGCAACAGGATGCTCATATACATTAATCTTTTTAAAAAACCAGACACATCAGGGCTTTACTTGTGCTGGAGAAAAACAGTAGATTAAGCTGCATTCCCAGCTCATAACTCTTCAAAGACATGCTCTTGATGATTTAAGAAAACAACACTGATTCGAGTGTGTGTGTGTGTGTGTGTGTGTATGTGAGATAAGTGGCAGGGCATTAAAACATTTAAATAAATTTCTTTTAAAGATGTGTATGACTGTTTTTCTTCCATGTGTGTATACCATATATGTGCCTGGTGTCTGTGGAAGTCAAGACAGTGTCCCAGATGAGATTCCCTGGAAAATGAGTTACACGTGCTTGTGAACCAACGTGTACAATGGCTGGGAACTGAACCTGGGTCCTTGAAAGAGCAACAAGTGCTCTTATCCACCAAGCCATCTCCAGACCCTATGAATGTGTTTCTTTTTACTACAGTATTTAAAAAAAACAATTTAGAGCAGAATAAAAAATTTTTAGGCTGGGCAGTGGTGGCACACACCTTTAGTCCCAGCCCCTGGGAGGCAGAGGTAGGCAGATTTCTGAGTTTGAGGCCAGCCTGGTCTACAGAGTGAGTTCCAGGATGGCCAGAGCTACACGGAGAAACCCTGTCTTGAAAAACAAAACAGAGCCGGGCATGGTGGCACACGCCTGTAATCCCAGCACTTGGGAGGCAGAGGCAGGCGGATTTCTGAGATCGAGGCCAGCCTGGTCTACAGAGAGTTCCAGGACAGCCACGACTACACAGAGAAACCCTGTCTCGAAGAAGAAGAAGAAAAAAAAAAAACCCAGAAGAAAATGCCAATATAAATGGAAAGGGTTTCATTGTGTTTGATTTAAAGGTTTATTCTGGATTAGATATGTAGCTCAGGTAGTCCTCATTTGGCTTTCAAGGGGCCCTGAATCAATCCCAGCACTGAATAAAACTGGTAATGGTGGTTCATACTTCTAATGCCAACACTGGGGAGATGGCAGCAGTAAAGTAAGTAATTTTTGGTCATTCTCGGCTATACAATTCAAGGGCAGTCTGGGCTACATGAGACACTATCAAAAATCAATTCGGACTGGGTGGTGGTGGTGCATGCCTGTAATCCCAGCACTTGGGAGGCAGAGGCAGGTGGATTTCTGAGTTCGAGGTCACCCTGGTCTACAGAGTGAGTTCCAGGTCAGCCAGGGCTACACAGAGAAACCCTGTCTCAAAAAAACAAAAAAATCAATTCAGCTGCTGTAGCGATGGTTTAGAGTACTTGGTGCTCCAGCAGAGGACCAGCTTTGGTTCCCACCACTCCAGGTGTTCCAACTCTTCTGGTTTATGGAGGTACCAGGCAGACATGGTGCACATGCAAAAACACAGAGGAAAAGCACATACATAATAAATCTTAAAACACAAAATCAGTATTTTGTTTTTCCAAATGATGGTGGGGCAGGGAGAGGCAGATCTCTTGAGTTTTAGGCCAGCTAGGAGTATACAGGGCTTTTCTCAGAAATCTACAACCAAACTCAGCTGTTTTATAGACAAACAGAAAAATAAATTAACAGTTTTATTTTCAAAACTACTTTTTGGGGCTGGAGAGATGGCTCAGTGGTTAAGAGCACCAACTGCTCTTCCAAAGGTCCTGAGTTCAATTCCCAGCAACCACATGGCGGCTCACAACCATCTGTAATGGATCTGATGCCCACTGCTGGTGTGTCTGAAGACAGTTCTAGTGTTCTCATCTACAGAAAATAAATCTTTAATTTTTTTTGGGGGGGGGACTGGGTGTGGTGATGGCACACACCTTTAATCTAGCACTAGAGAGGCAGAGGCAGGTGGATCTCTTGAGTTTGACTCCAATTTGGACTACAGACTGAGTTTAGAATAGCCAGAGCTACATAGAGAAACCCTGTCTCAAAAGCAAAACCAAAACAATGTTTGTCTGGTATGTATGAGTATGTATGTGCATGTGTGCTACAGTACATGAGTGGAAGTTAGCAGACAGCTGTATGGAGTCCGTTCTCTCCTTCAAACATTACCTGGGTTCCGGTCAGGTTTGCATTATGAGCATGTTGTCACTGAGCCATCTCACCAGCCCCCAAATACTCTTGGTTGTATTGGGGGTTGAACTTGACCTCAAGTGTGCTAAGTATGTGTCATATTGATTAACACCTTAGTCACCACGTTTGCTTCAAAATAAATGAGTAGAACACTGGGAAGAAAAGCCAAGGATAATTAATATACTTACTCAGTATTTAAGGGCTGGAGAGATGGCTCGGGTTAAGAGCACTGAATGTTCTTCCAGAGGCCCTGAGTTTAATTCCCAGCAACCACATGGTGGCTTATAACCATCTGTAATGGAATGTGATACCCTCTTCTGGAGTGTCTGATGACAGCTATGGTGTGCTCATATATATAAAAGTAAAAAAGTTAAACCATGCCGGGCGTGGTGGCGCACACCTGTAATCCCAGCACTTGGGAGGCAGTGGCAGGCAGATTTCTGAGTTTGAGGCCAGCTTGGTCTACAGAGTGAGTTCCAGGACAGCCAGGACTACACAGAGAAACCCTGTCTCAGAAAAGAAAAAAAAATAGTTAGCCGGGCGTGGTGGCGCATGCCTGTAATCCCAGCACTTGGGATGCAGAGGCAGGCGGATTTCTGAGTTCGAGGGCAGCCTGATCTACAGAGTGAGTTCCAGGACAGCCAGGACTACACAGAGAAACCCTGTCTCGAAAAAAAAAAACAAAAAATAGTTAAACCATTTGAATGCTGAATAAAAATGTCTTGTGTGGGGGAGGTGCAACATTGGAAAAGACATTGAAAGCTAAAATATAGGAGTTTCCACAAGTGCCTTCTAGGTTAGATATTTTATTTTTGGTATTTGGGAATTGTTTAGGAAATGGCAGGTATTTGTTACAGTCTAGTCCAAGAGGACCTTGTATACTAAAACAGAGACCCTTTGAAAGGACCAGTAAGATGACTTCACAGGTAAAGATGTTTGGACCTATATAGTGAAAGATGAGTTGATTCCTGAAGTGATACTGGTTTCTTGTATCCAAGAATGCTGTGGTGATTGTTCGCACATATGCATACAATAAATTTAGAAAATGTAAAGATATTTCAATTCTGGATATTTATTATTCATAAAATGAGGACTCTTCCACCTAAACCTGACTTGGAGGAAATGTTTGCTACTTCTCTGCTACCTCCAATTGGGCATGTCCTAGTTGGCAGGAAACCGGCAAATGAGCAGGTCCACAGAAATGCAGGTGTGGTTAGTGTGAAGGTTAGGGTAGTGGTAGTACATGGATGCAAAAGACAAGGCAAGCAACCCTTTATCATGCTTTGATGTATACACAGAGTACACTGTCACTGTCTTCAGACACACTGGAAAGAGGGCATTAGATCCAATAATTGATGGCTGTGAGCCACCATGTGGTTGCTGGGAATTGAACTCTGGACCTCTAGAAGAGCAGTCGGTGCTCTTAACTGCTGAGCCACCTCTCCAGCCCTTGTCTACTTAATGTTGGATCAGAAATTATTTATGCTATATTTGATCACTATTGCTACTCAAACTTCCCAGAGCTGGGGAATTGCTCAGTGTGGTCTATGTGTTTGCCATGGAAGAATCAGGATCTGAGTTTGAGACTTTAAAAAGATATATTAGGGCATGCCTGCAAATCTCAACAGAGACACAAGACAGGCAGTTGGAGCAGCCGTCTGGAACTCACTGGCTAGCCAGTGTAGCAAATCAGTGACTCCCAGGTTTAGTGAAAAGACCATTGTCTTAAGGGGTAGCATACTGCACACACCAAAACAAAAACAAACCTTACAGGATGGTGGCATAGTAGCCTTTTTTTTGTTGTTGGAGTTTGTTTTGTTTTGTTTTTCCGATACAGGGTTTCTCTGTGTAGCTCTCGCTAGTAACCTTTCCTATAAGGGAGTTAGTGTCAGCATTGAGTAATAGATTCTAACCAGTTTTTACTGTTTCCCTGGTTCTCTTCTCCCAAACACATCAATACATTTAAGTTGGTTACATGATTTAGTAAAAGAGCAAGGTTCTCACACCACACTGTTGATTCTTTTGAAAAACTTTTAAAAAAAAGGTGCTGTGTTTTTGCCTGAATGCACATGTGTGCTGGGTGTCTGTAGAAGTCAGAAGAGGTTGGAACTGGAATTATAGATGGTAGTGAATTACCATGTAGAGTCTGGAATTGAACCCAGGTGCTTGTTCAATTTGTGAGCAAGAAATGCTCTTAACCCCGACATTTCTTGATTTAAAAAAAAAAAAAAATTCCCTTGCCCTGAACTGCCTTGTCCTTTTTAGATATGGGTTACTATATAAATCAGCGGGTTGCAGAGATGGATCTGTCATCAGTGTACAAGTGCCTGTAACTCCAGCTACTAGGAGTTCAAACCATTCTACTGGCTTCTGTAGGACCTCACGCACATGGAATGAATTTACCCACATACACATGTGTGGGGACCCAGAATACATCTTCCTGTGCCCCCTTTTAAACAACATTCGGTTTTTGAATCTGTATCCCTTTCCTGGACAGGCCTTAAATGTAATATTGCTTTAGCTTATGACATGAGATTTCCGAAATGTGGGCACCCAAAAGCCATGGAAGTGGAAAGAGGCCCAAAGGTTTCTGTCTGTGCAGAGTGTATACAGATACCATGATCGAAATAAGCATTTATATGAACCCTGTATTAATCATGGTGTTCTTTCATATACATTTTGTGGATTTTTGTTGTCCTTGTTTTATTTTTTTGAGATACAGTTTCTCTGTATAACAGCCCTGGCTGTCCTGTACTCTCCCTGTAAACCAGGACAAACTAGCCTCAAACTCCGATCTGCCTAGCTGTGCCTCCTGAGTGCACCACTACCACCCAGCTTTTGTTGTTTCTTTGACTTAGGGTGTCATGTGGAGTATTCTGGCTTCCAATTTATGAAGGTCCTCACTCAAGTCTCTGGAGTACTAGGATTAAAGGCATGCCCTACCACAGCTGCACTCTTAACAGTTAATTACTGTACAAATGTAGGAGTAATCTCAAACAAGTTTTGTCTTCCCAAGACCAGTTAGCTGACTAATATTCAAGGATAACTTCCATATTGGGTTTTTTTGTTTTGTTTTGTTTTGTTTTGTTTTTTTTCGAGACAGGGTTTCTCTGTGTAGCCCAGGCTGTCCTGGAACTCACTTTTGTAGACCAGGCTGGCCTTGAACTCAGAAATCTGCCTGCCTCTGCCTCCCAAGTGCTGGGATTAAAGTCGTGCGCCACCACCGCCCCGCTTCCATATTGTTTTTAATAGATATTGCTTCCTGAGCCACATTCTAGACCTAAAGGATAGTAACTTTTGTTTTTTGGATTTTGTTTTTTTTCGAGACAGGATTTCTCTGTATAGCCCTGACACTCACTCTATAGACCAGGCTGGCCTCGAACTCAGAAATCTGCCTGCCTCTGCCTCCCAGAGTGCTGGGATTACAGGCACGCGCCACCACCGCCCAGCGGATGGTAACTTTTATATATATATATATATGTTATATATATATATATATATATAATTATATTTATATATATATTAATATATATATTATATTAATGTTATATATATATATTATATATATGTGTGTGTATATATGTATATGTGTATATATATGTGTATATATATATACATATATATATATATCTTTTGTATGTATTTATGTGGGTGCATATGCTGTGATTTAATGAAGGTCAGAAGACAACTTTGTGGAGTCTGATCTTCAACCTTCATGTGGGTCCTGGGGGGTTAGCTACAGGCTGTCAGGCTTGCGTGGCAAGTACTTTATACCTAGTACACTTCTTGGGATAGAGGAGTGAACCTTCGGGCAACTAACTGATGGTCTTTGCATCTCTAAATCTTAAAGACCTTTTAGTAAAATATATGTCTGAGCAATGGAGAAACTAACTGAGTACAGTATAAAAACTTGAGGGCTGGAGAGATGGCTCAGCAGTTAAGAGCACTGACTGATCTTCCAAAGGTCCTGAGCGCAATTCCCAGCAACCACATGGTGGCTCACAACCATCTGTAAAGGGATCTGATGCTCTCTGCTGGTGTGTCTGAAGACAGCTACAATGTATTTACATATAAATAAGACAAATACATCTTTAAAAAAAACAACTTAAGAGCTGTGGGCTTTCAAAATGGGAAAGGAAAACAAATTTACTTAAGATTGAAAATTTGAAAGAAGCTTTAAGGAGTAAACAACTATGACAGGTTGGTAAGATTTCTTTGATAGTAACTTTTATTATTTGTATGGAGCTCAGTCTTGTTCATTTAAGATGACTGTTCACAAATATAGCATATATAGTGCAATTTGAGCCACACTGTAGAAGAGGAAAAAAATTACATGCTAAACCAATATATTTTAAAATTTCAGAAAAAGGATTTTCACTGTAGGTACAAAATTACAGGTACTTGTTTTTGTTTTACTAATTTTAAGACATCATAATGTTTAATGGTAAATATTCCTAAGTATATTTTGATTTATATTTCAACAATGTTTTCTTACATTAGCCTTATATTTAGCCTGTTTACTGACATTCATGTAAAACAGCACACAGTTCAAATGCAACTCAGAACTATGATCTCTAAATTTTGTTAAACTACTATAGTAATTTATACAATTAAGAACAACACAACAATCAGATCAAGTGATGGCTTACTCTATTTTAGTATAATTGAGACAGATCAAAAAACTCATATGAAGCAGAAAATACATTTAAAAATAAACATTTTGTTTTTTGCTTACAATTTTACTTTTTATGATTAACACAGGCAACATGGTTCTTAGTATCTCTTTTTAGTTTTGTCTATAAAAATAAAATCTTTAACATTCCTAAGTTATTTGTTTTCCAATAAAGCTGCAATTACCATTTTAAATGGCAGTGAGTAACTGAATAAGAATTCAAGAATCAGTGGCACAAATTATATACATACAAGATGATATAACAGATACAGTGTTAAGCAATTAAGAGTGCAGTACAGTATTATCTGTATCTAAGAGGTAGAATTTTTAATCACAGTCTTACAGAAAAGATGCAGTGGATTCCGCCTTATCAGTTATGGTACCTATAGCTTCTATAGCTTGCTTCTCTTGTACTTAAAGTAGGAAAGAGGTTTTTCTTTTTTTTTTTTTTTTTGTTATTGTTTGTTTGTTTTAGGCAATGATCTCATTAACTTCTCTCCTGCATCTATTGTAGGAGCTTTGTTTAGAATATTGGGGTATTTCTTGATCAGTTATTGATCATATATAGTATTTATCTCACATTTTGAAAAGCCTCTGAATAGGGAAAAATAAATTTCTTGTCTTCTCCCAAGGGCCTGAGAAGGAGAAAAATATATCTCTGAACTATTCTGAGTATAAATTGTAAATGAAGTCAGTATTTCTCTGGGTATCATAATTTTGTGTGTGAGGTAGCAGGGTAGTGCAAGATCATTAATGCATAAAAAGAATTACAGCAAAAAAAAATGTGTATGTAAATGCATAAAAAGAATTACAGCAAAACAAAAATGTTATGTATATATGGGCTCAATACCCAGATTTGACTGTTGACTATCTCTGATTGACAATAATTTATTATAACACTACAATTGTGTGTAACTTAAATTCTATTTCATAATGAACCTAAATCACTAGTACTTGAATAGGATTGAACTACAGACTGATAAACCAGAAAGGCAGAATGTTTTTTTAAGTATTGGTTTTTATTTCTACATTAGGTGTTTATAATTGGGGATTGTTCTAATCCTTCAAAGTCAATAAGTGACCAGAGGTATTTTTGTGAGAGTTATAATAAAAACTCAAATATATATACCCAATGCTAAATCTTATGGTAGGATGTATATTTCATAAAATCTATCTGACCATTTATAATAAAAACAGTAACTAGAAAATAAAAACTATGACAAATGCAATTTCTTCTAAGGAATTTTATTTTTTTATTTTTATTTTTTATTTTTTATGTTTTTTTTTTTTTTTGGTTTTTCGAGACAGGGTTTCTCTGTATAGCCCTGGCTGTCCTGGAACTCACTCAGTAGACCAGGCTGGCCTTGAACTCAGAAATCTGCCTGCCTCTGCCTCCCAGAGTACTAGGATTACAGGCGTGCGCCACCACTGCCTGGCTTCCTAGGGAATTTTAGATCACCCTCCTTTGATCTGATTTCTATTATAATTGGGTCGGCAAGAAGAGCCCACCTGATTCCAGATGTTACACTTCTTTTTAGGTAAACTTGCTTGATCTGGTGTTGTCAAGTTTATTACATTTTTAAATTCATGTTTCTGATGATTTTGAGAATTTAGAAAGGTGCTGTTTATTTACATTAATGTCAGATCTTTTCAGTACTATGTCCCTCACACCTGCTTGTGATAATGCATTATTAATACCAAAAGCTGTGCAGAAACCAACATAACACTGCTAATGGTAATATAAAAATAAGTTCAACTTATCTCTAATCTTAGCTAATGTCTAGACAGAATGCATCTTATAAACATCAACTACCCTTTATATATCTTATATCAAACACAAGGCCTAATTTTTGTGAGGAAAGAATGCCTTTCCAGTTTTAATTATTAAAATGTTAGCTTTTGAAAATATAGACTACATATATAAAAACTAATACTTGTGGACAGTATTTCACATTCTATTTGGTTGTAAAAATGTTAGAAATATTTTTTCACTGGTATGCTTCTATTTACTGTTTTTGGAGAGATTTAGTAGAGAAAAGCTGATCCACTCAGTCCATGATTTTATAATTCTCAAATGATTTATAATGTATTGGAACCTTCTTTAATTAACTTGTACTTGCCACATGTATAGAGAAAATTCTAGCTAAGAGCAAACTGGTGGCATGTTTATGAACATTGTTAATTCATTTCATTCACATGATATCTGAGAAAGATTTTTATACTTAGGAAAATAGTCATTATGGCTTCATTCAATTAAATCTCAATTTTACATGACATCTTGTTTTATACTTAAGTATAACTGGGTCAATAAAGTTATCTGGACATAAAGTGATGATTTTCCTTTTATATGAAATTTTACATATCTTACACTTAAATTCCTGAAAATGTTATGAGAAATATGACTAACATCTTGACTGTAACAGTGTATTAAAATTTTCTACCTCCCTTTTTCAACGTTAAGTAATCTGTGTTGGAGTTTTAAGTTCTACTTTTCCTCTTATCTTCAAATAGACTTTTCAGCGTATAAACTTGAATAGCTGACACCACCACCATGACCATCAGGTTAACCACAGACCAGAAATTGACTCTGTCAAAGTTGCTTTCTTGTATGTTTCGATCTCGAGCTTCAAATGCTCTAAGCAGAGTTTGTATGTGGCCACTTTTACTTAGTCTGGACTTGATGCTGTTGATGGATTCCTGGAGATAAATACAATAAATATACTATTAAAAGTACTAAGAACAAGTTCCTTTAATAATATGCTTCATGCTAGTTCTTAAAAAAAAAAATCAAAACAATTTTTTAAATAGATGGGAATACGATTTAGTTAAAGGGCAGGTATGACTTGTATCATTACCTAAAGAGTCCTCATGAAGTTATAAAATAGTAAGGATAAATTTAAATCTCTTTAACAGAGGAATAAAGATACCAAGAATTGAAATAAACAAGATCAAAGTATTTGAGTTATATAGCAATGGGACTTTTTCTGTTTTTGTTTCTTTCAAAATAGGGTTTTTCTTTTTTATCTTTTTAAAGAACTTTATTTTATATGAGTACACTGTAGCTGTCTCTAAACAGCTAGAGAGCATCGAATCCCATTACAGATGATTGTGAGCTACCATGTGGTTGCTGGGAATTGAACTCAGGACCTCTGGAGGAGCAGTCAGTGCTCTTAACTGCTGAGCCATCTCTCCAGCTCCAAAACCAGGTTGTTCTGTGTAGCTGTGGCTGAGGTGGAACTTGCTCTGTGGGCCAGGTGGACTTGAACTCACCCAGGTCTGCTTGCCTCCACAGATACCCTGAGTGCTGGTATTACAGGCCTGTGCTACCATTGCCTGGCAGCAACAGGAC
Source organism: Apodemus agrarius (assembly GCA_964023405.1). Taxonomy (NCBI): domain Eukaryota; kingdom Metazoa; phylum Chordata; class Mammalia; order Rodentia; family Muridae; genus Apodemus; species Apodemus agrarius. The sequence goes on along the minus strand of OZ030016.1, from coordinate 876,227 downwards.
TTTTATATATATAATCTCTCTTGTAGTCCTGACAATTTTACTTAATACATTTTTGTGTCTTTAATATTTTACTGCTTGAATGTTGCTTATGTCATCCAGGCAAGGTCAATGTAATTACACACATATGGTAACAGAGTGTGGAGTGATATAAGAGGCACAAGCCATGGAACGCCAGCAACACCTCTAAAAGACCTGTGAAATCTTCAGATCTGTGAAACAAAAGCCCATTTTGTGTGTTTTTTTAAATTGCACTACTTCTGAAAAAGGGTATTTTCATGATAGAATTCATTTAAGATATGTGATTTGAAAAACTCTACTAAAATGATAAACAAAACATTGAGACTTGAAATGATATAAAAAAATATGGTAAAACCAACAGTTTCTGGAAAATATAGCTAAGAATGCTTAGTTTAATCCCTGATATACAGTAGAATACTGGCTGCTTAATTGTCATTACTTATTAAAAGGTCCTACTAACCAGGATATCTTCTAGTTTCATCTCCAGGACATCTGTGTTAGTAATATACTTTTTCCAGTCGTCTTGCTCTTGAACCTCTTCTCCCATGTTATCCAGGATCAATTCAAAGAAGATTACCTTCTCAGAAATGGTGCTGAATGTGTTATCAAAGCAGAACATGTAATCACCATCTTCAGTCTCTATACTACATTAAAAAAAAAAAGGGCACACTTTTAGTATTCTGTACTTCCTATTTGGGAAACACCCTGGACACATGTATTCAAATATTTTCAAGTTTCACACTTGGAACTTACTTGGTCAATTATGTTATGTTGACCTAATTTTTTGAGGAGAGGTCTTGGAAAAATACCATTCACAGCTGAAATACCTAAGTCCTAATAAGCATTCATATTTATACTTTATTTAAACAAATTCTATATTAAGTCTTATTCATATGCAACTATAACAACCAACCCACCCTTCAATTCAAATTATTCTTTAAACTGAGTTTTAGGGTTAGGGTCTAGGGGTTAGAGGTTTGGGGCTTGGGATTTAGGGTTTAGGGTCAGGGTTAAAACATTAAAAAAAAAAAAAACAACAACAGAGTTTTGTTTAAGTTTCAAAAGAAGTTATTGTTAAAACTGGAGAGATGGGGCTGGAGAGATGGCTCAGCAGTTAAGAGCACTGACTGCTCTTCAGAATGTCCTGAGTTTAAATTCCAGCAACCACAAGGTGGCTTACAACCATCCATAATGAGATCTGATGCCCTCTTCTGGAGTGTCTGAAGACAGCTACAGTGTACTTACATATAATAAAAAATAAATCTTAAAAAAAAAAAAAACTGGAGAGATGGCTCAGTGGTTAAAAGAACTTGCTCCTCTTGCAGAGGACTATAGGTTCCTAGCACCCATTTCTAACTAGTTTTAAGGGATCTGACATCTTTTTCTGACCTTATAGGTCACATACAAGTTTATTTATTTGCTTTTGTAAATCAGTGAAAGGGCTTTCTTTCATTTTCTTCTTTTTCTTTTTTCTTTTCTTTTTTTTTTTTTTTTTTTGGTTTTTGGATTTTTTGAGACAGGGTTTCTCTGTATAGCCCTGGCTGTCCTGGAATTCAGTCTGTAGAACAGGCTGGCCTCGAACTCAGAAATCCGCCTGCCTCTGCCTCCCAGAGTGCTGGGATTACAGGTGTGCGCCACCACCGCCCGGCTCTTTCATGTTTTCAACAGATTAAATGTATTATTTTTTTGGGGGGGGTGTTTTTGAGACAGGGTTTCTCTGTATAGCCCTGGCTGTCCTGGAACTCATTCTATAGCCCTGGCTGTCCCGGAACTCATTCTATAGACCAGGCTGCCTCTGCCTCCCAAGTGCTGGGATTAAAGGCGTGTGCCACCACTGCCCAGCCTGTTTTGTTGTTTTTGTTTTGTTTTGTTTTTTTTGAGACAGGGTTTCTCTGTGTAACCCTGTCTGTCTTGGAACTCACTCTGTAGTCCAGGCTAGCCTCGAACTCAGAAATCCGCCTGCCTCTGCCTCCCAGGTGCTGGGATTAAAGGCATGCACCACCACTGTCCAACTTATTAAAATACAGTTTACAAAGCCAGGCGGCGGAGGTGGCGCACGCCTTTAATCCCAACACTTGGGAGGCAGAGGCAAGGGGATTTCTGAGTTCGAGGCCAGTCTGGTCTACAGAGTGAGTTCCAGGACAGCCAGGGCTACACAGAGAAACCCTGTGTGTGTGTGGGGGGGGTGCGGGGGGGGGTAAGTTTACAAAGATAAGGACCTTTACTCTCTGTGGGATTATCTGTACTGAAAAACTACCATTTACATCAAACTGATCTTGGTCTTGCTGGTCACTATGTCTATAACTCCAGAATTCAGGAGTCTCGGGTAGAAGGATGGCTATGACTTTGAGGCCAGTCTACCACACAGTGTGTGTATCCCTGAGTAGTTTGGAACTGGCTATGTAGACCACGCTAGCCTTGAATTTACAGAGATCCACCTGCCTCCGGCTCCTGAGTAATGAAATTAAAGGTGTCCCCACTTTCCCCCCAAAATCCCTATCTTTATAGTAGTTGACTTGGCCAGAGTTAATTTAGTGAAGTGATTTCTTTCTTTTCTTTTCTTTCTTTCTTTTTTTTTTTTTTTTTTTTTTTTTTTTTTTTTGCTGTTGTTTTGGAAACAGGCTTCCTCTGTGTAGCTCTGGATGTCCTGGAACTCATTCTGTAGACTAGGCTGGACACCAATTTACAGAGATCCATCTATATCTGCTTCCCATGTGCTGGGATTAAAGGCAAATCACCAGAGTCTAATAAGTGATTTTCTGTTTGTTTGTTTTTTGGTTTTTTCAAGACAGGGTTTCTCTGTGTGGTCCTGGCTGTCCTGGAACTCACTCTGTAGACCAGGCTGGCCTCGAACTCAGAAATCCGAACTCAGAAATCCGCCTGCCTCTGCCTCCCAAGTGCTGGGATTACAGGCGTGCGCCACCACGCCCGGCTAATAAGTGATTTTCGAAGAAGCTCTGTTTCCTATCCCTTTTGGTAGAGAAAAACTACAAAGGAAAATACTCTGTATGCTACATGCTAATGATATTTACTACAGTTACTCCCAAACAAAACAAACACTAGTTATTGAAGTACTGCTTACTCTTCAGTTAACTCCACAAGAGACTGGAGAACATTTTAACAAATTCATCTAAAACCAGCACAGACATGTTTGTGTGCCTACTGAATTAAAAAAAAAAATCTATAGACTCAAGTAAAAGTTTTCTATATAGTCTTTTTTATTGAGTCAGAGAGAAACTAAATTGCAAAGAACCTGACATGTATTATTACCTGAATGAATCTTATTCCACACAGAAGATAATTTTCTTTAGTAAGACTTCTAATAAGGGCTTAGTTATGTCTAGAAATTTTCTCACTTAGATAAATCTTTCTGGATACATTTACACTGACTGCCATTCAATTTTCAATTTCTCAAGAGAGACTTCAATTAGGATTAGAGCATCTAAGAAGGGAGAGTGGGTAGTCAGAGCTGTTCTTTGTGTTGTTCAACATTGGAGTCATTTTTATATTCTTCTAATATCTTTAATTCATCATCTTTATTAATTGGACATTAACTTGCACTTCCTTATATCTCAGCATCTTTTTTTTTTTTTTTTTTTTTTTTTTTTTTGGTTTTTTGAGACAGGGTTTCTCTGTGTAGTCCTGGCTATCCTGGAACTCACTCTGTAGACCAGACTGACCTCGAACTCAGAAATCCACCTGCCTCTGCCTCCCAAGTGCTGGGATTACAGGCATGTGCCACCACGCCCGCCGTGCTTACTGCAATTTAAAAAGGCCTAAATAGTCGGGAGTGGTGGCACATACATGCCTTTAGACCCAGCACCTGGGAGGCAGAGGTGGGTGAGTGGAGAGTAGCATAGTCAACACAGCAAGCTCTAGGACAGCCAGGGATACATAGGGAGACCCTGTCTCAGCACAAATCAACAAACATGTCCCAAAACTGCTCAGGGGATGTAGCTCAGTGATGGATCCTTTTGACCAGCAATATTCCTTTATAGTGTTCAGGTTTTACTGTTGTGCCTTTCTTGTTTTTTTTGTTTTTTGTTTGTTTCCAGAGACAGGGTTTCTCTGTGTAGCCCTGGCTGTCCTGGAACTCACTCTGTAGACCAGGCTGGCCTCGAACTCAGAAATCCACCTGCCTCTGCCTCCCAAGTGCTGGAATTAAAGGCGTGCGCCACCACCGCCCGGCTTGTTGTGCCTTTCTAATCACTACTTTAAGGGAGGCTGCAGTGAAACTACTGAACCTGACCATTCCATGGGTAGAAAAGTAAAGTCTACTCAACTGCCAAGACTGCCTTGTGAGAGTGGGAGGGGGCCAGAGATTGGCGGGAGTCTTGCCAGTTATAAGGGGTGTGTTGCAGTGGGAGGTAGGAGAGGTGGCTGGAACAGCCTAGGAACCAGTGTGGAGCTTTCCTCTGCTGGAGGCTTGTTTGAGTTTAAAGGGAACTAGATGCCCTTTCAGAAAGTAGTTGGCTGTAGTTGGGGTTGGGGATGCAGATAGGGAAGTAATGGCTTTTCTTGACAAAAAGAACCCACTTTTGTAAGTAATGCTAATATTAAGTAGCAGTCCTACTTACCTAGTCAGAGTCCAGCCTGAGCTTAGCCTCGACTTCAACCCATGACATTGTCACCTTGGGACTTTTGGGGGACACTTTGGACCTAATAACTACTCTCTGCATTTTGTTTTGTTTTGTTCTTGTTTTTGTTTTTGTTTTTTGAGACAGGATTTTTCTGTATAGTCCTGGCTGTCCTGGAACTCACTCTATAGACCAGGCTGGCCTTGAACTCAGAAATCTGCCTGCCTCTGCCTCCCAGAGTGCTGGGATTACAGATGTGCGCCACCACTGCCTGGCTTGCATTTTCTTACCAACTCAGTTTTATGATTATTGCCATGTAACATAAACTATTGATCTGACTCATCCCTCACACCCTTTAAGTTAACACTAGAAAAGTACACAAGTCAAACTGCATTTTAGTTTTGCTTATGATTATTTGTGTGAGGGTTAAAAAGAATTCTTAAAGTTTTCTCATTTCTAATATTCTGGTACAACAATTAAGTCTCAAGAGGTTTATATTATTTTCTAGAACTCAAATATGACCTGTGATAATCATGTTTTATGTTAATTTCACTTTATTTCTAGTTTATTTTTCTTTTATTCAGCACTCATTACACTTGTCAATAATTTTGCAACTATTTTCATATATTGTACCTCTTTTGATCCTTATTACATTGGAAGTTGGTGTAATTGGTTATTTCTAGCTAAAATGAAGAACAAATAAAGTAAGATGATGACATAGCTTGTTATGGGCCAAGATGAGGCTTGGTTGGCCTGCCTTCCTTTTGGCACTGGGGATTAAACCTAGGCCCTGAAATACACTAAGCAAGCACTCTACCATTGAGATTCATTTCCAGACCAAAAGATTGGTTTTCTGATTTTCAAATTAATAGGTTTTTCTATAATACTGCTCAGAGTTTGCCTGTATTTTTTCAAGCTCCTCTTTTTATTTGGATAGAAAATTTCTCCTAAGGCTTGGCCCCATAAAACTGTTTAGAGGTAACTGGATCATAAGTGTTATATGGACTATTTGGAGATAGGGCCCACATGGAGAAAACAGATTAGAGAGTAGCAGTAGTGTGTTCTTCAACCTTGCCCCTTCTCTAGCTATTTTTTTCTGCTCCATTTGACATGAAGTGAGACACTTTGCTCCTCTAAATGTATCTACCATGATCTTCTCTGCTCATCATGTATGTGTTTACGATAAAGTGGGAACATAGCAACTGTGCTGGTTTGAGTGAAAATGGCCCCCAACGTTCACAGGGAGTGGTGCTATTGAGAGGTGTGTCCTTGATGGAGAAGTATGCCAGTGGGGGTAGTCTTTAAGCTTTCAAATGTTCAAGCCAGGCCCAGTGTCTCTCTCTTCCTGCTGCCTAGAGATCCAAATGTAGACGTCTCAGCTGCCTCTCCAGCACCATGTCTGCTTTCGTGCTGCTATGCTTCCCGTCAACACAACAAATGGACTGAACCACTGAACCTATGAGTTAGCCCCAATTAGACATTTTCCTTTATAAGAGTTGCCGTGGTCATGACAGTAACCATAAACTGAAATCTATGAAATCAAAAATTAACCTTATTTCCTTTAAGTTGACTTTCTTAGATAATTTGTCATAGCCAGAACAAACACTGGCGAATAAAGTAGGGAACAATTTTAAAAAGATAGAAATGATTATTTCCTGAGAAAAACTTTCCATCATACTCAACATATGTTAAAATATATACTGATTTTTATGAAACTGTAAAACTAGTTGATGACTCTTTAGAGTATATAGCCTATACCTCTTAGGCTGCTGGTGTCAGAGGATGGTTAAAAATGTAGCTCAACACAAATAGCAGCTTGCTAAAAATATGAATTTTTTTGTAATTTCTTTTTTATAACTTGATTATGCAGTTCTTGAGTATAAACTCTGGAGATTATATTATAGTGTCCAAAGGTTAGACACACCTGAATGTCATCCAAGGGGGTATTATACTGATCCAAAAAGGACCAGATACATACAGCAGGTGGATCTCTGTGAGTTCAAGGCTAGACTGGTCTACAGAGTGAGTTCCAGGACAGCCAAGGCTCTCAAAAAACAAACAAAAAACAAAACAAAACAAAAACAAAAACAAAAAAAGCTGGACATCGTGGTGAACCTTCAATTCTAGAATCCATGAGGCAGAGGCATGCAGATCTTTTGAGTTCCAGTCCAATCAGTTACATGATTGAAATCCTGTCTCAAAACCAAACAAAACCAATGTTTTTCTTAGTCAAAAGGCGGATATAAACTGCCACAATAGATTAACTAAAGCAAAGGAAGACATTAGCTGGGTGTGGTGGTGTTGGTGGTAGACACCTATGATCACAGTCATTGGGGGAGGCTAAGGCAGGAAGATTCCCTGATTCCATGAAACAGAGTAACAGACTGTAGTGACAGGCAAACAAACTGGAAAAGAGGACATCTTCATTTGGAAAAATGGCCCACTATGAAAGCCTGTTTAAAACCATACAGCTATGTGGATGTGCTAAGTCCTGGCCCTCTCCTGTCCCTAGAGTCAGCTAAACAAACACAAGAGAGATCACCTGGGCATGGCAGCGTACACCTGTCTTAGTAGTACTTAGGAGGCCAGAACTGCTGAGTACCAGCCTGCCGCCCTGCCCCCCCCCCATCCCCCTAGGGTCTCAATCAACTTACGTATGAACACCATCTGATTTTCTTTGTTCAAAAACTAAGGTTCTGCCCTCTGGAGAGGCAAGGTGGAAATCAATATCTAATTCTCCTCCATCTAAAACCTATATAAGAGAAAAATATATATTACAAACTTTGAAAATAGAAAGTTCTATAAAATAAACCATGTGATGTAAAGATTTTTAAAAGATTTTATCTATTTATGTACTTACTGGACACAGGGTCTCTGTATGTGGCCCTGGCTATTTTGGAACTCACTATGTAAACCAGGCTTGGCCAGCCTCTGCTTCCTTCAGACTGCTGGGATTGAAGGCATTAATCCTCATTTAAAAGATGTGCACATGGAGGCCAGAAGTTGACATCCTGCATTGTGCTCCAACTTACTTTTTGAGACAGGGTCTCATTACATAGCCCAGGCTAGCCTTACCTTGCCTTCTTCCTCCCTTAGCCTCCTGAGTATTTAGAATTATCAGCATATGGCACCATGCTTGCTTGCAAGGAAAGTTTTGATTAATAAAATTTTTCTTACCTAGACTCTTTCACTAAACCCATAGCTGGTTTCCCTGTGTCTATTTTTACTTCCTTTAAACCTGCCTTTCACAGTCTACCTACCTATCTGCTTAAATCTTACACGTCCTTGCAAAAAATAAGGGAAAAGGTATTTATCATAAAACACATTCATGGTCCCTTCTCCATTGCCAAGCAGTGTGGTCTATTTCTTTCCTTTGCTACTCTTACCCTAAGACCTTAACAGTCTTCAAAGCTAAGAAAAACAGTATTTATAGTACACCCCTGAACACTGAAACATTCTAAAATCTCAATATCTATTCAATTCTTCCCTTTTCTAAAACTGGCTGCATTCCTTGCATTCTTCTCATTTTCAGATTTATTTTTATTTTCTCCAACAACCCTATTCTCTGAAAAACCAAGAAATGATTATACTCTAATAAGATGTAATCCTGCTTTATTCAAATTACCTGTAGGATATCATGGCTCACACTGTAATATCAGTTCACGGTGTGTGTGTGGGGGGGTGGGAATGAGGAGAAGGACTCCTGTGAAGATCTGAGGCTAGCCTGGGCTAAATATTGAATTCAATGCCATGGGATACATAGTGAAACCTTGTCTCAAAAAACAGAGCAACCAAACAACCAGCCAACCACAACCTACCAAAACCCCTCAAACCTAAACAAAGCCTGCCTATGAACCCCAAACTTCTTGGGAACCAGGTTTCTCTTAATTTGTTCCTCCTCCCTGCACAATTCCTTACATACATTAATTGTTCAGTAAATGCTAAACTTTTGCTCACAAGTGGAAATCAAGAAACATTAAGCTGTAACCTTAGTTTTGCTGAGATTTTGTATGACTTTAGATACTTCCTGTAATTACTGTAAACTTCTATAAATTATTCCAAAGGTTCCTCATATAAAAATTCTACACAAGATTTAAAAAAAAAAAAAAAGATTTAAGCCGGGCAGTGGTGGCACATGCCTTTAATCCCAGCACTCGGGAGGCAGAGGCAGGTGGATTTCTGAGTTTGAGGGCCAGCCTGGTCTACATAGTAGTTCCAGGACTGCCAGGGCTACACAGAGAAACCCTGTCTTGAAACCACCAACCTCCCAAACAAAAAGAAAAAAAAAATTTAATAAGCGTATTCTGCTGATACTAAAAAGAAAACAACGACGTGGGAAGAAAGCTGTGAAAGTTCAATGGAAGAAAGGTCAAAAAGTTTTAATAGACTATCTTATTTGATTTCAAAGTGATGGATATATACACACTCGGGTTGATTAACGCACCACTAAATACAGCAACAGTTCATTTCAACACATTTCAAAATCTGACTTAGATATCTTCCCATGGACACAATTCAGTACTTCCTCCCTCTTCCCAAGTCAGGGTTTCACTATGCAGCCTTGACTGTACAGAGATCCACCTGCCTCTGCCTCCCGAGTGCTGGGATTAGAGGCGTGTGCCACCACCACTGCCTGGCCAACATTCAAAACATCGTGACGGCTTTACAATATTGGGATCTGGTGAAAGTGGTGAGAGTGATTCAAACAAGTGTCTTCACTTGGTCCAATAATAAAGAAGAACGTATATCAACCCTTCACTGTGAACTTCTCAGAACTGTAGTGTATGTAAACTAGTTTTAAATGGCTTGGGGGGAATTAAAAAAAGAGTAACGCCACAGACGTCACCAGTGCTGGCCCCTTTCCGACCAGAGGAAAGGGAAGAGGGAGGGTAGATGTCATTTTAGGAGTGGCTAAACTCTTGAGTTCCAGGATCCCAGGAGCCTCGCCTTGTACGCCTGCGCCAAGCTTCCCAGGAGACCCTCCTCGGATTCCCCTCGGTCGCCGTCCGCAAGTTTTCCAAGCCGGTGAGAAGTGACCATGTGGTGCGGCCCGGCCCAAGGAAAGCCGGCTCACCCCCGCACTTACTTGGTACTCGATCTCCAATGACCCCTTCAGGGGCATGGGCTGATAGAAGCACTCTTTCCGGCCGGCCGGCAGCGTGAAGGTGAAGTCACTGTCCAAAGAGGGTGTGAAACCGGCCGCCCCGCGCAGCAGCGCTACGAGCAGAGCGGACAGGAGCAGCACGGGGAATGGCAGCCACGTCCTGCCGCCCATCCCTGCCGATCTCTGACTGCAAGCGTTTAAGGAGGTGCGGGACGCTGGCGCCTCTGCTTTGAAATCCTGATCCGAGGGAACTACTAGCAGCGGCGTGCCTCACGCTCTCAAGGAAGGTGGAAGCACGGTCTTCCACTGGGCCGGGCGAAGGCGGGGCCAGCGGCCCCTTTCTGCTCTCTTCTGGGTTTCGCATCCTTCCTTCACACTGGACTTGCGGGTTTCGGTTTCCCTCATACACGCCAATCACCGTTGGCGGCGGTAACGATGGGAAATGTAGTCCGATGTGACCTCGGCGCGCCGCCCTTCGGCGCGTTTAGCCACATTTCCCGGCATGCCCTGCGCACGGCGTCGCGCTTGCGGGGCCCCGCGTGGGGGCGGGTCCCAACGGCCGCCGCGGCGGTTCGAACTCGGAGCCCCTGAAGTTCGCTGGTTCTCCTCTTCGAGAGTCAGAGGCTTCCACGTCGTGGGCTGCGAGAGTGTCCCAGGCTTCCGAGCGTAGAGGAGCCTCGCGGTGCGCCGTGGTCTGGGGGACGCTAACCCCGGCTGCGATCTGGGTGGTGAGCAAATGCCTCCTGGTTGGAACCTGAGGGGCTTGTTTCTCTTGGGATAGTCGACCTGCGCCTGGCCTGCTTGTGACGCGTTTTGTTTTATTTGAGGCACAATCGAGAGGAGGCTGCCCAGTTTCGCTCTGCTCCCTGCAGGCAGATGGAGGACCTCTTTCTTGAAATAAAATACTGTATAAAACCACGTACTCGTTCTCAAGCGGAAAATCCTGTCAGGATTTTTACAGAGTATAAAGTGCTTGTCCTTCCCTGGATGAGTGTGCGTGTGTACACCTAGAACGCATTTTTCACTAGACTTGAAGATACTGTTGTTGTCAGGGCCGCCCTATAGCTAAGATGATAAGCCTTTCTACGTACACATTCTACAGGCAAACAGCCCTCAGGAAAATGAGGATGTGTAAATACCAGACGTATTCATTCTGAACGGCTAGAAAATTCTTACGTGAAAATGCGGAAATGGATGGACGTAAACCTGACCTAAATGGTGTTCTACTTTACTGAACAGCATTTTTTAGCCTAAAGTTTCTTTCTCTCCTTCATTATCCTCTATGAAGCTAGAGATACTGTTGAATAGATGTGCAGTAGCATGGGGACCTGAGCCACTAACTGAATGGGAAAGTCTTCGAACTTAAGCGAAGCAAATTTGTTAAAAAAGAAAACTGGATACAGGACAGAAACATTTATAGTTACAAAATATCTCATTTAATTTTAGGCCTCAACTTTTTCCAATAAGTCGATTTTTTTTTTTTATCAGTCCACCCTACTTCTGAGAAATTTTGAGTGGGAAATTAATGTACCAAAACCGATTTTACCTGAATCGAGGAAGGAGAAGGCAGTTTATTCATTTATCCATTCAAAATATTCAACTTTCCTAAGTACATTACACTCTTGAACATAATACATGGGAATTACAATATTTGTAACCCAGATTTTAAAAAGGTCAATGAAAGAGGTGCTACAGTGAAAAAGATTAAATGGACTATGAAAGAGAAGTGAAATTGTAAGATTATGCAGGAAGTTCTATAGTAGGAGTGAAAATTCTAAAACATTTTAGTTTTTATTTTAGTAATTACAGTAATAAAGCATCCTTTGCTGCAATTTTAAGAATATTAATTTTATTCTGTGTCTGTAGGTGTATGGGATCCTCTGAAACTGGAGTTACAGATCAGTGTAAGCCACCCTGTGGAGGCTGAGACTATCAGTGACAACCCTTTGAAAGCACAATGCCTTTAAACCCAGAGCCATCTCTGTAGCCTATCATGATTTTTTTCTTATGGCCAAGAAACTTAGTTTCATAACTCTAGAAATGCTTGCTCACCAGTTGATACAACAAACAGTTCTCTGCATTTAGTTCTATGAGTTGAATTGCTAAATGTCATTTTTGTTTTGTATTTTTTTGAGACCACGTCTTACTATGCAGGCCAGGCTGGCCTTGAGCTCACAGAGACCCACTTGCCTCTACTTCCTTCCCAAGTGCTAGGATTAAAGGAATGGTAACCATATCCACTCTCTACATGTCATTTTGATCTGTGATTATAACTTGTGAATGTTATTTAATTTTACAACCACTGAATGGGAGGAGATAACTTACCTGGCAATAATAGTTTTTAAGAATTTATGGATTTTTATTAAGGTATCCAGGGCTCGTAAAGAGTGTCCCAGGCTAACATCTCATATTGAAGTTAATTAGAAAAGTATGCCTTGATTCAAATCTCAGAATGACCCTCTAAAATTTTGTGTGACTTTGAGCAAATTCATCTTCTAAAAAAAATTACATCTATTAATTCGTGTATCTGTATCTGTGTGTGTGTGTGTGTGTGTGTGTGTGTGTGTGTGGTGCATGCAAGCATGAGTGTCATGACTGTGGAGGTCAGTGGACAACTTGTGGGAGTCTGTTCTCTCCTTTGATCTGTTGGTCCTGAGGAACATACTCAGGTAGTTCTCACACTGAGGTAGTTCTCACAGTTTTTTCAATTTTATTGCTGTGAGATTATTTTAATTTATACCATAAAATATTCAGGCTAACTCCAAGAAGTTTCTTTCTATTTTTTTGTTAAGGAAATGGAATCTAGTTCATCAGACTACTATACTAAAGACAACGACAATGAGGAGGAAAGTTTGCTTGCAAACGTTGCTTCATTAAGACATGAACTCAAAATAACAGAATGGAGTTTGCACAATTTAGGGGAAGAGTTATCCAGGCAAGGAAATAAAATCACATGTATAAATTGTAAAGTATTTATAAATGACTAGATTTCATTATATGTTATGTTTAGTATGCCCCTGGACTAAGACATAATTGTGAAAATGGAAATCTTAACAAACATTTACATATTAAGAAAACATCTTTAATAATCAGGAACCAGTATACAATGTATATTCAGATTACTTATCTTTCATTGTTGTGGCTGCTTTTTTATTCCTGAAGTAAAGAGATGAAATATATAGCTAATGTAAACTAATTGTGATTTACTGAAAATATATTGGAAACACAGTGATATGTTCATAACATTGGATCTAATTTCTGATTATTATATGTTGAAATTTGTGGTAAAACTATGTCAGAACTGAAATGTAGTTTTCCTTTCTTCTGTAGTGTTAGTCCAAGTGAAAATTCTGATTATGTCTTCAATCCTTCAAGATCTGAAAGGCTTATTTTGGAAGAACTTACCCAACCTAGTCACCTGGGACGTTTGATTTACCCACCATATAAGAAAGTTGGTAAAACATCTGATAGCACAGATTATCAAAAGAAATCACGAGATCAGGTTATTATTTTTAGATCTGATTATTTATAATAGTTTTCCTTCGCATGTCTTATGTTTTTACATTATTATAGTCTTTTACTATAGTTGTTGCAATTGAAATATAATTGTTCTTTTTAAATATATGTGGACGAGTATTTCGCCTGCAATTATGATGTAGAGGTCAGAAAAGTGGGCTGGATCCCTTGAATCCTGAGTTTAATGTCCCAATTTCTGGGCAGTAAGTTCTAGTTGTTTCTATGTGGAGGCTAGAAATTCAACCCAGGTCCTTAAGAAAAGCAACTAGTGCTCTTAATTGCTGTGCCACCTTCCCAGCTCCATAATTATTCCTGTCTGAGGCCAGCTCTGGCAGTTCTTCTGGTTCTGTCTTGAAGGTAACTTGAGGCAGGGAAGAGCGTAGGCAAGGCAAGACTTGGTTTTGCAAGCTGTTTAGGGTTGCTTTTTAATAATAAAATGTTTATCTGTCTTAAGTCTAAGTTACTTTGTAGTGGTAGCTAGCCTGCCTATATGAGTTCCTCTGAGACCAGAAACTGAAGTCTCTGGAGTTTAGCATTTCAGAGTAAAACAGTGGGGGATGAAGCAAAGGATTAATTGCTAGGGCTATTTTTCTCTCTTGCCCAGAAGCCTTGTCTCTGCTTGTCAGGCTATAGAGACATTTGGAGCAATAAACTTTGATTGAACCAGGAGAAGAAAGTCATGCTCCTAGAAGGAAAAACTTTTACACAAGTAAATATGCATAAACTTGCATAAGTTTGTATATAAATTCATAGATGTACATTAATACATCTTCATACATTCCTCTTGGGGCCAGCTACAGATGTCATAATTACATACTTACACACATAATTAAGAAATAATTTGTCTATGTAGCATCACTACAAGACAGTACATCTTCATTATTCTGCAGAGATTGCTCAAAATGATGGGCTAATGCCTAGTGATTATTATATATATTTAATAATAACAGAAAAAGCATATTAATAGGAATCTTTCCTCAAATGTAATCTCTTTGGCCTTGCCTAGAAGAGCAAATCCATCATGACTTTACAGTCCATGGTGAAACCATCTCAAGAAGATTACATGCTAGTTTTTAGCTTTTCCTAGATGATTCCTGACATGTTCCTTTTATATTTGAACTTTCTGTGCAATGAAAACTCCACAGTTAAGAGGAATACTATGAATTTTTCAATGTATTTATTATGTAAAATTGCCAATGTATAGAATATAAATTAAAAAAAGTAAAGTATATGTTAGGGTTTCTTTTTTTATAAAGAAGAAATGCAAGGGAGTAATTATTTATATTTGGAATCACTAGAAAACAAAATTATAAAGTTACAGTAAAAAAGCCAGGCATGGTGGTGGCTCATGCCTATAATCTTAGCACTTGGGAGCACTTGATATAGGAGAATTCCGGGGTAGCCTGGCCTGAAACTTTATATCAAACAAACAAACCAACAAAAAGGCTGAATATTTAGTTCAGTTGGTAGAGTTCTTGATTAGTAAGCATGTGCCTTGGGTTTGACTTTGAGCACTTCATAGATTGGGCATAGTGACTGTGCAGTAACCTCAGCACTGAAGAGGTAGAAGTAAAAGATTCAGAAGTTCGTAGTCATCCTCGCTTACCTACGGTGTAGGGAGTTTGAGACTAGCCTGGGTTAGGGAACCTGTCTCAAAAAAAGTAAAAAAAAAAAGTTACAGCTACTAACGATGGCAGGAATTTTTTTTTTGTTTTTGTTTTTGTTTTTTGTTTTTGTTTTTTCGAGACAGGGTTTCTCTGTGTAGTCCTGGCTGTCCTGGAACTCACTCTGTAGACCAGGCTGGCCTCGAACTCAGAAATCTGCCTGCCTCTGCCTCCCAAGTGCTGGGATTACAGGTGTGCGCCACCACGCCCGGCCTTTTTTTTTTTTTTTTTTAACTTTTATTTATTTATTTTTTTCAAAACCAGGTTTCTCTGTGTAACAGTCCTGGCTGGAACTTGCTTTGTAGACTGGGCTGTCTTGGAACTCAAAGAGATCCTCCTGCCTCTGCCTCACCAGTGTTGGGATTAAAGATGTCCACCACCATTTCTGGCCAATGATATGTTTTGTATGCTTTTTTTTGTTTTTGTTTTGTTTTGTTTTTTTCGAGACAGGGTTTCTCTGTGTAGTTCTGGCTGTCCTGGAACTCAGATTGTAGACCAGGCTGGCCTCGAATTCAGAAATCCGCCTGCCTCTGCCTCCCAAATGCTGGGATTATAGGCGTGTGCCACCACCGCCCGGCTGTATGCTTTTTCTTTTATTAGCTTGACTTTATAGTTTATACATATACATTTCTCAAAAAATTAAAAATAACTCACAAAATTAAAATATTTTATTTTATATATTATGTTATAAAATTAGTAGCATCATAAAAATATATGCATAAGTTAAAGAATATTTGTCTAGTTGCTTTGCTTATGGATTCCTTCCATATCCTTTTATACACAGTATAATTATGAATATCCTTAGGTATAGAAATACAAAGGTTTCTCTCATTTATATTCAGCAGTGATATTGTGAGTTGACTTATCGAGTAATACCCTGGTTGAATAAAGTGGACCATTCTTTCCAGTTTGTACTTAATTTGTACTACTATGAGTGAAAAGAATGTCTCATATAATACTCCCTAATGCTTATTGTCTTGAGTTGTTCAATAATTCTAATGGCAATTACTGCTATTTTCTATTAATTATATATACACATCAAAGAATTTAATGTATATTGTTTTTTTCTTTATTCTCAGGTGTCTTTTTCATCTCCTTCTGTGGATCAAGAGGTTAAAAGCCTTCGAGAGAAACTTCATAAACTTAGGCAACAGAATGCTTGTTTGGTCACACAGAATCATTCTTTAATGACTAAAATAGAATCTGTCCACTTTGAACTGACACAGTCAAAAGCAAAAGTATGTTTCTTGATGGGTTAAGAGAATATTCGTAATATTTTATGATTTATAATTAGAAAATATTTATATTGCCTGCCAAGTAAAAAATTTTATACTGTAGTTGAATATTGACAAGGAATAGAGTCATTACTATATCTAAAGATAATTTAGGAAACTTAATTAATTTTTGCATTTAGATAAATCAGTTTCTTAAAATCTTACTGTTGGTAACTTAAAAAGTAGAAAAAGAAGGGACTGGAAAGATGGCTTAGAGGTTAGAGAGCACTTGCTCCTTTTTCTAGCAACTGCCAGAGCTTAACTGCCTAGCCATTTTCCCAGTCTCTAGTTTTTAATGTTTTTTACTTCATATGTACTCTTAGGCATTTTTTGATTCTTTACATGGCATTTTCCTTCTTTCTTTCTTTCTTTCTTTCCTTCCTTCCTTCCTTCCTTCTTTCTTTCTTTCTCTCTTTCTTTCTCTTTCTTTCTTTCTTTCTTTCTTTCTTTCTTTCTTTCTTTCTTTCTATTAGTGTATTTCATTGTGTGATATCATAATTTTATCTTTTACACACACACACACACATTTTACTATCCTATTGGTGTCATAAAATAGTAATAACTAGCTGGTTGTGGTAGCATTTACAAATAGCACCTTCCCATTTTACAAAGTATCCCAAAATGGACAAACTCAAGAAATCTAGTCACAGTGCTAAGGTAATGTAAGCTGGTGTATCCATAAAATAGACTGTAAGGAAGCCCCCCCCCCCTTTTTTTTTCCGAGAAAGGGTTTCTCTGTGTAGTCCTGGCTGTCCTGGAACTCACTCTGTAGACCAGGCTGGCCTCGAACTCAGAAATCTGCCTGCCTCTGTCTCCCAAGTGCTGGGATTACAGGCATGCGCCACCACGCCCAGCTCCCCCCTCCCCCTTTTTTAAGCAATAGTGTGGTTGCAGAGATGGCTCAGTGGTTAAGAACATTTGTTGCTCTTGTAGAAAGCCCATGTTTAGTTCCCAGTATTTGCATGTTATCTCACAACAGTCTGTAGCTTTAATGCCCAAAACACATATAAAGGTCTCAGTTTCTCCTTCACTCCCTCCCTTCCTCTTCTCTCCCTCCCTCCCTCCCTCCCTTCCTTCTTTCCTTAAATTTTGCTTTTGAGGAGGATCTTATATATATATATATATATATATATATATATATATATCCCAGACTATCCTTAACTCATAACTAAAAATGACCTGAACCTCCTTTACCTTCCAAGGGCTAAGATTATAGGCAGTTATTACTATATCCAGTTAATGATATGTTCAAGATAGAACTCAAGAGTCTCGCTGTGCAGTGGTGGTGCACACCTTTAATCCCAGAACTTGGGAGGCAGAGGCAGGTGGATTTCTGAGTTCGAGGCCAGCCAGGTCTACACAGAGAAACCCTGTCTTGAAAAAGTCAAAAACAAACAAACAAACAAACAAACAAACAAAACCCTCAAGAATCTCTTGTCTACAAACTGAGCTAAGTCTTTTGCCCTTTTTGTTTGTTTATTTGTTTGTTTGTATTTTTGAGATTTTTTTTTTTGTTTTGTTTTGTTTTTCGAGACAGGGTTTCTCTGTGTAGTTCTGGCTGTCCTGGAACTCACTCTGTAGACCAGGCTGGCCTCGAACTCAGAAATCCACCTGCCTCTGCCTCCCAAGTGCTGGGATTACAGGTGTGCGCCACCACGCCCGGCTTGCTTTTGAGATTTTTATGTAGCCTGTACTGGTCCTTCTGCCTTCTCAAGTACTGGGATTATAGGAATATGCTATTTTGCCCAGCCCCTCAGTCTTTCTTTTTGGAAAATCTACTTCTGCCTGTGTGTGTGTGTGTGTGTGTGTGTATGTGTGTATAGAGTGTAGTATATGTAGGGAAGGAAGGGAGGGAGAGAATGCATTTGTTTGTAGGGAAAGAGTGAGTACATTGATAATGTTTTGTATTTCTGACACCCAGCAGCAGCTCCTGAGTGTCTGTCAGGCCAGTTATCTAGTTGCCATTAACATAACATTTCTAACTTGAAATTTCTGTTTCCTAAACCCCATTCTTTTGCACTTTTTATAATTGTAGTTTCTCTTCTAGTTGCTTGTGGCCTATATGAAAACAAATTCTTCCCA
This sequence comes from Apodemus agrarius, assembly GCA_964023405.1. Classification (NCBI taxonomy): domain Eukaryota; kingdom Metazoa; phylum Chordata; class Mammalia; order Rodentia; family Muridae; genus Apodemus; species Apodemus agrarius. The sequence continues at coordinate 857,992 of OZ030016.1, read as the reverse complement.
ACTTATGATTAAATTTTAGGATAAAGTCTTATCTCAGTATTTCAGAGTGTGGCTTTCCTGTTGCATTTTTCTCTAGTACTGCTTTGAAGTCTGATAAAGCCAGGAAGCTGACAAGCCTCAATTAACCCACCATAGTCTCTTGCTGTTGTGAGTCATTTTGCTTAGCATGGAATTATTTGTCCAGTTGTGTTTTTCATATACCACATTTTATTTATTTATTTTTTAAGATTTATTTATTATTTTATGTAAATACACTGTAGCTGTGTTCAGACACACCAGAAGAGGATGTCACATTTCATTATGGATGGTTGTGAGCCACCATGTGGTTGCTGGGATTTGAACTCAGGACCTTCGGAAGAACAATCAGTGCTCCTAACCTTTGAGCCATCTCTCTAGCCCCATATACCATGTTTTAAGACTTCTCTTTTCCCCTGGTTTTTAAATTTTCATGTTGCTGAGTGAAAATGTTGCACACTTTTAATCCCAGCACTCAAGAGGCAGAGGCAATTGTATTTCTTAAAGTGAGTTCCAGGATAGCCAGGACTATACAGAGTAACCCTGTCTCAAAAAATCCACAGACTAGGGGCTAATTGAGTTCAAATCCAGCAACCACTTGGTGGTTCACAGCCATCTGTAATGGGATTTGATGACCTCAAATTATTATTTTGACGTTTTTTTAAAAAAATTTTTTGAGACAGGGTTTCTCTGTGTAGCCCTGGCTGTCCTGGACCTCACTCTAAAGACCAGGCTGGCCTCAAACTCAGAAATCCACCTGCCTCTGCCTCCCAAGAGCTGGGATTAAAGGCGTGCGCCACCATTTCCCAGCTGTTTCGGACATTTTTTTAAAAAGATTTATTTATTATATCTAAGTACACTGTAGCCATCTTCAGACACACTAGAAGAGGACATCAGATCTCATTACAGATGGTTGTGAGCCACCATGTGGTTGTGGTATTTGAACTCAGGACCTTCAGAAGATCAGTTGGTGCTCTTAACCACTGAGCCATCTCTCCAGCCCCCTCGACATTTTTTAATAGATATTTATTATGTTGAGTACATGAAAGCCCTTATACCAGTAGAGCCCTACTACTAGTTTTTTGTATATCTGTATGTATGATAATGGAATTGCCTTTCCTTTTTCTTATTTTGCATATTAGTTAAATGTGAAATCACTTGGGTTTGTCCCCTAAATCTTCAGGATTTTTATTGCTGCTCTATAGGTTTTTTTAAAATTATTTTCATCTTTTTTCTGTTTGTTTTTGTTGTTTTCTTTCAATACAGGATTTCTCTGTGTAATAACCCTGGCTGTCCTGGACTTTCTTTGTAGACCAGGTTGACCTTGAACTCACAGAGATCCACTTGTCTTTGCCTCCCTAGTGCTTGAATCAATGGTGTACACCACCATGCCCAGTTTATTTGATATTTTTTTCAGAATACTTTTTTTTTTAAAGATTTACTTGCTTTGCGGGCGGTGGTGGTACATGCCTTTAATCCCAGCAGTCAGGAGGCAGAGGCAATTGTGTTTCTTGAATTGGAGGCCACTAGCCTGGTCTACAGAGTGAGTTCCAGGACTGCCAGGGCTACACAGAGAAACCCTGCCTGGAAAAAAACAGGAAAAAAAAAAAAAGATTTACTTGCTTTATGTAAGTTGCTGTCTTCAGACATACCAGAAGAGGACATTGGATTCCATTAAAGATGGTTGTGAGCCACCGTGTGGTTGGTGGAAATGGAACTCAGTACCTCTGGAAGAAGAGCTATTAAAAGCAGTCAGTGCTCCTAATAGCTGATCCATCTCTCCAGCCCTCAGGCTACATTTTCAGTATTTTTTTTTTTTTATACTTCCATTAAGTCTTTTGGCTGTCACTTTATTTCTGCCTTTTCTGAAGCTGCTTTTTTTCTGCTTGTTTTGTGTTTAAAACATTCAGATGTATAAAATGTAATTTTTTTTGTATTTGTGTGCTTGTTGTTAGCTCTTAGAAAGATAATAATACTTTGATTATTCATATTTAAGGAGAAATATATTTAAAAGTAATTTAGAAGTTCTCTATGTGTTAATGAAGTCTGTTCAGTAGACTTCATCTGTGAGTGATGATTTATAGTGGCTATATCCTAGGAAAGTATTCGTTTTCCCCATAGGAGTATACTAATTATACTCGTATATAGTAGTCTCTATTTGGAGCTAATTTCTTCATTACAGAATATTTGGAGCTGGGTCTTGTGGTGCATGCCTTTCATCCCATCACTTGGGAGACAGGCAGGAAGATCTCTGTGAGTTTGAGCCAGCCTGGTCTACAGAGCTCTAGGATAGCCAGGACTCTGTAGAGAGACCTTGTCTCAAACAAAACAAAACAAAAACAGAAAGAAACAACAACAACAACAACAAAGAACACCCACAACAAGAATCTTTGTAATTCTACATAATCTCTGAGGCTTTTCTCAATATAACAAACTTTTTTTGTTTTGTTTTGTTTGTTTTTCTTTTTTTTTTTTTTCTTTTTTTGGTTTTTCGAGACAGGGTTTCTCTGTGTAGTCCTGGCTGTCCTGGAACTCACTCTGTAGACCAGGCTGGCCTCGAACTCAGAAATCCGCCTGCCTCTGCCTCCCAAGTGCGGGGATTACAGGCCTGCGCCACCACGCCCGGCTTGTTTGTTTTTCGAGACAGGGTTTCTCTGTGTAGTCCTGGCTGTCCTGGAGCTCACTTTGTAGACCAGGCTGGCCTCGAACTGAGAAATCCGCCTGCCTCTGCCTCCCAAGTGCTGGAATTAAAAGCGTGCGCCACCACTGCCAAACTTTTTATTTTTACCTTGCTGTTGGTGTTCTAGGAATAGAAAATAGGATGGTGATGATTTATTTGTAGAAGCTCTGGATGTTTTTTTCTCTTCTTGATGACTTCATAGTCTCACTCTGTAGACCAGGCTGGCCTCACTCAGAAATCCACCTGCCTCTGCCTCCCAAGTGCTGGGATTAAAGGCATGCGCCACCTCTGCCCGGCTCTATTTTATGTTTTAAACTTACTTTTTAAGTATAAGCAGTTCTCATTGCCTTTTGATTATTGGCTAATTCAAGAATAATTATCATTTATATTGTGGATTCCTTCCCTGCCTCAGTAGTTTTACTATATCTTTCTGGCTATAGGGTTATTATGCTTTTCTGAATTACCGTGATTTTCTTTATTAAGCATGGTTTCTGAAATTAGTTTTTAAGTCATAAAAATTTAATATGTATTTTACCTAATTTTTCATTTTGGTCATATAACATGTATATAATCTATTACACATACATACATTCATACATACATACATACATACATACAGTCTAACTTACATGAAATTAATCTTCCTAGGTGATGTTAGTAATTATTGTATGTAGTTTCCTCCAGGTATACTGAGATGTTTGAGGATAGTGGCAAGTTATATGCTGAGCCTGTCTTATGATGGTGGTATGTACAAATAAGAGCTGATCAAAGGATTAAATAATTAAGTCAGAGACCGAGGCGGGCTAATGAACCTTCTCATCTGATAAGGAAAGACTAATATTCAAATAGATTGGTTGATTTACTGAAACATAGTGCCATAAAAGTTGTCTTTATGTTTTAGGTTGCTATGCTTGAATCTGCACAAGAGCAGGCAGCCAACATTCCAATCTTAGAAGAACAGATTATAAATTTGGAAGCAGAAGTTTCAGCTCAAGATAAAGTTTTGAGGTAATTACATTGTACAGCCTGAAAATTTTTATGTTGTACTTGTTTTTATATCTTATTAAAGAATTATCTCTCTGGGCGGTGGTGGCGCACGCCTTTAATCCCAGCACTTGGGAGGCAGAGGCAGGTGGATTTCTGAGTTCAAGGCCAGTCTGGTCTACAGAGTGAGTTCCAGGACAGCCAGGACTACACAGACTACCTGTCTGGGGGAGGGGGGGGGACAAGAATTATCTCTTGTTCCTATTCTAATAAGTTTTTGGTGATTTAATAAGGTCTTATCACATCATTAAGTTTTTTTTTTCAGTCAGAGCATCTCATAACTGTAGCTTACATGCAGTGTACAAGGACTTAAGATGGATTATTTTCAGGTAAAATGCTTATTTGCATACTTTAATATGAATTAGTATATTTCTTGCCCTATAATGCAGTACATACTCATTGCTTCTATGGAGTTTAAGTACAAGACAAAGGGTATTTTATCATTTGTTTTTATCTTCTATTTTAAATATAGTGTGTACTGAACATCATGTTACATGATGTGATTCTCATTACTGTTCTAGGACTTGTAGTATTAGCATATCTGATAATTTAGAAGAAATGTGCAGTATTGAGCCCTATTTCATATGTGTGTGTGTGTGTGTGTGTGTGTGTATACACACACACATATATATGTATGTATGTATTACATATAAATATAAATACATTATATATATATATATATATATATATATATATAGTTTTTGGATTTTTTTGTTTTTTTCGAGACAGGGTTTCTCTGTATAGCCCTGGCTGTCCTGGAACTCACTCTGTAGACCAGGCTGGCCTTAAACTCAGAAATCCGCCTGCCTCTGCCTCCCAGAGTGCTGGGATTACAGGCATGCACTACCACCGCCCGGCTATAAATACATATATTTATATTTTGTTTTTTGGTACGAAGTTTTTCTTTGTAGTTTTGGCAGTCCTGGAACTCCCTTTGTAAACCAGGCTGGCTTTGATTCACTTACCTTTTCCTCCAGAGTTCTGGGATTAAAGGCTTATACCCTCACCACACTCAGCTAAATTTTATTAAGTATCTCAGGTGAATCTGCTGTTTGTTAAAATGTCCTTTAAAAGCCGGGAGTGGTGGCGCACGCCTGTAATCCTAGCACTTGGGAGGCAGAGGCAGGCGGATTTCTGAGTTCGAGGCCAGCCTGGTCTACAGAGTGAGTTCCAGATCAGCCAGGGCTATACAGAGAAACCCTGTCTCCAAAAACCAAAAAAAAAAAAAAAGTCCTTTAAATTTATCAGTTTTAGAGCTTTCTTTGTAATACATATATTAGCTTAAATGTATCCTGTGTTCTGTGAGTTTTTTTCTGTTCAGTGTTTTTTATGAATTCTTTGAGAATTTCATATAATGTATTTTGATCTGATCATATTCATTCCCCTCTTCCAACTCTTCTCTGATTCACCCTCACCTTCTCGTGCATTTAACTTTGTGTGTGTGCAGCAGCTCACTCTCCCCCCACCCATATTTGAATTTTTTTTGTGTTAGCCAACTATTATATCTGGGGCCTGTCCTGGAGTATAGTTTAGAGAAAAATCAGGGTTTACACTGAAAGAAAAATCTCATTTTTTCAGAAGGTATCAAATGCCAGTAGCTCCTCCGTTAGGGGTAGGGCTTAATACCTACTATCATCTTCTAGATTTTCTGGAAAACACTGTTTTCCCTAAAAGCACACACTACTCTTGGGCTCTTAAAATCCTTCTGTTCTCTCTTCCATGCAAATGTCTGAGCCTAGGTGTCCTTTCCAACTTAAGGCTGAATACGCCTTATTCTTTATACACAGACCTGTTAGTTGTGAGTCTCTGTGTTAATTGTCATCTACTGTAAGAAGCTTCTCTGATGAGGGTTGAGTGAGGCACTGAAGAGTATAACTGTCCAAGGCAGTATAGATACAACTATATGGATATAACTATACATATATAACTATATAAGCTATATAACTGTATAACTATATATATGGATACATGAGGTTTTCATATGGCTTTATCAAAAGGCCTCTAGTATTAGTTTTCCTTCACTATATTCTTTACCATGTCTTCCCATCTCCCACATCATTTAATTCTTCCTGTCTCATTTTTCCACCTTTCTCTTTTTAATTTATTTTTATTTTTGGTTTTTTTTTTTTTTTCCCCGAGACAGGGTTTAGCTATATAGCCCCGGTTGTCCTGGAACTCACTCTGTAGACCAGGCTAGCCTCGAACTCAGAAATCCGCCTGCCTCTGCCTCCCAAGTGCTAGGATTACAGGCGTGCGCCACCATGCCCGGCTTTTCTTGTACTCATTATTTACTCTATTTTATGTGTACAGGCATTTTGTCTGCATGTATATCTGTGCACCATGTGCTTGCTACTCATAGGGGTTAAAAGAGGCTGACAGATTCCTTGGACCTGGAGTTAAGGATGTTTGTGAGCTGCCATATGGGTGCTGGGCATTGGATCTTAATCCCTTGGAAAAGCAGCAAGTGCTCTTAACTACTCAATCATATTCCAGCCCCTGCTATTCTAATAATATTTTTATTTTGATTGTCCTCAATATTCTAGGTAACTATCAACAATGATAATTATCAACAATGATAATTATCAATAACAAGAAATTTCTTCCTTAGTGTTTGTACTTCTTGCTACTTTTCCATTATTGTGTTTTTCATGGGTAGAACAAGATACCTTTGGTTGTAGAAGTGATAACAATACATTTGCTTTGCATCTGAGGTATATAGTAGTGCTTCTAGTTTGTACGAAATAAGCTTGTTTTTAGAAACTGGAGCTAAGAGTGACTTTGAATTCCTAATCCCACTGCCCCTGCCTTACAAATATTCACAAATGCTGTGAATGTACCTGTGCCACCATGCTCAGTTGTTGAATGTGAAATATGATGTGAGCTTTTACTTGAGATGGGTTTCTCACTTCATGAAATTATTTTATGCCATAAAGCTTTCTGTTTATGAGTTATGAATATGCCTTTCTCTCTCATAATATGTTTGTCTTTTTAACTCACTGATTTAATTAGTCTTAAAGTAATTATGTCACATTATTCTTATATTTCTTCAGTAATCATTTAACAGTTCTTAAAGTTTATTGTGTATTTATAGAGAAGCAGAAGATAAATTAGAGCAGAGTCAGAAAATGGTGATTGAAAAGGAACACAGTTTACAAGAGGCCAAAGAAGAGTGTATAAAATTGAAGGTGGACTTACTTGAACAGAGTAAACAAGGAAAAAGGTGTGTGGGGTTGTGGGGAAAAGGTGTGTGGGATTGTGGGGTTTCCTAATTTGTTTCCTATACAGCTGCTGTACCACTGAACCGTATTGCTTTTTTAAAGCAATAAGTTCCTTCTTTTTTTTTTTTTTTTTTTTTTTTTAGATAGGCTGTTGCCATGTGATCTTGGTTGGCCTGGTACTCACAGGGCAGCCCAGGCTGTCCTCCAGTTTGCTATAGTCCTTCTGCTTCATTTTCTTTTTTCTTTCTTTTTTTTTTTTTTTGGTTTCCCAAGACAGGGTTTCTTTGTGTAGCCCTGGCTGTCCTGGAACTTACTCAGGAGCCTGAGAAAGGAAGTCTACAAGTTCAGGGCTTACTTGAGCTCCAGAGTGAAGTCACCTTCAGCCTTGACAACTTAGGGAGCTCATCTTTTCAAATAAAGTAGTTCAAAGAGTACTGGTGACACACCTCAAACATCATTAGGACATGCCACTAGCTTCACTCCTCAGTGCCACAACAAATAAATAAATAGGTAGGTAGCATTGTCTTCAGTAGGTTAAGTCTGCTTTCATATGCACTTATACTCGTACATACTGCTATGAACATGGAAATCATTTTTCACATAAGTCCATTTGTAAGAGCATTTTTACAGAAACATTTGTTATTTGTTAGGCAATATTTTATAATGGAAAATGTTTATAGAGTTGGGAGTCAGTTAGATTTTACCCCTCATCTTTATTACCTTGAAAAACCATTTGATTTTTAACACTTCAGCTTTTTATCTATTAAGTTGATATTGCCTTGGCATGCACAAGAAAAAGAAACATGTTTTTTTTTTTATTTTAGTTTTTTCGAGACAGAGTTTCTCTGTGTAGTCCTGGCTGTCCTGGAACTCACTCTGTAGACCAGGCTGGCCTCGAACTCAGAAATCTGCCTGCCTCTGCCTCCCAAGTGCTGGGATTAAAGACGTGTGCCACCACTGCCCGGTTATAAAGTACTTATAAATTTTAATTATTATATAAAATATGTTGTTTTTTTTTGTTTTTTTTTTTTTGGTTTTTCGAGACAGGGTTTCTCTGTGTAGTCCTGGCTGTCCTGGAACTCACTCTGTAGACCAGGCTGGCCTCGAACTCAGAAATCCGCCTGCCTCTGCCTCCCAAGTGCTGGGATTAAAGGCGTGTGCCACCACTGCCCGGTTATAAAGTACTTATAAATTTTAATTATTATATAAAATATGTTGTTTAATACCCTAAAATTCACACTTACTCGGATAATCTTGGTACTTGGGTATTTACAGAGATAACAATATGGGAAAATCAGATTTGGGATATAACGGCTAAAAAATATAAAAGGAGAGCTGCCAGTTTTCCTCTTAGTACTTAGATAAGAGACTGTGGTAACTAACCCTAACTCTTTTTGTCTACTTTTTCCCTTCCCTTTCTTCCCCTCCTTGGCCTCCCTTCTTTCTTCCTTTCCTTTCCTTTCCTTTCCTTTCCTTTCCTTTCCTTTCCTTTCCTTTCCTTTCCTTTCCTTTCCTTTTTCCTTTCCTTTCCTTTCCTTTCCTTTCCTTTCCTTTCCTTTCCTTTCCTTTCCTTTCCTTTCCTTCCCCTTCCCCTTCCCCTTCCCCTTCCCCTTCCCCTTCCCCTTGCCCCTTCCCTTTCCTTTCCTTTCTTCCTTTTGTAAGGGAAATAAATGGGGACACATACAGGTGATGACACATACGTGAACTTAAAAGTAAAATTAAATAAATATTAAAAAACGAAGAAAAAAAACTTAAAAACCATAATGGCTTGAAGAGTCGGACATCACAACTAAAAATGTTTATGCAGAGCCAGGCATAGTGGCACACATCTTAATTCCAGCACTTTAGGAGGATCTCTGTCCCAGGCCAGCCTAGGGTCTCCCTTCATAGGGAGTTTCAGGACAGCCAGGACTACACATAGGGACCCTGTCCCACAAAACCAAATCAGACCAAAAGAACCGTGTAGATTTAGGTATTATACTTTCACTTGAAATCTGTTTATAGGTAAAGAAGCCGAGAAATAGAAAGTAAAGATCCCGAGGGGAAGGGTTTAAGACTATAAATGGTATAATTGGCTTTGGGTAATAGAAGAGTCACAAGTTTTCCTGATGTGATAGTATGATTTTAAATATTAAAAAATTAAAAATGTTCTTGTATGGGGATGGTACTGACTAAGGAAGCTTAGCATTCTCAGCTGAGTGTGAGGAGTATGAAGGAGGTCAGGCTCACCCAGGAGGTCAGGAGCAGGTGTAAACAGTGGCAACAAGTGGGTTCTTGTTTAGTTTTGTATTAGTGAAAATTACAGTTTTTTTTTGTTTGTTTGTTTGTTTTTTCTGAGACAGGGTTTCACTGTGTGACTCTGGATGACTTAGAACTTTTGTTGATCAGACTTCAAACTAAAAGAGATGTGCTTGCCTTTGTCTCATGAAAGTTACTGTTTTCTTTGTTTATCTTAAACAAATGAAGCTGTTGAGTTAGGTCTTTAGCAGTTTAGAACACCAGATTGTGAGGCTGTGTCCCATCTGTCATGGAGAATGGAGGTTGCAGGGAGCCCTGGAGCTGAGGAACAGCTTTGATATTCAGCAGAATCTGTGCGTTCTTAGCCTTATGCTGCACTGTCATCTCATATTCTCCTTCGTTTTGAAGATCTTGCCCTCCTGGTGCCTGGGCCTCACAGCTGGTTCTTTTGAAGTAAGCATCAGCCAGGTGTTTGGGGATTTTAACCTTGTTGATACTATCTTTCGTAGAGGTGCAGAGGAACTTGGTTGAGGGCAAGAGGTCCAGTTACAAGTAGCAAGCCATGGCCCAGCTGCTTCAGGAAAACCACTCTTGCCTCTGTGGCCCCAGTGAGGATGATCAGGGCAGTCCTAGGAGTGATGCTGTCTGGCAGCCTTCTCATGTGCTGACAGAAGGGCTTTCTGCCTTGGCAACTTCTGAGACACATCTTTGTTGGATAATACCTAGGCAGTTTTAAAGCTTCACCACCTGGGTACCACTGCTTTTGTCACCATCAACTTTTTTTGTGACAGTAGCAAGGACCTTTTTTTTCTTTTCAACCTTGGACTTGGCAGCTGAGTATTTCCTTTTGTACAAGGCCTTTCTGGAGTACATAGCAGATTGGGAGTGCCTGCCAATTCCTCTAACCAGCGCAGGGTTTCGGCTGCAATGGGGCTTCCTTTCCTGGGCTTTTTAACTTTAGAGTTACTCTTTTTATTTTTGCTGCACCATTGACTGGGGCATCAGCAGTGGCAGCATTGCCACCAGCCTTCTTGGCTGGAGGTTTCTTCTCCTTTGTATCGGGCTTTTTGCCTGCCATCTTGCAAGATGGGAAAGAAATTGTTTTTGTTTTTTTTAAGTAACAGAAATTGCTCTTGCTCTTACCTCTGCTTCTTCTTGCTTCTCTCTTGCCCTCTTGTGCTCTCTTTCCCTTCCCCTTCTCCCCACGTGACCATGGCCGGCTTCTACTTTTCACTTATCACAATTCTCCGCCAACAATAAATGCTTTAAAAAAAAAGTAACTTAAAAATTAACCTTTGCTGGGCAGTGGTGGTGCACGCCTTTAATCCCAGCACTTGGGAGGCAGAGGCAGGCGGATTTCTGAGTTCAGGGCCAGCATGGTCTACAGAGTGAATTCCAGAACAGCCAGGGCTATACAGAAACCCTGTCTCGAAAAACCAAAACAAACAAACAAACAAACAAACAAACAAATCTTTGCATGGGTCATAAAATTGAACATCTAACATTTTATACTGTAGATTGATTTTATAAGACATACTCTTTAGAAATTTATTTAGTGTAAGGATGCTTCTCTACTGTTTTCTAGATTAGGGGATAGAATTGCCTATACATAGGAATTTGTGTATGTTTCAAAAATGATAAGTATTTATGTTGCTAGAGTGAGAAGGTTGCCTGTAGTAAAGCCAGCCCCCACAACAAAGCCTGATATTCTGTTCTGGTTTTAAAAAAAAACCTGCTTCATGCTAGGAAAGATGATTTGCTTGGTACCCACTAGACACTCTTGCATACCTCAGTACTGGGGAGATGGAGACAGGTAGAATCTTGGTACTCACTGGCTAGCCAGTCTATCCAAAGCGATGAGCCCCTGGCTCAGTGTGAGACCCTGTTCCAAAAAATAAAGTGGAGAACAATTGAGTAAGAGACTTGAAGTTGACCTTTGGCCTCCAATTGCATGTCTAAACACATGGATAGGTAGCCATGTACACATACATAAAAGCATGTACATACATGTCCATACACATACACAACACATACCCATGTGCATACCCACATGTACAGAAATTTACTTAAAGTTTAATTTCTCAATGCAAAGATTTCCTTTTACTATTTCTTTTTAAACGGTAGAGCGGAGCGACAGAGGAATGAAGCACTATATAATGCAGAAGAGCTGAGTAAAGCTTTCCAGCTGTATAAAGAAAAAGTGGCTGAAAAACTGGAAAAGGTGAGAAGGGTTTGTTCAAATTCAGTGTCTTGTATTACTGTCCATAGTTGAAAGTGGATAATACATAGAATGTTTTTACCTATGCAATAATAATCTTAAAGATTTTATTAATAATAAAATAACATTTTTATTTCAGTTGGGAGGTGGTGCTGCACTCCAAAAATCCCAGCATTCAGTAGGCATAAGCTGGTGGATCTCTGTGAGTTCAAAGTCAGCCTGGTGTACAGAGCTAGTTCTAGAACAGCCAAGGCTATAAAACAAAACAAAAACAAACAAACAAACAAACAAACAAAAAACAACAAAAAAAACCCAACCCTGCTTTGAAAAAAACAAAACAAAATTCCCAAACTTTTATTTCAAATTGATTTTTATTTTATATTTTTTCTTTTTAAAAATTCATTTTAGTTTTTAAAATTACATATATATTTGGGAGTTGGGGGGCTATATGCACATGAGTGTAGGTGCCCATGGAGATCAGAAGAAAGTTTCGGATCCCCTTATACTCAAATTATAGGCAGCTGGGGACCGAACTTGGGTTCTCTACAATAGCAGTACCTGTTCTTAAACACTGGAATCTCTCCAGCCCTGTTTATGTTTTGAGATTACCTTTCACGAAGTTGTCCATAGTGCTTCTGCCTCACCCTGTAAGTAGCTGGTATTATAGCTACTTGGAACATTATGTCCAACAATATAAAAAGTTCTAAAATATTACTTAAGGAAAATGCTCACCAATACTTTTCTTATCAGAAGAAACTTTTATTGAAGAAAGAGTACGTATAAAAAATAAAAAAATATATAGAGAAAGAAGGAGTAGGTTAGTAGAAGTTGGAATTAGAAAAAAAAAAAAAGCAGGAAATTATTGGCCATATTTAATGGTGGAAATCTTGGGAAATTTGTACCGAGAAGAGGAAAGGTACAACTGTGGGAGATGATAAATAGAACACCTTCTGAAATATACTGACAGGTGATCAAAGTTAGGGAAGTAGGTACGTATAGGAAAGCTGAGGCAATTAAGCATTAAAAGTTATCTAAAGGCTGGGTGGTGGTGGCGCATGCCTGTAATCCCAGCACTCTGAAAGGGAGAGGCAGGCAGATTTCTGAGTTCGAGGCCAGCCTGGTCTACAGAGTGAGTTCCAGGACAGTCAGGCCTATACAGAAAAACCCTGTCTCGAAAAAACCCAATAAATAAATAAATAAATAAATAAATAAAAGAAGGTTGTCAGTATCAGATGTTTCAAATTTGTCAAGAGGCAGCTGCAATGGGAGAAAAGAAATGTCAGAAGAAGTAGCAGCTATTCTGTATATTAAGTGAAGAGGAAATAGGTAGTAGGAGCAGGGATAAGAGAGAATGGAACTTGGCACCATATATATTTATAAGGACAGCATTTAACTGGGGCTGGCGTACAGGTTCAGAGGTTCAGTCCATTATCGTCAAGGCAGGTGGGAGCATGGCAGCATCCTGGCAGGCATGGTGCAGGCGTAGCTGAGAGTTCTACATCTTCATCTGAAGGCTGCTAGGAGAAAACTGGCCAGGGAGCTAGGATGAGGATCTTAAAAACCCATGCCCACATGACAAACCCACTCTAACAAGGCCATACCTGTTGCAGTGAATATTAAAAAGAACGGCATGGTTCTAGAGGGCTGGCCAGCCATGCACTGGCAGGCAATGGCCAGACTGTTCTCATCTTTTTTGTTTGTTTTTGTTTTTTTTGGGGGGGGGGTTTGATTTTTTTCGAGACAGGGTTTTTCTGTATAGCCCTGGCTGGCCTCAAACTCAGAAATCTGCCTGCCTCTGCCTCCCAGAGTGCTGGGATTACAGGTGTGCGCCACCACTGCCTGACTCAGACTGTTCTTATCTTGTGGAGACTCTCTGACTCAGAGCTCCAAAATCTCTCCACCGAGCTCGCTAAGTTCCCACTGCCAGGTTGCTACCACACCAGCCTCATGCTTCAAAACCCCAATGGCCTTTTGTGGTGCACATCTGGCAAACCCGCACTTATTCTCTGGAACCCAGTCGAACCACTGGGTGAAGGAAAACACCACACAAACTTAGTGCAGAAACAATGATAACTCAATCACTGGGTGCAACAACTAGAATCCTACTATTGTAAGCCATATTAAGTCCTCCGGTGGCGAATCCCAACTGGGAGATACTAGCAGCTACTTGTCCTCTCATTCTCCCAGTCTAAAAGCCCCGGTCTCTCTCTGGCTTCCTCTCCTCCTCTGTCCTACCAGGAAGTCCCACCTCCTCACCCAGTAATTGATTCCTTTATTCATTAGGGGATGGTTTACAAGAAGTCACCACTGACTCATTCCTCTTTCCAGACAGCCCCACCTGGGAAAGCAGAACTAACATCAAAATACAACAGCTCCAGGGCCATCCACAACACACTAGTACTCCAAATAGTGCTGCTCCCCAGCCTAGGGGTACTCAAACCACTGCTGTCTTCTTTCCTTTCTAGTCTAGTAGACTTTACCCAGGTGTGCACCTATTCATATACATGTATTATGTATGTCATATACTATGTGTGCATGTTACTAGATTCTGAGTATAGTCACCCTGATTGTAAGTCCTGCCACCTAGAAAATGTCTGTATTAGCTGTCTAGAGATAGATTGAAGGAAGAACTCTGATTTTGTTGTTGTTGTTTTTCCTCAGCATAACTTCACATGACCTTTCCTTTAACTAGGTGTCATGATGACACTTTGTAGCCTTCACTTATTTTTTTCTATTTGTTTAATTGGATATTTTAATTACATTTCAAATGTTATCCCCTTTCCTGGTTTCCCCTCTGGGGGAATGTATATCTTTTTTTTTGTTTTGTTTTTGTTTTTTTGTTTTTTTGTTTTTTTTTTTTTCCGAGACAGGGTTTCTCTGTGTAGTCCTGGCTGTCCTGGAACTCACTCTGTAGACCAGGCTGGCCTCGAACTCAGAAATCCTCCTGCCTCTGCCTCCCAAGTGCTGGGATTAAAGGCGTGCGCCACCACTGCCGGCTGGGAATGTATATCTTAGAAGGGACTTTTAGCAAGGTAATAGAGGAAAAATACTTTTAGGAAGAATGTCTTCAAGAAAAAAGGAAAATGTAATAGATTTTTTAAAATTTACTTAGTAGTTTTTAATTTTGCTATGTGAAACCCTGTAGTTGGATTGATATAACAACAGATGGCATAGGAAATGGAATAGGTTCATTCATTCTTCACTCTTGTTCTAACCTGAGCACTATTGTAATTTTTTATTATCATTATTTGTGTGTGTGTGTGTGTGTGTGTGTGTGTGTATGTGTTAGTGTGTGTGCATAACAGTGTACATGAGACTGTCAGAGGAGAATTGTTTTTCTCTTCCACCTTTATATGATGTCTTAATTAGGGTTTTACTGCTATGAACAGACACCATGACCAAGGTAACTCTTATAAGAACAACATTTAATTGAGACAAGCTTACAGGTTCAGAGATTAGTCCATTATCATCAAGGCAGGAGCATGGCAGTATCCAGGCAAGTATGGTGCAGGAGGAACTGAGAGTTCAGTGTCTTCATCTGAAGGCTTCTAGAAGAAGACTGGCATCTAGAGAGCTAGGATGAGGGTCCTTAAGCCCACACCCATAATGACACATTTCCTCCAACAAGGCCATACCTACTCCAACAAAGGCTACATCTTAATAGTGTCACTCCTTGGGCCAAGCATACTCAAACCATCACATATGGTGTCTTAGTACTTTTCAGTTGCTGTGACAAAACACAATCACCAAAGGCAATTTATAGAAGAAAGCTTTTAATTTGGGGCTTATGATTCTAGATGGTTAAGAGTCCATAATGGCAGAGCAAAGACATGGTGACAGAAACAGTTGAGAGCTCATATCTGGATCTACAAGCAGGAAGCAGCAAACACTGGAAATAATGGCAGTCTTTTGAAATTCCAAACCCACTCCCAGTGACACACCTCTTTCAGTAAGGTCACACTTCCCAATCCTTCCCAAATAGTTCTATCAACCACTTGGATTACCATTTCATTTAGAGTATTTTAAATTTTCAAAAATTACATTTCTGAAGCACATGCATTGAATTACTTGGATGTGCAAGCCCTGTTTGAATTGCTTGCCTTGCTGATGTTTAGCCTGAGCATTTTGCTTCAGGTGACATCATTCTTGCGGGTCTGTTGCTTGCCTAAGCATTTCTGAATAAGCAGTACCACCTTCCTGTCTTTTGTGCTATGCAGTTTCTTTTTACTACAGTACCAGGGACTTGAATATAAGAAATACTTAGTCTATTCCTGTTTCTTTCCACTATCATTACTCATAGTTTTAGCTTGAAACAATGTAACACTTATAATTATTGTAGTATATTTACTTAAAACAATTTTTTTTTGTTTTAGGTTCAAATTGAAGAAGAAATATTAGAGAGAAATCTTAGAAACTGTGAAAACGAAAATAAAAGGCTTCAAGAAAAGTGTAATTTGTATAAAAGCGAACTTGAAATTTTGAAAGAGAAATTCAGGTACTTTATTATGGAAAATATTTTTGATGTGCAGATAGGAAAAAAAGGAAACACTTCCTTTTCTTTTTTCTTTTTTTGTTTATTTTTGAGGCAGGGTTTCTCTTTGTCACCCTAGCTGTCCTGGAACTCTCTCTGCAGACCAGGCTGGCCTAGAACTTAGAAATCCACCTGCCTCTGCCTCCCAAGTGCTGGGATTAAAGGTGCGCACCACCACTGCCCCGCTAAAAGGAAATATTTAAAAACGTATTTTTTTTTAATTGTAAATATGGACTTTTTAGTAATGTAGAAGGCTAAGATTTGCAACTGAAATTTTCTAGGTATAAAACTAATTTTAATATAAGACATCTTAATTCTAACACATTTGGAAATATAGACTAATGCAGATCAATACAGACAATATGTTTTTAGAGTATAATTACATTAGCTAGCTAGTAAAGATACTTAAATAGGAAGAAAATCACTCAGTGCAATTTTTTTTTCATTTATAAAAAGCAGGCTCAAAGAATAGCCATTATTTTTCTATAGTTAAGAAGGTAGATTAGGGACTGCTGAGATGTTTTATCAGATACAGACAGGTACTGCATCAATCCACTGATCTGAGTTTGAATGCTGGCACCCCATAAACGTGGAAGGAGAGAACTAATTCCACATAGTTGTCCTTCAACTTTTACATAAGTGCTGTAGCACATGCTGCCCCAAGTCTTTGTCTTTCTCTGTTCCTTCCTCCTTCACACACACTAATATTGATGATGAATGAATTTTTAAAAATTTAAGTTCAATTAGGTTAAAAATGTTAACTGGGTCTTCTGACTAGTGCTTTATAAAATATGCTTTTTTTATAACTAATAATTTTGGTCAACTTTCAGAAGGTAATATTAATCTATTTTTATAATCTCAGACTCAAGGTGGAGAGAACAATCAATTTTTTTTTGTCTAATTGTATAATTATAGCATTATTTTCTTTAAAGTCGATACATTTAGTATTTTGGTAGACAAGATAAAGTTACTAGAGTAATTCCTAGGAACTTAGGCTATCAATTATAACATATACTTTGAGAAATGAAATGCTACTAATTATACTCTGATAAAATGCTTGACCACAAAATTTTTGTTTTATATTTTTAAAAATAGCTTTTAAAAATATTTCTTTTATTTTAAAGTATGTGTATGTGTGTTTCTTTTGTGTGGGGGTGTGTGAGAGGTGTTGTTGTGCTTGTGAGTACAGTGTCTTTTTTTTTTTTTTTTTTGGTTTTTTTGAGACAGGGTTTCTCTTCTCTGTGTAGCCCTGGCTGTCCTGGAACTCACTCTGTAGACCAGACTGGCCTCGAACTCAGAAATCCACCTGCCTCTGCCTCCCAAGTGCTGGAAGCACCACCACCACCACCACCCGGCTGAGTACAGTGTCTTTGGAGGTCAGAAGAGACGTTGGATTTCTAAAGCTGGAGTTACAGACAGTTGTGAGCCACCTGAATGGGTGCTGGGATTGGAACTTAAGTCCCCATGTTATAGTATCAGAGGCTTTTCATTTTTGAGTTGTCTCCCCAGCCTTTGTTTTTCTTTTCAAAATACCAATTCTTTGTTTCCATTTCAATAATTTCCTGCCTTCTTTTTCCAATATGATTTCTCTGTGTAACAGCCCTGGGTGTCTTGGAACTCTCTGTACACCAGGGTGAACTTTAACTCAGAGATCTGCCTGCCTCTGCCTCCCAAATTCTGGCATCAAAGTCCAGCATCTCTATTCCCAGTAATTTCTTCCTGGTTTTAATTATTTAGTCCTATCTTTTTATGAGTTTGGTTTGTTTTTTTCAGACTTTTCTTTTCAAAACAGGGTTTCTCTGTGTAGCCCTGGCTGTACTGGAACCTACTCTGTGGATCAGGTTGACCTCAGATCTAACTGATTCCATCTCCTGAGATAAAAGATGTGCAGCATCACGCCCAACATAAATACTGCTCTTTGCATTCATTCTCCGAGGAGAACAGTCTAGAGACTTACAGATTAAGCAGAAGTTTGCTTAGCAAAGCAAAGCAAAGCAAAACATGCATGCCAAAGAGAGATTGGAGTGGGCTGTCCCGATGCAACAGGATACTTAGTACTCTGTGTGGATACTTACAAATATTTTTGTAGTGAATGACATATTCATGTGAATGTAGTGACCTTTTTCCCCCTCCCAGATCATGGTGAACAAGATCTTCCCACAATCCTCTTGAAAGTTCACAAAGATGAGAGGGGCAGTTGTCAAAACCACAATATTGTAAAGATCTTTTGAGTATACAGTGTTTTGTTACTGTGCATGTGTGGCAGTTAGGAAAGTGCCCTGGCACCTCAGTTCCTCATTAGTGGGAAGAATACAACTGTAGCTTTAAGGATATTTAACCCCAATGAGGCATTTTTATAATCAGGACACAGCTCTCAATAGTTCCCTGCTTACCTCAGAGCTTATTCCTCATCTACCAGTTGTTACCATTATTTTCTCCATTCTTTCTCGCACTGTAGACCAGCCAGTCTAGAGGCACTGTAGCTTAGGCTTTGCTCAAACTTGGAATAGTTGTTTTGCCTTTATCTCTTGGTTGCTGGTAATACATGTGGGCTACTATGCCTGTCCTCCCATCCTTGTATCCCTAGGATAAATGCCACTGGGTCATTGTGACTAATCTTCAGTATGGGCTGTATACAGTATACTGGCACTTTGTTGAGGATTTTTGCTATTTTTGTGTAGGCTATTGGCCTCTACTTTTCCATTTTTTGTTGTTTTGTCCCTGGTTTAAAGTGAGAGTATATAAAGGTGATTATTGAAAATGTGCGGCTGGAGACATGGCTCAGCAGTTAAGAGCACTGGCTGCTCTTCCAAAGGTCCTGAGTTCAAATCCCAGCAACCACAAGGTGGCTCACAACCATCCATAACAAGATTTGACACCCTCTTCTGGAGTGTCTGAAGACAGCTACAGTGTACTTACATATAATAAATAATAAAAAAATTATTAAAAAAAAAAGCCAGGCAGTGGTGGTGCATGCCTTTAATCCCAGCGCTTGGGAGGCAGAGGCAGGTGAATTTCTGAGTTCGAGGCCAGCCTAGTCTACAGAGTGAGTTCCAGGACAGCCAGGACTATAGAGAGAAACCCTGTCTCGAAAAAAAAAAACAAAAACAAACTAACAAAAAAAAGGGGGCGGGGGAATATTTCACTTTAATGCTTTTTTCTTTATAGGGAGTTAAAAGAAGAACATTACAGTGGAAAAGAAAAATTAAGGATTATGGCAATGAAAAACTCAGAAGTCATGTCACAGTTAACTGAATCTAGACAATGTATTCTGAAGCTAGAGAGTGAGTTAGAGGACAAAGATGAAATATTACGAGAAAAGTTTTCCTTAATAAATGAAAATCGAGAATTGAAGGTTCGTGTTGCAACACAAAATGAACGACTAGAGTTGTGTCAGCAGGACATTGATAATTCAAGGGTGGAACTGAGGAGTTTAGAAAAATTGATATCCCAGATGCCAGTAAGTATGTTTGAAAAAGAAATCTAGCACACCTGACTGCAGTGAAAAGGAACCTGCTGTGTTAGTGTGTCAGTCATTCTGTGGATGCTTTTGTTTTTGTCCTTGTTTGCTCAGTGAGTCTTTCATCTAGTACCTATTTTCCTCACACTCACCGTTCTACTTTTCTACATTTTCTTGCTCTCTGAGATGTGTATATAGGAGCTGCACAGAATTTTTGAAGAGTTTTATTGAAGGATTGTTTATGTATTGAAAATTCATTCCTTTAAAGTGAGCTATTGAGCTGAATTTTAGGTAAGTTTCACGTTTGTAGCAGTCACCACAATCCAGTCTTACATATTTTTATTATACCTAAAACATCCCTTGTGCCTCTTTACAATTTATGCACCCCACTCTGGGAAATCAATAATAGTTTGTATTTCTATGGATTTGTCTTTTCTGGACATTTCATATGAATATAGTTATAATAGCATGTGAATTTTCTTGCATCTGTTTTCATATTTTGAGGGTCATTCACATTGAGACATATCAGTATTTTATTTCTTTTTAGTTTTGAATGGTATTCAGTTGTGTGCATGTATTGCCTCTTATTTAGGCATTGGTGGTGAACACTTGGGCTATTTCTGTTCTTACTCAATGTAAATAATGCTGCTGTGAATACTGGCATAGAAGTCTGTTTGTCAGCATGTTCTACTTTCTCTAGGATGGATAGATACCTATAGTAAAACTTCTTGGACACAAACTGTTGAGAACCTTCCAGCACAGTTCTTTCTCTGCATCCCTGTTGACGTTTCCTCTTAGTCATGTGAACTGGTATTTCATTATCGTTTTCATTTTTATTTTTTTGATTGTTAATGTTGAGCAGTTTTACATATTCTCATTAAAATAGTGTGGAATTTTAAATATTCATGTATGCCAGTGAGATTAGATAGGTGAAGAAATGACAGATGTGAAATAAGGGTGCAGGGAAATACTAGCCTAACGATCAGTTAGCAGGAGTGGGTTCTAAGCTCCTTGCCTTTTTTTTTTTTTTTATCTGCTCTTCGTAGGTGTTACTTTCCAGGATTTTAGTATACTATTTGTTCCCTTTTAAGACTGAAACATAATATGCAGACATATATTCATTTTAATATACTCATTTTAAATTGAAATCCTTACTTATGTTCAGTGTTATTCACGGGCTGGAGAGATGGCTCAGTGGTTAAGAGCACTGACTGCTCTTCCAAAGGTCCTGAGTTCAAATCCCAGCAACCACATGGTGACTCACAACCATCTGTAAGGAGATTTGACGCCCTCTTCTGGTGTGCCTGAAGACAACTACAGTGTACTTATATGTAATAAATAAATAAATCTTTGGAAAAAAAAAAGAATGACTTCACATATGATTCTAAAAGTGGCTAAGTCTGATTTGGAAATGTGAATTTTTTTTGTTTGTTTGTTTCTAGAAAACATGAGATAACTGTCTCATTATTTGAAGTTTTTAGTCATTGGTTGCTTTGTTCTTTATCATAACTACCTTTTAAAATCCTGTATTTTGAAATTTATGTATATTTTTTCTATCCTTATTATCTTAAATATTGCTATATATAAATGCATCTAGAATAATTTTGCTTAATGAGTTACTGAAAATACTGTGTCCATGATACCATTTGTCTTTATTATGTTTTGAAATGTATTCATATTGATTTATATAACTAAAACATACTTATACATTCTATTGATATAGTCCAGATTGTTTCCATGAAATTGATAGTTTTTTGAGATGAGTGTTAAGAAGAAAACAGTTGTATCACATGTATATTTTAAGTTTATAAATGTCTGTTTTTACATGTGCAGTTAAAAGGAGAAATTGTTGGTTTGAAGTCATCTCTTGGTAAGCACCAGATAAACAGTGTTTCCGACAAGTACATCGGCTGCTGTGAGGCAAATAAGTTGATGATTTCTGAGTTGAGGTATACTTTTCAATTTTTTTATGTTTTTTTTAAAGATTTATTTTTATTTTATCTATGTGAGTACACTGTAGCTATCTTCAGACACACCAGAAGAGGGCATCTGATCCCATTACAGATTGTTGTAAGCCACCATGTGGTTGCTGGGGATTGAAATCAGAACTTCTGGAAGAGCAGTCAGTATGCTTAACTGCTGAGACATCCCTCTAGCCCCATTTCTCTCTTCTTTCTTTCTTTCTTTCTTTCTTTTCTTTTCTTCTTCTTCTTCTTCTTCTTCTTCTTCTTCTTCTTCTTCTTCTTCTTCTTTAATACTTTTCAATTTTTAAAGTTACAGCAAATAGAATGTTTTGTTGGTCTTTAAATTAGGATGGTTAGAAAAAAAAGCTGAGCAGTGGTGGCTCATGCCTTTAATCCCAGCACTTGGGAGGCAGAGGCAGGTGGATTTCTGAGTACAAGGCCAGCCTGGCCTGCAGAGTGAGTTCCAGGACAGCCTGGGCTACACAGAGAAACCCTGTCTCAACTGCACCCTCCCACCCCACCCCAAATTAGGATGGTTAGTTGATTAGTTTAAAGAATGTAAGAAATTCCAGAGAATCTTATAAAAATACTGGCTGCCCAAGTTAAAACTGATTCTTTTTGGTGTGGTTATTTCAAATCTATTCTAAACAACAACAACAACAAATACAAGTTGTAAATTCTTTGACCCTTTGCCAGTCCCATGTGAAGGTTTCTTTGATATGAATTCTTTGAAGAGGAGTTTATAGGTTGTAGAGTATTTACATTTTCATTTTAGTAGCTTTTATTATGTTTTCAAAGTGACTGAAGCAGTTTATAGTCCAATTTGGGGCTTATGAGAACTTTTTTTTTTTCCCCCGTTTTTCGAGACAGAGTTTCTCTGTGTGGTCCTGGCTGTCCTGGAACTCACTCTGTAGACCAGGCTGGCCTCGAACTCAGAAATCCGCCTGCCTCTGCCTCCCAAGTGCAGGGATTATAGGCGTGCACCACCACGCCCGGCGGTTATGAGAACTTTTGTGTCTTAGCTAGGACATGGTGGCACCTGCCTTTATTCCCAGAACTTGGGAGGCAAGGCAAGCAGATCTCTGAGTTCAAGGCCAGTCTGGTCTACAGAGCAAGTTCCAGGACAAGGGCTACAGAGGAACGCTGTCTTTAAGAACAAAAACCAAATCTTTCTTTCTTTCTTTCTTTCTTTCTTTCTTTCTTTCTTTCTTTCTTTCTTATTTATTTGTTTATTGGTTTTTTTTCGAGACAGGGTTTCTCTGTGTAGTCCTGGCTGTCCTAGAACTCACTCTGTAGACCAGGCTGGCCTTGAACTCAGAAATCCGCCTGCCTCTACCTCCCAAGTGCTGGGATTACAGGCGTGCGCCACCACTCTTTTTTAACTTTTTTTACACTCCAGATTTTATTTCCCCACCCTGTCCACCCTCTGACTGTTCCACATCCCATACAGCCTTCCCCACCCCCCACTCTCTACCCCTGCACCTTCAGTCTCCATGAGGATGTCCCCACCCCCTTACCCCTACCCTACCTGATTTCTAAACTCCCTGGGGCCTTCAGTCTTTTGAAGATTAGGGCATCATCTCTGATTGAACACAGACCTGGCAGTCCTCTGCTGTATATGTGTTTGGGGCCTCTTATCTACTGGTATATGCTGCCTGTTTGGTGGTCCAGTGTTTGATAGATCTCTGGGGTACAGATTAATTGAGACTACTGGTCCTTCTACAAGGTTGCCCTACTCTTTAGCTTCTTTCCACCTTTCCCTAATTCAACCATAGGGGTCAGCATCTTCTGTCTGTTGGTTGGGTGTAAATATCTGCATCTGACTCTTTGAGCTGCTTGTTGGGTCTTCCGGAGTGTAGTCATGCTAGGTCTTTTCTTGTGAGTGCTCCATAACCTCAGTAATAGTGTCAGGTATTGGGACCGCCTTGAGCTGGATCCCACTTTGGGCCTTTTGCTGGACCTTCTTTTCATCAAGCTCCTCTCCATTTCCATCCCTGTAGCTCTTTTAGACAGGAACAATTATGGGTCAGAGTTTTGACTGTGGGTTGACAACCCCCTCCCTCATTTGATACCCTGTCTTCCTGCTGGAGGTGGGCTCTATAAGTTCTCTCTCCCTATGGACATTTCATCTAAGGTCCCTCCCTTTGAGTCCTGAGAGTCTCTCACCTTCCAGGTCTCTGGTGTATTCTGGAGGGTTCCCCCAACTGCCTACCTCCTGAGGTAGCCTGTTTCAGTTCTTCTGGCCCTCAGGGCTTCAGTCATTTTCCCTTACCCAGTACCAGATCGGGTTCCCCTCTCCTTCCTCAGCCCCTCCACCCCACCTGTTTACTTTTCCTCCTAGGTCTCTCCCTACCTTCCCATTTGTGATTGCTTTCTTTTCCCTTTCAAGTTGGACTGAAGCATCCTCACTTGGGTCCCTTCAGCTTGTTGACCTTTTTGAGTTATCTTGGGTATTCTGTACTTTTTGTGTGTGTGTGTGTGTGTGTGGCTAATATCAACTTATTAGTGAATACATACTGTGCAGCATGTCCTTTTGGGTCTGAGTTATCTCATTCAGGAAGATATTTTCTAGTTCCATCCATTTTCCAGCTAAACTCAGGATGTCCTTGTTCTTAATAGCTGAGTAGTATTCCATTGTGTAAATGAACCACATTTTCTCCTTTTTTTTTTTCTTTTTTAAGATTTATTTATTATATGTAAGTACACTGTAGCTGTTTTCAGACACACCAGAAGAGGGCGTCAGATCTCACTATGGATAGTTGTGAGCCACCATGTGGTTGCTGGGATTTGAACTCAGGACCTTCGGAAGAGCAGTTGGTGCTCTTTACCGCTGAGCCATCTCTCCAGCCCTGAACCACATTTTCTCATCCATTCTTTTGGTGTGCGACATCTGGGTTGTTTCCAGCTTCTGACTATCACATAAAAGGCTGCTATGAACATAGTAGAACATGTGCTCCTGTGGCATGGTGGGCATCTTTTGGGTATATTTTCAAGAATGGTATTGCTGGGTCTTCAGGTAGATCTATTTCCAGTTTTCTGAGGAATCTCCAGATTGATTTCCAGAGTGGTTATACCAGCTTGCAATCCCACCAGCAATGTAGGAGTGTTCCTCTTTCTTCACATCCTCACCAACATGTGTTGTCACCTGAGGTTTTGATCTTAGCCATTCTGAGTGGTACAAGGCAGAATCTCAGGGTTGTTTTGATTTGCATTTCTCTGATCACTAAGGACTTTGAACATTTTTTTTAGGTGCTTCTTGGCCATTCTTCAGTTGTGAAATACCCTATTTTTTTAATTGGGTTGTTTGGTTTTTTTGGTGATTAGCTTCTTGAATTCTTTATAAATTTTGGATATTAACCCTCTATCAAATGTGGGGTTAGTGAAGATTTTTTGTATGTTGCCAGTTTGTCTTATTTACTAGGTCCTTTGCCTTACAGAAGCTTTCCAGTTTCAAGAGGACCCATTTATCAATTCTTGATCTTAGAGCATGAGCTATTGGAGTTCTGTTTAGGAAATTTCTGCCGTGCCAATGAGTTCCAGGCTGTTTTCCTCTTTCTCTTCTATTAGATTCAGTGTAATTGGTTTTATGTTGAGGTCCTTGATCTACTTGGACTTGAGCTTTGTGCAAGGTGACAAATATGGTTCTATTATTTTTTTTTACATACAGACAGCCAGTTAGACCAGCACCATTTATTGGAGATAATTTCTTTTTTTTTTTTTTTATTGTATATTTTTGTCAAAGATCAAGTGTCCGTCAGTGTGTGGTTTTATTTCTGGGTCTTCAATTCTATTCCATTGATCAGCGTGTCTGTCTCTGTACCAATACCATGCAGTTTTTATCACTATTGCTCTGTAGTAAAGCTTGAAGTCAGGGATGGTGATCCCCCCCCCCCACAAGCCATTCTTTTATTGTTAAGAATTGTTTTGGCTATTCTGTGTTTTTTGCCTCTCCAGATGAATTCTAGATTTACTCTTTCCATGTCTTTGAAGAA
The DNA here is from genome assembly GCA_964023405.1 of Apodemus agrarius. Lineage (NCBI taxonomy): Eukaryota > Metazoa > Chordata > Mammalia > Rodentia > Muridae > Apodemus > Apodemus agrarius. The sequence goes on along the minus strand of OZ030016.1, from coordinate 832,632 downwards.
TTGTGTTGGGATTTTGATGGGGATTGCATTGAATCTGTAGATTGCCTTTGGTAGGATGGCCATTTTTACTATATTAATTCTGCCAATCTATGAGCATGGGAGATCTCTCCATTTTCTGATATCTTCTTTGATTTCCTTCTTGAGAGACTTTTAGTTATTGTCATACAGGTCTTTCACTTGTTTGGTTAGAATTACCTGGAGATATTTTATATTATTTGTGGCAATTGTGAAGGGAATTGTTTCCCTATTTTCTTTCTCAGCCTGTTTTATCATGTGTATAAAGGAAGGCTACTGATTTATTTGAGTTAATTTTATATACGCCACTTTGCTGAAGTTGTTTATCAGCTAGAGAAGTTCTCTGTTAGAATTTTTGGGGTCCCTTATGTATACTATCATATCATCTGTAAATAGTGATACCTTTATTTATTCTTTGTTAATTTGTATCCCGTTGATGCCTTTTTGTTGTCTTATTGTACTTTGAGTACTATATTGAATAGATATGGGGAGTGAGCATCCTTGTCTTCTCCTCTATTTTAATGGGATTTCTTCAAGTATGTCTCCATTTAATTTGATATTGGCTGTTGGTTTGCAATAAATTGTTTTGATTATGTTTAGGTATGGGTCTTGAATTTCTGATTCCTCCAATACCTTTAACATCAAGGGTTGTTATATTTTTTTTAAATGCTTTTTCTGTATCTAAGGAGATGTGATTTTTTTTCTTTGAGTTTGTTTATATAGTGGATTATGTCAATGGATTTTCATTTATTGAACCAATCTTGCAGCCCTGGGATGAAGCCTACTTAATAGTGGTAAATGAGGGTTTTGATATGTTCTTGGATTCTGTTTGTAAAGAGTTCTATTGAGTATTTTTGCATTGATATTGAAAATCTTAAGTAATAACTTCTGGCTTCTTTTCTTTTGTGCTAGGATTAAGCTTGCAATAAAAGAAGCTGAAATTCAAAAGCTTCATGCAAATCTGACTGTGAACCAGTTGTCTCAGAATTTTGCTGATGATAGTCAAGAATGTGGTAAAGCAAACACTTTAGAAACAGAGCCTGTAAAACTGGGCAGTCGTCAAGTCGGTGAGTGTATTTCATTGAGTTACCTTAATAAATGACAGTTAGCTTCTGCCAATAGTATTTTAAAGAACAAGATTATTAATTGATAATATTAAAAAGACTTAGTCTATTACTACCTATGGTTTGTAAAGACAAGAATTATTGTGTAGTTCTTAGACTTTGCATTGTTTAAAAAATAATATTGCTGAAACAAAATTTATCCAATAAGGTGTATCTCTTTCATATATGCAGTTGGGTTGCTAAGCATGATGGCACTTTGTAGGCAGAGGCAGGCAGATCTCTGTGAATTCAGTGGCAGCCTGGTGTACATAGTCCAAGGACAGTCAGAGCTACATAGTATAACCCTGTCTTGAAAAAAAAAAAAATATATATATATATATTTGCTTGCATGCAGTTGGTTTACATGTTTGTTTTAAAGTATGTTTATGCAGTTGTTATCATCACCATAGTCAAAACATGTAACATTTTTATCAACATTCTTTATAAGGTCTTTTTCAGTTTTCTTTAGTTTTGATTTTCTGTTGTTGCTTTTCAGTGGTGGGGATTGAGCCAGGGACTGAACTGTATCTCAGCCCTTTATTAAATTCTCTTAAAAATGAAAGCTGTTCTTTTCAGATAAAAGTACTTAAAAAGATAAACTTTTCTTTAAGCAATACTTTGTATCCCACTAGTTTTTATGATGTATTATCATTTTATACAGTTTAAACCAATTAATTGCTTCTTTAGTGATTGAATCTTGAGTTATGTTTTTGTGTTTCTAAGTCTCATTTATTTTTCTTAGTATTCCGATATTTTCAAAATATCTTTAAATCATTAGTCATAGTCAGGGAACATATTTTATGTAATTTTTTAGTAGTAGTTATTCAGCTCAAGGCTTCATGTAGGCCTTGCTAGCCTGGAACTTGCTATGTAGACCAATCTAAACTTGAACTCAGAGATCTGCATCTCATTTTCTGGAAGTTTGTGCATAGGAGTGCAGTTGACTGTAGAAGCCAGCAGTGTATATCAGATTGGAGCTGGATTATAAGCAATTATGAGTTGCCTGACAGATGTTCTGTAAGACCTCTTACCTGCTGAGCCATCTATTTAGCCCCTAAAAATCAGTCATACTAGGTTGATAGTTTTAGTTTTACATTTTCTTCATTCTTGATGAGTTTAAATATATTTATTGTAGCAATTATTGAGAGAGTAGTATTGAAATCTTCAAATATATGTGATTGTTGATTTGTGTGTTGTTTTAATACTGTCATCATGGAGCCTTTCTAATCCGACCTTCCTCCCCTACAGAGCAAGAAGGAAAAAAATACACTGTTTTAAAACTGAGGCTGGCCTCGAACTGACAATGTAACCAAGATTGCTTTGTACTAATACTTTGTTATAATCACTTCACTCTCCCAGTTCCTCCCTGTGTTCCCTGTACCTCTGGCTAGTTCCTTCCTGTCCCTCTTACACTTTCTCAGCTCAGGTATTCCATTCACATGCCCTCTCTTTTTCCCCTCTCTTATTCTAATTTCATGATTTACATATGTGTGTTGTGCACTGTCATTAACATTTTTGTTTGTTTGTTTTTTGTTTTTCCAAGTCAGGGTTTCTCTGTGTGGTCCTGGCTGTCCTGGAATTCACTCTGCAGGCCAGGCTGGCCTCCAACTCAGAAATCCACCTGCCTCTGCCTCCCAAGTGCTGGGATTACAGGCGTGCGTCACCATCGTCTGGCTTGTCATTAACATTTATAATTAAAATCTGAGTTGTACATATTAGAAGAAAAAACATGGTGTTTGTCTTACTGAGTTTGGCTTATTTTATTTAGCATTATGATCTTCATATGTACCCACTTTCCAAAAAACAACATAATCCATTTTTATGCCTAATTTTGTGCAGCAATAAACACAGATGTGCAAGTATTATGTGTGTTGACTTAGAGTCTCTTGCATATACAGTAGTCTAACTCTGTCATATGTTGATTGTAGAGGTTTGAAAACTCCCAGATTTGGCAAGTTGGCTCAGTGGGTGAAGGTGCTTGCCACCAAGCGTGACCACCTATGTTCAGTACCTGGGCCACACAGTGAGGAGAGGACTGATTCTAGAAAGGTGTCCTCTGTGCTCCATGTGCATTCTGTGGCATATATTCATGCACACACACATACTGACTTTTCCTTAAAGAAAAATTTGTATTTTGATGTCTATAATGATTCCATATTGTGATTTGTTCTTTGTTTTGTTTTGTTTTTAAAGATTTATTTATTTATTTTATGTATGTGAGTACACTGTTGCTGTCTTCAGATACCCCAGAAGAGGGTATCGAATCCTATTACAGATGGTTGTGAGCCACCATGTGGTTGCTGGGAATTGAACTCAGGACCTGTAGAAGAGCAGTCGGTGCTCTTAACCACTGAGCTATATCTCTCTAGTCCTCATTTGTTCTTTATATTAGCCATTCTACTACTGTGGGGTGGACTCTCTAGGCAATTTTAATATGCATTTCCCTAATATATTGAACTAATTTTCAAACCTTTATTGGCCATTTGTATTTTTTTCTGTTAACTACTCTGTCCACTTCATTAGCCCATTTATTGATTAGAGTTTTGTTGTTTAATTTTTACTGTTATTTAACATTCTAGATATTCATGTGTCTGATCTGTAATTGTCAGAGAGTGCAATACACTGTCTTTTTATTCTGGATTTTTTTCTTTTTTTGAGACAGGGTTTTTCTGTGTAGCCCTGGCTGTCTTGGAACTCACTCTGTAGACCAGGCTGGCCTCGAACTCAGAAATCCACCTGCCTCTGCCTCCCAGAGTGCTGGGATTACAGACGTGCGCCACCACTGCCTGGCTGTCTTTTTATTCTAATAATTGATCTACTGTGCAGAAACTTTTAAATTTCATACTAATCTTATTTATCAATTCTTATGATTATTATCTCTGCAATTGGAGTTCTTAAAGCAAAATCCTTGCCTATACCTATATCCTGAAGTGTTTTACAATATTTTTCTTCAGTAACTTCAGGTATTTGTTTGCTGGGCGGTGGTGGCACATGCCTTTAATCCCAGCACTTGGGAGGCAGAGGCAGGCAGATTTCTGAGTTCGAGGCCAGCCTAGTCTACAGAGTGAGTTCCAGGACAACCAGGGCTACACAGAGAAACCCTGTCTCAAAAAACCAAAAAAAAAAAAAAAAAAAAAAAAAGGTATTTGTTCAACTTGAATTGTTATACAGGATAAATGATTGGGATCTAATTCACTTTACTCTATATGGAAATCCAATTTTCCCTGCACATTTTCTTAAAATATTCTGTTTGTCTTTTTTCTAATGTGTGTTTTTGACACTCATCAAAAATTAAGTGGCTGTCTCTGTATGGGCTTCTTTATGAGTTCTCTATTTCATTACCCTGCCTCTGTTTTGGTGCCAGTACTGTGCTGTTTTTGTTGTTGTCTATTTTAGTCTTATGTCTCTTGTTTTTGTTTTTGTTGTTGTTTTTTTTGATGCAGGGTCTGCCTATATAGACCATGCTGGCCTTGTGCTTACTAGAGGTCTACCTGCTTTTGTTTCCCAAGTTCTGGGAGTCAAGATGTGGGATACCATGTTCAGTAATACCATGCTGTTTTTAACACTATAGTGCTGTAATGTAATTTGAGATCAAGTGTTGATACCTCTAGTATTCTTTCTGCTAAACATTGCCTTCGTTATTCATGATCATTTATGATTCCATATAATTATTAACATAGTTTTCTAATTCTGTAAAAAATGTCATTGGAATTTTGATTGATATTTATTGAATTGAATCTCTAGTCTGCTTTGAGTACTGTGGTTATTTTCACAATATTAAATCTGCCAATCCATGAGCATAGGAGATCTTTCCAACTAATATTCTCTTCAGTCTCTTTCTACTGTCTCTTAAATTTTTCATTATAGAGGTATTTCATCATTTTAGGTTATTTCTAGGTACTTTAAATATTAGATCACATTGTCAGCAAATTGGGATGATTCAACTTATTTCTTTTCTATCTGTATTTCTCCCTCCCCATTTTTTTTACTTGTCTTATTGCTTTAGCTAAAACTTCAAGCACTGCCAAGAGACAGGACAGTGATCCCTCTTGTCTCATTCCAGGTTTTGGATGAAGTCTTCTCCATTTTCTCCCATTTAGTATAATAGTGGCCAAAAATTCTGTTGTATACAGCTTTTATTATGATAATATATAGTTCTTCTATGCCTAGTTTCTTCAGATCTTTTTATTATGGAAGAGTGTTGAACTTCATTGAAGGCCTTTGTGTATTAGTTGAGATAGTCATATGGTCCTTGTCCTTAAGCTTCCCCCCCCTCCCCCGAGACAGGGTTTCTCCATGTAGTCCTGGCTATCCTGGAACTCACTCTGTAGACCAGGCTGGCCTTAGAAATCAGAAATCAGAAATCAGGCTGACATCAGAAATCCATCTGCCTCTTCATCCCAAGTGCTGGAATTACAAGCATGAGCCACCATGCCCGGCATCTTTAAGCTTTTTATATGGTATATTACACCTACTAATGTGCATACCCTGTAATTGTTTATATTATAAATTAAACTTTATTATTAAATCTTGTGACCATTTAAGTCAGTTTTTGACTCTTCAACTTTTATTTAGAGCAATTTTTCTTTTGTGTTTAATTTCAGAAAGTATGAAGGATCGAGATCAGGAGACTGTGAACAAGCAGTATGAAAGAGAGAAGCAGCGACTTGCCACTGGAATAGAAGAACTGCGTGCTAAGCTGATACAGATAGAAGCTGAGAACTCTGACTTGAAGGTTAACATGGCACACAGGACTAGTCAGTTTCAGCTAATTCAAGAGGAACTGCTAGAGAAAGCTTCAAATGCTAGCAAACTAGAGAATGAAGTAAGTTTGCATTTACCTGGATATAAGTGCTAAGTTTTGAGATAGAAACATAGTGTTGCTATGGGGTTTTGTTACTATTGAAATCTGGATTTATAAGGCTTTGGAAAATGGTTCCATATAAGTTATAAACTTTTAAAATCATTGGAAATGTATGTTTGATTTATATGGAAAGTAGGAAAATACTACCTCATAGCTAAAAGTTCTCGATTTGATTGAACTACAAAACACAAGTTAATATAATACTAATGATAATAATGATGATGATAATAATAATATTACATGTTTGTAGGTCTTAGATTGTGATTGGAAGAATAAGAGTGATAAAAGAGGATCTCAAATTTTAGCTAACATCAGAGCCTCCTAGGAAATGTTAGCCTCTAGATTTCTGATATTCTAGCAATTGTGCTTCAGTCAGTATAACTCTTGAATTTTCATTTTAAAACATTACATGTGAATCCCATACTGTGGTTATAATCTGAAAAGAACAATGCATATTTTCATTGTCTCATTTACTTTTTTAAAAAGTTATATATTTATCTTATTAATTTCTATGTGGTATATTTCTTCTACCTGTACAACTTCTAAAAAGTTTCTTAGTTTAAATCTACTAGTAATAAACTTTTTAAAATTTTTGATTGAGAAAACTTTTTTTTTCATATTGTGAATGTTTTTATTCATAGATTAGAGATTTTTTCATAAGCCCCTTAAAATAAATAAAGTTGGGATTTTTTTTTTTTTTTGGTTTTTTTCAAGACAGGGTTTTTCTGTGTAGCCCTGGCTGTCCTGGAACTCACTCTGTAGACCAGACTGGCCTCAAACTCAGAAATTCGCCTGCCTCTGCCTCCCAAGTGCTGGGATTAAAGGCATGCGCCACCACCACCACCACCACCACCACCGGGCTAGAATTTTTTCTTTTAAAATATGTTCTGATCATACTTTTCCTTTCCCTTAATTCATCTCAGATATTCCCTACCTCCCAATCTAACAAACTCTATGCCATTTCTTTATTTATCTCTCTCATTATAAGAAAAAGGAACAGGCAAACAAAAGAGAAAAAAAATGCACAAAGGACTTCCCAAAAACCCAAAAGAAACATATATACAAAAACAAAAATACAAAACAACCCCCCCCAAAAAAAACCCCAGTAACAAAAAGACCCAAACTCTTCAACTCCTACCTAAAAGTACTAATCTTTGTGTTTACATTTACTGCAAGAGAAAACTTCTCTAATAATGGATTGATGAGGCACTGATCTATAGGTATAGCGGAATGTCATTAGGACTCATTTTATTGATCTGCCCTTTAATAGAACAATAGTATTTGGTTTTTCCCTAGGTCCATGGCCTACTTGGGTTCTTGGCCATCCCAACAGTGTCTGGCATGGGTTTCATCTTACAGAGTGTGCCTTAAATCCAGATAGGATTTGGTTGCTTCTACATTTGTGCCACTATTACACCAGCATTTCTTGCCAACAGGCCACTGTTTTAGATTGCAGGGATTTTAGCTAGGTTGATGGTTACCTTTTCCCTCTAGTAGCATGCAGAGTACCTTCCAGTTTGATGAACATCAGTCAGTAGGGGTGTAAGAGGCTCTAGTTAGGCACCAGCTCAGCTTCTCTATGTTCAGTGAGATATATGGCTGTTGCCTCCAGTAATAGGGCTTTACCATCAGTTTATGGAGAGGAACCAGTAGGCTTGGCAATAGTCTGAGATGTTTGGTAATTGAACTCAGGTTTTCTGCAAGAGCAGCAAGTATTCTCAACCACTGAACCAAGTCTCCAACTTTGTCTTTATATTTTTTAGGCTTATAACCAACTCTAATGAAAATACTTTTTACACAGAAACTTGTTTTAGCTATGGAAAGGAGATTTAGTTAACTTATAATTATAACTACTTGTGAAACTGAGGAAGTGCTGATTTATAATAACTTTTAAAATATTATAAACATCATAGAAAACAAAGCAAATATAGCATAATCTTCTCAAACATATTAAAATCAGTGAAAAAAGACTATTGATAATTCCACCACCAGAAATAACTGCTATTAACATTTTATTTATTAAGTAAATCCAATCTGCACATACTTTAAAAAAGTGGATCATGTTGTATGTATGTCATGACCCAAATTGTTTCTATATTATATAAGTAGAAGAAGTGAGGCACTATCTCTACCTTTTTTTTTTTTTTTTTTTTTTGGTTTTTCGAGACAGGGTTTCTCTGTGTAGCTCTGGCTGTCCTGGAACTCACTCTGTAGACCAGGCTGGCCTTAAACTCAGAAATCCACCTGCCTCTGCCTCCCAAGTGCTGGGATTAAAGGCGTGTGCCACCACCGCCCGGCTTATCTCTACCCTTTTTACTATTTGGTTTTGTTTTTATAAATTCTCCTAATTTAGGTCCTATTTTTGGTCTATATTTGGGGTTGAACAGAGAGCTTAGCTTGTCTTAGGAAGGCACTCTACTGGTGAGTTGCATCACCAGCCTAGAATTAAAGTAATATAAACTAAGAGATTATTCACAATATAGCCTAAGTGTCTATTACTATAAAAATTTCCAGTTTATTAGTGTAGCTAGGGTTTGGAATGAGGAACAGATATTTGATTTTAAAATGCATCTCAGTACTTTTAAAGCTGTGTTTTTGTTTTTGTTTTCAGATGACAAAGAAATGTTCTCAACTTTTAATTCTAGAGAAACAGCTGGAAGAAAAAATTATTGCATATTCTTCTATTGCTGCAAAAAATGCAGAGCTTGAACAGGAGCTCATGGTAAAATTTACCTTTTTACTTTTTGTTTTCCTTGAGACAGGGTTTCTCTGTGTAGCCCTGGCTGTCCTGGAACTCACTCTGTAGACCAGGTTGGCCTTGAACTCAGAAATCTGCCTGCCTCTGCCTCCCAAGTGCTGGGATTACAGGCGTGCGCCACCATTCCTGGCCTTTACTTTGTTTTTTAAAGTTGTGTCTATTTGATTTATGATGTAGTTTGACTTTGAAGTTACTTTGTTGGTTTCTAATTGATATTATTGATTTAAAGACAATAGTGCAATGTTGAAATTACCCTCTTTTTTTTTTTTTTTTTTTTTTTTTTTGGGGGGGGGGGGTTTTTTCGAGACAGGGTTTTTCTGTGTAGCCCTGGCTGTCCTGGAACTCTGTAGACCAGGCTGGCCTCGAACTCAGAAATCTACCTGCCTCTGCCTCCCAAGTGCTGGGATCAAAGGCGTGCGCCACCAGTGCCCAGTGAAATTACCCACTTTTACTCTGTCAGGACCTATCTAACCTTTTTTTCCTTTTAGTATTTGAAATTATAGCCTTAACGTTCAGTTAAAATCTAATTTCAATGAAAACAATTAAAAATAAATCAGTGATCTCAAAGAGGATACAACAAGCAAATGTATAAATTAATGACATCAATCCAAGGCTTGTATAAGCATATAAATTATACAGCAAAATAGATGAAAAAATAATCAGTATGTGCAAAATAAGCTAACATTGTACATTATAATCAAACACAGAAATCTGGATATACAGACAGAAATGTTGGAGATAAAAAGCACAATGGATCAAATAAAAAATACAGTTATAGACTAGGACAAGTAGAAGAGAGATAACAGGGACGAGGGAAAGGTAAGAAAAGCAGGAGGACAAGGAAGGAGAAGGAAGCAGGAAGGAAGAAGAAGAGGAGAGGGGGAGAGGGAGGAAGAAGGAGAAAAAGGAAGGAAAGAAGGAAGGAAGAAAGGAAGGAAGTATGGAAGAAGAAACAAGAAACAAGTTTATTGTGAGATTCATGTATTTTTATCTCAACCTGGGTTTTACTTATATTCTTCCCACTATTTTTATTTCTAGGAGAAAAATGAAAAAATAAGAAGCCTAGAATCCAATATCAACACAGAACATGAAAAAATTTGTTTTGCTTTTGAAAAGGCAAAGAAAATTCATCTTGAACAGCATAAAGAAATGGAAAAACAGATTGAACAAGTAATGTATTCTTTAATATATTCTAACCTAAAACTCTTCATGTTCCAAAACAGAAACAAAGGCTTCAAAATTAATAACAAGACCTGCAATAAGAATTTCATGCTTTCTGAATAATTTTCCAGTTTCTTTTCTTTTCTTTTCTTTTCTTTTCTTTTCTTTTCTTTTCTTTTCTTTTCTTTTTTCTTTCCTTTTCTTTCTTTTCCTTTTTCCTTTTTTCTCTTTCCTTTCCTTTTTCCTTTTTCCTTTTCCTTTTTCCTTTCCTTTCCTTTTTCCTTTTTCCTTCCTTTTTCCTTTCCTTTCCTTTTTCCTTTCCTTTCCTTTTCCTTTTCCTTTTCCTTTTCCTTTTCCCTTTCCTTTCCTTTCCTTTCCTTTCCTTTCCTTTCCTTTCCTTTCCTTTCCTTTCTTTCTTTTTTTTTTGTTGTTGTTGTGTTTGTGTGTACGGTGGGGGTGAGGGAGGTGTTGCAGGGCAGGGTGTCACTATGAATTTCTCACTATCCTGTACTTAACTCATTATGTAGACCAGGTTTGCTTTGAACTCACAAAGATCCATCTTCCTATGCCTCCCAAGTCCTGGTATCAAATACTATGCCATTTCATGAGGCTCCAATATTTTGGTTTTTATTTTTTATTTTTCGTGGTTCTGGTGATGGAACCCAGGACATTGTGCATACTAACCAGGTACTCTCCCAGTGAGGTGACTCAGCAGACATTAGGTGCCTGCTTCCAACCCTGATGATTGGAGTTTAAATTGCAGGACCCACATATAGTGGAAGGAGAGACTGATTCTTGAAAATTATTCTTCAACTTTCATGTACTTAAACACAAAATGAAATAAAATGTAATATTGTTATTTTTTTAAAGAATACATAAAATTTCTAAAAGTGTTCAGTAAAATTTATAAATTGGTAATCAGTTTGACCTAGAGGTTTAAAAGAATTAGAAATAGCACGCCTGTAATCCCAGCACTTGGGAGGCAGAGGCAGGCGGATTTCTGAGTTCGAGGCCAGCCTGGTCTACAGAGTGAGTTCCAGGACAGCCAGGGCTACACAGAGAAACCCTGTCTCAAAAAAAGAAAAAAAAAAAAAAAGAATTAGAAATAAAAGGTAAATCATCATCATTATAGACCATAAAACACAAACTGATAAAAAAAAAAAAAGTCTGAAGAATTTGACTCAGGCTGAACTAGTTCTTGGTATGCAGGGGCAGGTTGATCTCTGAGTTCAAGGCCACTGTAGTCTATATGACAAGTTTTAGACCATCCAGGAATACATAATGAGGTCTGGCTTTTTAAAACAAAATAAAATAAGCATAGTTTCATATTTTTCCAAAAGAAATTTTAGGTCTTTGTCGTTAGACTGATAAATTCTTCTAAACACTGGAGAAAAAAATAACTGATATTCTATAGTTGACCAGAAGATGAACTACCTTATGTACAAAACTGACAAAAAGACAATAAAATGCTACTGTGTTCTTATTAGAATATGAAGGTAGGGAGTTGTTTGGGTTCAGGGAATCGCCACTCAAACCATATGTACCATCTCAGTTAAGCAAGAATTGTTTATTGAATGTACACCTTAATACTAGACATCCAGGGCTTCTGAGAGGACTTGGGAGCCTAACTGTAGTCCCAGTCTGGTCTCAATAGACTTTTTATAGGAAAAACCAGGTTTAGAAGTGTAAAGGGCAGGGAAGAGAGCAGTTGGCTTACTAGGCAAAGTATTATCAGCTAACCTTTATGCTTATTAGTCCTGAGTAAGGTAAGAAGTGTGGTAGATGCATTATGAACAGCGGGATTTCAGAACATTGAGGTAACAGCATGAATATTATAATCATAATTTTTTGGCTTATTAGCAGCATCTGTCACTGTTAGCTACAAAAGCCACAGTGAGCTCATACGTAGGTGCAGGAAGGGCTGCCCAGTGGTGAGCTCTGACTCAAGGATTTTAGGCATAACAGTTCATATTGACCTTTGGTTCGATGGTAAAGCTTTTTGGGATTTGTTAAGATCAGCAAACCTCATACAGAACATTCAGAGCACAGAACAGAACAGGGTGTGGTCAGCATATCACTTCTCTGTGTCAAAGACTGGCAGGCATGTTACAGCAAGAACATGAAATAGCTGGCAGGCATGGAGCAAAATGGCTACAGCTATTCTAAGGATGTAGACCATAACATTAATGAGAGGGAAGATTGATCATAGCAAATACTAACATGCAAAACAAGTGTAATCTTCTTTTGTTGTTAGTATTAGTGCAAAATGGTACTGCTTTAGAAAACAATTTGACATTTTCTAGGTAAAAAATACTTCATGTATTTCCCTCTAATCCTAGTTATTTGTGTTAGGATATTGGAAATTTATGTTTACAATAAAGCCTGCAAATTTTTTTTATTGTAACATTACTCATAATTGTTAAAACTGGAAACAACCCTATAACTTCCTTGGATGAATAAATAAACTATGATTCTAGGTGGTTGCTTTTTATTTTATTTTTTTAAGGCAGGGTCCCTTGTAGTCCAGGCTGGCCTTGTACTTGCTGTGAAGCATAAACTGTGAATTAGAGAACAACTCAGCGAGTGCCAGGTTCTGACTGTAAAAGGCCAACACAAAGCTAACCTGCGGATAAAGGAGCTATTCTATAACCTGAATGAATGACTGTGTTTGGTGTTTCCTGAGTTATGTGTCTTGCTGTGAAATGCCAGCATAATGTTAACTCGAGGATGCAGGAGCTTTTCTGTAACCTGTGTTTGCTGTTTCATGAGTTTATGTGTATGAAAAATTGAAAGCATAAGGAGCTACAGGAGTATCATGGTAATTGAATTTGATTCCAAGCACTTATATAAAAAGCCAGGTGAAGTGGTTCAAATTTTTAAGCTCTGGGGAGATGGAGACTGAAGGATCTCTGGGCCTTGTTAACAAGGTCATCGAACAGTTCCTGTGAGTTACAGGTTTAGTGATGGACCCAGTCTTAAAAAATAAGGCAATGTATGATAAAATTAACCAACATCAGCCCTTGACCTGTAAATGCACGTGGACACAAATGTATGCATATATACTTGGTGGTGCACGCCTTTAATCCCAGCACTTGGGATGCAGAGGCGGGTGGATTTCTGAGTTCGAGGCCAGCCTGGTCTACAAAGCGAGTTCAGGACAGCCAGGGCTACACAGAGAAACCCTGTCTCAAAAAAAAAAAAAAAATTCCCTAAAATTAAAAACATAAAAAAGGAAAAATGATTACTGTATATAATTTTTTAAAATCTAGGGGCTGAAGAGATGGCTCAGTAGTTAAGGTTACTTGCTGCTCTTTAAGAGTACCTAGGGGCTGGAGAGATGGCTCAGTGGTTAAGAGCACTGACTGCTCTTCCAGAGGTCCTGAGTTCAATTCCCAGCAACAACCACCTGGTGGCTCATAACCATCTGTAATGAAATCCAAAGCCCTCTTCTGGTGTGTCTGAAGACAGCCACAGTGTACTCACATACATTAAATAAATAATTCTTAAAAAAAAAAAGTACCTAGATTCACTTCTCACCAACCATATTGTGTCCATACACAACCTCTTGTAACTCTAATTCCATAGATCTGACACTCTACTCTATCCTCTGCAAGCAGTTTCACGTGATGAACAAACATACACTCAAGCACACATACACACACAAAATTAAACCTTAAAGAAAATCCTGTCATTTAGCCTGAGTATGGTGGCACGTACCTTTAATCCTAGCACTCAGTAGGCAGAAGCAGGTTGATTCCTATGAGGCTATGGCCTACCTAGCAAGGTTCTAGGCCAGCCAGAGCTATATATTGAGAACATGCCAATAAACATACAAGCAAACAAGCAAGCCAGTGGATAGATAATGATTTGGAATTGTTAAGATCTTATTTTATGTCTTCTAAACAGTTTTCCCTTCCATGCTTGTAAACTTGCCTATATGTAATACAACCATCCCTTTATTTCCTTCGGAAATTCAACCCACCGATACCTAACCCTGAGAATGCTCAAATTCTTCATGTAAAATAACATAAATTTGTGTATAACTTTTTTCATTCTTTAAATAACTGTAGAGTACTTATGATAGCTAATTCTGTGGAAATACTATATAAATAGTTACTATGCTTATTGTTTAGGAAATAATCACAATAGTTAGAACAGATAAATGTTTTTAAATATGTTTATTATGTAGTGCTTGCATATATGGATGCAGAACCTTCAAATGGAGAACCAAATATATATGTATAATAGGATAACAGATATATATATATATATATATATATATATATATACATTTAAAGCAAACATAATTTTAAGCAACTGCACTTTACTAAATGGTTTGTGTTTGAATTATTTGTGTTCAGAATCATAACTTTTTTGTAAACTTTATAATTTTTTTTCCACTTTAGGACATTATTTTATTTTGATCTGATTACTATTTGAAATATAACTTTTTGGGGGCTGGAGAGATGGTTTAGGATTAAAGTGCATGCTACATCAACATAAGGATCCGAGTTTGGGTCTCCATTACCCACATAGAAAGCCAAGCATCAGTAATCCAGTGCTAGCAGGTAGATCCCTGGAATTTAATAGCTATCCAGCCTAGTGCATCATTAAACTAGGGTCAACAAAGGAGAAAGTTTACTTTCTCAAAAAGTAAACTGGTAGAAAATAGAAGAAAGACCACTGATATAGACCTCTGACCTCCATACATGTGTGTATAAACACACACACACACACACACACACACGGACACGGACACGGACACGGACACATGGACACACACACTTGGACACACACAAATTATATATTTTTTGAAAACCGTGTTTTTTATTGAAAAAAGAACTAAAAATATTTTATGATAAAATTGAAGATTTACATGGAAAATATTTCTGATAAAATAGAAGAGATATATAGAAAAACACGTTAAAATTGACAGTTTTCATGGAAAATTAAAGAGGAGTGGTACACATTAAAAACATTGCTAAATTAATTGAAAAAGGAAGTAGAAACATTTTATGATAGAATTGAAGATTTACACAGAAAATATTTCTGATAAAATTATAGAAAAATGTAGAGGAAACATGTTAAAATTGAAGATTATAATGGAAAATTTAATATAGCTATAATAATGGTAGGCATAAAAGTATTCCTAAACATTTTCTGATAAAGTTGAAGATTTACATGGAAAATATTTTTGATAAAATTGAAGAAATATATAGAAAAACATGTTAAAATTGAAGATCATCATGGAAAAAATATACAGATAAAATGGTAGGCATAAAAATAATTCTAAGTTGATTGAAAGTGGAATTATAAACATTTTCAGATAAAATTGAAGATTTACATGGAAAATATTTCTGATAAAATTTGAGAAATATATAGAAACACATGTTAAAATTGACTATTTCATGGAAAATTATACAGATAAAATGGTAGACATAAAAAATCTTTCCAAATTAATTGAAGATGGAATTAAAAACATTTTGTGATAAAATCAGAGATTTACATGGAAAACATTTCTGATAAAATAGAAGAAATATATAGAAAAACAGGGTAAAATTGAAGATTATCATGAAAATAATACAGATAAAATGGTAGACATAAAAAACATTACTAAATTGAAAGAGGAATTATAAACATTTTTTGATATAATTGAAGATTTACATGAAAAATATTTCTGTTAGTCTATGTCTTTTTATTGGCGAATTGAGTCCATTGATGTTAAGAGATAAGAGATTAAGGAATAGTGATTGTTGATTCCTGTTATATTTTATGTTATTTTTATGTTTGGGTATCTTCTTTTGGGTTTGTTGGAAGATTACTTTCTTGACTTTTCTAGGGTGTTAGTTTCCCTCCTTGTATTGGCATTTTCCATCTATTATCCTTTGTAGGGCTAGATTTGTGGGAAGATATTGTGTAAATTTAGTTTTATCGTGGAATATCTTAGTTTCTCCATCTATGGTGATTGAGAGTTTTGCTGGGTATAATAGTCTGGGCTGGCATTTGTGTGCTCTTAGGGTCTGTATGAGATCTGCCCAGGATCTTCTAGCTTTTATCGTCTCTGGTGAGAAGTCTGGTGTAATTCTGATAGGTCTGCCTTTATAAGTTACTTGCCCTTTTTCCCTTACTGCTTTTAATATTCTTTGTTAAGTGCATTTGGTGTTTTGATTATTATGTGCCTAGAGGAATTTCTGGTCCAGTCCAGTCTGTTTGGAGTTCTGTAGGTTTCTTGTATGTTCATGGGTACCTCTTTTTTAAAGGAAGTTTTCTTCTATAATTTTGTTGAAAATATTTACTGGCCCTTTAAGTTGCAAATCTTCACTCTCTTCTGTACCCATAATCCTTAGGTTTGGTCTTCTCATTGTGTCCTGGATTTCCTGGATGTTTTGGGTTACAAGCTTTATGCATTTTGCATTTTCTTTGACTATTGAATCAATGTTTTCTATGGTATCTTTAGCACCTGAGATTCTTTCTTCTATCTCTTGTATTCTGTTGTTAATGCTTGCATCTATGACTCCTGAATTCTTTCCAAGGTTTTCTATCTCCAGAGATGCGTCCCTTTGTGATTTCTTTATTGTTTCTACTTCCACTTTTAGATCCTGGATTATTTTGTTCAGTTCCTTCACTTGATTGTGTTTTCCTGTAATTCTTTAAGGGATTTTTTTTTTTGTTTGTTTCCTCTTTAAGGACTTCTGTCTGTTGGCCTATGTTCTCCTGTATTTACTTATTTATTTAATTTTATTTTTTGGCTTTTCGAGACAGGGTTTTTCTGTGTAGTCCTGGCTATTCTAGTACCCACTCTGTAGACCAGGCTGGCCTTGAACTCATAAATCCACCTGCCTCTGCCACCCAAGTGTTGGGATTACAGACGTGTGCCACTATACCCGGCTCTGTATTTCTTTAAGGGATTTTTGTGTTTCCTCTTTAAGGGCTTTTACCTGTTGACCGATGTTCTCCTGTATTTCTTTAAGGGAGTTATTTAAGTCCTTCTTGAAGCCCTCTATCAGCATCATGAGATATAATTTTATTTTTTATTTTTATTTTTTGAGTTATAATTTTAAATCCAACTCTTGCTTTTTCCGTTGTGTTGGGGTATCCAGGACTTGCTGTGCTGGGAGTACTGGGTTCTGATGTTGCCATGTAGCCTTGGATTTAGTTGGTAGGGTTCTTATGCTTGCCTTTTGCCATCTGGTTTTCTCTGGTGCTAATTGGTTTTGCTGTCTCTGGCTGGAGCTTATCCCTCCTGTGAGCCTGTAAGCCTGTCTACTCCTGGGAGACCAACTCTATTCTGGCAGGGTCTGTGCACAGAAGGCTGTGGAGCTGCCTGGTTCCCGGTGTAAATGGCAGCCTAAAGACCTCTGTCCCAGCTGCTCCACTGATTGTCCATCCTGTGCACTCCCAGCTGTTCCCCTCCAGAGAGAAGGTGGAGACCTCACTTCCATGCTCAGAAGTGAAAGCACTGCTGGGAGATCACTCTCTCCTAGTGGGCTGTGCACAGAAGGCTGTGGAGTTGCCCAACTCCCTGGTGCAAATGGTGGCAGGAAGACTTCCGTCCCAGCTACTCCAGATATATATATTTTTAAAGTTTGCTTTTACCAGTTCTTGGTTAAATTGTGGAGAATAAGAATTTTTACTTTGGGCTTGAGAGATGGCTCAGAGGTTAAGAGTGCTGACTGCTCTTTCAGAGGTTCTGGGTTCAATTCCTAACAACCACATGGTGGCTTTTAACCATCTATAATGAGATCTGATCCCTTCTTCTGGCCTGAAGGCACACATGTAGGCAGAGTACTGTATAAATAATAAATAAATATTTTTAAAAAGAGAATTTTTACTTCTCATGAAAGTGTAAATTTTAACTTAATATAGTGGTTCACACCTGTGATATCCAGCACTTGAGAGGCTGAGAGAAAAGGATTGTAATAAGCTCTAGACCAGTCTGGTTTACTTAGAGAGTTCAGGTTAACCTAAAGTACGACTAAGACCCATTTCTCAACACATGCACATCATTAGATTTCTGATAAAAGCAGATTTAATCCACTTTAAATTTGTTAAAAATTTATATATATTTATCTTACATTATATGCATTTTGCCTGCTTTCTATATATGCACCATGTATACGCCTGGTGCCCACAGTTCAAACTGGGGTTTTAGATCCCCTGAAAATTGGAGTTACAAATGATTCTTTTAAGATTTATTTATATACCAAGCAGTGGGGGTACATGCTTTTAATCCTAGCACTTGGGAGGCAGAGGCAGGCAGATTTCTGAGTTCAAGAGCAGACTGGTCTACAGAGTGAGTTCCAGGACAGCCAGGGCTATACAGAGAAACCCTGCCTCAAAAAAACCAAAAAATTTTTTTCTTTATTATAATAAAGAAATAAAATGTTTATTTCTTTATTATAATAAATAAATACACTGTAGCTGTCTTCAGACACCCCACAAGAGGGCATTAGGTCTCTTTATGGATGGTTGTGAGCTGCTATGTGGTTGCTAGGATTTGAACTCAGGATCTGAAGGATCTAAAGAGCAGTCAGTGCTCTTAACTGCAGAGCCATCTTTCCAGCCCCCATTGCAGATGATTCTGAGCCACAAACCTGAGTCCTCTGCAGGAGCAATAAGTGCTCTGAATCTTTGGGCCATCTCTCCAGCTGGAATGTTGAAGCAAGTTTGCTATCAGTCTAAGCATACCCTATGCTGCAGAATTAGACCTGGTCTCAAAAGCTAAAACTGATAAAGGGTGAAGGCAGAGAGAGAAAAATTTTGATGTTCTTGTAAGAACTGAAATGAAAATAAGCCTATCCTACAAACAGCAAGTCCATTTCTAGTTGTCTTGTTCTAGGTAAACTCATATGCATGTGTTCATGAACAGACTTGTATGAAGGATGTTTTTCCAACATTGTTGTAGTAATCAAGGCAAGAGATCAAGGCAAAGAGTATAGTACTTCCTAAAGTAAATGAACTAGACTCACATGTTAACATAGATTAACATCTGAGACTGTGTGCAGTGAAAGAAAAATCAAGTTCTCAAAACATAAAGATATTGGTATGATCTATAAAATTTTAAGACAGAAAATTGTATTCCACATTGTTTATGATGATACACATTATATGAAAGTATAAAAGTAGGCCAGTCAATGATAAAGACCAATGGAAGAAGGGGAAAAGAAATAGGCATATAATTTAATTTTTTAAATTAGAAAAACTCAAAGAAATTTTTAAAATGCAAAGATATACATACTTTCAAAAATATATTTATGTTTAAAGTGTTCCCAGTGTTTTAAAAATATAATAGGAAAACCCTGTTTTTATATTTAGCTTGAAACTCAACTAGAGAAAAGAGACCAGCAGTTTAAAGAACAAGAAAAGACTATGTCCATTTTGCAGCAAGATATACTGTGTAAGCAACATCACCTTGAATCACTAGATAGACTCTTGACGGAAAGTAAAGTGGTAAGAGCTTGCATCTTAAATTAATGTTTCTGTAACATAAATTCAATATATTCTCAATATTTATTTGTAATCCTAACCATGTATTTTTTTTACCAAAATTTATTTACAGGAAATGGAAAAAGAAAATATGAAGAAAGATGAAGCTTTAAAAGCATTACAGATTCATGTATCTGAAGAGACAATCAAGGCTAGTATAGTGTAATTTTTGTGTTTTTGTATGTGCATGTGTGTTTGTGAGTGCATGTGTACGTGTTTGTCATATGTGCATGCATGTGTGTGTATACACATGCCATGGCATGAGTGCAAAGTACTGCTAATGCTTATGCAACTAGAGGATGCAGCAGAACTGATGTAAGTCATTTTCTTTTCCCTGGGGCTATCATTTTATGAAAAGGAATTCTTTTTTGGTTTTTTGAGACAGGGTTTCTCCGTGTAGTCCTGGCTGTCCTGGAACTCACTCTGTAGACCAGGCTGGCCTTGAACTCAGAAATCCGCCTGCCTCTGCCTCCCAAGTGCTGGGATTATAGGCGTGCGCCACCACCGCCCGGCGAAAAGGAATTCTTAATTTCACCTAGTTAGTTAATCAAATTTGAGCACACAGAAACTTCATGGAAGGCTGAATCACTGTTTTCCATATATTGTTTGAATTTTACATGATGTAAATTTAATGAATTTTCCATATGTTTGAATTTTACATAATCGTAATATCTGGACATGTCGCTATCACGTGGATCTTTTTTTTTTTTTTCCCCGAGACAGGGTTTTTCTGTGTAGTCCTGGCTGTCCTGGAACTCACTCTGTAGACCAGGCTGGCCTCAAACTCAGAAATCCACCTGCCTCTGCCTCCCAAGTGCTGGGATTACAGGTGTGCGTCACCACGCCCGGCTCACATGGGTCTTAAGGATAGAATTTAGGTAGTCAGCTATGGAGGCAAGAATCTTTACCTGCTGAGCCATCTTATAATAAGCCCTCTATTTTGCTATTATGGATATTTTTATGCCTTTCCTTCTGATAAAGTATTAAGATTATAATGTATAAAAGTCAATTAAAGGGCTGGGAAAATGTCTTAGTGGTTACGAGGGTGTACTGTTCTTGAATAGGACCTGAATTCAGTTCCAGCAGCCTGTTAGGCAGTGACAGTTGCCTGTAGCTCCAGCTTCAGGGGATCACACCCCTTTTTGGTCTCAGAGTACATACAATGGTACTTTTAAATATTTTATTTTTTATCTATAGTTGCAACTCATTAGTGTTACCAATGAGAAATAACACAGGAGGACTCATACGTACACACATCTTCCCCCAAAGACACAAATATAATTTAAGCAACCTTAAAAACAAAGTAGTAGTAATTTTACTGTTTTATCTCAGACTGTAAGAGCTTTAGCTACAGAGCATGGTAAGTGCTTAATTAATGTGGAAAAGGCACTAAATTTGCCTATATGTATCTGTCTGTGTATGAAAAAACAGTATACTTAGGATTCAGTCCTATAATCTTGACATGTTTCCTTTGCCAATAAGGAAGAATTACTACATATATACATATATATAAAGATTTATTTACTTATTTTATTTTTTTATGTATGTGAGTGCACTGTTGCTCTCTTCAGAGACACCAGAAGAGGGCATCAGATCCCATTACGGATGGTTGTGAGCCACCATGTGGTTGCTGGGATTTGAACTCAGGACCGCTGGAAGAACTGTCAGTGCTCTTAACTGCTGAGCCATCTCTCCAGCCCCTATTTTTTATTTTTTATTAGAGTTAATAGGTCTAAATATGCTGCCATCTTATATCATAAGCAATATGACTATAAAAGATAGCTACTTTCTGCCTGCTGCTCTGTTTGTAACCTGCTTTGTGATTGTGTATACCCATGTAAACAGTTATGGGGAAAGAGAGACAGAGACAGAGACACTTAGAAGTTGAAATTAGGTCTTTTTCTCAGTCTTATTTTTTGAGATAGACTATCTTACCAAACCTGGAGCTTGCCACTTGGGCTACTTTCCCTGATGTGTGATCCTTAGTAATGTTCCTGTCTCTGTCTCCTCATTCTAGAATTATACATACATGCATGCTGACTTCTTTTTTTTTTTTTTTAAATCAATATATTCTTTATTTACATTTCAAATGATTTCCCCTTTCCTGGCTCCCCGCTCCCTGAAAGTCCCATAAACCCTTTTCCCTCTCCTCTCCCTGTTCCTCCATCCATCCCTTCTCACTTCCCTGTTTTGGTATTCCTCTACACTGCTGCACTGAACCTTTCCAGAACCAGGGGCTACTCCTTCCTTCTTCTTAGTCATCATTTGATATGTGGATTGTGTCTTGGGTATTCCAAGTTTCTAGGCTAATATCCGCTTATCAGTGAGTGCATATCATGTGTGTTCTTTTGAGACTGGGTTACCTCACTTAGGATGATGTTCTCCAGCTTCATCCATTTGTCTAAGAATTTCATGAATTCATTGTTTCTAATGGCTGAATAGTACTCCATTTTGTATATAAATCACATTTTTGGTATCCATTCTTCCATTGAGGGACATCTGGGTTCTTTCCAGCTTCTGGCTATTATAAATAGGGCTGCTATGAACATAGTGGAGCATGTATCCTTATTACATGCTGGGGAATCCTCTGGATATATGCCCAGTAGTGGTATAGCAGGGTCCTCTGGAAGTGTTGTGCCCAGTTTTCTAAGGAACTGCCAGACTGATTTCCAGAGTGGTTGTACCAGCTTCCAATCCCACCAGCAGTGGAGAAGTGTTCCTCCTTCTCCACATCCTCGCCAGCACCTGCTGTCTCCTGAGTTTTTAATCTTAGCCATTCTGACTGGTATGAGATGAAATCTCAGGGTTGTTAGTGCTAGAATCTGACCTGTGCCCAGTGCTTTCTGTGTACGCACTCTACTGAACAAGCTGTCTCCCCAGCCCAAAAGGTAGAAACTTGTTCTTTTTTATGGATCTGGCTTCTCTTAGATTCACAATTACCACAAATTTTAACAAGAAGAGGCTTTTTCTTTTAGATACTGACATCCATTGTGGGGCCAGAACTACATCTGAGAGCGCTCCCAAGATGTAGCACCTAGCCATATCAGCTCGAGATTTATAAAAGTGAAACCCACAGAGTGCATGTATTCTGTCTGTGTGTAGGCAGGGTCCAATTTTAACATGTATGTCTTGCAGTTGCCCTAGTCATCTTTTTGAGCAGAGTAAGAAAGAGTCAGCTTTTGATTACAAAAGTTAATGTTTTTCACTTACTACTCACTATCTTGCTAGAACAGCAAAATTTATAAGACTAGTTAGTTTAAAAATAATTTTCAATGTCTGGGAAAAAAGGGAAATGGGCTGCTAGGGTACAGCTTGTTAAAGTTTGGGGCTTACATGTTAGAGGCATTTTTTTTTCTTTTTGGTTTCTCAAGCAAAAGAAGTCTAAACTCTAAATGTAATATTAACCATCACACCACAGTTATTCCTATAGCATTCAACAATTCTTTAACATTTACTGTTAGTCAGTTCATTGCAGATGTGATAGTAAACTTAATTTTAAAAATTAGTATGCAGGTTAAGCATAGTAGCCCTGCCTTTAATCCTAGCACTTAGGAGAAGAGTCTAGAGGATTTCCAAAAAATTGAGCCTTACCTGGTCTATATTGTGGGTTCCAGGCTAGCTAAGGCTCCAGAATAGTACTTTGTTTCAAAAAGCTAGGGGGGGAGAAGGTAAATAACTTTGTATGTAAGGTTGTCTGCATGAAACTATTTCATTAAATAATATCCCAAAGCTGTTAAGCTCCTGGTTCTTATTAAATCACCTAAAACATCTAAGCAGTGTTTCATATGTTAGCGGCCAGATAAGAGATACAAACTCAGAAAATGAATGAGTCATATGTTGAATATTTTCCCCTTGGTGCCTTTTTAAAAAACTTTTTTTAGTTCTTTGTGAATTTCCTCTTATGCATTCCAATCCTACGCTTTTTCTCTTCTCCTCCTGTCGTACCTGTACTCTCCACCCTTGCAACCTTCCCTCAACAGAGGAAAAAAAAAAACTCATTGTTCAAGCTGTAGCGTGTCATATAGTATACTCTTTTGTCCATACTTCTTTGATTGATTGATTGATTGATTGATTGATTGATTGATTTGGTTTTTTGAACAGGGTTTCTCTGTGTAGCCCTGGCTGTCCTGGAACTCAACTCTGTAAACCAGGCTGGCCTTGGACTCAGAAATCCTTCTGCCTCTGCCTCCTAAATGCTGGGATTAAAGGCTTGAGCCACCACTGCCTAGCTTCTTTGCTTTAAAATGTTCTTTGTTATGAATTGTTGTTCTAGTATGAGGCCTTTGGCTTCTGTTAACCCTATCAATACTGGAACCTCATGTTCAAATCATGGATATCCTATAGTTTTGGATCTGAAGACTGGCCTATTTTATTTTATTTTATTTTATTTTATTTTATTTTATTTTTATTCTATTCTATTCTATTTTATATTATATTATATTTGTTTTGTTTTGTTTTGTTTTGTTTTTCGAGACAGGGTTTCTCTGTGTAGTCCTGGCTGTCCTGGAACTCACTCTGTAGACCAGGCTGGCCTCGAACTCAGAAATCCGCTTGCCTCTGCCTCCCAAGTCCTGGGATTACAGGCATGCGCCACCACGCCTGGCTAGACTGGCCTCTTTATACACTTCAGCAATTATGACAGGGTAGATGTTGGGGAGGACCAATTCAAAGCCCTGGATCTGGACCTGAGAGGTTTCTGAGCTGGTCAGCCCACCAGCTCTCCTGCAGCCATACCACTGGGGTGAGCTCTTCTGTCCTGCTCCTGACTGGCTAGTTCAGTGCCACAGCCATCAGAGAGCAGAGCCAGCTTTCCCACTCTCTTTTCCTTGGGGCTGGCTCATCACTCCCATGCCATCAGGGCCATCTCGACTATGCTGCCCAGATCATTTGCAGGACCTGATCTCTGAAGTGCTACCATACATAAGTGAGGGGCTGGGTAGGCTTTCCTGCTCTCATATCCTCAGGCACTGCCTCACCCGCCATCCTTATAACTAGGGCCGTCTATGCTCTGTTGCCCAGGCTAGGTGCCGGGCGGGCCCACTCTGGAGTGTTGCAGAAGATGAAGGGCAGGATCAGCTCTCCTTTCATGGCCCCAGGGCTAGGTCTCCTGCCTGCTGCAGGAGGGGAAAGGGTGAAGTATTCTCCTTCATCCATGCCACTGCGTAGAGGATGAGGGATGGGGCCAGCTCTCCCACAGTCATACACCTTAGGCTGGTTTACCTGCAAATCCTGTACTAGAGCCAGCTCTCTGCTTCTGAGTGATGTGCAGGCTCATTCACCAGACTACTGTAGCTGGCTAGGGATGCAGTCAGCTCTCCAATGATGCCAAGATGAGGAAGGCCAGTTCTGCACACCCCCTCAGACATCAACATGTCCTTGGGCAGCAGCCCAGCTAGGGACATCTGCCTGGCCTTTGATGCTAATAATTCCTTGCTGTTGCAGACTTGGCCCCCAGTGGCATCACATTCTAGGATCCCACCATTGTCCCAGGTGGCATCACTGGCTACTCACATCGGAATATTCTTCACTCCCTTGGAGTCTCCAGTTCCTCATTGTTCCCACATCCTTCTGTTTGTTTATTTCTCCCCCACTTATTTGCTCCTCTTAGAGTCACTCAGGGTATCTGAGTGGGATTATCTCAGGAGTGTTCTCAGGAGTGCTATGCCCAACCAATGCATTATGACACCAGTCATCTTGGGCATAGTCTGTCCCCCAGGCCTGCAGAGCACTGGGCTGATGGTCCTCTCAAGCTTATTAATTGCTCAGGCCCACCTGTGTGGCCCCATGCCAGGGTCATGTACTGGGCTCACCCCTGCCTAAGACCTTCCAATTCTTCTAGTCTCTGGGCCTGCTCAGAGCTGGATTCAGGCTTGCCTTTTTTAGGGAGTGTTAGGCTGCTAATCATTCAGACATCTACAGGTTAGAACACAGAGCATAGGCACATCCTCTCTCCACTCTGCCACATACTGACACACATGTGACATAGCAGGCACACCTGCAAGGCCTCTAGGGGCAGCCCTTTGGCACTTTTAAAGGGTTTTTCAATAAACACGAGAAAGAATCATAATAAATAATTTTAACATGTAATATTAGTAGAATAAAAGTCTAGGATCCTCTGTGATTATGCCATTATACCTTCTTTTTTTTCATAGCTTTTTACTTTTTACTTTTTTTTTTTTTTTTTAAGACAGGGTTTCTCTGTGTAGCCTTGGCTGACCTGGAACTCAGTTTTGTAGATTAGGCTGGCCTCAAACTCAGAAATCCACCTGCCTCTGCCTCCCAAGTACTGGGATTAAAGGCATACACCACCACCGCCCAGCTTTTTTTTTTTTTCTCATAACTTTTATACAGATTCTTTTGCATGACTCAATATTGTGAGACTAATATGTACTGTGTATAGGAAAGTTAAAATTATCAGTTTAAAGTTGTATTTTAAGAGTGGTGGTATACGCCTTTAATCCCAGTACTTGGGAGGCAGATGCAGGTAGATTTCTGAGTTTGAAGCCAGCCTGGTCTACAGAGTGAGTTCCAGGACAGCCAGGGCTCCACAGAGAAACCCTGTCTCAAGTAAAAAAAAAAAAAAAAAAAAAAAAAGAGAGAGAGTATAATCAGGTTGATGAGTCTGTAGACATTCCTCAGTGTTAGGACCCTTGCCAAGTATGAGGAAAGCCCTGCATTTGATTATATAGCAACGATGTAAAGAGATAAATTCTGAATAGATAACAAAATTCACAAAGAAAGCAAATGTGTTTCTTACCTATAAAATAAATTGTTGAAAGGGTGCTCCTTAGGTTTTGAGATTATATTTATTTCTTTTCTATTATTTTTTTCTTCTGGATTCTGTTCCCCCAACAAAGAAAGGAGACAAATAACCAAGCATGTATCGAGGCTTTATAGCCTCTAATCCTCACTTGAGTATCCCCACCTCATGTACCTGAGGAAGTTCTTTGGTTCAGCAGAGCAGTTAATTTTTGGTCTTATTTTATTCATATACAAGTAGTTTGTATACAGTACATGTGATTCTTTATATGTGATTCAGACTCAAACTCTGTTAAATAAGAAATTTATTCATTGATTTTGCTTGATTTGTTAATTTTTATTTATTAGTGTTTAAAAAAAATGTCAAACCCACAAAATAATTCAAAGAATAGTACAAGGAATACCTATGTATCTCTCACCTAGATACGCAGTCCCTAAAACTATAGCTACACTCCTATCTTCCTTTCTTCACCACATACACTTAAATGCTTGTGTGCACACCACACCTCCCATACACATTCTCCCTTTTTGGCAGCTCCTTGAGAGAAGGTGTTGTTTTACAATTTCCCAATAATCTAAAAATATTTTTTATACTTTTGGTGCTGAAAGCATCTATATTACCTGGGAACTTGTTAGACTTGCCAAATATATGGCCCTATTCTGTGTTAGTCTTGACACCTTTCTGAAGGTATGCTAACTTATTTTGATTTCTAAGATCAAACCTAGGGATCTTATGTATGCTGTTCTATCACCCTCATTTTGGCCCTCAGGTCTCATTAATTTAAGAGGAACATTTATTGGACTATCTTTGGAGTAGTTGATCCCACATGAGTGTCTGATTCCTCAGTAACCTTATGATGATGGTTTTATCGTCTCATAATGAATCTTATTTGAGTAATTTGTTGTATTAATGCTTATTCTCTTGTTTAAGACAGAGAATGTACACTTTTTTACTTTTCTTTTATTGAGACAGGGTTCCTCTGTGTAGCCTTGGCTGTCCTGGAACTTTCTCTGAAAATCAGGCTGTCCTTGAACTCAGAGATCTGTCTGCTTCTGTCTTCTGAGTGTTGAGATTAAATGCGTATATCAGCAAGCTTGGGTGGGTGAAGTGGAAACTTCTGGTTTCTTTGGAAAGTCAGTTATGTCAAATGATGTTTTGCTGGAGCATCCAGGTGAAAGGATGCCGTGCTAAAGCAGACATGGGAAAGAATGTTTTCCTGAAGCAGACACAGACGAAAGGATGTTTTGCTATAGCAGACATCTGAAAGGATTGGATTTGTGATGTTTAGAAGGAATATAAATTTGACCCTATAGACAGTAGGAACTCAAGCATTAATTTGCTTTGCTCTGCCTTGTTATTTTTTGCTGATGACACACGTGTATGGGTTCCACTTACTTTGCCTTGTTGAGCTCTGCTTGTGGTGACACCATTGAGAGAAACTCACCAAAGACCTTCTTGTGAGGTTCTTGCCGCTTCTTGCCACTGCCACGACCTTGGGCCAGTTGGTGAGCCTTGCAGTTTCTTCTGGATGAACTGCCCTTGTTGGTTCATGTGTAATGACCACTCAGTGGACCGGACTGCAACTGCTGATTCATATTTGGTGTTTCCTACTGGCCTGAACTGCTGATATCCTGACAACAAAGATTGGACTTACCCTCAAAGAACTATTTCTAAATGAGTCTACTTTCCCCGTGTCCTAATAACTTTTCTTTTCCACTACCTCTGTTGGGTAGTGAGTAGGTAGTGAGGGAGTAGTGAGGGGAGGATGAATACTTAAGCAGGTTGAGAAAAATGTATGCGTGCAGGTGGTTTTTTGCTTTTCATAAAGCAATTGTTAATTTAAAACTTAAATCAGGGGCTAAATAGATGGCTCTGCCTCTCTCCTACAGATGAACTGCTCTTACAGGGGACTCAAGATTGGTTCCCAGTACCCACAGTGGGTAGCTTTGCAACTACCTCTTAACTTTAGCTCCAGGGAGATCTGAAACCCTCTTCTGGACTCTGCACACCTGCATAAATCTACACATGCACACACATAAGAAATATTGTTGTTACTAGGACAAATTTTTAAACAAAGATAGTCATTTACAATGGCAGACTTTTGACTGTCAGTAGTAACATAATCAAGCTGAAACAGTCTTCCATAGTCTTTAATAATCCCAGCTTCAGAATTCTCTTTTAGAAAGAATTACCCTTTAGAAAAAAGAATTACAAGGATGATTTCATAATGTTGAATAGTGTCTGAGAAGAAAATTTCTTTTTTTTTTCTATTCTTGCTGAAATTTCTTTCACAGTTTAAAAATGTGACATTATTATTTAGAGGAAAGAAATTTCCCCTTGCAAAATAAAGGCTCAAAAGAAAACGAAAAAGCAAGACAAGATCTTATGAATAGCCGGGCAGTGGTGGTGCACGCCTGTAATCCCAGCACTCTGGGAGGCAGAGGCAGATGGATTTCTGAGTTCAAGGCCAGCCTGGTCTACAGAAGTGAGTTCCAGGACAGCCAGGGCTATACAGAGAAACCCTGTCTCAAAAAAACCAAATCTAAAAAAAAAAAATCTTATGAATAGATGGGATAAATGGGTGTGGTTATGTATGTATAAACCAAGGACCTTGTTTTCTTGTCCCCCCAACACACACATTTACACCCCCTACCCAGAGTTTTGCTGTGTAGCTCTGGCTGTCCTGGAACTCACTCTGTAGACCAGGCTGGCCTCTAACTCACAGAGATCCACCTGCTCCAGCTTCAAAAGTACTGGGATTAAAGATGTGGGCCACTATCACCCAGTTTGAGTTAGTTCTTTTTTTTTTTTTTTTTTAAACAAATAACACTGTTCTTTTTTTTTTTAAAGATTTATTTATTTTATGTATATGAGGACACTGTAGATGTCTTCAGTTCAGGCACACTGGAAGAGGGTGTCAGATCCCATTACAGATGGTTGTGAGTCACCATGTGGTTGCTGGGAATTGAACTCAGGACCTCTGGAAGAGCAGTCAGTGTTCTTAACCACTGAGCCATCTCTCCAGCCCTTGAGTTAGTTTTTTAAAAGGTATTAAATTTGATTTGCTCCTTTATATTTAGATAGCACAAAGCATTTATTTATAAACACTTGAATCAAGTTATTGCTATCTTTAAAAAAAATACTTTCACAGATACTAAGCAAAGAATTTGTTTTTTTTCTGTGATAATTTTTTTATCCTTTTTTTTTTTTTTTTTTTTGTAAACCAGAATTTCCAAATGGTATCATATATCATCTTAGCAACATTCATAGGATATTTGCACTTGAGAAATAAGTGGCCATCTTGTGCGGGGCGGGGGCCGGCGGGCCAGCAAGCCTGCGGGCCCCCGAGCCAGCACGGCAAAGCTAGTGGGTAGTGTGGTCGGCTTTTCCTCTCTGCTTCATGCACCGCTGCAGCTCTGGCTTTGGGTCTGACAGGCCACAGCATGGCTTCCCCTTTGGAGGAGTTGCGGAAAGACCTAGAAGAATTCAAAGTATTTCTGCAAAAGTCTGCTAGGAAAAGACTACGTGAAAAAAATCCAAGATTTAGACAGAACTAAAGAACAAGATGCAATAGAAGTCTCAGAAGAAACTAGAACTTGATAATGAAAGCCAGCTGCTTTGGTTGCTCCTCTTGCAACAGGATACATCGTGAAAATCAGTAATTATGGATAGGATCAGTCAGATAAGTGTGTGAAAATCTACATTACCTTAATAGGAGTTCATCAGGTTCCCACTGAGAATGTGCAGGTATACCTCACAGAGAGGTCATTTGATCTTTTGGTAAAAAACCTCAGTGATAAGAACTATTCCATGATTGTGAACAATCATTTGAAACCTGTCTCTGTGGAAAGCAGTTCAAAAAAAGTCAAGACTGAAACAGTTACTGTTCTATGTAGAAAGAGCGGAAAACACACGATGGGACTACTTAACTCAGGTGGAAAAAAAAGCCTTCCTATGACACTGAGGCAGATCCTAGTGAGGGGTTAATGAATGTTCTAAAGAAAATTTATGAAGACGGGGATGATGACATGAAGCGAACTGTGGAATCCAGATAGAAGCAAGCCAGAGAAGACACAAAATTTTGAGGCTCCTAAAAGTCGTCATGGGACCTGTGATGTGGAATGCTCGAGTTTCCAGTAAGGGGGTGTTGTTGGACTGCACATATTTGTTCATGTGGGTATGTAGTTTTGACAGATAGCTATTTACACAACCTTTTAAGTAAAGACTGCAGATTCTCCATTTCTTACTGGAGGATTTGATTTAAATAAATAAGCTTATTAAACTTTTTCCTTCATTAGCGCCCCAGACATTTTGTTTCAGAAAGGCTATATGGCATTCTTACTGAATACTACTAATGATTTAAGTATATTTATGAATATAAAATTAAACAAAATACAAATGACAAAAATAGACTAACATCTTGTGTTGATAAGTTCTGTCATGGATCAGATGGCATAAAAATAACCATGATTTGAAAACCCCATTTATTCCTTTGTTCAATAAAGTTGGAGTTTTACTTAAGGGAAAAAAAAAAAAAGCGGTGGTGGCGCACGCCTGTAATCCCAGCACTCGGCAGACAGAGGCAGGTGGATTTCTGAGTTTGAGGCCAGCCTTGGCTACAGAGTGAGTTCCAGGACAGCCAGGGCTACACAGAGAAACCCTGTCTCAAAAAACAAAAAACAAACAAAAAACCCAAACAAACAAACAAACAAACAAACAAAAAGCAGTATGTTTACCTTTTCAAGAGAGTGCTTTTGGGTGTCTACTTGTTATTTCAAATAACCATTCTACAGATTTGAACCCCTCTGTTATCTCACCATTGTCTTTCATAGTGCCTTGCCTTGAACTTCGTTCAGGAATCTATGTGATTCCTCTTTGGTTCTCTGGTTTGCTATGAAGAATGAGTTTTTTCAATGAAGCTTTTCTGTCATAGTATTTTATGTCCTAAATTTTACTTAAAATTTTGATCACTTTGTATGTGTGTTTAGATTGCTTACAACATTGCACAAGAGCGTGTGTTGCCGTTGGTGGAGGTCAGAATAACTTTCCTGAGTTGATTGTCTCCTTCCACCACCAGTTCAGGAATCAAACTCAGACAGCAGGTTTGTGTAGCAAGGGTTTTTGTGGCTTACCTTACTGACCCTGTTTCAGTGTGTGAAGCAATAAAGTAACATTAGGAGACAAATCTGTAAAAGATTGTACATAATAAATACCAATTAATGCTAATTTATTCAGTTAATATTGATTTGTTTCCATTTATTTGTTTATTTACTAATTTTCCATTTTTGAGGCGTACTCTTTCTACATAGCCCTGGATTTCACTATGTAGACCAGGCTGGCATGGAACTCAGAGATTTTCCTTCCTCTGCCTCCTGAGTGCTGGGATAAAGGCATGTGCCTCCACACTCAGGCTTGGTTTTTCTTGTTGTTTGATGTTTTATTTTGCTTGTTTTGACCTTAGGTCAGACAACTGGATTCAGCATTAGAAATTTGTAAGGAAGAACTTGCTTTGCATTTGAATCAGTTGGAAGGAAATAAGGAAAAATTTGAAAGACAGCTGAAGAAGAAATCTGAAGAGGTAAGTTACTCCTTTATTTAGAAAATTTAGAAAATTGTTTTTTTTTTCTTTCTTTTTAAATGTCTGAGTTCTTTGTCTGCATCTATACCTGCATACGAGAAGAGGGCATTAGATCCCTTTCTAGATGGTCAGAAGCCACTATATGGTTGTTGGGAATTGAACTCAGGACATCTGGAAGAGCAGCCAGTACTCTTAACTGCTGAGCCATCTCACCAGCCCCAAATTTACAAGTTTTTGCTCTTATTATTGTTTTGTTTTATTTTTAAATAGTATTTTTAATATACTTAATTTTGTTTGGCATTTTTAAAGACAAGATTGGTCTAGGGTATCGAAGGGTAACTTCAGACTGATGGTATAGAACTTATGATCTTCCTGCTTCTACTTGTCAAGTGCTGAGATTACAGATGTGTATAACCACATCTGGTTTCTGTGCTGCTGGGAATGGCATCCATAGCTTGCTAGTACCCCAAGTTGCTTTTCTGTTACTGTGGTAAGACACCATGACTAAGGCAACATAGAGAAGAAAGGGCTTCTAGCTTCAGAGGGTTAGAATCTATGACCAAAGTGGCAGGGAGCAGAGCAGAGCAGCAGGCCTGGCACTGGAGCAGTAGCTAAGAGCTTATATGTTGAGATAGGGCCATGAGGCAGAGTTAACTGCAAATGGGTGAGTCTTTCCCAACTTCAAACCCTACCCCAGTGACACATCTGTTTAACAAGGTAACAGTTTCACCCACCAAGTATCCAGTGATATGTGCCTGTAGTTCTCTTTCAGACCACAGGAGGCAGAATCTTTAACAAAGAGGTACATCCTCACTCTCTTAATATGCTTAAAACGTACATCTTTATATATAATATGTGTGACATTAAAAACGAATTCTAAATTATGTATTCTTTAAAGAACATACTATTTCATTACAGCATAAAATATAATACTTTAAAATTCAAATTGATTTATTTTTTAGAATCAGAGTAATAAGTTACAAGTATTACAGAATAATTTTAATATAAATTAAATAATATATAAAGCATTGTTTTAAGCCGGGTGGTGGTGGCACACGCCTGTAATCCCAGCACTCTGGGAGGCAGAGGCAGGCAGATTTCTGAGTTCCAGGCCAGCCTGGTCTACAGAGTGAGTTCCAGGATAGCCAGGGCTATACAGAGAAACCCTGTCTCCAAAAAGCAAAAAACAAAAACAAAACAAAACAAAATTTAGATTTAGGAGTATAAAATTCTTCAAAAGTTTGATTTTTTTGCTTTTTGTTTTTGTTGTTTTGTTTTTTCAAAACAGTGTTTCTCTGTGAAGCCCTGACTGTCCTGAACTCACTCTGTAGACCAGCCTGACCTCGAAATCAGAGATCTGCTTCCCTCCTGAGTATTGGGATTAAAGATGTGCACCATCACTGCTTAGCAAAAATTAAAATTTTTGTTTTTGTTTCTTCTTCTTGTTTAATGATTAAGAATCAGGTTTTAGAAGCTGAACATGGTGGTGCATACTTATAATCCCAGTACTTGGATGGCTGACTCAGGAGGATCATGAGTTTTAAGGTGACCCTAAACTACCTAGTTTTAAGCTATCCATGGCTACATAGTGACATACTATTTTTTTTAAATCAGGTTTAGCAACTAAACTTTATTGATAAAATTTTCAGTTACTAGATTAAAGACCCTTTTTGTGATGCTGAAGAGGTGGCTCAGCAGGTAAAGCCACTTTCTCCAAGCCTGGTGATAAACCTGCACCCTCTCCCAGAATCTACATGGTAGGAAAGAAAACTGACTCCCAGGTTGTCCTCTTGCCTCCACATACACAGGAAACAAAAGTTGTTACGTCTAATTATACCCTCAGCTCCTACTCACTTGATTTCTTTGAGACAGAGAAGGCCTTGCTATAGCTCTAACTAGTCTCTAATTCATAATATTTCTGCCTCAGGCTCCTAAGTATTGGGGTGTTAGGTGTGTACTACCATACCTACCTTAAAGATATCTTATAAAGAAATTTTGGAGATCTGTACTGAAATGTTAAATATTCAAAATGAATCATTAAAATTTTGTAGTTGATATTGTTATTCCTTTATATTTTAGAATGTGAATATTCTAGATTTATTGCTACAATATTATATAAACTATTATATTAACAGTATTTAATATTATAAATATCACCTGGTTTTACTGTGTAGCAATTTTGATTTTATATCTGTAAAGGGGAAAGGTCATCAAATGAATCAGGGTTCCTTTTGTTCTTCACGTTCTGAAATAGGTTGTAGAAAGCATTCTTCCTGTAACATTAAAATGCGACATGATGTATATACTCTTCCTACCTAGAGAAAGCTATTTAAGACTTCAGAGTATAAGGTCACATAAGAACAGTTTGTCAGCCCATAAATATGAAAATTTCCTTCCTTTTTGGGAAGGAAGCAGGTTTTAGCATCCTAGCCAGCCAAAACAGTGCACTGCATAGGAACATCTCAAAAACATACAAACAGGAGCCAACCCTATAGGCATTTCCTGTCAGAATTAGGAACCCTGCCCTTCTCCCTCCGTGATCAACTATGCTGCATGAAAGTGGGACAATTAAGGAAGACACCTTTTATATTTGTTGGGTTTTATTTGAACCATTTCATTATAAAATCTTTGTTATCTTTGTTAGGTATATTGTTTGCAGAAAGAGCTAAAGATAAAGACTCATAGTCTTGAGGAGACAAGTGAACAAAATGCAATTCTACAGCGCTCTCTTCAGCAGCAGCAGCAGATGCTACAGCAAGAGACCATTAGGAATGGAGAGCTAGAGGACATTCAGAGTAAACTTGAAAAACAGGTATCTATTATCGATTAGGAATAGTTTGATTTGGCCGGGCAGTGGTGGCGTACGCCTGTAATCCCAGCACTTGGGAGGCAGAGGCAGGTGGATTTCTGAGTTCCAGGCCAGCCTGGTCTACAGAGTGAGTTCCAGGACAGCCAGGGCTACACAGAGAAACCCTGTCTTCAAAAATCAAAAACCAAAAAAAAAAAAAAAAAAAAAAAAAAAGAATAGTTTGATCTTTATGAAATAAAATTTAAAAATCATTTGTAGATGTTTGATTAGTAAACATAATTTTCTTATGTAATCAGACCTAGATCTCATACTACCATGGTCAGATTTCTTATGCTACAAAATTTTATTATAATTTAAACTTTTTGACTGATTTTTTTTATTGAATCTAAAGTTAATACCTATCTGAATTATTATGTCTTCTGGTATCTTCCTTTTGAATAACACATGTGGTATGGAAAAAAAGAAGAATCCTTTTCCCCCCCAAAAAATACTGAGCTATGCAAATAAGTTTTGATTATAGCCAGTGGTACAGTGCCTGTCTAGTACACATAAGGCTCTGGGTTCAATATTTAAGAACACAACCAAGATTTGTTTAAATAAAATAATGATGTTATCATTTCACTGAAAGAATCCTAGACAATTTGATACTAGAGAGTAATCATTTTTCTTTAATTCATTATTAACTTTGTTTAAAAATATTTCATATATATTCTATTTTTTCCTCTTTCTTTTTTTTTTCCGAGACAGGGTTTCTCTGTATAGCCCTAGCTGTCCTGGAACTCACTCTGTAGACCAGGCTAGCCTCGAACTCAGAAATCCGCCTGCCTCTGCCTCCCAGAGTGCTGGGATTACAGGCGTGCGCCACCACCGCCCAGCTTCTTTTTTCCTCTTTCATAAGTAATAAAATATATAAAAATATAGATTTTCTGAATTCATCTTAGGGCATCATAATTTTTTAATCATATATATATGTTATTGGCAAATATATTGGCAGAATATATTGGAAATACATATATATTCTGAATTCATTCTCAGCTACCCTTTCCCTTTTTTACATGACAAGAAAAAAACTTTTCAAATTGGGATAATAAAAAGGGGAAATAGGGTGGAGAGATAGCTCAGCAGTGAAGAGCACTGGCTGCCTTTCCAGAGGACCTGAGTTGAGTGCCCAGCACTCACATGGCAGCTCACAACTGTCTGTAACTCCAGCTTCAGGGGTTCTGACAACTTCACACAGACACACATGTAGGCAAAACACTGGTGCACATAAATAAATAAATTAATAAATAAATTATTTTTTAATAAATAAATTATTAAAGAAACAATGAGAAGAAACTTTCATTGTTGTGTTTCTTTCCCTACCTCCTCATTTACATCCCTTCCTGTCTCTCACCTGTGCTAAGGAATTAATTCAGCCTCTCATAGCAATGGGCATGCACCCGTCTCACCTGGATTTGTTCAGTTCTTGTAACTCACTTTACTGTTACAGATGTGCCACTACTGTAAGGAGCTATATCAATAACTTATCTTCAAACTTAGTTTTGTTCTTATTTTTTCAAAGCATCCTTATTTATATTTTAATTTTATTATTATTACATTTTTGAGATGGGATCTTTTTATAAATTGCTGAGATAGGCCTTGATCTCCAGGACTCAGGCAGTCTTCTAGCCTCAGCCTTCCCAGTATTTGAACTATAGTTACCTTCCTCCACATTAAAGCTTACCCTGATTTTTAGAATACATCTGAAACTAAATGATAAGTTAGACTACATATAAAGTATTTTTTTTGGATGTTGGCTTATAATTAAATTTAATCACTTAACTGAAAAATGCTTAACAGGTATCAAAGCAAGAACAAGAGCTTCAGAAACAAAGGGAAAGTTCAACAGAAAAGCTGAGAAAAATGGAAGAGAAATATGAAACAGCTTTACGTGATGTAGATTTGAAAAGGCAAAAAATTATCGAGCTAACTGGTACTGCCAGGTAAAATTTGAATATAGTAGTTTTATTGGGCTTCTCAATTTTGTATTAGTATGTTTAAGTTTCAGATTTGATAATATGCAGTGAGATATTTTTTCTGAGGAATTAACTTTTTCATAGCCTAAGTTCCTGAAGCATTTTATTGTATCTCCCTCATATCCTTCATTTTATTTTTTTTTATTTTACAATTTTTGTTTTCTTATCTTAAATAAGGACCCTATTTAGCTTATTTTAGGGTTCCCCACAACATTTAATATAATAGCACAGATCTTATAGTTTACAGGCTTTCAGTAACTGCTGGATTAGATTACAAATAACACAGACAGTTACGGGCAAAGCTTTCCTCACACTGTGAAAACTCTCAGGGGACCTAATTGGTTATGGTGTTGTTGTTTTGTTTCTTTTGGTTTTTCAAGACAGGGTTTCTCTATGTAGCCCTACCTGTCCTGTAATTCACTCTGATGACCAGGTTGGTCTCAAACTCAGAGTTCCACTTGCCTTTGCCTCCCAAGTGCTGGGATTAAAGGTATGTGGCATCACCACCCAGTCACGGCACTAATAGAGCATTTCCACTAGTGACAATTGTGAATAGTCATGAAGACTATTCACGCTGTAGTGCTATCCTTGAAATGCAAGGATACAAAATACAAGAAATACAAGAAATTCTAGATTTCCAAACCCAGGCCTGTTGCTGTTTTCTCCTATCACAGCCACCTTCTGAAAACTCCTGTTGTACCCTATGGAACTCATACACATCCGCTATGTTCTCTGCCTTTTCTTTTCTCTTACTGACATTGCCCTAAGGACATTACTAGTTCTCTTGCAGGCTTCTAAACTAAAGAAACTTTTCCCCATGTTCTTATACCAGAGAGTTAAAGTAGTACTCTGAACTAATGTCATCAGATAATGTCCACCTGACTTACTGTTCTCACTAATATCAGCTCTGGTTCATCAGTATTCACTTAACTGATTCATGTTATGACTTGATTTTTCTTTTTTAAAAAGCTTTCTTCTCTGATTATGATATGCCATCATCCTTCAGATATCCCCATAGTTTACCCTCGAGCTCACCATTTCTAATATTTACTATTATTTCTAATATATTACTATTCTAATACCATTTTGCTTCCTTTCCTCTGTTTTGTTTTTGAGACAGGTCCTTAGTATGTTGTTTGGGCTACTTTAAACTTACAAACTTTGTTCCTCATCTCCCCACTCCCTGTTTGAACTGAGATTATAGTTATTACTTTTCTTTACTGACCTAAAAATCAAGTTAGTCACTAAAATCACTCTGTTAGCCTTCTCTTTGGCTTATGCTGATCAATCTAAGAATTTCTAGTCACTTTTAAAATTAAAAATGGCATCTTGATAAGAAGTCTTAAATAAAAATCACTGATTCTGTATGATTAATATTACCTTTACGATAATTTATTTAGCCTCTTCAGTAATGTTTCAGATAACAGAACTATATGTGCTTATCCTTTCATGTTCTCAATCTCTACAAAATTTTATAAAGTTATATGTAGTTAGACTGAAACTTTTAAAAGTATAATAGATGACTTAAAAATCTGAGTGGAGATTTTGCTAATATTTAACCTAATAGAATTTGCATAAAGTAAGAGACAAAGTCTTGATTTAAAGGTTCCAAATTACATGTTCTATTGTTTGTTTGTTTTTTTAATTAGGCAAGCCAAACTTGAGATGGATCAGTATAAAGAAGAGCTGTCTAAAATGGAAAAAGAAATAATTCATTTGAAGCGAGATGGTGAAAGTAAATCCATGCAGCTTTCTCAGTTAGATATGATTTTAGATCAAACAAAAATAGAACTAGAAAAGAAAACAAATTCAGGTAAGCAACTAGTTAGCTGAATTAAATTTAAATACAATACTTGTATGTATATATATGTGGTGGTTTGAATAAGAATGGCCTCTATAGCCGGGCGGTGGTGGCGCACGCCTATAATCCCAGCACTTGGGAGACAGAGGCGGGCAGATTTCTGAGTTTGAGGCCAGCCTGGTCTACAGAGTGAGTTCCAGGACAGGCAGGACTACGCAGAGAAATCCTGTCTCAAAACAAACAAACAAACAAACAAACAAACAAAAAAATGGCCTCCATAGGTCCATACATTTGAATGCGTAGTCATCAGGGAGTGGCACTAAGTATGAAGGATTGCAGCCTGTGGCCTTGTTGGCATAGGTATGGCGTTGTTTGAGGAAGTATGGTACTAGGGGTGGGCTTTAAAGTTTCAAAAGCCCAAGCCAGGCCCAGTTTGGCTTTCTTCTCCTCCCATTTTTTTTTTTAAGATTGATTTATTTTTATTTATACAAGTACACTGTAGGTGTCTTCAGACACACACCAGAAAAGTGCATTGGACCCCATTACAGATTGTTGAGAGCCACCATGTGGTTGCTGGGAATTGAACTCAGGACCTCTGAAAAAGCAATAAGTGCTCTTAACTGCTGAGCCATCTCTCTGGCCCTTCTCCTGCCATTTTTGGAGCAGGATATAAGTCTCAGTTGCTACTCCATTTTCTGTTTGCATGCCATCTTAGTCCCTACCACAATGACAATGGACTAAACTTCTAAAACTGTAAGCAAGCCCCCAGTGAAAGAAATGTTTTCTTTCTTTTTTCTAAGAAAAATATTTCTTTTTTTTTTTTTTTTACATGCATTGATGTTTTGCCTGGATGCATGTCTGTGTGAGAGTGTCAGGTCTCCTGGAACTGGAGTTACAGACAGTTGTGAACTGCCATGTGGGTGCTGGGAACTGAACCTGGTCCTCTTAAAGAGCAGCCAGTGCTCTCAACTGCTGAGTGGATTTCTGAGATGGAGGCCACCCTGGTCTACAGAGTGAGTTCCAGGACAGCCAGGGGTATACAGAGAAACCCTCAACTCCCTCACCCCCAGGCCCCCAAAAAAGAGTAATAGAATACTGACTAAGACATTATATTTAAGTGGAATAAAATAAACAGTTGTGGTAATGCGGCTTCCAGGGACAGTGTTCAGTATTTTGCCTCTTCTAGATAAATAAAGGTAGATATCCCTATTTATAAAATTCTATTAGATTGTTTTTAGATAGAGTCTCATGAATCCTAGGCTGGCACAAGAACTGCATATGTAGTGAAGAACAACAATGAACTTCTGGTCCTTCTGCTTCGCACCTCTCTAGTGCTGAGATTAATATACAGGTACCAACATGCCCAGTTTATCAGTACTGGAGATTAAATCCAGGCCCTTGTGAATGTTGGGCAAGTACTCGTCAAACTGAGACTCCCGTAGATTCCAGCCCTCAGATTGAGTATTCTTGTGTGTGCATGCATGCACATGTGTATTTTATTTACATGCTCATGTGATTATGTGCATTTTGTCCTATGTGCATGTGGAGTACAGAGTTTGAAGTTGAATATATTCCTGGACTGCTGTCCATCTTAATTTTTGAGACAGGGATTCTGACTGATTAACAGGGCTAACTGAGCAATGAGCTCAGCAATCTGTCTGTCTACACCAGTACTTAAAAGGGTTAAAAATACAGTCTTATGCACTTGGGAGGCAGAGGCAGGCGGATTTCTGAGTTCGAGGCCAGCCTGGTCTACAGAGTGAGTTCCAGGACAGCCAGGGCTACAGAGACACCCTGTCTCAAAAAAAAAAAAAAAAAAAAAAAAAAAAAAAAAAATACAGTCTTATGTATGTGTGTTTGGTAACTAAACTTAGGTCCTTATGATCAAACAACTGATTTAATAACCGAAGCATATTATTGATTATACTTACTCATAAAGTTCTTAGTAAAAACTGTTTTATATATATTTTTAATAGTGAAGGAGTTAGAAAGGTTACAACAGCACACAGAAACTGAACTAACAGAAACCACGCAGAAACGGGAAGCTCTCGAAAATGAACTACAGAATGCTCATGGAGAATTGAAAAGTACCTTAAGACAACTACAGGAATTGAGAGATGTACTACAAAAGGCTCAGTTATCATTAGAGGAAAAATACACTACAATAAAGGATCTTACTGCTGAACTGAGGTGAGTCAAATAAGAAAAGATACCATAATTACACATATTTCTTTGATTTTTTTGAGTCATTGGATCATACCACAAAATTTATTGTTGAACTCTAAATGACCCAACTTTTCAACTGCTTTTGTTTTATTTTGTTTTGGAAGTTTGTTTGTTTTGTTTTGCCTTTTTGACCATCTTATGATCCATCTAACCAAGTGAGAGAAGTTGCTGTGACTGCTAATACTTCTGACCTCATTTTGTGATCAGTTTCACACTGTCCGAGTAGCTTTTTTTTTTCTTTATTTCATGTATGTGTGTACACTCTTGCTGTCTTCTGACACACCAGAAGAGGGCATTGGATCCCACTATAGATAGTTGTGAGCCACCATGTGATTGCTGGGAATTGAACTCAGGACCTCTGGAAGAGCAGTCAAGTGCTCTCTCTTTTTTTTTTTTTTGGTTTTTCGAGACAGGGTTTCTCTGTGTAGCCCTGGCTGTCCTGGAACTCACTCTGTAGACCAGGCTGGCCTGGAACTCAGAAATCCACCTGCCTCTGCCTCCCAAGTGCTGGGATTACAGGCGTGCGCCACCACCGCCCGGCCCAGTCAAGTGCTCTTAACCACTGAGCCATCTCTCCAGCCCTGAGTAGCTTTTTAAGAAAAAAAGAAAAAATTAAAAAAAAAAAAAAAAAAAAAAAGATTAGGCAAAGATACAGCAGTGACTAAGAGCCAAATAGTAACTCTCTATATGTGACCTCTCTTTTTTTGTCTTCTTTTAGGAGACAGGGTTTCACTTTGTAGACTAATCTGGCCTTGAATTCAGAGATCCCCCTACATCTGCTTACTGAGTACTGTGATTAAAAATGTGTCCCGGTGCCAGGTGGTGGTGGCACACACCGTTAAGCCCAGTACTTTGGGAGGCAGAGACAGGCAGATTTCTGAGTTCGAGGCCAGCCTGGTCTACAGAGTGAGTTCCAGGACAGCCAGGGCTATACAGAGAAACCCTGTCTCAAAAAAAACAAATCCAAAAAACCAAAAGAAAAAAAAAATCTGCCCCAGCATTCCCAGCCCAATGTTCTGTATGTACTAAGCCCTTATTTTAAGCTAGGATATGCCAGCATTGTAACATATCGTTTCATTTCTTTAAAACAAACTTAGATCTGTTTTATTTTATGTTTTATGGTTAAGCAAGATCTGCAAGATGATCCAGAAAAATTAGAATTAATACACCAGGATTCAGTATAGGACCCCATGCTCTATGACCGCACCCTTAGTAGATTTCATGTACTTTTAAATACTGTATCAAAAATAATTGCTGGGCGGTGGTGCTGCATGCCTGAAATCCCAGCACTCTGGGAGGCAGAGGCAGGTGGATTTCTGAGTTTGAGGCCAGCCTGGTCTACAGAGTGAGTTCCAGGACAGCCAGGGCTATAAGAGAAACCCTGTCTTGAAAAAAACCAAATCCCCCCCCCCTTAAAAAATTTTTTTTGAATCCATTTATCCAGTTTTGACTTCTTCCTTAGCATTAATTAATTAATACCTAACTACTTACCTTTTGTCTCCATGTGGATTTAAAAATCAATTATTCAATTCTTAAAATTGGGTATTGGTGGTGTGCACCTTTAATCCCAGCACTCTGTAGGCAGAGGCAAGCAGATTTCTGAGTTTGAGTCCAGCCTGGTCTATAGAATGAGTTCCAAGACAGCCAGAACTATATAGAAAACCCTGTCTGAAAAAATAAAACAAAACAAAACAACAACAACAAACTCCCAAAGCAGAAGCAAACACAACAAAACATACCAATAATTATATTTCTATTTTCATTTTATTAAATATTTTTAAAAATTAATGAAAAATCTTTCTTTATACAATAGATCTGATCATGGTTTCCCCTTCTCCCAACTTCTTTCAGATCCATTCTATTCCCACCCATACCCTTCCATTTCATGCCCTTTTCTTCCTTCTTTCTCTTTAGAAATCAAACCAACAAAATAACAACTCAAACAAGTAAAACCAATAAGAAACACACATACATAGAAAACCCCACAAAACGACAACAAGAAACCATATATACAAACAAAAGACCAACAGGCCAAAACCTAGCCAAAGCATTAGACAAAAGTTGACAAAAATACCATTGAGTTCATTTTGTGTTCACCATTACTATGGGTCATGGGGCCTACCCATATGAATTGGGAGTCTGTGTCCACTTCCTCCTTTCTGCGCCAAGATCCATATATCTTGAATCTGTCTAAGCCCTGTGTATGGTACTA
Source organism: Apodemus agrarius (assembly GCA_964023405.1). Lineage (NCBI taxonomy): Eukaryota > Metazoa > Chordata > Mammalia > Rodentia > Muridae > Apodemus > Apodemus agrarius. The sequence goes on along the minus strand of OZ030016.1, from coordinate 789,844 downwards.
TATGCTCCTTGAGTTCATATGTGCATCAATACTGTTGAGTCTGTAGTCATCTATCACCTCTGTATCTTACAAATGGTCTCTCTTCTGCATAGCTCCCTGAAGCTCTGAGGGAAGGGGTTTGATAAAGACACGCCATTTAGGACTGAGAGTTCCAAAATCTCTCAGTCTTTACACATTGTCCAGTTGTGGGTCTCTTTGTTAGTTTATATCTAATGCAAGAGGAAACTTCTCTGATAATAGATGAATGAGGCACTGATCTATAGGTGTAGCAAAATGTCATTAGGACTTATTTTATTCATCTGTCCTTTAACAGAACAATAGTATTTAGTTTTTCCCTATATCCATAGCCTATCTAGTCCTATTTGGGTTCTCGGCCATCCCAGCATTATTAGGCCTGGGTTCCATCTTATAGAGTAGACCTTGAATCCAATCAGATAGGATTTGGTTACTTCTACATTTGTGCCACTATTACACCAGCATTTCTTGCCAACAGGCCACTGTTTTAGATTGCAGGGATTTTAGCTAGGTTGATGGTTACCTTTTCCCTCTAGTAGCATGCAGAGTACCTTCCAGTTTGATGAACATCAATCAGTAGGGGTGCAAGAGGCTCTAGTTAGACACCAGCTCAACTTCTCTATGTTCAGTGAGATATATGGCTGTTGCCTCCAGTAATAGGGCTTTACCATCAGTTTATGGAGAGGAACCAGTAGGCTTGACAATAGCTTGGCAATATTTAGGCATTATTGTCTTCCCATTTATGGTGACTCCATTTATGCTTATTTTGTGTGTATGTGTATTTCTACTAAAAACTAAATTACCTTCGCTTTGACCCCTGGAATGATTTTTAGTGTTAGTTGTCCCTCCCTATATTCCTTCCCTTGCCCTTCTTCCATCTCTCTCCCAACTTAATGCTCTCACTCCAGTTTCCTTCCCCTCTATAACTATATATTCTATTTCTACTTTCTTGGGAGAGCCTTTCCTCCTCCTTACTAGTCCCTTACAAATTACCTAAGCTTTGTGCTTATATGGATTGGAACACACCTGTTGAAGGCTTAAGAGCTAACATCTACATATAAGAAAAGACATATTTGTCTTTTGGGGTCTGTGTTACCTCACTCAGGATTTTTTTTTTTTTCTTTCCTAGCTGCATCCATTCTACCTGAAAATTTTATAATATTGCTTTTTTTTAACGGCTGAATAATATTCCATTGTGTAAATATGTCACAGTTTCTTGGAAGTTCCTGGTTTCTTACTGTTTTGAATAGAGTACCAGTAAACAAGGATGTAGAGTCCTTTGGGTATATGTCCAAGGAGTAGTATAGCTAGATCTTAGAGCATAGATCTATTCTCAGCTTTCTGAGGAACCACCATATAGATTTGCCTAGTGGTTGTACAAGTTGCACTTCCACAAATGATCAAGTGTTCCCCTTCTCTCACATCCTCATCAGGATCAGCTATTATTTGTTTCATTGGACTTGGCCATTCTGACTGGTGTAAGATAAAATTTCACAATAGTTCCAATTTGTGTTTTCCTGCTGACTAAGGGTGTTTATAATTCTTTTCAGGTTTCTCAGCCATTTGTTTCTCATCCTTTGAGATCTCTGCTTAGTTCCATGCTCCATTTTTAATTGGTTATTTGTTTTCTTTCTTTCTTTCTTTCTTTCTTTCTTTCTCTCTCTCTCTCTCTCTCTCTCTCTCTCTCTCTCTCTCTTTGGTTTTTCTTTTTTTGGTTTTTTTAGATTTGGGTTTTTTCGAGACAGGGTTTCTGTATAGCCCTGACTGTCCTGGAACTCATTCTGTAGACCAGGCTGGCCTGGAACTCAGAAATTCGCCTGCCTCTGCCTCTCAGAGTGCTGGGATTACAGGTGTGCGCCACCACCGCCCAACTTGGTTATTTGTTTTCTTGGTGCCCAGTTTTTTAGTTCTTTATATATTTTGGATATTAGCCCTCTGTTGGAAGTATAATAGGTAAAGATCGGTTCCTATTCTGTAGCTTGGTGCTTTGCCTTAGTGATGTATCCTTTGCCATGCAGAAGCTTTTCAGTTTCATGGGGTCCCATCAGTTAATTGTTGTTCCTAGTGCCTGTGTTATCCCTGTCCAGTTCAGAAAGTCTTTTCCTATGCCAGTGAATTTAAGCCTATTCCCCACTTTCTCTTTTGTCAGACTTAGGGTATTCAGCCTTCTTCTAAGGTTTTTGATACATTTAGAGTTGAGTTTTGTTTGGGGTGATAAATATAGATCTATTTGCATTCTTCTGTACACATCCATTTAGTTTGACCAACACTCTTTTTTGAAGATGTTTTCTTTTTTCCAATATGTATTTCTGGTTTATTTATAAAAAATCAGCATAGGTGTCCATAGGTGTGTTAGTTTAAGGTGAGAATGGAGAGACCGTAATAGAGGACAGGGAAGATCATGAGAGTTGCCTACATAGGTTTCAGTGGCTGACACAAAGCAATGGAGTTGGGCAGGAATGGAAGACTGGGAAGGCCCACAGGGGACCAACCAAGCTGGATCTTACTAAATTTTTACTCATTTATTTTGTGTGCACATAGGTGGAAGTGTGATGTGTCATGATGCACATGTTGATGTTATGGGACAAACTGTGAGCATTCTTTCCTCTCACCTTATTGCTCTCAGGGATTAAGTTCAGGTTGTCAGTGTTGGTATCAAGTGTGTTAGCTGCTGAACCAGCTTGCCAGCCTTCTGTAATCGGTATTTTAAGAGGCATCTCAAAATACTCATTTATTTTCTTATAACCCTGTCCCGCCCATCTTCCTAATATAATTGCTCAAACCAGGAATCTGTAGACTTATCCTATTCTTTTTTTTTTTTATCCACTTTTTAGTAGCAGGTCTTGTCAACCTTATTTCTAAAATATATTATAAAATCCATTGACTTTGCGTTACCACTATGCACAGACCATTATTGTTTCTTTCATGGTGTATGGCTGCATCCTTATGTTCTTGTTTTTATTACTAAGCCATTTTCCATAGAATTTATTATGTTTCTGAGTATAAGCGTAAATCAGATCATATTGATTTTTAATCGCTTCCTAAAGCATTCCCAGTAAAATCTTAATTCTTTTGGAAATGAAACATAGAGATACAACTTCATTACTAAGTAGATTGGTTATTACAAAACAAACAAACAAACAAACAAAACGAAAAGACCCCAAAAAATAAAAAAAACCCAGAAAATATTAGGAAGTAAATAAATATTAAGAAGTAATAAATGGAAATAAAATTCCCATTTATTGCTAGTAGAAAACCAAAATAATGATAGCCAATGTGGGAAATAATTGTAATTTCTTGGTATCTTAAACATAAAATTATCATTTAATATATTTTTTCTAGTCATATACCTGAAAGCATTGAGAATGGTTCTTTGAACAAGAATTATACACAAGTGTTTATAGCACCTCTCTTCACCGTAGCCAAAAAATGTGACAATTTGTCACCATTGATGAATAGGTAAAGAAAATATAGTGTATCCATGTGAGTAGTTAATTCAGTTGAATTATGCACCTTAAAATGTCCAAAAGGATAATATTTTGTATTTTACCACAGATTGCAGTATTTTTAAAACTCCAAGCCTCTACTATTCCAACACTATATGATCAGGTTTCTATTTTCCTGGCCTCATTTCATACTGCTCTTGATCTGTTTTGTTTGAGGGTGTGTGTGTGTGTGTGTGTGTGTGTGTGTGTGTGTGTGAGAGAGAGAGAGAGAGAGAGAGAGAGAGAGGTGTATATATGCATTATCCTGTATGTGGAGCACATGGTCTGTGTGGTCAGAGAGTTATGTTGGTATCTTCATCAATTTCTCTGTACCTTATATGTTAAGATAAAACCTCCCTAGCTCTAACCCTGAGTAAACTAGCCAAATTGTTCCAAGGAACCCATCTCTGTGTGAGTTAACCTTTGTTGTCAGTCATTTTCTTTATACATCATTCCTTTGGTTTAAATACTTTCAGTATGAATTAGTTATACATGTTCTTTTGCTTTTAATTATGGAAAACAATAATAATTTATTCATCCTTAAGAAGTTATAGTATTCATATTATCTACTTTGATCTTTTTCTTTTGACAAACTTTAGAGAATGTAAGATGGAGATTGAAGACAAAAAACAAGAACTTACTGAAATGGATCAGGCACTTAAGGAGAGGAATTGGGAGCTAAAGCAAAGAGCAGCTCAGGTTGTTCTTCCCTAATTATATTTGTACAAATTTTCTACCATGGGATAATCATGAAGGATTTTAAAGATTGCCATTTTTTTCTGGATGTAAATATTTAAGATTAGAAATACAACTTCTTTTTTTTTTTTTAGACAAATTGCTGTTTGACTAGTTTGGCCATGAGTTTATAATTTTCTTGCCTCAGAGTTCCAAATGGTAGGAATATAGCTACTTGGCTGAAAGACTTGTTTTTCTTCCTGGGAACTGAATAGGGAGGTAAATTTTTTATGATTAAACTACAACTCAGCTTGACTAGTAAGTACCCTTTTGAGAGTAAGGGTTCGCTTGCAACCCTATATACTTTTTATTGTATACCAAAAGAACATGGGATAGAACACATTATTGTAAGCTAAATGTTGGAGGAATGAGGCATTATTTAGCAGTTTTTATTCTAATATAAATTGACACTTGAATCCTTTTATTTTACATCTTAAGTTTTTATATCATAACATATAATGTATGGGAATTCAAGTCCCAACTTGAAAAATACCTCATTTGGAATAAGTTTATCACTTATTGGTTTCTATAGTAAATGTATTTTGTAACCACACAAGTGTTTACTTTACAATAGAATTGAGAAACCAGCTTGATATTACTTTTGTATTTAGGTTACACATTTGGATATGACCATTCGTGAACACAGAGGAGAAATGGAGCAAAAAATAATCAAATTAGAGGGTACCCTGGAAAAATCAGAATTAGAACGTAAAGAGTGCAACAAACAGGTAGTTATTTTAAAATTTTATAGTTTATATTGGTTAAACAATAACACTCTGACCATGTACACATGTTTTTGTTGTTGTTTGTAATGATGAATGTTGCTGTGCTACACACGCTGGCCTTGAATTCCTGTGTCCAGGGATCCTCCTGTCTCATCCTCATGAGTTGCTAGTTGTACATTACCATGTATGGCTGTGGTGTGTTTATAGAGTGCACATGATGGAAACATTGCATACTTTTATTCATCTTTTACATAGTACTTAATACTTACTTTCTCCTCAGTGTTATGTTGATTGTAATTTCTCTTATCAATGTATCTAATATACTTATCACAATATGTGTATGTTTGAATAGTTATAAAATATTTCTGGGAGGATTTACAAATAATTTTAGAACATACTTGTCTGAAAAAAAATCATGTGGGAAAGAAACTTTGTGTTTCCTATATTCTTTTATCTTACATATATTTTACCATCAAAATTATAAAGCTGTGTTACATTTGTTTACTGTACTTCATATATAAATACTAATTGAAATATTTGCAGATGGGAGGAGGTGTTTGAGGCTTGTTCACAAAATACCAATAAAAAAGAGAATGGTGGGGGGCTGGAGAGATGGCTCAGCGGTTAACAGCACCGACTGCTCTTCCAAAGGTCATGAGTTCAAATCCCAGCAACTACATGGTGGCTCACAACCATCCGTAACAAGATCTGACGCCCTCTTCTGGAGTGTCTGAAGACAGCTACAGTGTATTTACATGTAATAATAAATAAATCTTTAAAAAAAAAAAAGAGAATGGTGGTTGTAGCCCACTGTTCTTATAAGCCGTAAATGCAGTTGGAGTATTTGATTCCTGACCATAACAAGTCTGCCCTGGAAAGAAACAGAGGGCTATCTAGATGCCATCTGCAGAGGAGTGCTATTATTTGAACTGAGGTACTCTGGGCCTGAAAACAAGGAACAATGACAAGCTAGTCTCTGCCATTTTGGACAGTCTCTGGGTGGGAAACAGCTGCAATAGGCAATATGGATGGGAAGAAGATAAGACATGGACAAGCTGAGAAGCTTTGGTGGTATGAGGCTTAGACTATGTATGTAGTTCCTTTTTCCTGCTTTCTCTGGTGAGGTGCAGACTTCAACACCTAGGGCAACTGAAGAGGGTCATAACTCCATGCCTGCAGTTAGCAGTTGACTCTAAGTCTAGGGACTGCAGTTTTGCCATGTGGTTTTCTACTAGCAGGTTTTGAAGTTCAAGTCCCATGGGTGCACTCATAGTTTCCAGAGAATCCTTCCTCCTGGGGATGTTTAATGTTGAACAGGGTTTGAAACTTGGACTTGTCAAATGCTTTCAGAAAAAGTAGTAGCCATTCCACCATGAAAAGGGAAGTCTTTGGAGTCTCTGAACCTGCCTGGTCTACAAGCTGTAAAACTAAGTGTAGCTAGAAGTGGCTTTTGCTATAAAAACCAGAAATCCCTAGAGTAAATGAAGCCTTATTGTACAACTGACCCCTGGTCCCAAGAATCAGCTTCAACAGTACAAAAGATAAGAGATTCAAACTTCAACTGAGTAACTTCCCACCTGGTAGATGTCAATACTAGAGGACCCAAAAAGAAACTATTCCAATACTTGTATTTTATTTAATTAAAAATGCTTTTCTGGGCTGGGTGTGGTGACGAGTGCCTTTGATCACAGCACTCAGGAGGCAAGGTGCAGGTGGATCTCTGTAAGTTCAAGATCAGCCTGGTCTACAGAGTGAATCCAACACAGGCCAAGGCTCTAAAAACAAAAACAGCTTTTCTACACCTCCCTTTTCTGTGCCTGTGTTCCCCTCCCCCCTTTTTAAATTACACTTTTAACATTATGTTCATCTACTTGTAAAAAAAAAAAAAAAAACAACTCATGCAGTTTTTAGATTTTTACTTTAGATTATTCTCTAATCTAATTTTGTTTACATTTTTGCTGTATGATTAGAATTTTTTTTAATTTATTTCATGTATGTGGGTACACTGTTGCTGTCTTCAGACACATCAGAAAAGGGCATTGGATCCCATTACAGATAGTTGTGAGCCACCATGTGGTTGCTAGGAATTGAACTCAGGACCTATGGAAGAGCAGTCAGTGCTCTTAATCACTGAGCCATCTCTCCAGCCCCTATGATTAGAATTTTTATCTCTTGCTCTTCTCATTCTGTTTCTAATATTATTTCCTTTTAAGATAGCTTTTTTCTTTTCTCCCTGTTCCTCTTCCTTTCCTTTATTTAATTTAGTTATTATTTCTATCTTTTCTCAGTCTTTAACTTCATAACTTACTCTACATGATTTTTGCCATTTTTGTTTTTGTTTTTGTTTTTTTAATTCCATGGTCATCAGTAGAAAAATGGACGGAAATCATTATGTAAAGGGAAATGAGCCACAAACGGAAAAGCAAATATTGTTTGTTTACTCATATAGAAGGAATCATTTCAAAGAGGAATTATAACACTAGAGAAATGGCTCAGTGGATAAATGTACTCGCTGTTCTTGCAGAGGACCCAGGTTTGGTTCTCAGCACCCACATGGTTTCTTATAACCATTCTTAATACCAGTTTCAGAGGATCTGACCTCTGTGGGCACCTGGCATGCAGGTGGTACACATATATAAATATATACAGGCAGACAAATACTCATACATATAAAATAAATCTAAAGACAAAATTTAGAATAGAAAGTAGCCAAACTAGAGTGACAGGGATATTGAGAGAAGGTAATTTAGAGTGGATATGAATTAACAAAGTGCAAGACTGTCTCTATTAAAATGGCACATGGACCTGTTATTTTGTATGCTAAATAAAGGAAGAATTGTGATTTAGATTTTCATCTGGCCGGTGGTGGCGCACGCCTTTAATCCCAGCACCTGGGAGGCAGAGGCAAGGCGGATTTCTGAGTTCGAGGCCAGCCTGGACTACAGAGTGAGTCCAGGACAGCCAGGACTACACAGAGAAACCCTGTCTCAAAAAAAAAAAAAAAAAAAAAAAAAAGAAGAAGAAATCATAGATTTTCATCTGTTAGTGGATTTTAAGTGTGCATAAAATATACAATCATCTTATTAAGTATAATTCACATACTTATAAATTATGCTTGTTTTAAAAAATAACCTTTTTTGGTTTTTTGAGACAGGATTTCTCTGTGTGTCCTTGGCTGTCCTGGAACTTTGCTTGGCAGACCACATCCATCTATTTTACTCTGTCTCCCAAGTGCTGGGATTAAAGGTGTGCCAGCACACCTAGCTAAAAAAAAGTACTGTTTAAACTAGACATTTAGTTTTATTTTATGTGAGTGGGTGTTTTGCTTGCATGTATGGTTGTGCATTTGTATTCTAAAGAGCCCAGAAGAGGGCACCAAATCCCCTACAACTGGCGTTACATACATTTGTGAGATGCCACATGGGTGCTGGGAACTGAACCCATGTCTCTGGCAAAAGTAGTAAGTACTTTAACCCCTGAGCTATCTCTCTAGCCCCAGAAAAAAAATTTTTTTTCTATTTTAATTTTAGTTTTTTGTTGTTGTTATTTTTGAGACAGGGTCTTACCGTATAGTTTAACCTGGCTTTGAACTCCTTACCCTTCTGCTTCAACCTCTAAACTGCTGGGATTATAGCTATTTTCTGCCTACTTGTTTGTTTGTTTGTTTGTTTGTTTGTTTGTTTTTCCGAGACAGGGTTTCTCTGTGTAGTCCTGGCTGTCCTGGAACTCACTCTGTAGACCAGGCTGGCCTGGAACTCAGAAATTCGCCTGCCTCCCAAGGGATTAAAGGCGTGTGCCACCACTGCCCAGCTTCTGCCTACTTTTATATATTTTAGATATAAATGTTTAAAATTTAATTTAGAACACAACTATGAGTAAATTATATTTTCTTAGTTGTGTTAATAATGGTCATCTGTTTGAAATTCAGACAGAAAGTTTAAATGAAAAGTTGCAAAATGCCAAGGATCAGCTTCGAGAAAAGGAGTTTATAATGCTCCAAAATGAACAGGAGATATCACAACTGAAAAAGGAAATCGAAAGAGCACAACAAAGAATGAAAGAAATGGAAAGTGTAAGTAAAGTATTTTTCACATAAGGGAAAAGTAATGCAATGAATATGTATTAAACACCTTGGTTTTAACTAAATACAGAAACCATGTTCTAAGTGTTTTTTTTTTTTTTTTTTTTTTTTTTGGTTTTTCGAGACAGGGTTTCTCTGCATAGCCCTGGCTGTCCTGGAACTCACTCTGTAGACCAGGCTGGCCTCGAACTTAGAAATACGCCTGCCTCTGCCTCCCAAGTGCTGGGATTAAAGGCGTGCGCCACCACGCCCGGCACGTTCTAAGTTTTTTAAAACTAATTATTTGTGTCAGGTGCTATTTTCTTTTGATCTTTAAAATTTTTTGATTACTCTGGCTTTGATATGGGCAAGGACATAATAAATACACAGACTATGCTTTTGTATTAGTTGAATACTTATTCAATATAAATATGCTATGCAATAGAATTGAGTTAACAGAACTTACAAGTTAAAGGAACGTGAGGAACTTCACCTAGAAGCTGAAAAATAATAGTATTATTTCAACTAAGTGCACTGTGTTGCCAGAGCAACATAGTGATTTGATGAGTTTATATTAGTTTCATGTATATTGATTCAACACCCTGGTCTTTTTAAAATGTAAATTTGTTTCTGTGAGCTCTAATAGATATAACTTTTTCATTGTCAAAACTCAATTGTTGTAATTCTATAGTTATTATTGGGTTTGATTGATTATGTCTCTCTCTATAGAATTTAGTGTGGGCACTTTGTCTCCTTTTTCATTCATTCCTGTTTTCTGAACACCCATTGCTGTCTATTATCATATAGTTAGCATTTATTGAGTTAATTATAAACATAACTCAAGTAGAGTCTATAAGAGCAAATTTGGAAAATAGTGAGGTGGAAATGATTAATGCCCCTGTCATATTGATTCCCTAACAGTGAATTCCTAAAATTATTTGCAAAGGTAATTATACTCATTTATATCCTGGACCTCCATGCCCAATACCAGGCCCTAGCAATCACTACTGGCTTTTTTCCTTTTCATTCTTGAAGTCAAATGCCATTACCTCTAACCTGCCTTGTTCTGCTGAATTAGAACTGACTTTGCATTGGCTTTTTTTTTTTTTTCTCCTAAGAAGCTGTACGAGTTGATTATCCAAAAGGTTTTTAAACTAGTATTTTGAGTTTCTGAATGAATTCCTGTTTCATATTTATCATATATATCTCATCTGAAGTTAATTTATAGACTATTTTTAAAATAAGTTTTACAGTGTGGAATTTTCTACCTCTGTCAAATTAAAACTCACAACATTGTTTTTTTGCTTTTTTTTATTTTTAAGTATTCCAGATTTTGGATTTCCAGATAAGAAATGCTTAACCTATACTTTACTAGGAATTTAAATGTTTAATTTAATAATATTTCAGAGGGAATAATAGCTGGAGTGACAAGTTTCACCTTCATAGAGAATTTACAATACAGATGTGCAGATTAGTAGTGAATTTTAATTCTATATTTCATGCCAATATTTATCTGTCTGCCTATCTATCTATCTATCTATCTATCTATCTATCATCTATCATCTGTCTATTCATTTATCATCTGCTTATCATGTTTGTCTCTCTATCATCTATCAATCATCTGCCTATCTATCTGTCTATCTACCATCTGTTTCTTTGTTTATCTACTCTCTGTCTGTCTATACCTATAATCTATCATCTGTCTGTCTATCCATTTATCATCTGTTTATCTATCATCTGTCTATCATCTATCGATCATCTGTCTATCATCTGTCTATAATCTACCATCTGTCTATCCATTTATCATCTGTTTATCATCATCTTTCTATTTGTGTGTGTCTGTCTATCTATCTATCTATCTATCTATCTATCTATCTATCTATCTATCTATCTATCTATCTTAGAAGTATGCACTCATGTATGAAAGCCTGAAAACAACCTTGGGTGCTATTCCTCAAGAGGTCATTTCTCAGGATTCTCAAAGATCCATCCATTTGTTGTTGTTGTTTTGTTTTTTTAATTTATTTATTATTTTATATGAAAGTACACTGTAGCTGTCTTTGGACACACCAGAAGAGGACATCACCATGTGGTTGCTGGGATTTGAACTCAGGACCTTAGGAAGAGCAGTCAGTGCTCTTAACTGCTGAGCCATCTCACCAGCCCTGTTGTTTTGTTTTTTGACAAGTTCTTACATAGCCCAGACTAGTTTTGAACTCCCTGTGTAGTAAAAGATGACCTTAAACTCTCCTCCTTCCCCCAAATCCTGGGATTGTGTTATGTACTCTACTGTGCTTGGTTTAATGTGGTGCTGAGGAGAGAGCCCAGACTTGTGGGATTGCTGGTCAAGCACTGTACCTACCCCATGGGCTAAACACTCACTTCTTCTCACTTTGTCTCTGTGTAGCCTAGTTATTTTAGATAATCAAATGTTAGGGTTTTGAGTGTTTATTTGTGTGTGTGTGTGTGTTTTTCTGGCCATAGTATTTGATACTGTTTCATAGATGTTATATACTTATGATAATTTATATATATTAAAGTCATGCAGAATATTTCAGTAAGAGTTTCTAAGCAGGGAATGGTAACATGTATCTCTAATCTGGAGGCTCAGAAAGAAGAATCTCAAGTTGAAGGTTAGCCCAGACTACTCTCTGTCTTTTAAGGTAGACTGAGCAAGACCCCCAACTAAGATAGAAGAGTAACTGAAGTCCTTGCAGTAGTGTGCATGCTTGTTATTCTAGCTAATGAGAATGGTGAGAAGACAGGAAGACTACAGTTTGAGACTAATTTGGGTAACCATCTCTCAAATACAATTGTTTTTTTAAAAATATTTATTTATTTATTATATATAAGTACACTGTAGCTGTCTTAAGACAGCCCAGAAGAGGGTATCAGATCTCATTATGGATGGTTGTGAGCCACCATATGGTTGCTGGGATTTGAACTCAGGACCTTTGGAAGAGCCGCTGAGCCATCTCTCTAGCCCTCAAATACAGTTTTTATTTTATTTTAATTTTTTAAAGATTTATTTATTGATTTTGTTTATATGAGTACACCACGCCAGAAGAGGGCATCAGATTACAGATGGTTGTGAGCCACCAGTGGTTGCTGGGAATTGAACTCAGATCCTCTGGATGAGCAATCAGTGCTCTTAACTGCTGAGCCATCTCTCCAGCCCCTCAAATACAGTTTTTTTTTGTTTGTTTGTTTTTGTTTTTGTTTTTGTTTTTGTTTTTGTTTTTGTTTTTTTTTGGTGTTTTCGAGACAGGGTTTCTCTGTGTAGTTCGGGCTGTCCTGGAACTCACTTTGTAGACCAGGCTGGCCTCGAACTCAGAAATCCACCTGCCTCTGCCTCCCAAGTGCTGGGATTAAAGGCGTGCGCCACCACCGCCCGGCACCTCAAATACAGTTTTTAAAAAACAGTTGGGGATGTGTCTCAGTGGCAGAGCACTTGCTCAGCACGTCTTAATCCCTAGACTAAAAAACTTCCCACTTTGTTAGAGATTTCTCATTTTATTATGGTTAAGGCTTTTTAAAATATTAACTTGTTGCCTGTAATTTTGAAAAACATGCTATCACCTTCCCAGGAGCTCAGCCTATACTCCAACCTCTCCTGGTTCCCTTTTCTCCATCTGACTTAGACCAGGATCAATGGCAACCACCCCCAACCCTGGAAAGCCAGGAGTTGCTGTCTACTCTCCAAAGGCCCCTCTCAGCTTCTCTTTGTTCCTCCCAGCTAGCTCGGCCAAGCTGCTACCTCCCTGGCTTCTCTGCCCACCTCTGCTCCTCAGATGAGACCCCGGCAGCTTTATTATCTTAGAACTTGCCAGATAGCATAACTGCTGGGTACAGAATCTCCTGCCCTAACCTTATCAGCTAGCCTGTAGCCACCACCAGCAGAGGCCACTGGTTCTAGCTTCCCCAAGATCTTACATGGCTGATTCGAGCTTCCAAAGCCTAGCTGAAATGACCTGTTCTTTCTTCCCCTGGGTATCTTTTTCCTTCTCCTGGGACCCGGAAGTCCCACCTGTTTCTTCTGTCCAGCAGTTGGCTCTAGCCCTTCCTTACTGACACAATCAAGAACCAGTTAGGGTTGCCTGTTTCCATTCTTTCTGCTGGCCCTCAGGGCTTCAGTCTTTTTCCCTCCCCTCAATGGATCAGCTTGCCCTCTCCCCCTTCTCTCGTATCCTGTCTATTTTCCTTCCCAGTTCCCTCCCTCCCTCCCCACTTGTGATTGCTTTCTTCTACCTCTCAAGTGAGATTGTGGTGTCCTCACTTGGGCACTTCAGCCTGTTAACCTTTTTGAATTCTGTGGACTGTATCTCAAGTATTCTTTACTTTTTTTTGGGGGGGGGTGCTAATATCCACTTATTAGTGAGTACATACCATGCATGTCCTTTTGGATCTGAGTTACCTCATTCAGGATGACATTTTCTAGTTCCATCCATTTGCCTGCAAAACTCAGGATGTCCTCATTCTTAATAGCTGAGTAAATGTAAATGAACCACATTTTCTGTATCCATTCTTCTGTCTTAGGACATCTGGGTTGTTTGCAGCTTCTAGCTATCACAAACAACACTGCTATGAACATAGTGGAACACGTGCCCCTGTGGCATGGTGGGGCATTTTTTTGGTATAGTCCCAAGAGTGGTATAGCTAGGTCTTCAGGAAGTTCAATTTCCAATTTTCTGAGGAACCTCCAGATTGATTTCCAAAAGGCAACCTCAGGAGATAGGAGGTTGGGGGACCCTCTAGAATGCGCCAGAAACCTCGGAGGTGAGACACTAACAGGACTAAAATGGAAGGACCTTAGATGAAATGCCTGACAGTAGGAAGAGGGAACTTATAGAGCCTACCAGCTCTGTCCAGCAGGAAGACAGGATATCAAATGAGGGAGAGGGGGGCCATCCCAGAGCCGTAACTCTGACCCATAATTGTTCCTGTCTGAAAAAATTACAGGAATGGAAGGAGAGGAGCCCGAGGAAAAGAAGGTCCAGTGACAGACTCAAAGTGGGATCCAGTGCAAGGAGAGGTCCCAAGTACTGACACTATTACTGAGGCTATGGAGCCCACAAAAAGGGACCTAGCATGACAGCATTCTGAATGACCCAACAAGCAGCTGAAAGAGTCAGATGCAGATATTTGCACCCAACCAATGAACAGAAACAGCTGACCCCTGCTATTGAATTAGGGAAGGCGGAATGAAGCTGAGGGCATCCCTGTAGGAGGACCAGCAGTCTCAACTAATCTGGACACCTGAGATCTCTCAAACACAGGACCACCAAACAAGCAGCATACACTAACTAGCTGATATGAGGCCCCAACACACATACAATAGAGGACTGCCTGGTCTGTGTTCATCCAGAGATGATGCAACTAACGCTCAAGAGACTGGAGGCCCCAGGGTGTTTAGAGGTCAAGTGGGGTGGGAGTAGGGACATCCATATGGAGACAGGGGGAGGGGAGGAGGTATGGGATGTGGAACAGTTGGAGGGTGGACAGGGGTTGGCAGGGTGGGGAATAAGATATAGAGTGTATAAAAATAATAATAAAAAAATTCTTGCAAAAAAAAAAAAAGAACCAAGTAGGGAATCAGCACCTTTCCCTACATTAACTTATAGTAGTACATGCTCATTTTATTATAGATTTTATAAAGATATATTTTTAGGGGAATTTTCTAATGAAAACAAAGAAGGAAATCATAAGTATGTATTTTATAACTATAAATTTCATTTTGAAACCCACAAATGTCTTATGCTTTTCAGGTTATAAAAGAACAGGAACAGTACATTGCTACCCAGTACAAGGAGGTCATTGATTTGGGCCAAGAACTGAGGCTAACTCAGGAGCAAATGCAGAACACTCATTCAGAACTGGTAGAGGCTCGTCGCCAAGACGTACAAGCACAGAGAGAAATAGAAAGGCTTGCTGGTGAGCTGGAGGATGTAAGGCAACTCTCTAAAGAGAAGGTAAACTTATTCTAAATGATTTTGTATTTTGTTTTAAATTTTAATTCCTTTTTAAAAGAAGGCAGTTAGGCAGATAATAATGCCCATCATTAAGCCACCAGTACTTAACCTTTTTATTTTGTACTGTGTTGTACTATAGTGTGAATGTATTTTTTTCAATTACGTGTTTACTCTCATATGTGGACTCTTGGAGAAGAAGAGATGCATAGGGAAGAAGGGGTGCCTGGGTAAGGGAAGTAGAAGCAAGAGAGTGTGATTAATGTGGGTGGGTTTGACACAACTATACATGATAGAAATGGTTTGCATGTAAGCTATTTTGACATTTCAGTAATTCAAAGACTTTTCATAACTCTGTACTTTAACATTACTGTGGTGGTTCGAATATGCTTGGCCCCGCTAATGGCACTAATAGGAGGTGTGGCCTTGGAGTAGGTGTGGTGTCATTGGAGGAAATATGTCACTGTGGGCATGGGCTTTGGCACCCTCCTCCTAGCTGCCCGGAAGTCAGTCTTCTCCTGGCTGCCTTTGATCAAAATGGAGAACTAACTCTCAGATCCTTCTCTACCATCATGCTACATGTTGTTATGCTTATTGCTATGATAACAATGGACTAAAACTGAAACTGCTCCAATTAAATGTTGTCCTTTATAAGAATGGCCTTGTCATGGTGTTGCTTCACAAAATAAAGCCCAAACTAAGACAAATACCACAATGGCAATAAAATAGAACTATATATTTGATATAATTAATTACTCTGTAGTAAACCATCATGATTAACTTTTTCATGAAAAGTGTTTTCTAGTTCCCACTACAGTTGTCTCAGATACTTTGCAGTTGCTGTGGAGATATATCATGATGTGTTTCATGTCACCAGACTATCCACTTCAAAATGGTTAAAATAGTAGAATTGGGTGTAATAGTCTACATTTGTAATCCCAGAACATAGTCAGCCAAAGAAGAGGAAGCTCTAGTTTGAGGCTAACCTGGACTACATTGTGAGATACTATTTAAAAAATAGTCACTTTTATGTTATGTACATATTGCTACAAATTTTAAATAAGTTAATAGTATTGTCCTTATGTTTTAAATTCTTTCTAATATAATATTTTATAATAAAGACCCTTCAAAAATGAACTCTGACCACACTAGTTTTCAATAAATTGAGTTGTGTAACACTTTAGATGTTCAAGTGTTCAAGAGCCATCTTCTAAATTAAAAACTGTCAAAATTTCTCACTTTTATAAAAATTTCATTTCAGAAGCTTTGTGATGGTAAAGTACTAATAAAAATGTATTTTCTCAGAAATACATTTAGCAACTTGATTAAAGAGAATTTAGATTGATTTACTTTTTTAATTACTTAGACCTCGAGGAAATTTTTTATTTTTATTCTGGAAGTTGTTTTTTTTGTTTTTTGTTTTTTGTTTTTTGTTTTCTTTTTTACTTAATAAGTTATCATATAGTAAAAACAATTTTACCTTTAGTTTTTGTTAGGCTTGGCTGTATTTTATTCATATTTCTGGATTATTAGAGCAGTTAAGAATATGTAGGAAAAGTTATTAGCAATATAACAGATATTGGGATGTTTACCTAAAAAAGGGAAGATGTCTACTTTTATATCATTTGTGTTCCTTGTTGGTAATGTCTGAGTTTATTATAATTGCTTTTATTTGATCAACTAAGATCACTTAGTTTCAAAGTGAGTTTAAATGGAAGATTACTTAAAATGCAAGTTTTAAAATATTACATTTCAATCCCAAACTAATTATAGATTCATGTTTATCTTTTGGTTTTGGTCAAACCTGGATTTTTTATGAATAATCTAATTAGAGTTTTATTTAGTCTTTTTACATAAGTCATACTTGTAACTCTTCAGCTCACATGAATGGCCAGACCCCGCCTTTGAGGACCTCCAACCACCAGATTGAACCCATGGAACACCCATTGCCCTAAGGACTGACCCGCCCTGCCACCCAGAGTACAATGCTCAAATTCTGGTCTTGGAGTCCTACTAATCCCCACCTCGGAAGTCTTTACCCTGGAGAGCTGTTCGCATTCCCATGCCCATCATTAAGGTCACACAGACTGTCTCTGCTCAGTCCTCTGCTGCTTCTCCCCCAAGCAGAAGCAACCACTCTCCTGGGTATTTTCCTCCCAGTAAATCTGTTACGTGAGGTTTGCTGTGTGTTGTGACTATGGTATTCCTTGGCTCCCAGCTGCTAGGATTCCTTTCTCCTCAGAACTATAACACAGTACCCATAGTTCATCCTCTAGTTATTTTAGTTTTTTCAATTAGAGGGAGAATTAAAATAATAGAATATCTGGTTTTATTGTTATTGTTGGGGCAATGTATGTATCACATCTCAGGTAGTTTTTATTAGTTTTGACTGGTTCTGATTGGGTAGCAGATGTTTATGACTCTTGTTAAATTGTTTCAAAACTTAGTTCTTACTTTAAAATATTTCCATCCATATTTCATTAATGTTTCTTCTTATCCATGAGAAATGCACATTTCAAAGACCTTTAATAAATGTATGCTGACTTCTACACACACAAACTGTACTCCTTGAGATAAGCACTTCTGGGCCATTATTAAGTCAAAAGAGGGTTCCTGGAACACAGTTATTATGGTAGTAGCTGTACTGGACAAACGGATGCTTCATGCTGTGGTGGACTGAGCAAGACATACAAGATTTCATCATGCTATTCAGAATAGCCCACAATTTTAAAACTATAAATTGTTTATTTCTGTAATTTCACTTTTATCATCTTTGGACTGTGTTTGATTGCAGGTTGCTGAAACTATAGAAAGTAAACAACAGAGAACAAACCTTTTTTACTCAAGGGCACCACAAATTGTACTTCATGGGGGGAAAAGGGCACAAAGTTGAGTGGGAGGAGAGATCCTTGGTCCTATGAAGGTTCAATAGATGCCCTGATGTGGGGAATTGAGGATGGGGAGGTGGGAGTGGGTGGATGGGTAGAGGAACACCCTCATAGAAGGGTTTACTGCATGTAGTAAAGTCTTATAATTAAAATATAACCACAACTTGCATTGACTAACATAAGTAGGTTTGAGATATGGCTCAGCAGTTAAGAGCACTGCCTACTTGGCTGTTCTTTAGAGGTCCTGGCTCTAATTTCTAGCATCTACATGGTTGCTAAAAACTGTCTGTCTAACAACTTTCTGTAGCTCTGGTTCCAGGGGATTCAACACCCTGTTTTGGTGTATGTGGGTACCAGGCACACAAATTGTGCATATGTGTATGTGTATGTATGTATATATGTATGTATGAACGTGTGTGTGTGTGTGTGTGTGTGTGTGTGTAAGAATATTCAGAAAAAAAAACTCCTACAGATTTTTAAAAAATACAAATCATTCTTGTAAAAGCAAATAATTTATATGGTGAGAAAAAAAATGCACAGACACACCTGAGAGCAGGTTCTTATCTGCCAAAGTGGTGATAATTGTTTGCCAAAGTTGAGCATTTTATGGTTTTTTTGTTTCAAGAAAGGATTGGCGTATATGTAGAATATAATGTACTTTTTTTGGTCATCTCTGAAATGTGTATATTCAAAAGTGTACTGTATAATAAGCATGTGTTTTTACATAAAGATTAGCTTGCTTCCATTAAGGCACTGAGCTGATTTAGCTGTGATAAACTAAGTAAGCTACCTACATTACTTTTATTTAATGTGTCATTTTTAAGGAAGCTCATGGAAATCGTTTGGCTGAAGAACTAGGGGCTTCTCAAGTACGTGAAGCTCATTTAGAAGCAAGAATGCAAGCAGAAATAAAGAAATTATCCTCAGAAGTAGAATCTCTGAAAGAAGCTTATCATATGGAGGTAAAAAAAATTAAATTTGTGTCAGTTGCCCCCACTAAGATGGATTGACTTACTAGGATGAAAGCGTGAGTCTAGTTTTTGAATTGTTCATTGTGATCTTTAATGCAATTATAATGTGGCTGTAATACATTGTAATCTTCATTTTAAGCTAAATACATTCCCTACCTTTAATGTTCTTGAACTTTAAAGGCTGTTGTGCTCTGGAGTTAAAAGGTCTAGATCCTGAGGCAGGCATGCTGAATCCAAGTTCTGTTTAGTAACTGAATAATTGAATAAGTTATCTAACCTCTCCAAGATCTATATAATGATTATATTTATCTCATAGGACTGTCATAAGGAATCAATTAGTTATTATGTGTGAAGTTCTGAGATTAGAGTCTGACTTATTATTATTGATTATAGAACTTGTGAAAAACAAATTGGAAATATTTATTATAGACAAACCATTTTATGTGATGTGAAAATATAGTACAGTACTTGGTAATTTCTAACATCTGTTCTGATAGAGAAGCAACACTAGAGCAATTATGTCAGTATATTCTGAACCTTTATTCAAATGAACAGAACTAATTAGAATATTTTTCTTTCTTTTAAAATATTTGAAAATATTACCCAAAATTGTTGTATAAGTTTTAAATAATATTGAGTTTGGTGCTAAGAAAGGATTTTTTTTTTCTGGAAAGCAAAGGCTAAAGAGGCATTTGTATTACACCTTTTCTCCTTGGAACATTGTTTCACATGTAGCTCTGGCTTTTGTGGAATGCTTTATGGAAACCAGGCAGGCCTCAAACTCACCTGCCTCTGCCTCACCAACATTGTGACCCAGTGCCAGAGAAGTCCCCCTATCTCTATTTTCTTTCTTTTCTTTTTATTTCTTCTTCTTTTTTATGCTTTTGTTATTTGCTTGTTTGGGTTTTTTTTTTTTTTTTTGCTGTTTGTTTTGGTTTTTCTTTTTTGAGACAGAGCTTCTCTATATATGCCCTGACTGTCCTGAAACTCACTATGTAGACTAGGCTGTTCTAGAACTTGAAGAAACCCACCTGCCTTGCCAGGATTAAAGACATGTACTACCATACCCAACTAAGAGAATATTTTCTTTATATTACATGTACAGTCATTTCTCATATTTCTCCAGTTGTCTCAAAAATTTCTCTAAATTTATTTATATAAATCTGAATCCAGGTATGATGTATAGCTAATTATTAAGTGAATGTAAGTGTGTGTTCCTTTCTTTTCTTCCTTGAGTATTGCATTTAGTGTGAAATCAGATGTTTATAGCTGTACATTTTAGTATCTTTTGAGGAAAAATAATAGAAGCAGGTATTAGAATGTTGTTGAAAATAACTCCATCCTATTTTCTTTTTATAATTTTGGAATTATAAAGATGATTTCACATCAAGAGAACCATACAAAGTGGAAGATTTCTGCTGACTCTCAAAAGACTTCTGTCCAACAACTAAATGAACAACTAGAGAAAGCAAAACAGGAATTAGAAGAAGCTCAAGATACTGTGAGCAATTTGCATCAACAAGTTCAAGACAGGAATGAAGTCATTGAGGCTGCAAATGAAGCACTACTTATTAAAGTAGGTAAACAGATAAAAGTAATGAAATATGTTTGTGAAAACATGGATTTACAGGCTGAGCAGTGGTGGTACATTCCTTTAATCCCAGCATTTGGGAGGCAGAAGTAGACGGATTTCTGAATTCAAGGCCAGCCTGGTCTACAGAGTGAGTTCCAGGACAGCCAGGGCTACACAGAGAAATCCTGTCTCGAAAAACCAAAAAAAAAAAAAAAAAACCCAGAAAAAATGTTTTTTCCTTTTCTCATATATAGAGGTCTGCATGACAGATTATTGACAAAATAAAATACATCTTTTTTAGAAAAAAATATGAAACATAATTAATATCTTTTTTTTGGGGGGGGGGTTTTCGAGACAGGGTTTCTCTCTGTAGTCCTGGAACTCACTCTGTAGAACAGGCTGGCCTTGAACTCAGAAATCCACCTGCCTCTGCCTCCCAAGTGCTGGGATTACAGGCGTGCGCCACCACGCCCGGCAGGAATCAAGAATTTTATTTTATTTTTTTGTTTTGTTTTTTGTTGTCTTTTTTCCTTTTTTTTTATTAGATATATTCTTTATTTACATTTCAAATGATTTCCTCTTTCCTGGTTCCCCCCTAACCGAAAGTCCGATAAGCCCTCTCCCCTGCCCTCTGTTCCCCAATCAACCCCCTCCTGCTTCCCTGTCCTGGTATTCCCCTACACTGCTGCACCGAGCCCTTCCAGGACCAGGGGCCTCTCCTTCCTTCCTTCTTGGGCATCATTTGATATGTGAATTGTGTCGAGTATTCCGAATTTCTGTGATAATATCCACTACCTGATGTGCCATAAAAAACAGTTGAAGCTCTTTCAAAATCAATAAAGCTACCTTGAAAATTATGAAGTAAAAATATGATTGTATTTAGAACTTTTTTTAACTGGATTTAAATGTGTATGGTTTTTAAATGGCTTAGGCTGTGTGTTCATCGTTTTGATTATAACAGTTTGTATGGAGTTTGAAATTAACAGTATGGGTGCAGCTGGGTGTGGTGGCGCACACCTGTAATCCCAGTACTTGGGAGGCAAAGGCAGGCGGATTTCTGAGTTCCAGGACAGCCAGGACTACACAGACAAACCCTGTCTCGAAAAACAAAAACAAAAAAAAAACCAAAAAACAAACAAACAGCCGGGCAGTGGTGGCGCACGCCTGTAATCCCAGCACTTGGGAGGCAGAGGCAGGTGGATTTCTGAGTTCGAGGCCAGCCTGGTCTACAGAGTGAGTTCCAGGACAGCCAAGGCTACACAGAGAAACCCTGTCTCGAAAAACCAAAAACAAAAAACAAAAAAACAAAAAAACCAGTATGGGTGCATAAATCCTCATTTACAACTGCTAATATATAAGGTAAAGTTATCAGTGAAGACCTTTAAAAAGAACAGAGTGGTAAGATAGAAGTCATTGAAAAAGAAATAAAATCAACTAATACCTTCTCCATATTTCCAGTTTTGTGCTTAATTTAGTAACTCTTTCAGTAATACAGTTTACTTTCATATTACTTTTATATACATGTGAATAGATATAATCTAAAATTATATATAGGAGCTGGTAATATAGGTGGCTGAGTTTGTGTTTAACATCCAGGATGCTCTGGATTCAGTCTTTTGCATTAATAGAGTATTTAGGCTAAGCACTGTGTTTGTGTATGTATGTTAAGAATGAACAGCCGGTGGTGGTGGCGCACGCCTTTAATCCCATCACTTGGGAGGCAGAGGCAGGCGGATTTCTGAGTTCAAGGCCAGTCTGGTCTACAGAGTGAGTTCCAGGACAGCCAGAGCTACACAGAGAGACCCTGTCTCGAAAAACCAAAAAAAAAAAAAAAAAAAAAAAAAAAAAAGAAAAGAAAAGAAAAGAAAAGAAAAGAAAAAAGAAAAAAAAAAAGAATGAACACACTGTTGTTTGGCTCTGGGTCTCTTCATCTGTTTCCATCAGATGAAGTCTCTCTGATGACTATTAGGCTAGACACCAATTTATGAGTATAGCAGAATATCAGTAGGAATTTCATTGACTTTTTTGTTGGTTTTTTGGTGGTGGTGGTGGTAGTGTTTTTTTGTTGGTTTGTTTTTGTTTTGTTTTTTTGTTTGTTTTTGTTTTTGTTTTGCCATTTTTGGTTCTATCCTAGGTCTCTGGGCTATCTAGCCTCTAGGTCCTGACCTTCCAAGTAGTGTAAGGGTTGGGCTCCCTCTCATGGCCTGGGTCTCAAGATGGACCAGTTCCCACTTCCACATGTTCTTGCCACATTTACCCCAGCACATCTTGTATGCAGGACAAATTGTAGGTCAAAGGTTTTATGGCTGAATTGATATCCCAATCCTTCCAATGGAAGTCTTGCCTAGTTATAGGATCTGGCCATTTCAGGCTCCATATCCCCCCCATTGCTAGAAGTCTTAGCTAGGGTCACCTGTATAGATTTCTAGGAGTTTCTATTGCCCTAGGTTTCTAGCTTGTCCCAGAAATGTTCCCTCTCCAGATACCATTTCTCTCTCTTGGTACTCTCTCCCTCCTTCCTTTCCCCACCTGATCCCTTGTGTTCCCATCCCCATCCTCCAATCCAGACCCCTCCAACCTACAGCCACCCGAAATATCTATTCTATTTCCCCTTAACAGTGATATTCATGCATCCTCCACCCCACCCGACGCCCGGGCCTTGAACCCTCCTTGTTACTTAGCCTCTCTAAGGATTGCAGCATGATTATCCTTTACTTTAAGGTTAATAATCTAGGTATGAGTGAGTTCATACCATATTTCTCTTTCTGGGTTTAAGTTATCTCATTTAGGATGAACTTTTCTAATTCTACCCACTTGCCTGCAAATTTCACGATGTCATTGTTTTTTGCTCTGAGTAATAATAGTCCATTGTGTAAATATACCACTTTACATTTCTCTCTCTCTCTCTCTTTTTTTTTTTTTTTTTTTTTTGGTTTTTTGAGACAGGGTTTCTCTGTGTAGCCCTGGCTGTCCTGGAACTCACTCTGTAGATCAGGCTAGCCTCGAACTCAGAAATCCATCTGCCTCTGCCTCCCAAGTGCTGGGATTAAAGGCATACACCACCACCGCCCGGCTCCACTTTACATTTCTTTTAGTTTTCTTTATCCACTCTTCAAGTGAAGGACATCTAAATGTTTCCAGTTTCTGGCAGTTACAAATAAAGCTGCTGTGAACATAGTTGAGGAAGTGTCCTTGTGGTAGTATGGAGTGTGCTTTGGGTATATGCCGAAGAGTACAGATCTTGAGGTGGATATTGAAGTCTGTCGATTCCCAATTTTCAAGAGAACTGCCATATTGATTTTCAAAGTGGCATTACAAGTTTACATTGCCACCAGCAAATGAGGAGTGACGTGTTGCCTTGTTCCACATCCTCGCCAGCATAAACTGCCATTTGTCTTTTTAATCTTTGCCATTCTGACAGGTGTAAGATAGACTCTCAGAGTTATTTTGATTTGTATTTCTCTGGTAGCTAATGACATTGAACATTTCTTTAACTGTTTCTTAGCCATTTGAGATTCTTCAGTTGATAATTTTCTGTTTAGATCTGTACTCCATTTTTCAATTAGATTATTTGGGTTTTTGCTATCTAATTTCTTGAGTTCTTTATATATTTTGGATATTAGTCCTCAATCAGTTTAGGAGTTGATAAAAAATATTTTCCTATTCCAAAGACTGTACTTTGTCAAATTAACAGTGTCCTTCACCCTACAGAAGCTTTTTGGTTTCATAAGTCCCATTTATTAGTTGCTGATCTTAGTGCCTGGATATTGGTGTTCTGTTCAGGAAGTCATCTCCTGTACCTATGAGTTCAAGACTATCCCCACTTTCTCTTCTATGAGGTTCAGTGTATCCGGCTTTATGTTGAGATCTTTGATCCACTTATGCAGGGTGGTAAGTGTGTATTTATTTGCATTCTTTTACATGCCTACATCCAGTTAGACCAGCATCATTTGTTAAAGATGCTTTCTTTTTTCCATTGTATAATTTTGGCTTCTTTGTAAAAACTCAAGTGTCCAAGGTGTGTGGACTTACATCAGGGACTTTGTTTGATTCTACTGATCAACCTGTTTGTTCATATATGAATACCATGCAGTTTTTATTACTGTTGCTCTATTGTACAACTTGAAATCAGCCAAACATTAGGAGGAGCTTGGAGAATCCTGTGCAAGAGGGGGGCGGAATGATTGTAGGAACCAGAGGGGTAAAGGACACTACAAGAAAACCCACAGAATCAACTAACCTGGGCTCATAGGGGCTCACAGAGACTGAACCACTAACCAGGGAGCCTCTATGAAACTCACCTAGGCCCTCTACACATAATCTAATAGTTGTGTAGCTTGGTCCTCTTGTGGGACTCCCAAGAGTGGGAGCAGGTGTTGTCTCTGACTCTGTTGTCTGCCTTTGGGACCCTTTCCTCCTACTGCATTGCCTTGTCCAATCTGAATAAAAGAGGAAGTGACTAGACTTATGAATGAACTTAATATTGGTACTTTTATTAAGATAATATTCCTACTGCTTGGAGTCAGTGATAACCAGCATGTATGCCATCCTAGGTTGAACCCCTGGTCAAGGCAAACCAATATATATGTTTATACCTATGTGTACACACACACTTTTTTTCTGGTGTTCTTGAAGCTTATAAACTCACATAAGTTCCTCCTCCCCGCCACCGCCCTGTTCCATCGGATGTGGTAGACCTGTGCCACTTCTGACACAGGGAGGATCCTATTTCCTGATACTCTCTAGAGAACTGACAGGAGCAGGGCATTTGGTAAGAATCACCTCCCACCCCTAGAGGCTTTTGAAATTGAAATTACTACCAGGTATAATGATGCATTTTTATAATTCCATCATACTAAGAACTGAGGAGGAGAGTCCGTCCCAAGTTTGAGGCGAGGTTAGGTTAGATTACAAAACATGCTGCCTCTGACTCTCCAAAAATATTATGTTCTTAGGTCTTGTGGTTTTTCAGTATATATCTTAAAAGTTTCTTTTCCAAAATAATTCTTGTTTAGGAAAGCTTTCTTAAAATAAGGACATAAGCACAGATTAACTGGTGACTTGAATGAAAATGTCCCACTTTGGTTCATGTTTGAATACTTGGTCCCTAGTTTATGGAACTGTTTGGGAAGGATTAGGAGGTGTGGCCTTGTTAGAGGAGTTGTATCATTGGTGGTGAGCTTTACTTTTTCAAAATCTCAGGCCATTTTCAGTTAAATTTTTCTTTCTGCCTCCTACGTATGAATCCAGATATAAGCTGATACTCTAGCACCCTGCCTATCTACTGTTGTGCTCTACACCATGATTGTTCTAGACTTACCTTCTGAAACTCTAAGCTCCCATTAAATCCTTCCTTCTATAAAATGTCTTGGTCATGGTATTGTGTCACAGCAGTGGAAAAGTAGCTAAAGCAATAGTTTATGCCAGGGAGTGCTGTTGCTGTAACAGTCCTAAAAATGCTGGTGATTTGTTTGTTTGTTTGTTTGTTTGTTTGTTTGTTTTAAGAAACGTTGAAGCGCCGGGTGGCGTGGTGGCGCACGCCTGTTATCCCAGCACTTGGGAGGCAGAGGCAGGCGGATTTCTGAGTTCAAGGCCAGCCTGGTCTACAGAGTGAGTTCCAGGACAGCCAGGACAACACAGAGAAACCCTGTCTCAAAAAACAAAACAAACAAAACAAAAACAAAAAAAGAAACGTTGAAGAATTTTAAACTTTGGACTGGAAAAGTGGTTGAGCCTTATAAGCAGAGTTTAATATATTACCCTAGTTTGAGCTTGAAAAACAGTAGTACTGATAGCTTTGTGGACTGTGGAGGCCCAATTCAAGAGGTTTGTTTCAAAGTGAAATAATATTAGCAATTGGGCTAGAGATCATTTTTGTGATATTTTGGCAAAGAATGTGGCTCCTTTTTGCTCTTGTCCAAAAAAATCTATCTGATGCTAAATTGAAGAGTTTGAAACTAATTTTGTTGGCAGAGATTTCTTTTCTTTTTTCTTTTCTTTTCTTTTCTTTTCTTTTCTCTTTTCTCTTTATTTATTTATTTGTTTGTTTGTTTGTTTGTTGGTTGGTTGGTTTATTGAGACAGGGTTTCCCTGTGTAGTCCTGGCTGTCCTGGAACTCACTTTGTAGACCAGGCTGGCCTTGAACTCAGAAATCCACCTGCCTCTGCCTCCCAAGTGCTGGAATTAAAAGTGTGCGCCACCACAGCCCAGCCAAGATTTCAAGACAACCAAATGTTGACTTTGTCATGTCGTTTATTAGTGACCCCTCTTAATGCTTATCCACAAGAACAAGAATAATGTAGTTTGAAGAGAAAATGAGCACCAGGATATTTAATGTTGGACCCAAAGTTTATACTGAAAGACATAAGAAATAAAGGGATTGTTGCCTTGAGGGGAAACACTACCCAGATAACCCAGCAACTTGTGAAAGGGCTTAGGAATTATGTTTTTAATGAGCAATAACAAATCAAAGCTTATGCAAATAGAATTGAAGGAGAGAGCCAGCTTCAGCCATATGGTCTGACTGTAGAGTCATGAATAATACAGGAATAAAGTAGTTATGGAATCTCCCTCCATGTTAAGGAAACCTCAGAGGCTAGCATGTGGCATGAGAATCCTTGCTTGGAGCTTGGGTAAAACAATTCTTTGCCTGAAACTGTGAAAGTGAAGCCAGGATTGTATTGGAGACACTAAGATGATGAAGGTACTAGAGTAGAGGGATGACTGTCAGGAAGAAGTGCAGCAGGGACTGAAACCAATCCAGTACAGGGAACTGAGTTGCAGTCAGCAAAGATGTTAAGAGTGAAGCCATCTAAGCCTTTTGACAGGATTTAGAGTCTGCCCTGTTAGATTTTGACCTTCCTTTGGTCCAGTATTTCCTCAGTGTGCCCTCATTCATCCCTTTTAGAATGGTAACGTATTTTCTGTGCCATTGTATATTAGAAGTATAATTTGCTTTTTGATTTTATAGGGAGTGCAATTAAGAGATTGCCTTTAGTTTCAGAAGAGACTTTCAGCTTTAAAACTGTTGAGACTATGAGGTCTTTTGAAGTTTGACTTTTGCATTGTGATATGGCCATAGGCCTTTGGGGACCAGGAAGTAGAGTGCAGTGGTTTGAATGAGAATGGTCCATATAGGCTCATATGTTTGAATGTTTAGTTCCAGGTTAGTGGAACTGTTGGGAAGGATTAAGAGATGTGGCCATTTTGGAGGAAATATGTCAGTGGGGTTGGGCTCTGAGGTTTCAAAAGTCCATGCAATTTCCTATTAGCTCTCATTTCTTTGCCTCCTACTTGTGGAACAGATGTAAGTTCTTAGCTACTTCTTCAGTACCTGTCTGCCTGCCTGCCTGTGGTTATCCTTTCCTACCATGATGATGATGGATCCATTGAATGCTTTCTTTAAACTGCCTTGGTCATGGTGCTTTGTCACAGCAATAGAAAAATGACTAAGGAAATAACCAATATGTACTTTTCCTATTATAAATTCTATTTGTTTTCTTTCTTTTTGTTGTTGTAGTTTTGTTTTGTTTTGTTTTGTTTTGTTTTTGTTTTTTGTTTTTTGAGACAGGGTTTCTCTGTGTAGTCCTGGTTGCCCTGGAACTCACTCTGTAGACCAGGCTGGCCTTGAACTCAGAAATCCACCTGCCTCTGCCTCCCAAGTGCTGGGATTACAGGCGTGTGCCACCACACCCGGCTTCTATTATAAATTCTAAAAGGAGTCCTTTTATATATGTCCATGTTAGATTAAGGAAAAAATAATTCACCACTATACTTTCCCAGATAAACTTATAGGTATAAGATTGAAATTTTTAACATTTAAATATTCTCTAAGGAAAATCCAGATTTCATGAAATTCCGTAATATGTTGGGAGCAGTTTTGAAATAAAAATATTTAATTTTCACAAAATGCAATTATCTGTAGTAGAAGAAGGTTCGAACAAAGCTTGTAAAATTCTTAAGAACTATTATTTTAGGCTCAGTGCAGCAGTGTAGGGGAATACCAGGACAGGGAACAGGGGGAGGGAAGAGGGCTTATGGGACTTTAGGGGAGGGGGGATCCAGGAAAGGGAAAATCACTTGAAATGTAAATAAAGAATACATCGAATAAAAAGAAAATGCAAAAAAAAAGCTCCCATATTCCGGACAGGGAGGGGATAACAACTGGACTGTAAAAAAAATAAATAAATAAAAGCAATTTTTAAAAAATACTTCCCATACTGAGACAAAGGCTAACAAGATGACTTCTAAGAGTTTATGATTTTATAAGTAGCTTATTAAACAGAAAAATATTGAGTATGCACTATGTACCAATTTTTCTACAGGAATCAGAATTAAACAGATTGCAAGCCAAAATTTCTGGACATGAAAAGGCAGAAGACATCAAGTTTCTACCAGCTCCATTTACAACTCTAACAGAAATTATACCTGATAGTCAAGATCCAAAGGTTGCCAAACATCCTCAGATATCACTTTTCAAATGCAGAAAACTACGTCGCTCTATTAGTGCCAGTGACCTTAGTTTCAAAAGTCATGGTAATGATGATCTCTCTGAAGAACTGCTACAGGACTTAAAGAAAATGCAATTAGAGCAGACTTCGGTGATAGAAAGTGTTCATAAAGAGCTACCTTTAACCCATTCAGAGTCATTTAAGCCTCTCCCATATAACCTAGAAGATGATAGTTCTGAAGGTAATGACTTCAGTACTCTTAGTGGAATGCTGAGATACATAAACAAAGAAGTGAGACTGCTGAAAAAGTCTTCTCTGCAAACAGCTACTAGTTTAAGTCAGGTATGTATTTTACATATTACCAGATAAATTAACTTGTTGTATAATTATAATCTCAACACTGAGGAGACAGAAACAAGAAGATCATAAGTTGGATATCCTCACCCCCTCCCCTGAAAATTAATATTTTTTATTCAGTGAATATAATTTTATTACTTTTGGGGGAAAAATCCTATATAGATTGACTTTCCCTTATCCAAATGTTTGGGACCAGAAGTTTCAGACTTCTTCAAATTGGGATTTTGCATAGTAGCTTGGAGATTGTTCTAGTCAGGGTTTCTTTTCTTGTACAAAATATAACATAGAGCCGGGCGGGGTGGCGCACGCCTGTAATCCCAGCACTTGGGAGGCAGAGGCAGGCGGATTTCTGAGTTCGAGGCCAGCCTGGTCTACAGAGTGAGTTCCAGGATGGCCAGGGCTACACAGAGAAACCCTGTCTCAAAAATCCAAAAAAAAAAAAAAAAAAAAAAAAAACCAACCCCCCCCAAAAAAAATATATATATATAACATAGAAGGGAGGAAAGGATTTATTCAGCTTATACTTCCACATTGCTGTTCATCACCAAAGGAAGTTAGGGCAGGAACTCACACAGGTTAGGAACTTGGAGGCAGGAGTAGATGCAGAAGCCATGGGTTAATGCTGCTTACTGGCTTGCTTCCCCTAGCTTGATTAGCCTGCTTTCTTATAGAACCCAAGACTACTAGCCCAGGGGTAGCACCACCCACAATGGGCCCTCCCACCTTGATCACTAATTGAGAAAATGCTTTACAGCTGAATCTCAGGGAGGCATTTCCTCAAGGGAGGCTCCTTTCTCTGTGATAATTCCAAGTTGTGTCAAATTGACACACAAAACCAGCCAGTACAGAGATATTATAAACAATTCAGTTTCTGAAACTGAAGTTTAAAATTTAGATATTATCAGCATATAGATGACATTTAAAGCCATAACACTGGATTATACCAGTGAAATAAACTGAAACAGAAACAATCATTCCTGAAGTGTTTTCCTTTAATCATTCAAGAAATTGAAGAACAAGGATGGGAAATGTAGTTCAATTGGTAAAGTGTATGCCTACTATGCCTGATGTTCCAGGTTCACCCTTCTGTAAACTTCTAAAGGATTAGAAGTTTATAGTTGAGTAACTTCTAGGCAATACTGAGCTACATGAGATATTGTCTCAAAAATAAACAAACAAAAAACAAAATAATGAACAACAAACCAAACAAACAAAGACAACTTTTTTGAAAGAAGCAAGGTAGATCTCTGAGTTCTAGACCAGACAAAACTATACAGTGAGACCCCATCTGAGGGAGAGAGAGAGAAGGGAGGGAGGGAGGGAGGGAGGGGAGAGGGGGAGTGATGGGAGCAGGGTAGGGATAGAGACTGAAGATTTTTAATAGTTAACTGAAAAACATTTTAAGAAATAGAAAAAAATAAGAGAACATAACAGTTCACAAGCCATGCTAAATACAAAACATGAGGTCAGTTGTGCCTTGTCGCTAAGTAAAGCAAAGAGCAATTTTGACTGCCAAGTGTGTTAATATGGAGGCTGTCAATGGCCTCTGCAACAACCTGTGAGTGAGAATAGGTGTGAAAGCTTTGTAAAGAGAGGAAACACCAAGATTTTGATAAAATGCAAACTTTTGAAAAACAGGAAAGAAGTAAGGCAGTACTAAAAGGGTGGTCTTTTGTTGTTTTTTTATTAAGAGATAAAAATTTTGTGACTTGATAGGAATAATCCAGTAGACATGGAAAAATGGTAATTTAGCCCAGAGAACAGAATGAGAAACATATTCAAGTAGACTTAAAATGAGATTATAGAAAAGCAGAAGAGTTGGTCTTGTGTAAAAGACACAGGAGCATAGTTCATTTACCTCAGTGAAAAGGAAGACTATATATAAAGAAATTAAATAGCATTATATGAGAAGACACAAATGGAGAGGAAGGTTTTTGTTGGGATAGAAGTTTATTGTCTGTGAAAAAATAAACAAGGTTATTATATAGGTCAGGGTAAGGTAATAGATATTTGGTGTTCTTTGTTGATTTGGTTTGGGTTGGGTTTTTAGTATATTTGGGTTTTTGTTTTTGTTTGTTTGTTTGTTTGTTTTACAGTTTCCGTATGCAAGCCCTGGCTAGCCTCCAACTCACAGAGATCCACCTACTTCTACCTCTTCAATGCTAAGATTAAAGGCATACAAATTAAAGCAGACAAAGGTATTAGAGGTTTAAGAGCAAGAAAACTAGCAGGCCTTTAATCCCAGCAGGGAGCAAGAGGCAGGTGGATCCCTGAGTTCAAGGCTAGCCTGGTTTACAGAATGAGTTCCAAGAGAGCCAGAGTTATAAAGAGAAACACTGTCTCTGGAAAGAAGAAATAAGAAAAGTACATGAAGTAGTTAATTCAGAAGTAGAGAAGTACAAACATACCACCTGCCAGGGAGTTCAGTAAACTCAGTAGACGGACAGCCATGTAAAATGTAGATCACCTGGTATTATCTACCAGGAAGCTTACTAAGAACCTTTAGGCGCTTATTAAATATTACTCATATCCATCCTATTTCCAAAACTGGTAGTAAGTAGTTCACAAATTTAATTATAAGAAGTGACAGAACTAGCTAAAGGGAAAACAAAGATAGAAAAAAAAAAAAAAAGATAAAGCAAGAGAACAAGAAGACAGGAACATGAACATATAGGCAATGTCAAATTCAAGGCATGGTGAGATTTGACCTGTACTTTAAAACTTCAGTCTTCCCTCTGTCTTTCTTCTTTTCTATGTCTGCTGCAAATATTTCTCTTACTTTTTGCTTCATTTTTTCCATATTTGTATAACCAGTTTGCCCTCCTTTACTGTGTATATTAGTGTAAACCATATGTGACATTGATGTCTAAATGTTACCTCTTAAGATTTATGTTTTTTATCATGATTTGTGTGTGTGTGTGTGTGTGTGTGTGTGTGTGTGTGTGTTTTCATGTGGATTTATCCACAAGTGATTACGTGTGCCTTCAGAGTCCAGAAGAAAGCATAGGATCTCCAGGAGATGGAGTTACAGACACTTGTGAGTCACCAGACATGAGTGCTGGGAGTCAAACCCCGGTCTTTCAACTGCTTAGCCCTCTCTTCAGCCCTTGCATCTATATTTTATGTCCCTTGCTGGGAGCTTAAAACCTGGTTTAACTGTCTGCTTCTATATAATTTCCAAATGTGGATTTTTTTTTTAACCATGTAATATATTATTGACATTTTCTGATTTTTTTTTCCAATTGGTTAAATATTTCCCACTTTATCTTTAAATTTGTGCTTGAATGTTATGGTAGATTTTAATGATAAATCAATAGGATTTTAATATTTGTAATATTGATCTATTATTTTGTATTATTCTAGGGAGGAAAACTGTAATTAAAAGAAGATGTCTATGTCATGAAAAATGGAATTGTTGGTACGGTGCTATTTATTATATGTATGTAGTGAATATTCATAGAAGCTGTTATTATTTTGAATAAATTTTTATATTTTAATATTTTAAAGAAACCCTTCTAAAATATAACTATATTTGTAGTGAAAATTAAGTCAATTTATTGATTATTTTTGGTGAAAATTACTATTTTCTTTGTCTTTGTCTTATATAACAATAATGGCCAACATATCCAAAGTACATTTAATATTTGCATTTTTAGTCATGTGTTTATATTTTTTGCTATTGTTAAAATATTTACTTGTAATAATACTTTTATGAATTTACAAATTATTCTGTGATAAGTTCTTAAGACTCATTGGCTGTTTGCTGTTTATCATTTACTATTTTAGATTCTTTACATTTTGAAACTCATTTACCTGGTCTACAGAGTAAGTTCCAGGATAGCCAGAGCTACACAGAAAAACCCTGTCTCGAAAAACCAAACCAAACAAACAAACAAAAAAGAAACTTATTTAATCCTCAAAACAGCCTGATGAAGTAGATATGGTATTATTTCTGTTTTTAAATAGAATTATTTAACATGGTAGAACTATATGTTCTAAAGAAAGTTAATCACTGCAAGTATTAAACAAAAGTTTTGGATTAATGACTCCATTTATACATGGTTAGCACTAAGCGTCAAACATTTAAGCCTTAATATGTTACTAGTCACCTTGTGCATGCTGAGAGTCAGAGGTCCTCTGGTAGAGGAGCCAGTGCTCTCTGATGGGTTAGTTGTTCCCGGGTTTCAGCACCAAATGATGGGTTTATAAAAGGAGAGAGAAAGGGGATTAGAGAGTGTGGCATGGTGGTGTGGGGAAGGGGGTGCCCTAGGCAGGCCCATGCCCAGGCATCTCTTCCCCCTGAGGGACCACACACACACAGACATGGTATAGAATAGAGTTTATTTAGGGAAGAGGATGGGAGGTAATGATGTAATGGAGGCAGAGAGAGAGTAGAGTGGAGAAGTGGAGGAATGGAGGCTGGCCATGACCATGTGGAGTGGGGGGTGGGGGGAGGAGGGGAAGGGAGAAGAGCCCAAGAGGGGCAGAGGGGTGAGAGTGCCAAGAGCAAGAGCGATGAGACAGAGAGAGGAGAGGCAAGCAGCCCCTTTTATAGTGGGCCAGGTCTATGGGGCAGGGCATACCTGACAGTTGCCAGGTAATTGTGGGATGGAGCTTAGACAGAATACTAACACTCTCAACTATGGAACTATCTCACAGCCCTGTCCATTCATATGTCAGTAGAGCCATCTGAGCAGCACCAATGTAAAATTCTAGAACCAAAACGTAAATTTGAAAGTCTAAAACACCCAGTGTGAGCTAACAGAAGCAATGACAATTGGCAATGACAGAAATATTAGTTGACCTAAAGACACGTGAATAGAAAATATTCAGTCTGTAGAACAAGAAGAAAAATAATAGGATATATATGAAAACAACATACAGTATGTATGGAGACCATTAAGGTTAAAAAGAGAAATGGGGTAGAATTAAAAGTTATAGCTGAAAGTACCTCAAACTTATTGAAACAGAATCTGTAGTTCAGTAAAGTCTAAGTAGGACACACACACACACACACACACACACACACACACACACGACTACTTATTCAAATAGTAGTAAAATCTTGAAAACCAAAAATATAAAGAATATCTTAGAAGCACATTTCAAAAGACTCATAGGAAGACAGCATCCAAAAGAAGGCTAATTTCTAATTATTAATAAAAATAATTGGTTTTTATTTTTTTGACACAGCCTTATTATGTAATGTAC
This sequence comes from Apodemus agrarius, assembly GCA_964023405.1. Lineage (NCBI taxonomy): Eukaryota > Metazoa > Chordata > Mammalia > Rodentia > Muridae > Apodemus > Apodemus agrarius. Next base: position 755,408 of record OZ030016.1, on the reverse strand, counting down.
TCCTTGGCTGGCCTGGAACTTGCCGTGTAGACCAGAGTTGGCTTTGAAATCACAGAAATTCACCTGCCCCTGCCTCTAGATTAAAGGTTTGTGCCACCATGCCCAGCAACCTGACATATTTTAAATATAAAATGCTGCAAACAATAGGTTTGATTAAATAATAAGCATAAGAAAACTTCAGGACTATGTTAATATCAGACAAAGTAAACATCCAAGAAAAGTGTTGTCACCATAGACAAAGGATGCTTCCTAATTGTAAATGAAGATATACTCTTAAATGTATATACCTCAATGCCAGACTTTAAACAATTAAAAAGAAAGAATGAAAGAATGTCCACAACTGGGCTGGAGAGATGGCTCAGAGGTTAAGAATACTGACTGCTCTCCCAGAGGTCATGAGTTCAATTCCCAGCAACCACTCGGTGGCCCACAACCATATATAATGGGATCTGATGCCCTCTTCTGGTGTATGTCTGAAGACAGCTACAGTGTACTTATACTACATATATAAATAAATATTTTTTAAAAATGTCCACAACCAGGCCGGGCAGTGGTGGCGCACGCCTGTAATCCCAGCACTTGGGAGGCAGAGGCAGACGGATTTCTGAGTTCGAGGCCAGCCTAGTCTACAAAGTGAGTTCCAGGACAGCCAGGACTACACAGAGAAAATGTCCACAACCATAGCAGGAAAGTTTAACCCCTGCTTTTTTAGTAATTCAAACAATAATAAAATGAAAAATATACAAATATGGATCCATCAGCATTAATTTAGGGAATATTAGGCACACCTTTTATACCTGCCATTAGTTTGGCGAGTTAAATGAAACGGAGTTGAAAAACAAACCAGTATAAAACCTAGCTTTTTATATGTTAAATAAATTATATTTGCATTAAAAGGCATTTCTCTTTTGTTTTGTTTTTCGAGACAGGGTTTCTCTGTGTAGCCCTGGCTGTCCTGGAACTCACTCTGTAGACCAGGCTGCCTCTGCCTCCCAAGTGCTGGGAACTATTTTAAATGAATTTTTCAAAAAATAAAGGAGAAAAACCCTACAACTTATTTTGGGGGTCAATATAATCATTAGATGGTATCATATGAAAACATCACATGAAAGAAGAGATCCCAGTTGGAGAGATGACTCAGTGGTTAAGAGCACTGACTGCTCTACCAGAGGCCCTGAGTTCAATTCCCAGCAACCACACGGTGGCTCACAACCATCTATAATGGGATCATGAGGTCAGATGCCCTCTTCTGGTGTGTCTGAAGGCAGCTACAGTATACTCATATAAATAAAATTTTTAAACAAAAAGAAGAGAAGAGGAAAGGAAAGGAAAGGAAAGGAAAGGAAAGGAAAGGAAAGGAAAGGAAAGGAAAGGAAAAAGGAAAGGAAAGGAAAGGAAAAAGGAAAGGAAAGAAAAGAAAAAGGGAAAGAAAAGAAGAAAAGAAAAAGGGAAAGAAAAGAAAAGAAAAGAAAAGAAAAGAAAAGAAAAGAAAAGAAAAGAAAAGAAAAGAAAAGAAAAGAGATCCCATGTGAACATAGACACAGGACACCACACTAAATCCCTGAGACCAAATTTGGCCTGTCTCTGATTTGGAAATAAAATGTGTTTATATTTATTTATTATCTATGGCTGGTTTTACACTATATAGGTTTTTTTATAGTTTCTTAATTAAATAGTTGTGGCAAAGACAATATGGATATTAACAATGTTTAACCTGTTTTAAAAATTATTATAAATTTACAAAAGTAGTTGAACTAAAAATATAAAAAGAGAGTTCTTGACTATAACAATTGGATAGCATGGATTATATATTCATTTAATATATATAATGCCTATCCATATATGAATATCACATATATAATAGTACACATTTTATATATTTACATATTCATGAGGTTATTTGTTTTGTTGTTTTGAGACAGGGACTCAAACTATTGCTAGGCTGGCCTAGGACTAACTCTGCACCCCACGAGGCTGACCTTGAAACTATGACAGGCCTCTTGCCTAAGCACCCCCAATTAGTGAGCTTGGCTATGTGATTTGGGTTTTTTTTTTTTTTTGAGATTTTGTTTAATTTTATATGTGTATGAATGTTTGTTTAACTATATGTTTGCACCATATGCATGTGGTGCTGATGGAGGCCGAAATCAAGTATCAGATTCCCTGGGACTGAAGTTACGGATGATTTTGAGTTGCCATGTAGGTACTGGGTATTAAAACCAAGTCCTCTGGAAGCGCCAAACCACTGAGATATCTCACAACCACATAATTGATTCCTGTCTCTTTTCCCTCCTTCCCTTCTTCCTTAATACTTGCCTCCCTCCCTTTCTCCCTTCTCTTTCTCCTTTCTTCCTTTCCTTCCTGTCCCTTCTTCCCTCCCTTCCTTCCTTCCTGTACTGTTTTGGGAATCAAACCCACAGCCTCATACATGATAAGCAAGGAACATTGATCTATATCTCCAGCCCTATTTAATTGGTTATTACAAGATACTAAAGTTGTTTGCTGTTGAAGGTCTTTAACAAATAATGATGGTACAGGAAAACAAAGAACATCACTATTCATTTGATATATATATATATATATATATATATATATATATATATATGTTTGTTTTTTGTTTTGTTTTTAATTTTGTTTTTTGTTTTGTTTTTCAAGACAGGGTTTCTCTGTGTAGTCCTGGCTGTCCTGGAACTCACTCTGTAGACCAGGCTGGCCTTGAACTCAGAAATCCACCTGACTCTTCCTCCCAAATGCTGGGATTACAGGCGTGCGCCACCACACCCGGCTTGATATTATATTTAAACTCTAGGTCACAGGCTGGGGAGATGGCTCAGAAGTATGAGAACTTGAGTATAAATCCCCAGAACTCAATATAAATTAGGCATTTAGTACAACTGTTATAAACTCAGCACATCTATGGGTAGGTAGATGGCATAAACAAAAGAATTTCCAGAAGTCTGCAGGCCACCTAACCTGATATATGCAGCAGAAATAAAAGCAGCCAGAGACCCTGTCTCAAAACTAGATAGGGTAAGGCGTGGTGGTGCTCACCTGTAATCCCAGCACTTGGGAGGCAGAGGCAGGCAGATTTCTGAGTTCGAGGCCAGCCTGGTCTACAGAGTGAGTTCCAGGACAGCCAGGACTAGACAGAGAAACCCTGTCTAGAAAAACCAAAAAAAAAAAAAAAAAACCAAAAAAAAAAAAAAAAAAACCAAAAAAAAAAAAAACCAGCCACACCCAAGATTGTCCTCAAACTTATACACAAATGTTGTGATACATATGCCCTGTATTTATATACATGCATACATAACTTACATATATATGTGTATATGTGTGTATGTTTGTGTATATTGGGTTTTATTCTGTGAAGACACCATGACCTTGGCAACTCTTATAAAGAAAGACATTGAATTGGGGCTGAATCACAGATTTAGTCCATTATTGTAGTGGTGGGAAGAATGGCAGTGTGCAGGCAGATATACTGGGGAAGGAGCTGAGACTTTTACATCTGCATCAGTAGACAGCAGGAAGAGAACTGTCATGAGCTTCTGAGTCTTCAAAGTCCACCCGCACCTACTTCAGTAAGTCACACCTTCTAATAGTGCCACTCCCTATGAGCCTATGAGGGTCATTTTTATTCAAGCCACTACAAACAGAAACAAGCTAGGTCAGAATTTAAAATTACAAACTGGCCTTAGAGATTACATACAGATTCTGGCTTATTTATTTTATATAACCTTGAGCTCTAACTAAGCTTCCATTTCTTTGGGTATAAAATAACAATATCTATTTTAGATATGTGACTAGAAAATATCTCCCTTTTTGCTATTACTTTAAGATTTCTGGTTCTTTAGTTATGTGAAGAAACTATTGAACTTATCAACTGCTCTGGTTTTTCTCCCTTCAATACTGAAATTGTTGCTTCTTGGTAAAGAAAGCATTAGATGTATTGGCATAGACTTGTAATCCCATTATTGAAGAGGTTAGGCCGAAAGATAATGAGTTCTTGACTAGCCTAGGCTACTTAGTGAGACCATTTCAGGAAAAGAAATGTACTCACCTGTTCATTTCAGCCACGTTTGAGTAAAGATTGCTAAAGCTTCACTAAAGTCACTTCTCCACCTTCATCCTAAGTGTTTTCTGATCCAGTGGTCAGGTTTTGTATTTCTCTGCCACTCCAGTAAATTCTTGCCATTAGAACAGAAGCAGGAATGACAATTATTACCAATTCAAGCAGCTGATTACTAGAATGCTATATATACATTCCCCAAGGTCTTTCCTTTCCTCTCAAACCATAGATTGGCTGACTCAAACTCCAGTCTTAAAGATACAGATAGCATCATAGATGGAAAACAAAAGCAACCTGGGTGCTCATGCGACCTAGAGCATTCTTGTTACTGTATCAGTGCAAAATAAGTTTCTGTCTTATTAAAGCCAGTGAATTTTAAGGGTCTCTTTGTAAAGTACCATAACCTCACCTTAATCTAAGCATTATTCATTGTTACCTTAAAGTTTTTTGGTCTGTATATTTTATAGCTCTGTCAAACCTAAGTCCACTTTGACACTCCCTCACAGATGTATACAAATGTTGCAGATGACTAAGCTTCCTGATTTAAAGAGTACAACTAGGAAGCTCCCAAGATTTCCTGCGTAGTAACTATAAACATGATCTGATCTATTCGTCACCTCATTGAAAGCTAGGCTTACTGTTTATTTAAAAATTTTAAAAGTTTCATACAGGCCGGGCGGTGGTGGCGCACGTCTGTAATCCCAGCACTTGGGAGGCAGAGGCAGACGGATTTCTGAGTTCAAGGCCAGCCTGGTCTACAGAGTGAGTTCCAGGACAGCCAGGACTACACAGAGAAACCCTGTCTCAAAAAAAAAAAAAAAAAAAAAAAGTTTCATACATACTATATGTAATTTCTCTCCATCCTTTTCCTGCTTCCAGTTTCTCCCACATGCACTACTCCCCCCTCAAATTCATGACTTCTTTATTATTATTATTATTATTATTATTATTATTTATCATCTATCTGTGTATTTAGGTATATATGCTTGTGCAATGCATACATACATACATACAACTTACTGAATCCATTTAGTGTTGTTCATAATTCTTTGTGTTCAAGGCTGACCATACAATGAGTAGTTCCCACTGATCATCAAGGAAGGTTTTTTTTTTTTTTTTTCATCAGATAGAGGCTGTTAAACAGATTCACAGCTGGTAAAATGCAAGGAATAAGTGACCATGGGGTGTCCAACCCCAAGTGGTCTACCTACAATGCACCCTTTACCTCTAAAGCTCAGGAAACATCATGCGAGAGGGGATGGATAAAGAAATTTCATAAAGCTCCACCCTTAGAAGAAGGGCCCAAGTCAATCCATGGATGATCCTGGAGAGACTCAGCTCTCCAGAGAGGACCCTCCCATATACATACTCTGTGTTCTTAATCTCCTTTTGTTTCTTCTAAGAACAAGAGACTTAAGGAAAACCACTGGCCCTTTCTACTGTGTGAGGACACAGCAAGAAGTTACTGTCTGTGAACCGAAAGTAGATACCAGTCTGCCAGTATCTTAGCCTTTCTAATCCCCAGAACTGTGGGGAAAAAAAAAAAAAAAAAAAAAAAAAAAAAAAAAAAAAAAAAACTCCTGTTGTTTAAAGCCTTCTAGTTTGTGGTATTTTATTATAACAGTCAGAATGCATCAGAACATTAATATTATGTATCTCAATTTCTCAAAAGCAAAAAGAACAATAAAAATATCTTTTCCTTAGTCTTCTATCTAGGCTCGATACCCATCTCATCATATACTGTAAGTGGGCTGGGTTCTTGAAAGATAAGTGTTTGCTGTTTCTATTTCTTTTGTTTTTACTCATTGGTGTCCTTTTTTAAAAACAGCCTTAAAATACCATCTTAGATTGTTCTCATTAGGATCCTTCAGGTGACAACAAAAAGGTACCTTGAAGCATTCTAGTGGCAGCACAGTGTTGAGCACTGTGAGGAGAATGGAAGCGTTTGTCTTCCATCATGAGCCTTGCAGTCTGTCGATATTCAGTATAGATAAGTAAAGAGAAACTGCAAGATGGTGTAAGAGTTTGTATTGAAGATGTGAGAAAAGGAGTCCTGGAAGAAATTACTTTCATATTAACAAGTACTAATTAAATTTGGGCAAAAGGCAGAGATCTGGGGAGACCAGAAGTATGAGGAGAGTGACTATGTGGTGTGTAAGTAGGAAATAGTAAGTAGGTGGGGACACTTAACAAAATATCTAGATAAAGGAAGCTAGCTGGCTCAGATGATTTTTTTTTTTTTAACAACTTACCCTGGCGCGCCTTTCCCCCCTCCCCCCTCTCTCCCTCTGAATGCACACCAAGCCAACCACTTGCTTAGTTGCTTACTCTCACTCTCTCTTCCTCCTTTTTTTTCCTCCTTTTGGAGACAGGGTTTCGCTATGTAGCCCTGGAACTCAGTGTCCTTAGGTATCAGCCTGCCTCTGCTTCCCAGGTGCTGGGACTAAAGAAGCTAACTGGCACATGTGAAGTTTTTGTTTTGTTTTGTTTTTTAGGTTTTTTTTTTTTTTTTTTTTTTTTTTTTTTTACAGTCTAACCTGCCATTTTCCCCTTTCCCTTTCCTTTTAATAACAAAAACTATTCCAGCTGCCATTCTCTTATGCCCAAACTATTATAGTTCTCTGAGTTTCCAGAAGTCCTTAGAAGAGCTTTATAATTCCCAAATCAGTCTTATTTCACTTGGTACCTCAGCAGAGGAGCAGAATTGGCTGTATTTAATCTAAATATTTATATTATAGCTAAAAGTTATACAGGGTTTCATACATGATGAATGAGAATATATTCTTGTGTTTCCAGTAAACTTTAACTATTTCAGTTAGTTCTGATTTGATGATTGCCATATTGTGTGTAGGAATGCAGCTTTTGTGCTAGTAAAATAAGAATGTAAACAGTGGTTTGAGTGAAGTGTTTCCCAGTCTTGGGCACTTGAATTCTTGGTCCCCAGTTGGTGGCATTGTTTGGGTAGGTTTAGGAGGTGGTGGCTGTGCGAAGAAGAGTTTGACATTTCAGTAGTCATGTGCTGTTCAGTTTGCTCTCTCTGGGTTCTGTTTGTGGTTTCAAATGTGAGCTCTCAGATGTTCCTGCCACCATGTCTACTTCTTGCTGCTACAACTCCCTGCCATGATAGACTCTTATCTCTCTGAAACAATAAGCCCAGATAAACTCTTCTATATGTTGTTTTGGTTTTGGTGTTTTTATCACAGCAGTATAAAAGTAACTAATAGAGTAGTAATGGACCAATATGAATTTTTATTTATAAAATAATTTTGCCGGGCGGTGGTGGCACACGCCTGTAATCCCAGCACTCTGGGAGGCAGAGGCAGGCGGATTTCTGAGTTCGAGGCCAGCCTGGTCTACAGAGTGAGTTCCAGGACAGCCAGGACTACACAGAGAAACCTTGTCTCGAAAAAAAAACAAAAAAATCAAAAAAAAAATTTATTTGGGGCTGGAGAGATGGCTCAGTGTTTGAGAGCGGTGACTACACTTCCAGAGTGATGACAACACTGCTGAGTTCAATTCCCAGCAACAACCACATGGTGGCTCAGAAACATCTGTTAAGGGATTTGATGTTTTCTTTTGGTGTGTCTAAAGAGAGTGACAGTATACTCACCTAAAATTAAACAAAACAAAACAGTAAATCTTTTTTTTTTAAAAATTATTTTTAAATCGATGACTATCATCAGAAAGGAATGATATAATTTAAAGCCCTATACCTATTACTACTCAGTAATGGAAAGCAAAATGGGTTCATAAGCTAAAATCTGTACGAAATTAAGCAAGGTTTGAAAGAAAACAAACTTCAGAAGTAAGGGAGATATTTAATCAAACTGAAAACATAGATGTTGCAATAAAAACAGAAAAATTCACTTTGTCATATAGAATAACCATCATGTGGCTGGTGAATTCGTAGCGCCTATTTCAGGAAGCTTGGTGTGGCTACATTTGTCTGTAACTTCCTCCACAGGTTGGTGACAGACAGATCCCAGGATCCCTGACAGCCAGCCTAGCTAAAACAGCAAGCATGCCCCTGAGAGAAAGTGTAGTGCTACTGTTCTCCTTTCTCTGCTTCCTGGTTTGGAATGTGAAAGTTTGCTGTTATATGTACTCATAAAGTGCTGTCCTCCCCAGAGACCCAAACAAGCAGGCTATCTAATGTTGAACCAGGATTCTGAGTTCTTAGTGACAGAGCTTGTTCTTTTTTATTTATGTATAACTGTGTGATTGACTGCCATATGTGTGCAGATGTTAACAGAGGCCTGGAGTAAGACTCTTTGGAACTAGAATTGTGAGCTACCTGATGTGGGTGCTGGGGTCTAAACTCAGGTCCTCTGCAAGGGCAGCAAATGCTCAGATGACTGCTGAGTCATCTCTAGCATGAGGGGTTTGTCCTTAAAATCTCTTTTGAGGTCTATGGCAAGGATTACACAGGAGGTTCCCTGGTGCTAATTTTGGCAGCTATCTTAGTTTGGGTTCATTGATGTGAAGAGACACCATGACCACAGTAACTCTAAAAAGAAGAACATTTAATGGGGGCTGGTTTACAGTTTCAGAGGGTTAGTCCATTATTTGCGTGGTGGGAAGGATGGCAGTGTGTAGGGAGACATGATGCTGGAGGAACTGAGAGTTCTACATCTTGATCTGCAGGCAACAGAGGCTGTTGTATTATACTGGGTCTAGCTTGAGCATATACAGCCTTGAAGCCTACCTCACTGTAGGCTTTCTTCAAAAAGGCCACACCTTCTAATAGTGTCACACCCTATGAGCCAAGTATTCAAATTCATGAATCTATGGAGGCCATTCCTATAGCAGCACAAATGCTAAAACAGGAATTTAGCTGGCTGCTGACCAGTTATTGTTGCATGTCTGTCCATTCTGGTTCTCTGTCACACTGATTTTTAACAAAAAGGCAAGTCAAAATCCCCCATGAAGTTATTGACATGCTGTATGAAGGAGCACACCTGGCTTACTGAAGTCTCATACATGTTACCTTCTACTCTTGGAATAGACTAGAACTAGTTAATCTAATTAAAAACTTCTGCATAGCCGTGGCTCATGCCTTTCATCCCAGCACTTGGGAGGCAGAGGCAGGTGGATTTCTGAGCCTGGTCTACAGAGTGAGTTCCAGGACAGCCAGAGCTACACAGAGAAACCCTGTCTAGAAAAACCTAAACAAACAAACAAACAAAAAAAACCCAACAACTTCTGCATATATATGTATATATGCATGTATGTGTGTGAACACATATTTACACATAAATACATATGTACATATATGTGTATGCATGCTCTAGGAAAATGATGCTTTTCTCAATCAGAAATTTACTCGTTTAATCTTTTTTTTAAAAATCACTTTCATAAGTTCACATGAGGCTAACAGTAACATTATTGAGGAATGGTAAGCATAGACTAATAAGAACTAATGAAAAATATTGTATAAATCACATTAAGAGAATATCATTTAAAAGGTGAGCTTAAATTTTCATCCCTAATAAAGTTTGAATAGAACTTTTTGATTCTTGTTGAAATTCCCAACATATATAAGAAAAAAATAAATATTTTTTGCAAAAACATGTAGATTTTGCTGATGGGAAGCAGCAATACAGAATCATAGATTCTGCTCTAGTTTCATTTCTGTTGCTATGGCAAATACCTTGACCTACAGAGAGCTGGGGGAGAAAAAAGGTTTATTTGGCATATAATTCCAGGTTACACTCATCATTGCAACAAAGTCATAGAGGTAGAAGCTTGAGACAGCTGATCTTATCATATTGACAGTCAAGGGTGAGGAGAAATGAATACACCCCTGTTGCCAGTTTTGCCAGTTTACTCATTCTGCTCTGGTTTTTAGCTCCTCCTCTATATAGTTTAGGATCCCCTGCCTGGGAAATGGTGCTGCCCACAAAGGACTAGTTCTTCCTACATCAATTAGTAATGGAGATAATTCCCCATTCCAAACATGCCCACAGAATAACTTGATCGAAAGTAATTTCTCAATTGAAACTCTTCCCCAGTAATTCCTGGTTGTGGCAAGTAGCCATTTAAAACTAACCATCATAGTTATAAAAAACAAAAACAAAAAAAACCCCTGTCTTTACTGATAGAAAGCAGAGATAGTGTGAATATCAATGCCTGAAGAGGCTAGCTGAGGCTTTAATGAGGGGGTATAGAGAAATAATTGACATTTGTATTTTCCTGAATCTTGAGCTTACATTATCTGGGCCAGATAAACAGGTCCTTTAAATAGAAGGAGAAAAACAAAAACAAAACTGAAAGGATGAGGGTTGCAGGCTGGGAATCCCCCATGCCTGAGTCTTGGGTGACCCCAAAGGAGCAGAGGTTTGGCCCACTCTTTGTTGGCCTGGGAGTGCGCGTGTCACACCTGCCTCCAGGGTCCAGCTGCGAACCACAGGCTGGGAAGGTCCCTGGTATCCTTTCCCTTCCTCGAGATGGCTGGGGAGAGGGCGGTCGCAGCTGGGCTGGCAGGATCACCGCGCAGGCTGCAGGGCTCGTGTCTGATGGGCGCTCAGGTCCTGGAGCACCTAATACTAGTTGGGGGACCTTTGAATAGGTAATCCTGACCTCGTAACAGGAAGTACATATGTAACCCTGGCCCCATAACAGGAAATGTGTAACAGGAAACACCTGCATGACCCTGGCGTGACCCTTTGCGTGGCGGCCACATAAGTGGAAATGACCTAATTTATCCAGCTTCTATAGGAAACTGGTTCTCAGAGAGCGTGGGCTTGGATAATTTAAACTGATTGGCTTAGAAGCTATATGTGTTAGGTGGGTTCTGTTATAAGCCTATAAAAGCTGTCCCAATTCTGCACTCGTGGCTCACACTCTTTTACCCTGCGTGGTAAGACTGTGAACCCCAGAGACTGTGGAATAAAAATCCTCTTGCAGTTGCATCAAGACTATTTCTCATGAGTGATTGGGGTGACGCCTTCCAAGGCATGGGGCACTGGGGTGCCCCCGTTTTTCTTTCGGGTCTTACAAAAGCATCAAGGTAAGTCAGTTTGAATCCAGAAGTATAAAAGATTTGAGATTGTTATTTTAGGAAGGCAATTGTATCTTAAGGGGTTAAGATTCTAATTATTTGTTTGACAAAGTACTATTTAAGAAACATTAAATAAAAATGGAAAGGACAAGTTTTGAACAGTGGGGAGAAAATAGAATAATTGATTACCCTCCTAGATTTTTCACATTTGTGGGGTGTGATTGTTAGTGCCTTTAATCCTTGCATGGAGGAGGCTGAAGCAGGTAGATCTCCATGAGTTCAAGACTAGCCTAGGCTACATAATAAGACCATGTTTCCAAAAGGGGTTGGGGGAGGATAAATAAATGTTATGTAAATTGGGTGTGGTGAAGCTTGCTATGTTTGTAGCCCCAGTGCTATAGAAGTAGAGACAGAAGGTTCAGAAGTTTAAGGCCCTCCTCAGTAGTCATGTTGAGCTATACAATGAGTGTGATCCCATCCTGGATTATATGAGGCCCTGTCTCAAAAACAAGTAATGATCCTGGTTTAAATTACCTTCTATAAAGAGCCTCCTTCCTCTTATACTCTGGTATTTATTTAATAAATTGAAGTTGATTATTATTTGCAAGCTAGCGCACTCCTCAGATTATTCTTAAGATGTTCTTAATTAACCTTTTAATATGTATCATAGTTCTTCCCAGATTCTTTGCCGCAAGCCGCTGCCCCTCGTAGAGCTTCGGTTGCGGGCGAACCATGATTTCTGGGCGAACCACGATTTCTGGGCCAGGAAGGTACAATTGGGCGAAAAAATGAAGACACACAGACAGGTTTCTTTACATTGTGGAAAAGTGTGTGTATTCTCTAGTAAGGAGCCCTTCTTAAGAGCCCCAAGTTGTGACATTTACATATTAAAAGATGCAGCTAGGGAAGCAAGAACAATCAGCATAACCATACCCCGCACAAAGGAATGTGAAACCAGCCAGGTAAAGTATATCCCGCGAAACAAGTTTAGAAACTCAAACATGGACAATAACATTCTTAGTCTAAATGAGTCTTTATGAGTCAGCTCTATCTAACATCTAGCTTTTGTCTGTAAAATTTAAAGTTTCCTATATTTTGTATATATCAGACAAGCCAAATCCTGAAAGTTTTCCTTAGGTGTCACATAGCCTCATTAATATTTCATGAGCTGAAGTGTGAGCTACACCTGGGTAAGCCAAAGATGTTTTTGTGACTCCTAGATGTTTTTTGACTTTCCAGATGGCTGGTGAAGTCTAGCCTTAGAAAGACAAAAGGCGGTAGCTCTTGTAAGCCTCCATTGAGGAAGTTCTGAGCTTAGTGTCAACTCAAATGCAGATATTCTAGTCTGAGCCCATTGCCTCAGACTAGACTGAACCTGAGTATTTTTTGTTTGTTTTGTTTTTGTTTTTCAAGACAGGGTTTCTTTGAGTAGTTCTGGCTGTCCTGGAACTCACTCTGAAGACCAGGCTGGCCTCAAACTCAGAAATCTGCCTGCCTCTGCCTCCCTAGTGCTGGGATTAAAGGTGTGCGCCACCACCGCCCAGCCGAACCTGAGTATTTTGCAAAGACTTATCAAAATAACAAAAAAGAACTCCTGTACTACGATTCCCGAAAATTTTCCATTCGCAGTAACAATTTTTCCATAGGATTCCTGTCTCAAACTAAATATGGCCAAAGCAAAGCATCACGGTTCCAAAGAAGGTTATTGACCAGTAATAAAACTTCAAAGAGTGAGTTACAAATTATTCTCTGGAATCTACAGGGTCTTGGCTACCAGGAATAAAAGAAATTAAAAAGGAAAACAAGCGGGCAATGGTGGCTCATGCCTTTAATCCCAGCACTTGGGAGGCAGAGGCAGAGGCAGGCGGATTTCTGAGTTCGAGGCCAGCCTGGTCTACAAAGTGAGTTCCAAGACAGCCAGGGCTATACAGAGAAACCCTGTCTCGAAAAAACCAAAAAAAAAAAAAAAAGAAAGAAAGAAAGAAAGAAAGAAAGAAAGAAAGAAAGAAAACAAATTGCCAAATGAAAAATTATGGCTTCTATGTTGTGGGAACTCCGCAAACCCTAAGAGGCATTTTTCTGCCTCGGTTCTGCAGAATATTATCTTACAGAAGCTATTAGGGCTATCGCAGCAATTCTTCTTTTCTATCATTCTTCACAAACATTTTTAGTGCTTCTCACGATGTTAAGTATGAGGTGGCTGCAATACTAATATGCTGTGGTTGCTTACTCTCCAAGTTGTTTAACATCTCCTCAAACCTTTAACCCTTTCTCTTGCTCTACTCTAAATGGTGCTCTTACCTTTGAAAGAATAGATGCTACTGGACAATAATTGTTTCATCTTTCCACCATAAATACTACCAACATCTCTGGGTCTTAATGCATACACATCTTCTTTCAGTGACGAAATACACCTTCTTCAGCATCCCATGTCTTACTACCTATTTGAGAGTCCACTCTTAACATTATCTATCTGCAAATATTGCTTTTATCTCCTCATATGATGGGATGAGATGAGAGCCATACCCAGGCTGGACAAATAAACAGCTTGGCTTGAGCCCAGAGCATTTATCTCTGCTCTAACGATCCTAGGCCTAAGCCCAGAAGCTTCAGCCTCTGTGCAATATGATTTTCTAAGATGACTGATTCAGTCCAGCTTCTCTTGGCTTCTAATGAATTGCTCTTCTTGGCCTCATACTACCTTTGACAATACAATTTAATCTTCTGGCTCCTTCTAATTTCCTGGCTCATTCTGTATTCACCTGTATCTAGCTTGTTTTCTCTGCAACCTGTCTCTGTAAAGAAATGTTCAGCATCCTTAGTCATCATGGAAAAGCAAATAAAAATGATTCTACCTTGCACCAATCAGAATGGCTAAGATCAAAAAAACTCCATGTCACTATTTCACCAGAAAGCATAATGCACACATAAAGTCACAGTTCAGTGTGTTCAAAAGCAAGTTATACATTAAGTTTTAACTCTCAGAAAATCCTCCAAATCATGGGTCATCTGGATGTGAACTTAGAATTGCAGCATTAGCATGAGGAGAGAAAAGGGCTGAATAGGTCAGGGTAATGTTAATATTAACACTTTGTCTAAATTTACAGAATCTCTTCCTCTGGTTTGTTGAAGTATCCAAATATTTATTTCCACAGTGCTTTTCAAACGTTTTTCCATATGCAGTGTTAATTGCCCTTGCAGCTTCCCCCAGGGCTTCTTCTATCTCTTAGAACTTGTATCCTAGTTTCCTTTGGCAGGGGGTCATATCAATATGTTCCAATCTTTCCAGGTAGATCTGTTAACTATTTCATTGGCCTCCTCTCAGGGTCCAAATTCTTCTTCTACCCATCCTTTTATCTTTTTTATTATACATATATCTTCCAGTTTCCCCCAATAATATTCCTGGTCAAACTTATTATTAGAGTTCTCCCCTCATGGGGGCTCTCACTATTACTCACTAGTCCAGTAAACCCAACTATTTCTTCCTCTATCTTACCCTTGTATTTTATATAGATATCCCTGTTCTTAGTGACTCGGGTCCAATGTTCCTTTTCCTTGGGGTCTTACTTTTTTTTTTAAGTAGTAAGGCTTCAGGTTTCTCAAATCATTTCTTGCTTCGAATATTTCCTGGTAGAATTTAATCATCATGAGTTGGCTAAAAATTTCCCAGAGAACAATTAACTCAGTCAGCCTCCATATCCAAAACCCTTTGTCGCAACATGCCCGGGTTGACTGCTTGAATGGCAAGGGTCAGAGCAGTTTGTTTCTAGTAGACATCAGAGCCATTTCCTTCTCTAGTAGTACACTCAACCTCTTTACCAGACATTTTTACCAGACTTATATTTGAGGTCAAATGTGGTATGAACAAAACAAAACAGACAAGCATACAAGAAAGAGCTATGCCATCTGAATACTAGAATACCAGAGATGCATGAATCAGGTTGATGGTGCTCCAGCACACAAAACTGTCATGCAGCTACATTTGAAGCCATTTTACACAAGACATCTTCCCCTTTTTTGTTTTAATTTGAGTGTTTTCACCTCATCAGGGCACTTACTGCTCTCCAGATCTGTCTGATGATGATTGGAAGAAGAATAATCACAATTAAAAACAGGCCAACTGCGCCAGGCGGTGGTGGCGCACGCCTGTAATCCCAGCACTTGGGAGGCAGAGGCAGGTGGATTTCTGAGTTCGAGGCCAGCCTGGTCTACAGAGTGAGTTCCAGGACAGCCAGGGCTATACAGAGAAACCCTGTCTCGAAAAACCAAAAAAAAAAAAAAAAAAAAAAAAACCAAAAACACAAACAGGCCAACTGCAAAGGCACATTAACCAGTAGGGTCTGGGATGAAGGTTACAAAAGATCATCCACGGCCGTGGAGAAGGCAGTCATCACCGCCTCTAAGAGAGGCAGACCCAGCATGGAAATTACTAATATCAGTAATTTTTTGATGTAAGGATTCTAAATTAATAGCCAACTCAGAATTATTCCAGAGCCCTTTAACACGTTCTGTTCTGTATTCTATCCTGTTCATCGCAGTCTCATTATATTGCAGTGGTGTCACAGAAACCCATTTAAAAAGAGTGACATTGAAAAGAAAGTCTGTTTTTATATTCTGGATCTGATTTCCCATAAAGAGAACAGCCTCTTCCAAGGCATTCACTCTATCTTACAGCCCTCTGTCTATGTTCTCCTAATATATTACGGTTAAGAAAATGTTCCTAGCTGGGCGGTGGTGGCGCGTGCCTTTAATCCCAGCACTTGGGAGGCAGAGGCAGGTGGATTTCTGAGTTCAAGGCCAGCCTGGTCTACAGAGTGAGATCCAGGACAGCCAGGGCTACACAGAGAAACCCTGTCTCGAAAAACCAAAGAAAAAGAAGAAGAAAAGAAGAAGAAGAAGAGAAGGAGGAAGAGGAGGAGGAGGAGGAGGAGGAGGAGGAGGGAAGGAAGGAAGGAAGGGAGGAAAGAGAGAGAGAGAGAGAGAAAGAAAGAAAGAAAGAAAGAAGAAAGAAAGAAAGATAGATAGAAAGAAAGAAGGAAAGAAAGAAAGAAAGAAAGAAAGAAAGAAAGAAAGAAAGAAAGAAAGAAAGAAAATGTTCCTGGAAAACCGGTCCACATGATTGGCAGTATGTAACTCCTTCACTAAATATGCGGCCACCCCAGCAAAACTGGAAACTGTGGAAATTATAGCAGAAACAACTAGTGTCAAAGCTGCAACAAATCTTTTCTCTCATTGTAAAGATAGAGTGGCCCTATGTAAGGCCTCAATACCTGTATTTGATAACCAGGACCCTGACACATTAACAGGAAACCTAACTGTGGCTGTCTCCGCTGAAGGAAGGTATCCTTGCTGGTGGAGCTAATGCAGTTTGCCATTGTATATAGATGACAGAGTAAACTCCCATAATATCCTTTTTTTTTTTTTTACCTCTATTATACCTGTTGGATCCTTATGCAACATAGAGAAGGAAGAAGAAACACAGTTGCAATTCAAGGGCTTGTTTAGGGATGCTTCTAGCCTTATGAGTGTAAGAGTGTGGCAGCAAACAAGCAGGACAGACCACCTTGCCTAGGCATTTTTTTAGTGCCTTTAAAGGGGCAATAAATTGGCATTACTCACCCCAGAGGGTACCAGGCGCCAAAATCTCCGTAGGCATAGTGTGTGCCTATCTTCTGTAAAGCTGTCTTCTTTGAGATATTTCTGATAGTCGTGGTAAGGACTACTCACTGACCAAGCCCAAATCTTATTGAAGGTAGTATAGAAAACTAAATTAGAAAAGCCACAAGAAAATCACTTTGGGTAGCCATATTCAGGCACCATGTCCTAAATGGAGTCCATTTGCTTGGCTTCTTTGCACTTAGGCAGCTTGCTTAGCAGAGGCAGTTCAGATTCAAAATGATTACCATACAGGTATGGCAAATATGGCTTAAGAAACCAAACATCGGGTGGTGGTGGTGCATGCCTGTAATCCCAGCACTTGGGAGGCAGAGGCAGGTGGATTTCTGAGTTTGAGGCTAGCCTGGTCTACAGAGTGAGTTCCAGGACAGCCAGGGCTATACAGAGAAACCCTGTCTCGGAAAAAAAAAAAAAAAAAAAAAAAGAAAGAAACCAAACATCACAGTTTAACTGTTACTAGAGAAAACATGCCCACAAGGATACTTTGTGGTGTTAATGGGAGATAAAGCTGTGGCCCCTTCAGATAATAACTTAAGCTGTCCCCAGGTAGGGATCTGTCCCCTCTGTGTGGATGCCAAGACCAGAACATGCCTGTGTTCAGGTCCAGAGAGTTTAATTGTTAGAGCCAGGAAGTAAGCTGTTGCTACTAGTGGGGACACTGGATCACTCCTTGGGGGATGATGATACTTGTACACTTTCCTTTTATTGGGAACCAGTCAGTGGAATGGTTGGTTTGACATTCGGGATGAGTTGATCTGGGACCCAGATGGGGGATTCTGCATCTGTAGGAAAAATACAAGCATAGCCTCAACCAGACATCAAAAAACATCCAGGCCTTTCCATTGTGCCGTCAGCAAATCCTACTACATTACTAAAGGTGTTATGTGTGGCTTTTGTGCCCAATGGTCATAGCAGTCAAGCCATCTCCACCTTGATTTAAGTAATTTAAGACAAAAAGGGCATGGGAAAACAAGTGTGCAGGAGAATAATTAAGTTCACATCTTTGAAATGGTGATGATGGGCCTTAATAGTCTGATGTAGGCATTCTACAGTGGCTTGACCTAGAGGGTTGTAAGGTATGCCAGTTGTATGTCTAGTTCTAAAAGTAGCACAAAAGGTGGCAAAGCCTTTACTAGACTGCATAGGGGTATTATCAGTTTTAATATGGGAAGGAATACCCAAAAATGAGAAACAGAAAAACGTGCTGAACAACAGCCTTCAAAGCCTCTCCAGCTTGGTCTGAGGCATTAGGACTAGGGAAAAGGTACCAGCACAAACGAGGATGAAGGAGAGTTTTCCAAATGAAGGGATGTGAGTCACATTCATTTGCCATCAGTCCCTGGGTGCAAATGATGAGGATTGATAGCCATTTTCAAAATTGGTTGAATAAATAGATAGGCAGGGTATTGCTTAACAATTTGATGTGCTGCCTTTCTAGGAATATGAAACTTGGAGAGTTTGAGAGTTTTGATGATGGACTGCATGAGCAGCCTTGGCTTGTTCCAGTGGTGCAATGATTGTCAAGGCTAATTGAGTGGTTAATATCAGCAGCACGATTAACCTCTGCTATTGCTCCAGGAGGAGAAGGATGAACCCTAACATGAGTCACAAAGTAGGGGAATTCCCAGCCCTGCACCAGGGTTTATAATTCCATTAAAAGGTCATTCATTTGTGTTTTGTTGTGATTAATAATAGCACTCTCAATGACTGGAAACAGTCATGTCGCATACTGAGAATCTGTATAAAGGTTGGCAGTGGAATTGGCAAAGTTTCAGAAGGCAAGTATAGCTGCAGCAATTTTGACCTTTTGAGCAGAAGTGAAAGTAGTTTTTAGAACATTTTGTCAGGGAAACTACCACTGCCATACCAGAAGCAGAGTCATCTGTGAAAGCTAGTAACCACATCCGGCAGGAGCTGTGCAGAAAATCTCCCAGGGAAAATGACAGTTTGTAATTGTAAAAGTTGAATTAAGGATGTTGGGGCAGATGTCCCCGTGATTGTCGTTACTTTCAATGAATGTGTAGTTGCACAGTCAGCCTTTTCAGAGCATTGAAACCTGAGTATGTTTCAGTGGCATGGTGTATATAAAATTCTGTTTTCCAAATTCTGTAAAATGAAAAACATCCATCTGCCAGATGCCATTTCTTTTGGTACCCCTAGGGTTACTACCAGCAGGAGTGTGGAGTGTAGAGAACATGAAGGATGTTTTTGATTTTGGTTTTTTTGTTTGTTTGCTTTTTATTTCTTTGTCTTGTTGCCAAGAAGTGGAAATTTTTTTCCTTAAACCTTTCCCATTAAAATTATGTTTCTCATGAAATTTTGAGGCTTCTAACACATTTCCTATTAGTAATTGGTCAATTTCTTTATTTCCATGAGCTAATGGACCTAACAAACATGAATAATATATAATGGATAGTTTCTACTTCCAATGGTTTCTTGCAATTATATAAATAACAAAGTTAAATGAGTTATCAGGTACAAATTCAGCATACTCTATATGCAAAACAGCTCTCTCTGCATATAAATAATCAGTAATTATGTTAACAGATTCAGGATAATCTAATAATACCATAAGGATTGCATGCAATTCTGATTCTTGAGCAGATGTATATGGCATTTTGATCACCTTGCTTATTTTACCTGACTTTTTTTAACTTGCCATCCCTATTTTTGTTTCCATCAATATAAAATGTCAGTGTCTCTGGAATTGGTGTTCTCTTTATTATATATGGAAAAATCCAATTAGCTTTTTTAGAAACTGTATACACTTTTAAAATATTTGTTATTAATGTCACCCAAGTAGTTACTACAAACTCTTGCCAATCTTCTTTGATCATCCATGACGACATAATTTCAGCATTTGTAAGAGTCACTACAATTTCAGCCAGCTTTGTTCCTGACATTTGACATTATCTTATTCTACCTTTTATAATTAATTCAGAAATCTTTTCTATATATGTCTTCAATTTTTTACTTTGTTTATGAGCAAAGAAAATCTATTCCATAATACTATCTTCTCTTTATATAATGAGCCCAGCAGGAGAATAAGTTGAAGGCAAAATGACCAGTTTATTATCCACTTTAGTATTAATTTTGTCCACATATGCCCCTTGTAGTCTTTGTTCTACCAGAGTTAACTCTTCCTCAGTTGTCAGACATCTTGGACTGTTCAAATTTGAATCTCTTTGTAATGCTTGAAACAAATTACTTAATTCTTTTTTTTTTTTTTAATGCATGGAAAGTATATTTATTTTTTCTTTTTTTTCTCTTTTTTCACATTTTTTATTGGATATATTCTATATTTACATTTCATTTCCCTTTTTCTGGTTCCCCGCCCCCCAAAGGTCCCACATGCCCTTTTCCCTCCCCCTGCTCCCTCATCCACCCCTTCCCACTTCCCTGATCTGGTATTCCCCTACACTGATGCTTTGATCCTTTCCAGCACTAGTGTCCACTCCTTCCTTCTTGTTGGACATCATTTGGTATGTGGATTGTGTCTTTGGTGTCCCAAGATTCTAGGCTAATATCCACTTATCAGTGAGTGCATACCATGGGTATTCTTTTAAGACTGGGTTACCTCACTTAGTATGATGTTCTCCAGCTCCATCCATTTCTCTAAGAATTTCATGAATTCATTGTTTCTAATGGCTGAATAGTATTCCATTGTGTATATATACCACATTTTTTGTATCCATTCCTCCGTTGAGGGACATCTGGTTTCTTTCCAGCTTCTGGCTATTATAAATAAGGCTGCTATGAACATAGTGAAGCATGTATCCTTATTGCATGCTGGGGAATCTTCTGGGTATATGCCCAGGAGTGGTATAGCTGGGTCCTCCAGAAGTATCATGTCCAGTTTTCTGAGGAACCGCCAGACTGATTTCCAGAGTGGTTGAACTGAAAACATCCAGTGGAAAAAAGATAGCCTTTTCAACAAATGGTGCTGGCTCAACTGGAGGTCAACATGCAGAAGAATGAGAATTGATCCACTCTTATTTCCTTGCACTAAGCTCAACTCCAAGTGGATCAAGGACCTCCACATAAAACCAGACACAAAGAACCAAATAACCCTATCAAAAATGGGGTACAGAGCTAAACAAAGAATTTTCACCAGAAGAAATTCGGATGGCTGAGAAGCACCTTAAGAAATGTTCAACATCATTAGTCATCAGGGAAATGAAAATCAAAACAACCCTGAGATTCCACCTCACACCAGTCAGAATGGCTAAGATTAAAAACTCAAGGGACAACAGGTGCTGGCGAGGATGTGGAGAAAAAGGAACACTCCTACACTGTTGGTGGGATTGCAAGATGGTACAACTGCTCTGGAAATCAGTCTGGCGGTTCCTCAGAAAATTGGGCATGACACTTCCAGAGGACCCTGTCATACCACTCCTGGGCATATACCCAGCGGATTCCCCTGCATACAATAAAGACACATGCTCCACTATGTTCATAGCAGCCTTATTTATAATAGCCAGAAGTTGGAAGGAGCCCAGATGTCCCTCAAAGGAGGAATGGATACAGAAAATGTGGTATATTTATACAATGGAATACTACTCAGCAATTAAAAATAATGAATTCATGCAATTTGTAGGCAAATGGTTGGATCTGGAAAATATCATCCTAAGTGAGTTAACCCAATCACAAAAGAATACACATGAAATGCAATCACTGATAAGTGGATATTAATGAGCCCAAAAGCTCTGAATACTCAAGGCACAATTAGCAAATCAAAAATTCCCAAGAAGAAGGAAGGAAACTACCCTGGTCCTGAAAAGACTGGATCCAGTTTTGTAGGAGAGTATCAGAACAGAGAAATGGGGAGGGGGGTGATTGGGGAATGGGCGGAGAGAAGAGGACTTATGGGATATATGGTGAGGGGGGAACTGGGAAAGGGGAAAGCCTTTGGAATGTAAACAAAAAATATAGAAAATAAAATTTATCTTTGAGTGTGGGGGGGGGGGAAGGAGACTGGGGAAGACCCCTGAGGACATTGACTGGGGGAAAATTCCTGAACAGAACAACAATTGCTTATGCTCTAAGATCAAGAATAGACAAATGGGACCTCATAAAATTACAAAGTTTCTGTAAGGCAAAAGACACTGTTGAAAGGACAAATCGGCAACCAACAAATTGGGAAAAGATCTTCACTAACCCCACATCCAACAGAGGGCTAATATCCAATGTATACAAGGAACTCAAGAAGTTAGACCCTAGAAAACCAAATAACCCTATCCAAAAATGGGGTACAGAGCTAAACAAAGAATTTTCACCTGAAGAAATTCAGATGACTGAGAAACACCTTTAAAAATGTTCAACATCATTAGTCATTAGAGAAATGCAAATCAAAACAACCCTGATATTTCACCTCACACCAGTCAGAATAGCTAAGATTAAAAACTCAGGAGACATCAGGTGTTGGCGAGGATGTGGAGAAAGAGGAACACTCCTCCACTGCTGGTGGGACTGCAAGCTGGTACAACTTTTTTAGTTTTTCATGACAGGGTTTCTCTGTATAGCCCTGGCTGTCCTGGTACTAGCCCTGTAGACCAGGCTGGCCTCGAACTCAGAAATCCGCCTGTCTCTGCCTCCCAAGTGCTAGGATTAAAGGCGTGCGCTACCACCGCCCGGCCAAATTACTTAATTCTTATGCACTTATTCCAATTGTAGACCTTAGCCATTTTAATATCTCCCATTAAGTTTTGAAAATCGTTAAGAGTTTGCAATTGATCCCTATAGATCTGTACCTTTTGTGGTTGAATATTTTGTTGACTGATAATAAATGATAGATTGAGGGAATTAATTACAAATTATTTCTAATGGTTGTTGAACAAAATACTGACATAAAATTGGACTAATTAACATTCCCTATGAAAGTACCTTCCAGCTGTATCTCTTTAGTGGATGACTATTATTCTGGCTTTTTTTTTTTTTTTTTGGTTTTTTTTTTGAGACAGGGTTTCTCTGTATAGCGCTGGCTGTCTTGGAACTCACTCTGTAGACCAGGCTGGCCTCGAACTCAGAAATTCGCCTGCCCTCTGCCTCCCAGAGTGCTGGGATTACAAGCGTGTGGCACCACCACCTGGCTTATTATTCAGATTAGGTACTGAAAAAGCAAACTTTTCCCTATCCTGCTAATGCAAGGGTATTGTGAAAAACAAATATTTCAAGTCAATTATTATTATAGGCCATGATTTTGCTATCAAAGATGGTAAAGGAAGTCCAGGCTGTAAAGGACCCTTTGGTTGAATTACCTTATTAACTGCTCTCAAATCCATTTTCCTGATTTCTTTTTACAACAAACACAGGGGAATTCCATGGGCTGGCGATTCCTGTATTTTGAGCCTCCTGCTTCTCTTCAACCAGTTGCTCAAATACCTACAACTTCTCTTTTGTTATGAGCCACTCTTCTTGCCAGGCAGGCTGGTTTGATAACCATTTTAGGGGCCAGGTTGTTGGTATGTCAGCAGTGGCCCCCTTTTATAAATTTGGAAACTCAATCCCTGTGATGTCCTGTGTTTGAATAATGAATAATGGGCACAGCTATTGCTGGTACTCAGTCACCTGTCCCTGGAATTGCAGAATTATTTATCCGAGTACTCCATTGTTGTAAAACATCCCTTCCTCATAAGTTTATGAGTATGTCAGCCACATAAGAGCTCATCTTCCCTGTTAGACCTTCTGGTCCCACACAGGTAATCCATCAGACACTTTGTCTTATTCGTGATAATTTACCAATTCCTATAAATTGTGTAAACTTTGTGAAGTGGCCAATCTGGATTCCAAGACTTTTTTGGAAAGTATACTAATATTAGCTCCTGTATCCACCTTCTATGTCAACATCATTCATTTGTACCATTAATTTGTGTCTCTGATCATTGACCATTGTTCACTAAAACACACATTTTCCATTGCTCCCGAAAGTCCCTGTTCATTCTACTAGAGAGGCATTGCCCTTGATATAAGGAAACAACAATTGAGCAATTCTATCCCCTGCTTCAATTTGCATCTCCTTTTTTACATATGCCTTGTGTCTTATTCCTTGCTAGCACCATCTACTACACCTTGGATACACAATAAATCCTTGAGAAGCTAAATCACTTCTTCCCAAGATTAATTGCACTGTCCCTGAGGGTAAGAGACCATAAACACCAGTGGTTAACTTCTAACATTCAATTTTTGTAAATATGTAAAAGAGGTATCTGTGGCCAGCTCCAAAACTGTACTTCCTTCTGTAGCATGTATAAGATCAGAAGTACTCAGGGCTGGAGAGATGGCTCAGGGGTTAAGAGCACTGACTGCTCCTCCAGAGGTCCTGAGTTCTAACCCAGCAACC
This sequence comes from Apodemus agrarius, assembly GCA_964023405.1. Lineage (NCBI taxonomy): Eukaryota > Metazoa > Chordata > Mammalia > Rodentia > Muridae > Apodemus > Apodemus agrarius. The sequence continues at coordinate 731,324 of OZ030016.1, read as the reverse complement.
ACATGGTGGCTCACAACCATCCATAATGAGATCTGACGTCCTCTTCTGGTGTGTCTGAAGACAGCTATAGTGTATATACATATAACAATAAATAAGTCTTTAAAAAAAATCAGAAATACTCAGTTTTAATTTTCGTGCTCATTTGGTATGACCTGGCTGACCAAAGGAAGTTGGCTCATATTGTTTGCTGTGGAATCTCAAGATGACAGGCCCCTTAGCTTATTTCCTGACAGCAAGAGATTACTTTGTATGTCTCTGACTGACAATATTTTTTTTACAATCAAAAATTTAATAACAAAGATACTATTTTCAACATGGTCAAATATACACAGATAATCCCAGAGTTTGAAAAAAATGTATTCAGCTCAACAGTACAATCATACAACTTTGTACAGAACATTCAGATGATCAACAGAAAATATATCAGCACAAAAATAAAAAAAAAAAAATTCAAGCCGGGCCGTGGTGGCGCACGCCTGTAATCCCAGCATTCTGGGAGGCTGAGGCAGGCAGATTTCTGAGTTCGAGGCCAGCCTGGTCTACAGAGTGAGTTCCAGGACAGCCAGGGATATACAGAGAAACCCTGTCTCAAAAAAAAAAAAATCAAAAAAGATTCAAAGAGAATCTCTAAGCAGCATTTTCTTCCTGCAAAACAGACATAGACCTTTTACTGATTAAATATCAAGTGCTTTTTCTTTACAAAAATACATAGATTTTTAATAGACTGTCATTAACAATGACCTGATAATTCTTTCACTTCAATTTGAATGATTCATAAGATAAATCTTACAACCACAAAAAGGTTTTTATTTGTATTAAGATGTTAACCACTTTTGAAAAAAAAGCTTAAAATAGATCATATTTCAAAATAAAATTAGCAATGTAACTTTATAATATATTCTGTGCTAGATTTAATAACCACGAGGGCTATTCTAAGAAATAATCGCTGTTGAGTTGGCAGACATAGGAAAGTGAAGGAACACATCCCCCACCCCATGCTCTTGTCCTGGGCCACAGCTTCATAAGGACATAAGGACACTTAGACCCCAACTCCATTCTGAAAACTGCAAAAGAAAAATGGCCTCTAGCAGAGCCAGCCTGGAGTCCCATGTGAATGTGTAGAGAGTTCCTGCCCCTGGGCTTTCCTTAACACAGTAGACTTTGTATAGATGCCCCCAGAATGGTTAGTCTTCCTTTGTGCTGCAGTTGATTCTTTGTCTAGCAAGTGCTACAAAACAGAAGAAAACTAGATCTAGTATTTAACATATCTCTGGAAACCTGATATTTTGTATCATGGAAAAACTGCCTGAGGATAGATACAGTTGCTTGAGAATTTACAGCAATTATTTTGAAGTTTAACTTTTATCATTTTCTGAAAAAATGCCCAAACATTTAAATCCTACTTGAAAATATGATGGCCAGTAAACTTATTACTTGTGAAAATCATATCCCAGGAAGAGAAGCACTTTCAAATAACCTGAGAAACACTACTTAACATAGTAAAATATAATAAGGTCCCTACTATGTAAAGACATTTTGTTTTTTATCTTAATTTCATGTTTGTTTGTTTTTTTATTAAAACATACTGTGCAAAGCTTATCAAGTAAATCCAAACAACTGGTGATTCTGGTCTTTGAAGTGCTTCTAAGTCTTTAGTGTATTTGACAACTGTTCACTTTGTTATGACCCAGACCTAGCAGACATGTCCCTTATTGCTTTCCAGAGGAGTTACCTGCTGGAAACAATAGTAGTCTGCATTTCAAGTTGACAAGCCTTAGACCAGTATTTGCCCTTTCTACAGTAGCTAACCATACCCCAAAAGGCTTTGTGGCTCATAGCAACCAGAATCTGCTTGTTCTCATCTACAAATACCATATTCCCTGGGTTCATTGTACCTGCTATTATGAGCTCTGAATCTTCTAGCCTTACAATTTCTTTGGAAATGACCAAATTCACCACAAAGCACTGGACATTTTGATACCTGAAATTTCTAGCTATGATTGCTCAATGGTATTGGCATTATGCTTCTAGGAGCCAATACCAGGTGTCTCCCTTAACCATTCATCTACTGGGGCGCCTTGTGCTTTCAATGGTCTGATTGCTTACATTCAGTATTTGCACTTTCAAATGCCAATTATTTCTACCAATGACTGGTTTTAGGATCTACTATGGCTCAATTTGAAGCTGATCCCAACCTCTGTAAGAATTCTATGAAGGTTTCTCCAGAACCCTGTATTATCTTAGCCAGTCAGGTGAATTTTTCCCCCCAAGCTCCTCAGTCACATCCCAAGCTCTTAAAGCTGCAACATGACATTGTTCAGTTACACCATCAACAGATCAGATTTATTCCTGTAAGTGAGCATAATGCCCTTCGCTAAGCAGCTGGTCTTTAGTAACATATATCCCCTGCACTACATTTCATTTCTCTATTTTCGTGGCTTTGTGCCTCCACCACAACAATCATTTTAATTGCTGTCCTGCCTTTAATAGAGCTGACACCAACCCCTTGCAGTCTTGTAGGTTAACCCTATGCCACATTGTCCAATTATTTAGCATTTTTTTTGAACAAAAAGAGAATGTAAGCCATTCAGTGCACAGCCTCTTTAAAACACTTTAGATCTAGCCTTTCTATTGGACGCCAGGGCATTTCATTGTGGGCAGGAATACCATCACTGGCAGGCGTATGTCGCACAAAGACTGGGACGGCTGAAGGCACCTGTCTCTGTAGGCCCAGGCAAGTCCTCTGGTGGGGTACTCAGCTGGACACTGTCTGGCTCTCCTGGGCCCTGAATTTCACAGAGGAGCTCTGAGTGCCAGGCAGTGAGAGTGCGCACAGCAGGGCAGGGTGACAGGTTACCTTCCTGCCTAGTTTGCTTCCTGCTTTCATCATGCTGTGAATTCCTGGTGTCAGACTCCATGACTGAAATGTGGTTTTCTCCTCTCATTGGGCCTTTTTGTTTTCCAAGTACTTCTACCTCTGTCTGCAAATTCTCTAAGTGCATAGCCAACTCTGCAATCTTCTCTAACATTGAGAATTGTCAGGTTTACCCTTAAACTTTTTCCAAATAGTACACATGAAAACTATGAAGCAAAACCAAAAAAACACTTCTGGGAACAGGGCAGGAGACCACCTGACAGCAGCTGCTGCTATTTTATCAACCTCCTTAAACAACATTGCTAACCCATCAAAACCAGCCGGATGGTGGTGCTGCACGCCTTTAATCCCACCACTTGGGAGGCAAAGGCAGGCGGATTTCTGAGTTATGAGGCCAGCCTGGTCTACAGAGTGAGTTCCAGGACAGCCAGGGCTACACAGAGAAACCCTGGCTGGAAAAAAAAACAAAAAACAAAGAAAAAACAAACAAAAAAAAACCCCTGCCTTTTCCTCTATCACATTAGAAGCAGAGTTACCTATAATACCTAGGCCACACCGGGCACCACCTGTAGGCTTAGATTTTTCAAAACCTACTTGTAATAAGGGTTCTGAAATGCTTTAACCTCTCTCAAGTTCACCATCCACAAAGGTAGTGGAAAGGAAAGGTTAAAGAGGCATGTGGTTTAGAAATATTACTGAAGAGCTAATCCAATCTGCAGTGTCAGGATATCAGCAGTTCAGTTCAATCATGAATTAGCAGTGACAGCTCACTCTGTTTGCAAACACCATTCATGAATCAGCAACAGCAGGTCGATCCACAGGAAATCACAAGGCTTTGCCAATCAGCCTGAATCCGAGGAACTGGCAAGAAACTGCCAGAATACCTCCAGAAGTTTTGTTGTTATTGTTTTTTTGGTGCATTTTTTCCTATGGCCAGCAAGCATGGATCAAAATGGCTACAGGAATATGATGACTACAATGCTTAGTGGAGCAGGACTCGACATTGCCCTTTAAGTTGTCCTACTAAGATAAATCATTGACTCAAAAATTTCCTCTCAGGCTAGGGAGTAATATTGGGTTTTGAGGACCATGAGCTGGATAACTAAAATATGGTGCTTGACCAAAGAGACTACAGCATTCATAAAGCAAGGGCCACAGGTGAGAGCTAATATGAGTAAGCACAAGGGGCTAATCATAGCTGTTATTAGTGACATGAGCCATGGTGACCAATTAAGTAGATGCATCAAGAAAACCCATCCATGTAATTATAGGAAAAGGCATTCTTTATTATTATTATTATTATTATTATTATTATTATTATTTTATTATTTACTCCATATTTTATTCCCCACCCTGCCAACCCCTGTCCATCCTCCAACTGTTCCACATCCCATACCTCTTCCCCTCCTCCACATGATGTCCCTACCCCCATCCCACCTCTAAACTCCCTGGGACCTCCATTCTCTTGAGGGTTAGGTGCGTCATCTCTGGATGAACACAGACCTGGAAGTCCTCTATTGTATGTGTGCTAGGGGCCTCGTATCAGCTGGTGTATGCTGCCTGTTTGGTGGTCCACTGTTTGAGAGATCCCAGGGTTCAGATTAATTGAGACTGCTGGTCCTCCTACAGGGATGCCCTCAGCTTCATTCATTCTTCCCTAATTCAACAGCAGGGGTCAGCTGCTTCTGTCCATTGGTTGGGTGCAAATATCTGCATCTGACTCTTTCAGCTGCTTTTTGGGTCTTCTGGAATGCTGTCGTGCTAGGTCCTTTTTTTGTGGGCGCTCCATAGCCTCAGTAATAGTGTCAGGCCTTGGGGCCTCCCCTTGAGCTGGATCCTACTTTGGGCCTGTCACTGGACCTTCTGGAAAACGCATTCTTGACTACTCTCAGTGCAGTTGCTCCCCACCCCATCCCCACCCCCACAGAGGAATCATTCATACCAGGATTCAAAAGGTATGTTGTACTGAGTTTATGTAACAGACAATATGAAACATTTTACTAGTAGCCAGGTAGAGATTCCTACTGCTTGGAGGACAGAAAATAAGAAAAATAGGAGTCCAAACCTTGTGTAATGTGCTGTGAACTGCACATATTTACAATCTGGTAAGAAATTACATACATGAATGTGACAAGTTATGTGAAGCAGATTTGTTATGAGTCAGCCAGTCTTTATTTTTTTGTTTTTGTTTTTTGTTTTTTGAGACAGAGTTTCTCTGTGTAGTCCTGGCTGTCCTGGAACTCACTCTGTAAACCAGGCTGGCCTTGAACTCAGAAATCTGCCTGCCTCTGCCTCCCAAGTGCTGGGATTACAGGTGTGCGCCACCACGCCCGGCTGAGTCAGCCAGTCTTATAATGAAATTGTTATTTTCTGTAACTTGAGGTCTGTGGCTGCTGGAGTGATTATCTTCCAAGGCAGTGTAAACAGTCTTGTTATTAGAAACAAGACTGTTTATTAATATGTAGAGCTAGTTCATTATCCTTCATCATCATGTCCTAAGATGCTAGACAATGGTTAATTTTATCATAGAGCTTGTTCTTTTTCTCTGTCAATTTATCCAGAGATTCTAGGAGCACCTAATCAGTATATTATACCCCACCCCAAACACACAAAAATTGTCAAAAAGTTTTATATACAGAGTCACTAAATTTCTTGCCTCTCACAATTGGTGAATCACATTTGTCTCACTAAGTTTGTGAAATAGTTTGGACTATGGGTTTTTAGTGCTTTCTAAACTTCTAGGGGAGGCTTAAGTAACTGTAGGTGTCACCAAATTGGAAAGCCTATTCCTGATACTTAAAAAGCTTTCTCCATTAGAGCCACATCTGGTATCCAAATTTATTTTTATTAGTCAGGGTTCTTTAGAGTGACGGAACTGATAGAATGAATATATCCATATTCTTTGTAGTTACTGTTTTGTTTTGTTTTCAGACTGGGTTTCTCTATATAGCCCTGGCTGTTCTGGAACTCACCCTTTAAACCAAACTGGCCTCAAAGTCAGAGATCTACCTGCCTCTCTCTACCTTCTGAGTTTTGAGATTAAAGACACAAGTCACCAGCACTCAGTTATTTTATATTTTATATATTCATATATGTGTATATATAATGTATATATTAAATATATAAAATATATTTCATGTATATAACTATATTGCATGTTTATATGTTATGCATAATATATAACATTACATATATAAGTATATAAAAATTATAATTATGATCTTGTTAGTTCAACAATGGTTGTCTATCAACAGAAGTTCCAAGAATCCATTCATTTGTCAGTACGCAGGCTGGTCTCTGTTATACTCCAGAATCTTGAAGAAGTAGGCTCTAACTCAGTAAAGGCACGAACTTGACAGAGAAAGCAAGGGCACACAGGCCAAGAGTAAGAGCTTCTTTCTTCTATGTGTTTTATATAGGCTGCCAGTAAAAGATGTAGCCCAGATTTAAGGTGGATCTTTCCACCTCAAAAGATCCAGATTTAGGATAAGTCTTTCCACTTTTAATGATTTAATTGAGAAAATCTCCTCACAAGACCTAGCTAGCCACATGGATTTAAGTTAATTCCAGATATCCAAGTTGATTTAAAGAATGGCCATCACAGGGAGCTTCCCTTCAGGAAGGAATGTTTCAGTTTTGGAGGAAAGTTTACATAACACTTGGTAGATAGTCTTGACAGATCATATGCCACTTGCTCCACAGTTACTGAACTGGAAAAGGCAGCGTACCCCAGGGACATACCCAAGCACAACATGAATCACTGGGCAATGGTTTTTTATTTGGTTGGTTCATTGGTTCAGTTTTGACTTTGGTGCTGGGACCCAGGTTCTTGAATATACCACGAACACACCCTGTAATGAAGTGCCCTGGAATCCAGATAAAAAACTTCAAACTGGGCGGTGGTGGCGCACACCTGTAATCCCAGCACTTGGGAGGCAGAGGCAGGCGGATTTCTGAGTTCGAAGCCAGCCTGGTCTACAGAGTGAGTTCCAGGACAGCCAGGACAACACAGAGAAACCCTGTCTCAGAAAAAAACAAAAACAAAAACAAAACAAAAAAACCTCAAAGGACATCTTGCTCCCAGGGGAGAGAACAAAGTTTGGTCTGGGCAGTTCCCCTCTGACTCAAAATGCTGCATTTCCTAGGATGAACAGGAACATGCCCAGACTGTTTCCTCCCTATATAATTTTCCTATAAAGGTTTATCCCTGTATTGTCTTCTACAGTGCTCTATGCTTATTTTTTAAAACAAGGTGGGGGGGAAAGAGAGCTGGTTTCATGCTAGGCCACCGAAGAACTATTTTTAGATACATATTTTGAACATCTTGATGGCTCCTGACACACTTTAACTGGTCTCCTCACCTATGGCAGAATTAGGTACACCATTCCCCAGCTCCATTCCAGCCAGTGACTAGACTGGGGTAATGTCTACTGACTCAAGCTGAATGGTCTTCCCAAGGAACTTGGAAGCTGGAGTAGAAACAGAATTGAATGATACAGTTCTAGTTCCTGGGAGGAGGGAGAGATGGGGAGAGAAAGAGAATGTCCTTGTTTAAAAAAAAAAAACCCAAAGAGACAGTAGTAATTATCAGATTGCCCTTCAAGAATTTTAATGTGGGCCAGGTATGGTGGTGCAGATCTTTAATCCCAATACTTGGCAGGCAGAGAAAAATGGATCTCTGTGAGTTTGAGTCCAGCCAGGTCTATATTTTGAGTTCCAAGACAGTCAGGTTTATGTAGTGAACCCTAGTCTCAAAAAAAAGTCCTAATGTGGGATAGAGGGAAGTCAGTAGTAGGTAGTTAGATCCAAAGTTTTTATGTTGAAAGGACTCATAGAAAGATACTACTGTGATTACAAATGAGTAAAGCTGTAAAAAACGTGGAAGGTACATATAGTACATAGAGAGAGAGAAGCTGAGTGGCTGATGTCCTCAGGGGACACAGGAGAAGAGAGGAGGAGAACCATGACTACAATTATGATTTAGGTTTTAAATTGATTCCCACAGGCTCATGTGTTGTACTCTTGGTCTCCAATTGGAGACACTATTTTGGAAGGTTATAGAAACTTTAGAGATGGAGGAAGGTTGCTGGGGGAGGAGGACAATGCAAGTGGGTATTTCATCCCTAGCATGTTTCCTTGCCTTGCAATGAACGGCTTTTCTGTTACTCCCACTTCCACCACCATGATGTTGTGTCCAAATACATGAAACCAACCACAGACTGAACTATATGAAACTGTAGGTCAAACTAAACTCTTCCCTTAGGTTGTTTCTATCAGGCATTTTACCCAAACACAAAAGAATACACCTTATTCTCAGCAGCTCAAAGAACTTTCTCCAAAACTGACCATATATCCAGACACAAAACAAGTCTTAACAAGTACAAGAAAATTGAAATAACTTGGTGCATCTTATGTGACATTAAAGCTCTATCAACAACAGAAACAAGAGAAGGTCTACAACTCATAAAAACTGAACAACTCACTACTAAATGAAAAATGAATCAAGACAAAAATTACAAAAGAAATTGAAGACTTTCTACAATTGAATGTAAATCAAAACACAACATACCCAAACTTACGAGACACAATGATGCAATTCTAAGAGGCAAGTCCCTAAATTAAAAAAAAAAAATGGAGAGATTTCATACTGGTAACTTAACAGCATACCTGAAGGCTGCAGAACAAAAAGAAAAAACACCAAAAGGAGTAGATGGCAAGAAATAATCAAATTCAGGGCTGAAATCAATAAAAATAAAAGCACAAAGAATCATTGAAACAAAGAGTTGGTTCTGTGAAGAAACCAGTAAGATTGAGTGTAGGTGAAATAATTAAAAGGCAAAGAGAGAAGTTCCAAATTATCAATATTAGATATGGAAACTAGGATGTAACAGAAACAAAGGAAATGCAGAGAATCATAAGGACATGGTAAAAACCTGAACTCTGGGGGCCAAAGGGATCTCTGAGTTCAAGGCCACTGTGGTCTACCTAGTACATTCCAAAATAGGGCCACACGATGAGACCTTTTGTCATAACAACACTAACAACAGCCAACAAGATTTAAATCAAACTGTTTAAATAATGTGATTTTATTTCAAAATGAATTCAGTTCTGTCTACCTCTTCTCACTTTCCAGTTACCTTTTGTCTTGTCTAAAAAATTTGGGTAGAGCAAATCACTTTGAAAAAAAGAGTACACACATCCCTCCGTGACTCTGAGGGAACAACTGTCTTCTCAGAGGGCCTGTGAGAACAGTGTCAGGCACCTCCTGAGGATTCACCGGGGTTTATATTTATTAATAGTAGAAACAGATTGAGCTATAAGTTGAAGGGAGAACCATAGGATTAAAACATTTTTGTCATTCAATTTTTCCCTTAGCATCTGGATTTCCTGGCTGTTTAAACTACAGGCAGCTTCAATGTCTCCTTCAAAAGGAGAATAAAGAAGACTAGTAGGCCAGTGGCGGTACACTCATTTAACTCCAGCACTCGGGAGGCAGAGGCTGTACATCCCTGTGAATCTGAGGACAGCTTGAACTACAGAGAGTTTTAGAACAGCCAGGGCAAACCCTGTCTTGAAAAGAAATAGAGAAGGCTGGACAGGAGAAATATGAAAAGATTATTTTAATAACTGGAGTATGGAAGAAGTCTTTTGTAACTTTACCAAAATGATTTTTATTAGGATCAGGACTTTTCTGTTTTGAGCTTTGAAACAAGGTCTCCCAGGACGCCTCAGAACTCAAGATGAGGTCAAGGATAGCCTTATATTTGTGTCCCTCTTCCATATCCTCTCAGGTGTAGAGATTACAGTCATGTGCTGCTATAATTAGTTTCTTTGAATCAATTCTTGGTCTACATATGTAATGATTCTGGAGTGACCTAGTATAAGAATTCGTTTCCTCATGTACCTTGAATATCCCAGAAACAATATATTTTCAAAGCGAGGTATGTATAATCCCATCTCTTTGAAAGTGGAAGCAAGAGGATCAGAAGGTCATCTTTTGAATACATCTGAGCTTAAGACCATCTTAGATTATATGAGGCCTTCTCTCAAAAACAAAAGCTATGAGTCTGGAGATGGCTCAGTGGTTAAGAACACTGACTACTCTTCCAGAGAATCCTGCTTCAATTCCCAGAATCTCAAATGGTAGCTCACAACCATCCAGTTCCAAGGATCCAGACACCCTCTTTTGGCTTTCAAAGGTACAAGTGGTATACATACATGTATGCAAAACACCCATACTCATATAATTTGTGTGTGTGTTGTATGTGTGCATGCGTGTCTGTCTGTGTTTGAGTGTGTATGAGGTGGCACATGCCTGTAATCCTAGCACTTAGGAGGCAGAGGCAGGCGGATTTCTGAGTTCGAGGCCAGCCTGGTCTACAGAGTGAGCCAGGACTACAGAGAAACCCTGTCTCGAAAAAAAAAAAAAAACCAAAAAAAAAAAATATGTACTTGCATGCTTGTTGATTTTCTGTGAACTAGAAAGTCATTAACTTGAAAGAGAAAGATTCATCGAAAATAGAGTAAGACATGCATCATTAGTTGCCCTCTGGCAACAATGAACTTCCTTACCTACCACTTCTTCAACATCCTTATATCTAGAGCAGGAAATCATAAATTACTTTATATTTGATATTCTGATATATTTCTAAGGGCATAAATTTCTAATCTGTTATTTTTGTGTATGAAACATTGCCATAGTAACAGTAAAAAATGGTAATACATTGAAGTGAAATAACTGCCAATTGAATAGCATTTTAGCATTCAGAAATTTTCCCTTGTTTGTGTTGTCAACAACAACAAAACACAGCTCTAATCTTTTTATGGGGTAGGGGTATAAAACTTTATTATTAAGATTTATTTTTTAACTAATTTTTAAAATGTATTCTTCTGTCACGTATTACATCTCTTCTACACTTTCCTCTCCCTTTTCTTCCCCTACTTCCCCCAGATCCACTCCTCTGTTTCCCTTCAGAAAAGGACAGGCCTTCCAGGGACATCAACCAAACATGGCGTAACAAGTTACAGTGAGACTAGCCACATACCTTCATATCAAGGCTGGATGATGCAACCCAGTAGGAGGAAAAGGGTCTTCAAAGCAGGCAAGAGAGTCAGAGACAGTCCTGCTCTCACTGTTAGGAGTCCCACAAAACAAGTTACACAACCATAACATATATGCAGAGGACCTAGGTCAGACCCACACAGGCTCCCTGATAGTTCAATCTCTATGAGCCCCTATGAGCTTGACTGTGTGAGCTGTTTTCTTGTGTCTTGACCCCTTTGGATCCTACAGTTCTTTCCCCTCCACTATCAGCTCTTTTACTGCATGATTCCCCGCAGAGCTCTCATCTTAAATGGAATAAGAGATAGTTTATTCCAGAGCCATTTTGAGAGACCACGACCCAGGAACACAGATTTGGGTTACCGCAAATTCCATGTTCCAGTGGGGATACAGAATCAAAGTTTTATAGAACAAATCGAGGCAGGTTTAAAATACATTGGCAGAAGCCGGGCGTGGTGGCGCATGTCTGTAATCCTAGCATTTGGGAGGCAGAGGCAGGCGGATTTCTGAGTGTAGTTCTGGCTGTCCTGGAACTCACTCTGTAGACCAGGCTGGCCTCGAACTCAGAAATCCACCTGCCTAGCCTCCCAAGTGCTGGGATTAAGGGCGTGCACAGCCACCGCCTGGCTCCCTTTGGCTTTCTTCAGGAAAAAATATATTTGTTGTCAAGTCTCCTCATATCTCCAATACATAGCTAAGGATATGGCAGATTCTAAATAATCACTGATCAAAATCAATGTATGAATAATTACATGGGACTTACAGAAGATTTATAGTTCTGTCTGCTGTGAATGTTTTTGTTTTTTTATTTGTTTTCTGAGATACAGTTTTACAGCTCAGGTTGCCTGAAATTCACTATTTAAACCAGGCTGGATTTATTATTATTATTATTATTATTATTATTATTATTATTATTTCATTATTCTGAACTTTCTCCTGTTACTGGACAGATTATTTTTTCCATACAATATAACTGATTGAAGTTTCCTTTCCTTATACTCCTTGAAGTCCTCTCCACTTCCCCTCCTACCAGGATCCACACACTTTTTATGTCTCATTAGAAAACAGACATCTAGGTTTGCGTCTACACCTGGAGCTGATCCTGTGCCACAGTGCTCCATACCCAAATACTGCCGGGAGAGAACTGGTCTCCCAGTAGTGCCAACACACTGTGATCACAGGTAAGACCACCACTTCTGTTCAAATTCTTGGCCCAAGAGGGACCCACCCAAAGCCATCAGGACACATGAACCAAGGCCATGGACAGGATCTTTTCAGTTTCCATCTGCACCCCAGAGCTGACCCTGTGCCACAACTCTCCATACCCAAATTCCTCCCAGAAAGAACTAGTCTCCCAGGAGTACTGACACACAGGCTTGCAGGAGGGACAAGCCACAATCAGAGCCAGCAAAACCAGCTAACACCAGAGATAACCATATGTTGAGAGGAAAGGGCAAGAACATAAAGCAACAGGAACCAAAGCTACTTGGCATCATCAGAACCCAGTTTTCCCACCACAGCGAACCCTAGATACCCCCAACACACCAGAAAAGCAATAATCTGTTTAAAATCACATCTCATGATGATGAAAGACTTTAAGAAGGACATAAATAACTCCCTTAAATGCAGGAGAACACAGGTAAACAGGTAGAGGCCCTTAAAGAAGAAACACATAAATCTCTTTAAAAATTATAGGAAAACACAGGTGAAGGAATTGAACAACACCATCCAGGATCTAAAAATGGAAATAGAAACAATAAATCACAAAGGGAGACAATCCTGGAGATAAAAAAATCTAGGAAAGAGCCGGGCGTGGTGGCACACGCCTGTAATCCCAGCACTCGGGAGGCAGAGGTAGATGGATTTCTGAGTTCGAGGCTAGCCTGGTCTACAGAGTGAGTTCCAGGACAGCCAGGGCTACATAGAGAAACCCTGTCTCGAAAAAACAAACAAACAAAAAACAAAAAACAAAAAAAAAACCATTAACACAACAGTCAAAGAAAATGCAAAATGCAAGGAGCTCCTAACTCAAAACATCTAGGAAACCCAGGACACAATGAGAAGATCAAACCTAAGGATAATAGGTATAGAAGAGTGAAGATTCCCAACTTAAAGGGCAAGTAAATGTCTTCAACAAAAATTATAGAAGAAAACTCCCTAAGCTAAAGAAAGAGATGCCCACAAACATACAAGAAGCCTACAGAACCCAAATAGATTGGACCAGAAAAGAAATTCCTCCTATCACATAATAGTCAAAACACCAAATGCACAAAACAAAGAGAATATTAAAAGTAGCAAGAGAAAAAGGTCAAGTAGCATATAAAGGCAGACCTATCAGAATTACACCAGACTTCTCACCAGAGACTATGAATGCTAGAAGATCCTGGGCAGATGTTATACAGACCCTAAGAGAACATAAGTGCCAGCCCAGGCTACTATACCCAAGCAAAACTCTCAATTACCATAGATGGAGAAACCAAGATATTCCATGACAAAACCAAGTTTACACAAAATCTTTCCACAAATCCAGCCCTACAAAGGATAATAGATGGAAAACTCCAACACAAGGAGGGAAACTACATCCTAGAAAAAGCAAGAAAGTAATCTTTCAACAAACCCAAAAGAAGATAGCCAATCAAACATAAAAATAACATCAAAAATAACAGGAAGCAACAATCACTATTCCTTAATACCTCTCAACATCAATGGACTCAATTCCCCAATAAAAAAGACATAGTCTAAGAGACTGGGTACGTAAGAGACAGGATCCAGCATTTTGCTGCATACAGGAAATGCACTTCAGTGTCAAAGACATACACTACCTCAAGAGTAAAGGGATGGAAAACAATTTACCAAGCAAATGATCCCAGGAAACAAGCTGAAGTAACCATTCTAATATCAGATAATATCAACTTTCAACCAAAAGTTATTGAAAAGAATAATGAAAGACACTTCATACTCATCAAAGGAGAATTCTACAAAGAACTCTCAATTCTGAACATCTATGCTCCAAATTCAAGGGTACCCATATTCATAAAAGAAACTTTACTAAAGCTCAAAGCACACATTGCACCTCACACAATAATAGTGGGAGACTTCAACGCCCCACTCTCATCAATGGACAGATCATGGAAATACAAACTAAACAGGGACACATTGAACCTAAGAGAAGTTATGGACCAAATGGATATAACAGATATCTATAGAACATTTCATCCTAAAAGAATATATCTTCTTCTCAGAACCTCATGGTACCTTCTCCAAAATTGACCATATAATCAGTCACAAAACAGGCCTCAACAGATACAAGATGATTGAAATAATCCCATGTATCCTATCAGATTACTATGGAGTAAGGCTGGTCTTCAATAGCAACAAAAACAACAAAAAGCTCACATATATATGGGAGCTGAACTCAAAACTTGGTCAAGGAAGAAATAAAGAAATTAAGGACTTTAGAATTTAATGAAAATGAAGGTACAACATACCCAGTTTTATGGGACACAATGAAAGCAGTGCTAAAAGGAAAACTCAAAGCTCTGAGTGCCTCCAAAGAGAAACTAGAGAGAGCATACACTAGCAGCTTAACAGCACACCTGAAAGCTCTGGAACAGAAAGAAGCTAATACACCCAAGAAGAGGCAGGAAATCATCAAACTCAGGGATGAAATCAACCAAGTAGAAACAAAAAGAATTATACAAAGAATCAACAAAACCAGGAGCTGGTTCTTTGAGAAAATCAACATGATAGATAAGCCCTTAGTCCGACTAACCAGAGGGCACAGAGATAGTATCCAAATGTACAAAATCAGAAATGAAAAAAATATAACAACAGAAACTGAGGGAATTAAAAAATCATCAGATCCTACTACAAAAGCCTATACTCAACAACACTGGAAAATAAGTTACACTGCATATTCTCTCTTGGAGATGGACCGGTTTCTGTCTAATCAGGAACTTGTCACAATTTCCTTTCAGAGAGGACTTCATAAGAGATTTTTTTTTCCTAATTCTGTCATGTTTAATGTTCCAAACATTTTTAAACTGGATGAGTGCATGTTACTTTTAGCTTCAGAAGATATCATGTATATTTAAGAGGCATTTAAATGTTATAAATTATTTTGATGAGTTAAAATAATGTCAATACTGAATTGCTCAATAGATGCCCTAACAAAGGGAAATCGAGGGGAGGGAGGTGGGAGTGAGTCAGGTGGAGGGGCATACACACACACACAAAAAAAAGAACATCTGGGGGAATCATCATCCCTGACCTCAAGCTGTACTACAGAGAAATAGTGATAAAAAATTACATGGCCCTGGTACAGAGACAGACAGGTTGATCAATGGAACAGAACTGAAGACCCAGAATAAACCCACATACCAACACATTTATGGACAATTGATCTTTGACAAAGGAGCCAAAAATATACAATGGAAAAAATAAGCATCTTCAATAAATGGTGCTCATCTAACTGGCAGTCCGTATGTAGAAAAATGAAGATAGGTCCATATTTGTTACCTTGCAAAAAGCTCAAGTCCAAGTAGATCAAGGATCTCAGCATAAAACCAAATCCACTGAATCTAATAGAAGAGAAAGTGGGAAAGAGCCTTGAATTCATTCACACAGGGGGAATTTTCCTAAACAGAATTCCAGTAGCTCATGCTCTAAGATCAAGAATTGATAAATGGGTCCTCATGAAACTAGAAAGCTTCTGTAAGGCAAAGGACATAGTCAAATAGAACAAATCCGCAACCTATAGATTGGGGAAAAAAAAAAAACTTCACTAACCCCACATCTGATAGAGGGCTAATATCCAAAATATGTAAAGAACTCAAGAAGCTAACCACCAAAAATCCAAATAACCCAATCAAAAAATGGGGTATAGAGCTAAACAGGGTTCACAACAGATGAGAATGGCTGAGAAGCACTTGAAATGTTCGAAGTCCTTAGTCATCAGGGAAAGGCAAATCAAAATGGCCCCAAGATTCCACCTTACACCCATCAGAATGACTAAGATCAAAAGCTGAGGTGACCACACATGTTGGGGAGGACATTGAGAGATGACTTCTGTGTTAGGGAATGGGATGTGTGGCCAAGGCCCCTTTCTGCTTTAGCACTCCATCTAGTGGAGCCATGGGCATGCCCTGTGTGTGCTGTCTCTAAACTGATATGTAAGTCTTTCCTGCTGGGTTTCAAAGGCCTTGATTCCTTATTGTTCTCTATCTCCTCTGGTTATTACACTCTTTTTTTGCCTTCTTTTCCAACGAATTCCCTGATCCTTGGAGGGAGGGATTTGATCTAGACATTCCTTTTAGTGCTGAATGTTCCAAGATCTTTTACTCTGTGCCTACTGTCTGTCTGTCTGTGGTCACTGTATTTGTTCCCATCTGCTGTAGGAGAAAGCTTTTCTGAGAATGATTGAGATAGGTGTATGATTATAGCAAATCTACTAATATATCAGAATGTTGTTAGGAGTCATTTTGTTGCTATATTCCTTTAGCAGAATATTTGGTCCCTGGACTATCTAGTCTCAGGTTCTTGGCTACCCAAGTAGCATTATGTATGGGTTCTATCACCTGGACTGGGCCTTAACTCAAATCAGATATTAGTTGGTTACTTCTGTGCCTGTATGGTCCTAAAGTATCTTATAAAGCAGGTCACATTTGTAAACTGAAGGGTTTGTAGCTAGGTTGGTGTTTACCTCTCTCCTCTGGTAGCATGCAGAGTACCTTCTAGTACCATGAACACTAATCAGGGTGAAGGCTCTAGGTAGGCACCAGCTTGACTTCTTCATATTCAATGAGTTGTGTAGTTGTTTTCTTCAGCAATAGGACTTGGCCTTTAGTTTGTAAAGTCTTAGCAATAACCTTAAACCAAGTGCTGGAACTAATTACATCTGTGCAGCATCAACCCAAGCTGGCAAAAGTTTGGGTTTTTGTTTATGTGCTCGTTTGTTTAAGACATGCTTTCAGATAGACTACAATGTGTTCCACTTTACTATCTACTTGATAATGAATTTGGACCCCCAATCCTTCCGCTGCTTCTTTCAAAATACTAAGATTATAGACATGTGTCATCATGCCTAGCTGCAAATGCTTTAACTTTTTAAAATCTCTCTCTCTCTCTGTCTCTCTCTGTCTCTCTCTGTCTCTCTCTGTCTCTCTCTCTCTCTCTCTCTCTGTGTGTGTGTGTGTGTGTGTGTGTGTGTGTGTAAGTGTGTGTAAGTACTTGTGTCTGCTATAGCAAACAAATTAAAGTCAGAAGACAGCTCTGGGAATCAGTTCTCTTCTTACACTATGGATTGAACTCAGTGTCAGGTTTTCTGGTCTTGCAAATGTTTTAAACAGCAAAAGTGAATTAGACTCAAGATTCAAATAATTTAAAACATGTAACAACACATTTTAAACTTATCATTTATGAAGGGATTATCACCTCAAGTTGTTTTTTTTTTTTTTTTCAAACTTAGTTACAAAGTTGACACCTGGGAATGTAGAAGACTCAGCTGAATTGATTAGAAACAGCTTCCAAATTCCAGGCCTCTTTTTTGTTGTTGCTGTATTGTTCAAGACAAGATTTTGCTATGACCCAGGCTTGTCTCCACGTACACTGTAGCCCAAGGTGGTTTTAAATTGGGGTATAGGGTGATGGGGGGGGGGAGAGAAAGTATTGTCTTGTATAGGTATATAATAGCACAAATGGTAACTTCCAGGTTTTTTTTTTTTTTTTTTTTTTTTTTTTTTTTTTTTTTGGTTTTTCGAGACAGGGTTTCTCTGTGTGGTCCTGGCTGTCCTGGAACTCACTCTGTAGACCAGGCTGGCCTTGAACTCTGAAATCCGCCTGCCTCTGCCTCCCAAGTGCTAGGATTAAAGGCGTGTGCCACCAACGCCCGGCTGCTTCCAGGTTTTTTATTTGTTTGTTTTTGTTTCTTTGAGACAGGGTTTCTCTATGTAGTCTTGTCTACCCTGGAACTCACCCTCGACCAGGCTGGCTTCAAACTTTTAAACCCATAGAGATCTACCTGCCTCTGCCTCCCAAGTGCTAGAATTAAAGGCATGTACCACCACTATGCTGGGTCTTAACTTTAAAAATACTTTGAAACTATCTTTGGTATTTTATTTGTGTGAGTATTTTGGGGGTACATGTGAACCAAACTCGTTTTGTTGAAAACTCATGGTACTTTTTTTACTCGACCTTATTTTGCTTACAGTTTTCAATTGCTCTGCTGTTGCTTTTCCGCTGTATGTGTGTCTTCAGGCTTTTACAGTCTTCTCTGCCCTTGCCTCTTTCTTGCTGTCTTGCCGTTTGCTTCTTTAGTTTTCACCACCAAATGAAAAGCCTTTCTTTGAAAGTAGGGTCTGTGCCTCAGACTGGCCTTAAGATGATCTTCCTGTTTGCCTCTGCCTCACAACTGTTGGAATTACAGAAACGCATTACTACCCTCAGATCTACCAAACTTTTAGATACCACAGAGCGCCTAATTCTGATTCCCTGTGTTGAGACAGGTTTCTTCTGTATTGCCCTGGCTGTCCTGAAACTTGACCCTGCCTGCCTGTCTTGTCTTGAGTGCTGGGATTAAAGGCGTGAGCCACCATGGCCCGGCTGAGCTTTTTTATAATGTGCTTTCTGTGATGAATGTGGCACTAGTTATCAGTAATCACCTGGAAAGAAGCAAATATCATACTCGCTTGAGATAAACCAACTTTTTTTTTGTCTTCCTTTCAAAAGCCAAGTGTGCAGAGCTCATGGTATGCCAAACATTTCCACTATAGATCAGACTACTAATTCCTGATTTAGCCATTATGCTACCGAGGAGAGCCACTTCTTTGAAGGCTTCATTTCTTTCTCCTAAAGGGAGCTCTGATCTGAACGCTGTTAAGTAGTTATAAAGGCCTTTCCTCAACACACCGAGATATGCTTTCCCACACTCTTCTCCTTTCACTACGTTCCCTAATTCCGACAGCAAAGGAGATAGGAAAAGGAAGTTCTTTGGTAAAGTCCAGGGCTCCTCTGCCACGTGGCCCTCCGCCGGCCCTTCAGTCCACACGCCTCCGGAGAGCAAGCGAGCTCCCCTAGGGCCAGACTAAGGAAACGCCAGGTCGCGGTGCGTGGGGAGCGACAGGCGGAAGCCGGTTGCCAGGCCCCGGGTTCCCGCCCGGGAGGGGGTGAAGGCGGAGCGTGCACACGGAAATCCGTCGAGGAGGGCGGGTAGAACCTGGGGAGTGAGACTTCCGGTGGCGCAAAGCTTGTCGGGATCAGCTTGCGGCAAACCTCCTTGCCCGGCCCGTAGAGAGACCACCGTTAGCGCCGCTTCTGCTCCTACAGCCTGCTCTCTGCCAAACGCTTGGCCGCCGCGGCCGCTGCTGCGGCTCCCGCAGTTTTAGGCCCCGACCACTTGGTTCCCAGGCAGCCGGCGTGCGTTCAGCTGCGACTTCGGCAGACATGTTGTGAGGCGGCGGCGCGGGTGCCCGAAGGATGGTTTGGCCGAGGAGGCTGCAACCGCTGCTGGTGGCGGCGGCCGCGGGGGCTCCGGCTCTGTAGAGCCGACCCTGCTGTGTGTCCGCCCGGTACTGCAGCCGGGCGGGTACTCCTCGGTCTTCCGTGCGCTCCCGTGCCGCTTAGGTTCGGTTAGACGACAGTGCCAGTTCGTTTGAGGCGGCACGCAGGGTGGTTTTCCTGCCCTGGGAGTGGTGTCCCTAGAGCCCTCACCCCCCTGACCTTTCCTTCATATTCGCACTAAAATCTCTCACACAGTGGGTGTTCCCTGCCCTCGAGCCCGCTCCTTCCTGGTTTCTGCACTCTCTTCTCTGAGCTTCCCGGACCCCAACATCCCTCTCCAGGGACAGCCTGTTGAGAAATCTTCGTGGAGTGGTGGACCAGAGGCGAGGAATTTAAAAGTTGGGGCTTGAAAGACAGGAAGGTACGATGGCTTCCTCGTCTGGCAATGATGATGATCTCACTATCCCCAGAGCTGCTATAAATAAGATGATCAAAGAGACTCTCCCTAATGTCCGGGTGGCCAACGATGCCCGAGAGCTGGTAGTGAACTGCTGCACTGAATTCATTCACCTTATATCTTCTGAAGCCAACGAGATTTGTAACAAGTCAGAAAAGAAGACAATTTCGCCAGAGCATGTCATACAAGGTAAGCAATTTGTGTGGGATTTGGTTTAAATGAAGGTCCAGAGGAACAGTCCAGCTAATAGAATAACCACTTCGTGTCACAGAGCCTTCATTCCACTTAACTAGTAAGTGCAGTTAATGAAAAAGTCAAACCGGTGTAGAGACAGCTTGTACCTTAAGGAAGTACCTATGTAGCATTCTTCAGACATTTTTTTTTTCATCCAGCTAATGCAGATAAGGAGTGCAAACATTATGGCCAACAAGCATCCTCAATAGCTAGCTAGTACAGTTTCCAATCAGGCCTTAACAAGAATCGACTGCCTACAGCGAAGCTTGGATAATAACAACTGAGAAAGGAACCTCAAAGTTCTCTCTTGGAAAGTTAAATTTTAGAACTGTAAGCATGAGTTGAGTCAGAGGGTCCCTCTTCCTCACCAGTGTATAGGAAAAAGATTCATTTTTGAGCACGGGTAGAAAAAGCCTCTTGGGCTGTGGATGGAGGTCAGTGGCATATCATCTGCCTAGCATGCATCAGGGTCGTAGGACTGATTCCCAGCATTGAGTTAAAAAACAAAAGTTGTCCGAGTGTGTTCAGTGTTGTAAAGTCAATTGCTTTCCAAAAAGGAAGTATATTTTTGCTTTTAAAAATGCTAAGATGGTGGAACAGCCATCACCAGGTAACCAAAGCAAGTGTCACATTTTTTTTTTCTTTTTGATTCCCTCCAACTATTGTTTTGTTTGTTTGTTTGTTTTGGTTTTTCGAGACAGAATCTCTATGTAGCCCTGGCTGTCCTGGAACTCACTCTGTAGACCAGGCTGGCCTCGAACTCAGAAATCTGCCTGCCTCTGCCTCCCAAGTGCTGGGATTACGGGCGTGCGTCACCAGCGCCCGGCACTCCCTCCAACTATTGATTATTGTTTGAAAATTATTTGTAAAAGCTGACAGGGCAGGGCAGAGACGACAGGACTGGGGCTTGAACCTAGGGCCTGACACAAACTAGTCAGCATTCTATTTGTGATATATAGCCTGTTGTTCCCTCCTGCTGTTCCCATTTGGATGTTTCTATATATTTAAACTTTTATTGAAAAGCACACCTAAAAGTTGCAACAGTTTCTTCCTTATGCTGGAAAGGATTTGCAGTAGGGATTTGGGAAACTGTTTTTGATGGTTATAGGGAAAGGAGACAAAAGTGCTTCTAACAAATTTTGGGAAATACTTTCTGTGGCTTTTCATGAACTCTTATGAGAAAGTTGCATTGAGTTTGAGACAATCACTTCTGTTTCATAATCATTGAAAATGCGAACAATTTCTTGCTTATTTTTAAAGTTAAAAGGAACAAATTTAATCATACTAGGCAGGTACTTCTCTACAATTGCCTTTTTATAAATTTAAGCTTTAAAAGTTTTACTTTCCTGTAAATGTGTTCGAATAGAGAACACAACTGTTCATATGGAACATACCCATTTTCCACTGTCAGTATTGACAAGAAGATCAATTGATTAATTTTTGAGCCTTTATCCTGTGTTGATGGTAAATTTAAAATGCACCCTGCTGTGATGATGATGTCACTCAAGGCTGAGTACTTAGCATGGCAGAAGTTAATCCTAGTAGGTAGTGGAGCCATGATGGTGTATATGTATATGTGTGTGTATGTATATTTATATGTATATCACATATACATATACTCTGCCATTTCAGCACATAGTAGATAACTAAGAAAAAAAACGCAATATATTCTTTTCAGAGCTAGGAAAGGCAAGATGATAACAGGATCCTACTGTGTTGCCTAGTCTGGCCTTAAATGCAGTCTCTTGAATACTGGGATTATGGACATGTAACCACCATTCCCTGTTGCTTATTTGGTTCTTTTGTGTGTACATGCTGAACTTAGGGCCTTATGTGCTAGGCAAGCACTGTACTACAGAGCTATATTTCCAGCCAGCGTACTAAATTCCTTTATGTATATGAGTACACCATTGCTCTCTTCAGACACACCAGAAGAGGGCATTATATCCCATTATAGATGGTTGTGAACTCAGGACCTCTGGAAGAGCAATTGGTGCTCTTAACTGCTGCTGAGCCATCTCTCCAGCCCTGACATACTTGATTCTTAAAACTAGTAGGTTTGGGGTTTTTTTGTTTTGTTTGTTTTTTGTTTTTGTTTTTTCTGGTTTTTTTGAGACAGGGTTTCTCTGTATAGCACTGGCTGTCCTGGGACTCACTCTGTGGACCAGGCTGGCCTCAAACTCAGAAATCCACCTGCCTCAGTCTCCCAAGTGCTGGGATTAAAGTCATGCACCACCACTGCCCAGCCTAGATTTTGGTTTTTTTTTTTCCTCTACTTGTTTGGTTTGCTGAGTGGTAAGAAAAATGGAAGCCAAGTTGTTTTTGAGTTTTTAAGTCTTTGAGAAGATATTTAGCAAATAGCTAACATTTCCTTTGACTCTTTATGAAGGAATAGAAGAACCACCTTTGTCAAGCATCAACTTTTTAATGAAAACTGCAGATCTCAGTAGGATCTGCCTAAACATTTGTTTGTAACCACAGAAGTGGTGATTGTTTCAAAAATCTAATAATAAATATGTCTTCTTGGAGGAAGGCTCATTCTTTTCTAGGATATATTTAGAGTTCTTATTGGCATGATGATTGAAGTGCAGCTGTAGCAAGCCATATACTAAATAGTTCAACTTTGGAATATGCATGACTTTTTGGTGTAACTTTCTAGTTACACCAAAAGGCAATTTTCCGTTGTGTGATGATAGATACTCCAACATTATAAAGAATGAATATTGAGGACTGTCCAGGTAGTCACCTATCTCTGTCATTTCCTTAATTTTTGGAAGCTGAGTTCTTGAACTTCCTGCATACTATGGTAATATTGATTACTTCTCCGGTCTCTGAAAGGGTTGAAGATTAGATAGTTACAGTCACAGAATTAAACTTGTTTGTTATTTAAAAGATGTTCTAGGTTTTAAAATGTTTTTAGGATGGTAAGAGAAGTTAAAATAAAAAAATGATTTAGATACAAAATTGTAAACTCATTAAGGTAGAATAGATATTAAAATACTTCAAGTTGCCAAATATAAATGGACTGGACCTTATAAATGTATATCATACCTTATAGTTTTCATTTCATAATTGTTATAATTGTATTCAACTTTTATTTAAAAGAAAGAGACTTTTATTGGACTAAAAAGAGGAAGTCTAGAGAGATCATTTTGTGTATTCTATGGATGCCTTTACCTGTCAATTAAAAAGCCTATGGCCGCCAGGCGTGGTGGCTCTCACCTGTAATCCCAGCACTTGGGAGGCAGAGGCAGGCGGATTTCTGAGTTCGAGGCCAGCCTGGTCTACAGAGTGAGTTCCAGAACAGCCAGGACTACACAGAGAAACCCTGTCTCGAAAAAAACCAAAAAAAAAAAAAAAAAAAAGCCTATGGCCTATGCCTTAGGAGGAAATAGAGGCGGGATATTGGGAGGAGAAAGAATTTTGGGAGGGAATGGGGGTAGGGAGAATCCCTACAAGAGGTGAGGAGACATATGCATGGTACCTAAAGAAGCATAGGTAACCAGCCACGTGGCAAAATGTAGGTTAAGATAAATAGGTTATCTTTAGTTATGATCTAGTCAGAGTAGAGTCTAGCTATATGGCCAAGGTATTTGTAAATATAATCTGAGTCTTATTTCTGGGAGCATGGAGCTGGGAGACAGAACTGGGGATTAAGAACAACAGGCTTTAACCAGTCTGTAGTCAAGTATTAAGGAAGTAGATGAATATGGGACTGGAGAGATTGCTCAGAGGTTAAGAGCATGATGCAGCTCTTGCAGAAGGATTTGGGTTCCCACATACCCATTAGATGTTTCACAACTGCCTTTAACTCCAGCTCCTGTGCCCTTATCTAGCCTCTGTGAGTACTACCCTCACATGTACAGATCTCCCCCCAGCCCCCTCATTCACACACACACACACACACACACACACACAACTTAATAATGGTTGATAAAAATATTTTGTCTTAGTTACCCAAACAATTGTTAAATAACTGTGAAATATGTAACATTAGAAAACAACAGTCTTTATCTCCCAAAGAGAAACTAAACCAAAATATAAATGTTCCCTATGTGAGAGAAAGCTATATCTTCTTCATCTTTTCATACTTTGATTTCTGTAGCACTAGAAAGTTTGGGCTTTGGCTCTTACATCAGTGAAGTAAAAGAAGTCTTACAAGAATGCAAGACAGTAGCATTAAAAAGAAGAAAGGCCAGTTCTCGTTTGGAAAACCTTGGCATTCCTGAAGAAGAATTATTGAGACAGCAACAGGAATTATTTGCAAAAGTAAGTGATATGTTTTGAATTATATTTATTAGAAATCTACCAAAATCAGTTTTTTTTAAAAAAATCACTTCATAAGTCAACATACATACCTAGAGGATTCTTTCTCCAGCTCATTGCTTATTACAAAGTCAGATATTTAGAACTTGGCTGGTTTGACTCTGGTTTATCTAAATGGTTGCAACAACCAGTTTTTTGAATACCTCTTGGATTCCCCCCTCCCCGCGCCGCCGCCGCCCCCCCCCATAGAATGATCATTTAAGAGCATAAAAATGCACTTAGACATCTTTATTATGAGTGGAATACAGGGAAAACCTGGTTAACATGTTCTGTGTAGCAAGGTGTTGCTGGTTTTGAATTTACAATCCTTTTGCCCACCAAGTACTAAAAGAAACTTATCACCAAACATCACTGCATTTGAACCTTAAACATTATTAGGCACAAGATCCAAGTAGCAATTAAATAGGGGGTAGAAAGAATTCTGTTTAAATATACATTCTGCTCTTCTAGAGGACCTGAGTTTGGTTTCCAGCACTCACATTGAGAGACTCCAAGGAAACCCAACACCTTTGTCCTCTGAGGGCACCAGTACTCATTGCACATAACTTCTAGAGACACATAAATGTACATGCGTAATTAAAAATAAGAGAGAAGCCGGGCGTGGTGGCTCACGCCTGTAATCCCAGCCCTTGGGAGGCAGAGGCAGGCGGATTTCTGAGTTCGAGGCCAGCCTGGTCTACAGAGTGAGTTCCAGGACAGCCAGGACTACACAGAGAAACCCTGTCTCGAAAAACCAAAACCAAACCAAAACAAAACAAAACAAAAACAAAAATAAGAGAGAAATATTTCCAATATTTATTGAGTTCTGACCATTTGTTAATCACATTACCAAGCAATTTTTTATATATTAGCTCATTTAATCCTCATAAGAATCTATAAGATGGGGGCTGGAGAGATGGCTCAGCAGTTAAGAACAACACCGACTGCTCTTCCAGAGTCCTAAGTTCAATTACCAGCAACCATATGGTGGCTCACAACCATCAGTAATAGGATCTGATGCCCTCTTCTGGTATGTCTGAAGACAGCTAAAGTGTACTCATACACATAAAATAGTCTATAGGATGGGTTGGTGAGATGGCTCAGCAGGTAAAGGTGCTTGCTTGCTATTTCTGGAATTTTCCACTTAATATTTTGGTTGATGCCAGGCGGTGGTGGCTCACGCCTTTAATCCCAGCACTTGGGAGGCAGAGGCAGGCTGATTTCTGAGTTCGAGGACAGCCAGGGCTATACAGAGAAACCCTGTCTCGAACCCCACCCATCCACCCCCAAAAAATTGGTTGATTCCAGGTAACAGAAATCATGAAAAGTGAAACTACATATGGGGAGACCACTGTACTGTTCCAAGTACATCTGCTTTGCTATCTGAAATCCTCTTTAGATTCTACTACCAGTAGGGGCTAGTGTAAGTAAATGGGCCTTGCTTCTTTACTTTACTCTTCCAGTTCCTTTCACCAATCCAGGAACAATTACTTATTTATTAGGTCTTTTGAGACAGTATTTCCCTTGTAGCCTAGCTGCCTCTGTCTTCCAATGCTGGGATGATAAGTATATGCCATCACACCCAGTGTTCAAAAACATTTTTGTGCTGGCTGTACCAGTTTGTCCTGTAGTAGCAACAGAATCCAGTCTGCATTTTTCTCTGTTCCAGAACCAGCCTGAACCTGTACCCTCTTGGGTGTGGGTCCCCACAGGTGGGTTTTCTGTGCTTTCATACTTTAGTGAATACACCTGCTCTTTGGAGTCTGCATTCAGTTCCACCAAGTTCCTTCAAGCATAAGTTTTAAATGCTCCAGCCTCTTTTTTTCAGTTTAGATTTGTGACTGCTGCTTATATTTGGCATCTCCCTGGTGTCTTAGTGTTCTTTTGCTTTTTTAGTTACCTGTTACCAATCTTATATTTGGTTAACGTCTTTTTACTTGTTTAAATTGGTTCCAGAACTGATGTTAATTTTCTTGACTGAATATACCTTGACATGTGCGGGAAGGAGAAAACAATATTTCACTTTCATTTGAAATAGGTAAACAGTTTAAACAGTAAGTGAAATTTAGGAAATTTTAGGTGAAAAGAAAAGTGAAAATGCAAAACTATGGCATATACATTTGAGAAACATGTTCTAGGTTTCTTTTGAAGCATGGGGGTAGAAAATTATAATGAGAACTCAGAAGAAAATATCAGGAGAACTGTTGTATTCTCTGTGGTATTTTGCCATAACTGTACTGTAGACCTTTTAAGCCACCAAAATTATGTATATATGAAAATTATAACTGAAGGAACAGAAAAGAAGACAGAAAAAAGTGCCAAAGAGAGCCTAGTGCTATTTTTTTTCCCTAATTAATCTTTTTTGTTTGTTTGGGTTTCAATCTGTAGACCAAGCTAGTCTCAAAACTCAGATCTGTCTGCTTCTATCTCCCAAAGTGCTGGGACTAAAGCCACAAATGACCATCACCCAGCTCTGTCAACATTTTCTTTATATATATTTGATTTCCTGTGTGCGGGTGTTACTTACATGCAAGTTTATATACCACATGTGCACATTACTTGCAGAGGCCTGAAGAGGGTGTTGGATTCCTTGGAAATGGAGATAATAGAAAGTTGTGATCACCCATGTGGGTGCTAGAAATCAAACCTGATCCTCTGTAAGAGAGCCAAGTACTCCTAACTGTTCAATCAGACTCTCCAGCCTTTCTATTAACCTTTCTTCAGTTGAACTAAAAATATTAAATTATTGTTTTCTAGATATGTCATAATTATATAGTATTTGGAAAATATCTACATTTAATGAGTAAGTCTGTTAGTTGATTTAATTTATATTTTACTAGAAGCCGGGCATTGGTGGCGCATGCCTTTAATCCCAGCACTTGGGAGGCAGAGGCAGGCGGATTCCTGAGTTCGAGGCCAGCCAGGTCTACAGAGTGAGTTCCAGGACAGCCAGGGCTACACAGAGAAACCCTGTCTCGAAAAACAAAAAACAAAAAACAAAAACAAAAACAAAACAAAAAAAAAATTACTAGAATGTTTTTACGTTTTTAATTCTTAGGCTAGACAGCAACAAGCAGAATTGGCCCAACAGGAATGGCTTCAAATGCAGCAAGCAGCCCAACAAGCCCAGCTTGCTGCAGCCTCAGCCAGCGCATCCAATCAGGCAGGATCTTCACAAGATGAAGAAGATGATGATGATATCTGAAACTCACCATCTGGGCTTCTGTTTCCTCTGTAAGAAAACAGTGAAAGAAATGCTTATCTGTAATTTTGTATGCGTCTTGGTGGACTTACCATTGGTATTCTAGAGACATCTGCTGCCAGTTTTCAACTACTGTGCTATACATGTAAAACTGTCTCTTGGAACTATTGAAAATTTAAGGTTAAGTATATCACCTTTGAATTTATAATGGTGTTTCTGGAATCTTAGACCAGTGTGAACCCTTTATTTGGTCAATAAACAGTGTTACAGAAAACTTCAGGTTTATAAAAATACAGTGAAATTTATAGAGATCTCTTAATCTGTATTTGTATTTTCTCTGCCCTTTTAACTGAACTAAAATTGAGAATTTATATTGAGATGGGGCATGGTGTAATGCAGAATAAATACATTGAATCAGGTTGGTGAAAAAGTTCAGTTCTATATAGTATCTAAATTTTTTGTCTTTTAAAGTGAGTATACATTCAGGCAACAATTATATATGCTCAGATAAATATACTTGTTTAGAGGAAATCTCAAATAAGACATTCAATAACTAGGAAGGAAATGTATTCACTAGTAGTTGTATAAATTTGGTGAGTTGTTTCTGATTTTGTTACTGTTTTGTGTAACAGTGAAGACTAGTTTTATTATAGTATAATTTATCTTGAACTACACTATGCCATTTCAGAGACTGGCTAATCTTGAAGATTGTCACGATTCTTACTATTTCACTCCAGTTCAGTAATTGTTCATAGTTTTAGTTGCTTAGTCCATTTTTTTGAGTATATAGGTGGGACTTGTGAGACAGTTGCTTGGGTTCTGTTGGTTTAACTGAGGTTCCTGGATATTCAAACCTTTGCTAGGGGAATAAATGAAAGCTAATGAACATTTTTGCTATGAAAAAGGGCTTTAAATTCTTATTTAACATGTAGTTTACTTATTGTTTGGTTTTAGTGTAGCATTTACATTTTCTTGACTAGGTGGCTAAAGAATCCATTGCTAACTTTTGATAATGACATCATTGTCCCCCTCATCCTAATTTAGTGGTAGCTTAAAAGTTTTGTGTTTGCTTAAAAAGTGTCATAACTGACCAGCCCTATATGAAGTGTTAACTTGCTTGTTAAAAGGGAGCAGCTTTAATTTGATTTCAGTGCATAAAGTGTGGTAGTGTTTGTGAGAGGGATCCAGTGTATTTGGTGAAATGGCATATTACTTATATTTTGTAAACAGAAAAATGCCGCTGAAGATAATATAAGTCATTAAGTTCCTATGTCAGTTGCCAAGCCATTTAAATTTCTGTATTCACCAAGCCCCAGAAGAGATTCTAGCTGCTAGGATTTCAATTTTGAGAGCTAAGAAATGTTTATAAGTATTAGATTTCTTAATATTCATATTTTTCAGTTTTAGAAGGGAAATTTATATGCATATTGTTATGCATTTATCAGATATTCTTCCCCCGTATAACAAAAAGGGTAGTAATTTTGCTGAATGTTTTATGTTGAAGTTATTTCAAGGTATTTCATGGATATACCCATGATGTGTTTGGAAAAAATAGAAGGAATTTTTTTTTTCAAAAAGGTTAAGTACCAAAGGTCGGTAGTTTAGTCTACAGAAATAAGTTAGTCACTTTTGGCTTTTCTAATTTGTACTGTAACATTCTTTTATTTTGTTTTAAATAGATGTTTCTCAAGTAAACAATTTGGGTAATTTTCCATACCTTTTTCTTTCTGATGCAGACTTCAGGTTAATTAATATTTTACTGCATCTGATGATGTATTATATGTTTGAAGCCTAGTGACTTTTAATTTTGATGTTCTTGTGATTTCATATGCTGTATTCTTCAAGCAATAAAATTCTGATGTGTTTTATAAATTGTTT
The DNA here is from genome assembly GCA_964023405.1 of Apodemus agrarius. Taxonomy (NCBI): domain Eukaryota; kingdom Metazoa; phylum Chordata; class Mammalia; order Rodentia; family Muridae; genus Apodemus; species Apodemus agrarius. Next base: position 701,815 of record OZ030016.1, on the reverse strand, counting down.
CTATATTTAATTATTTTAGGGCAATTTCTGTTTCCATTTTCACTACTTTGGAGAATGATAAACCCAAAAGGCATTGATTGGTTAGTATGTAGCATCCCCTATCTTCATTAGTTCACTACTATTTCAGAAAACAGTTTTGCTTGCTTTTGTAATGTCCAGATAGAGGAACAACAAAACTCATTATACAGTATCTTGTTATTAGCATTTAAAAGTCACAGTTATCGGGCAGTCGTGGCACATGCCTTTAATCCCAGAACTTGGGAGGCAGAGGCAGGTGGATTTCTGGAGGCCAGCCTGGTCTACAGAGTGAGTTCCAGGACAGCCAGGGCTACACAGAGAAATCCTGTCTCTTGAAAAGAAAACAAAACAAAACAAAAAAAAAAGTCACGGTTATTTGTTGCAGTAGTCATTAGAATGGTTTAGTCTTCGAGAAACAAAATCCCTAGTTTTTGAGAAATAAAATTATTTTGTAAATATTTTCCCATTTCAAATATTTTTTCCAGCAGATTAGAAGATTGATGTACTTAAAGGTTTTGTTTTTTTTTTGTTTGTTTGTTTGTTTTAAGACAGGATCTTGCTTGCTCAGCAAGCCCAATTGGCCTTATAGTAGCAGTCTCCTACCTTAGCCTTCCAGGTGCTGGTGTTGTACATCTAGCCAAAGGGGGACCATTTTGGGGGTGGGGGTTGGGGTCCCTGGCTGGCTGCCCTGGAACTCATTTTGTAGACCAGGCTGGCCTCGAACTCAGAAGTCCACCTGCCTCTACCTCCTAAGTGGGATAAACGATAAATTATTTTTGCCTTGAAAAAAATTTTAGGTGAATGCAGCCATAGGTAATTTGCCCTTTTTATTTTTCATGTTTGTGTGCCACAGACCAAACTCAGCTGGGAGTTGTGCAGGAAACCAGGTTTCTTTGGGAAAGCATGGATTCAGCGATTTGACAAACAGACACCAAACTCAGAAGTGGTTTAAGGTCTGAATGTATTTGGCTGCTTTCAAGCAGGAGTTTTTTAAGCATGAGGGTTTGACATTTACATATCAAAAGATGTATCCAGCAAAGCAGGCACAAGGAACAATTAGCATTACCATTTGGCACAAGGAAATGTAAAATCAACCAGGTAAAACGTTTCCTGTGTAACAAATTAGAAGCTCAAACATAGATAACATTAGTCTTCCTGATATAGAATCATTTATAGTTAACAACAAACTTTTTTAAAAAGATTTCAAAGAACCCTTAATAATGAATTACCCTATCATGGTTTAGCAGCCTGAAAATATATTTTGAAACACTTCAATAATAGTAAATAAATTATACTTCTAAAGTAGGTCTTTGTTATTTAACATCCTATAAGAGAAAAAAAGAAAAAGTGTGAGTTGGAGAGATGACTCAGCAGTTAAGAGAACCTCAGTTCATTCCCAGCATTCATAATGGTGTCTCACAGCCATTCTTAACTCCTGTTCCAGGGAATGTAATACCTGACCTCCTTGGGCACCATGCATGCCTGGTGATATGCAATCCCTGGAACCAGTGGAAAGGTGGAGGGAAAGAACTAACTTCTCTAAGGTGTCCTCTGATCTCCACATGTGTGTAACATATGCATACACATAGAAATAAAATTTTTAAAATTATTTAAGGCATTTGTTCTTACTAGCATAGCAGTATTAAGCACTCATTAGATTATTACTCTTCAAAAGAAATGCAAATTTTAGGTAATATTTTGAGTTGTAGGAAAATGTGACATAATTTCTTAATTTTTTTTAAAACGATTTAAACGTGACTATTTCCTTATGTCGGACTCTAAATGGTCCAAATAACCAACCCAAATGACCATCAGAAAGAATTATTCAATCTAGACACTTTTATTTGCTCCACCTTGATTCTTTGTCTCCACTGTCTGTAGGCTCTTGGCTCTAAGTCCTGTTCATTCCCTATCCTCTCTCCTTGCTCTGGCCCACAGACCTAGAATGGTTACGGTGAAGAGATATAGCCGAATAAATGGCCTTTCATCTCAAGCCAGCATTGGTCCCTACCTGAATTCTTAAAGTAAAATGAGGTGTAAAAGTATTTTTTATTCTCTTGTAGCAATTCTTCTCTTAGAGGCTTATTGCCTCTGCTAACTTAGGTGTAGTCCTGGAAGCTTCTAGCCTCCATACAGTCGAATCTAGGCCTACAATGCTTTCAGCCTCAGAGACTTTCTGCTGAATGCACTCACCCTTTCTAGTTCTTTCTGTGCTCTGGCTGGCTGGCTGATCAACTCAGGGGTTCTGGCTTAAAACTCTTCTCCATGCTAACTCTTTACCCTTTTTCAATCTGTCCTCTTTCTCCCTCTCCCTTTCTTTTTCTTCCCTTCCTCTCCTCTTCCTCTTCCACCTCTTCTTCATACTAAGTTTGATAATATGTTCTCATCTTCTGGCTCCTCATTTTCTGGCTTGTTCTGTCTTTACCTATGTCTAGTTTGTTCTCTCTTCAGCCTGTCTCTAAAGCTCCCTGGGTAAAACTACCTTTTCCCCTCTCTGCACTGCTCTCTTAAGTAGCTTCCCTTTCCCCTTCTCATTAGAGTTGGGTGTATACTACTTAGTCAAATCTTTCTCCGATTCTTCACTTTGTCTGCCACTCAATTAGGCATCACTTTCAAACATGGCTGCTTCCTTCTACAAACTAACAGGTGTGTACTAAAGGCATGTCTGTATTACAACCAGAGAGATTAAAGGTATGTGTTAAGGGCTGAGCCACACAACTAGAAAAAGGATTTTTTTCAGTAAATAACACAGACTCGTGGTTCACATTGTGATCAAATATTTTGCAGCAGTGAGGTCTTATAACTCTGCCATAAAGTAGTAGTAGTAGTAGTAGTAGTAGTAGTAGTAGTAGTATAAAGTAATATTATTATAAATAATAATAATAAAAACTCTAGAGCAAGATTTTTCAGGTTCAGCATTAACATTTGGAACGTTTGGGGGGGGGTCTTATGTGTTATATTTTGCAGCATCCTTAGCTTAGAGCTAATGGTTAGCACCCCTTCTAGTATCACTTTTACTGTGACAACACCTATAAGCTGCTACATGCCCCTGTGAGAAGAGAGAAAGGGGATTAAGTTTACTCCTCTCTTCTACCCTTAAAAGTGCTGAGATTACAGATGTGTGCCACCATTTTTGACTACTTTTTTCCTTAAAATGGAGGCCAACTGGGCCAGGTGGGTCAAATTTGTAATTCCACTTCCTGAGACTGAGGATTGAGGCAGGAGGAGGATCACTATGAGTTCAAGGCTAACCTGAACTACATAGTTGCAAGTCAACCCAGGCTACAGTGATACCAGTCTCATAAAAAGCCAAAATGAATAACTTTAAATCATAAGAACCCTGTTTTTCATATCCCAGTAATAAGCTTACGTTCAAGTAAGTGGAGAACATGATCTGGTCACTGTAGGTTCTTATTTATTATAATTGAAGGTTACATTCTCAAGAGTACTATCTCCAGCTTTACTGTAGGAATTAGTGTACTGTATTCCATGTCTTTCAGGGATGTCATGAAGATAGGAAGTAAACAACTCATAATTGCTTCTGGCAGTCCCTGAAACTGACCAGATTGACTAGGCCCCTCCCTCACCAAGCATATATAAGCAATAAATACGGCTGAGATTCATTTCAGAACAGTGGAGCTGCTTAGGAGAGGCTCAGACAAGACAAGCATCCTGAAAAGAGCAGAGAGCAGCCAAAGTGTAGCAGCAGCTGGACTATACCAATGTAAATTTATTTATCTTGTTGATGTTCCACTGTCTAAAAGTAGATTCAGTAAATGACCCATTTATTGTATTATTCCTCTATCTCCCCTTATCTTATATCATAGAAAACAAAAGGAATCTCCTTTGTATTTTTTTCAGGAGAGATTTGTAATCCCCAATAAGGCAAAATTCTCTTTACTTCATTAAACATTTTTTCTAAAGTTTTCTCTATTTGAACAAGCTAGCAAAATATCATCCATATAATAGTACATTTTGGATTGAGGAAATTGTTTACAAATTAGTTATAAAGGCTGTTGTACAAAATTTGGCATAAGGTAGGGCTATTCAAATCCCTTGTAGCAACACTTTCCAATAATATCTCTATTCAACAACCATTATCATACATAGGTATCAAGGAAGCAAACTTTTCTCTATCTTGTTCTTGTAATATAATGGTGAAAACACAATTTCTTAAATCAGTCTCTATCATAGGCCATGCCTTTTATGGGATTCCATGCTGTGAAGAGCCCATTGGCTAAATAATTCTACTGATTGTTCTCATATGTCAACATCATCCATTTGCTAGATTTCTTTTTAATGACAAATACAGAATTTCAAGGGCTGGTGGGCTCCAAGGGTGGTGTTGAGTCTCCAGCAATCCTTGCACTAGCTATTCTATTGCTGGCAATTGTTCTTCCTCATAGGCCATTGTTCTATCCAAACAGGTTGGTCAGTCAACTACCTTAGTGAAAGGGCAGTTCTTGTTTTGTTAGCAGTGTCTCCTCCATTTCCGGTTGAAAAGCCAGTCTCTGCTGTGTCCTGTTTATGGACAATTTGGGCAGCTTGTGACTGTTCTTGATAAGATTTTTTTAACACCTTCCGGAGAAACAACTCTTATTTTATAGCTTGTCCCTTAGGTTGGAGGAATGGTAATCTGCACCTCTCATTGTTACAACAGCTCTCTTTCCTATAAATTCACGGCTATATCAGTCACATATGGCATTAATTTTCCTATTAACCTTCATGCCTTATACATTTAAATCATTTTGCACTTTTCTTTATCTGGGATAAACTTCCAACCCCTAGAAATTGTATATCTACCTTCTGAAGAGGCTAATTTTGAGGCCAAGGTTGTGGTGGTATTGTTACATCTGTTCCAGTGCCTACCAAATCCTCAGTTTCAGTATTATTTACAAACACCTTTAGTTTTAGCCCCTAATAATTTAGTTTGCCAACTTCTCATTGTTTCTTGATCTCTCTTGAGTTTTATTGAATCTTCACTGACCTTGATATTTGGATTAAAGTTTATATCCATAACAGCATACTTTAATTGTTCTGTGGATGAGTATCTCCACTGCTGACTTGAAATGACTGATCTGAATTTAATATTGAAGCCTATAAGAACCACCCAGATCTGGGAGTTTCCTGACAAGAGGTTACATTGTTTGTCCCTTGTTGGTCTACATTCATTAGTCCAATGTTGGCCTTTGCCACTCCTTTTGCATATCCTGGAAGGCTGAGGCCTTCTTTTGGACCCATTCTGTCTCTGTTTACAATTCTTTTTTAAATGACCTTGCTCACCACAATTAAAATATTTGGCATTTTGGAATTTTCCAAAACCTTTTTTGATCACTTATCCTAATAAAGTCATATCATATGAATGAGATCCAATGCCAACTGTATTTCTAATTCATTCTTCTCTTGGTGCTGATCTTGTCTTAATGGGCCTGATCACCCTTTTGCATTCAGCATTAGCATTTTCAAAAGCTAAATATTCAATTAGTTCTTTCCTAACTATTGGATCTGATAAATTTCTTTTTATAGATAAAGTGATCAATCTTTGTAAACATTTCACTGTAAATGATCAGTGAACATTTCTTTTGATTCTTGCATAATCTGAGTAAATGGTTCAAGTGCTTTTCCTGTTTCTTCACCCTGTCTCAAGCATTTAATGCTGCTGTGTGACATGAGGCCAAGGCTGTTTCATTATATACAACTTGCATCTGGGCTTCTGCATATCGTAGCTGTTGAGAAATATTAATACCTCTGGCCTTATTTCTCTGCTCTATCTCCCTAGCCTCTTCTCTCTACCATGAACGCACTGTAATTGTGTAACAGGCCCTAATATTGTTCCTTCAATGTCTAGGCTCTGCCCATTGAATACTTTAACTGCCATAATAGCTGGACCCAACCCCTCCAGACACAGGCAGCCAAGCTCCACCCTACAGAATAAAAAGCCCAAGCTCACATTTCAAGTTTCAGGACTTGAAAACCCATCAATTCCCACCTTGGAAACCTTTACTCCAGAAAGCTCTTCCTCCAAGAAATCCTATATAAACCCTGTCTTTTGCTCAGTTCTTTGCTGCTTCTTGCCTGAGTAGAGGCAGCCACCTTCCTGGATTTTTCCTTCACAATAAATTCGCTCATGGGAGGTTTGTTATGTGTTATGACTTTGTGGTATTCCTTGGCTCCCGACTGACAGGATACCTTCCCCTTTATAGGTCTACACTTGCTTTGGGGGAAGCCTTTCCTCTTAAAGCTGTAACATTTACAAACTCTACTTTTAAAATTTTTGTTAGGTTTGACAAAAGCAGCCCTATTCTCCATCAGATGTACTTAGAAACATTGTAGTTAAAATGGTATGGATGCTAATAAATGAACCAAAAGAAAGCTGTTTTGTTTTATAAAAATAGTCAGATGCTTGATGAAGAAGATAAATTGCTTGAAACCCAGTATTTTGTTTTAATAAGGCATCTGATGCCTCACAGCAGAAAAACAAACAAACAAAAACGGAGATAACCACCCAGCTGTGGTGGTGCACGCCTTTAATCCTAGCACTTGGGAGGCAGAGGCAGGTGGATTTCTGAGTTCGAGGCCAGCCTGGTCTACAGAGTGAGTTCCAGGACAGCCAGGGCTACACAGAGAAACCCTGTCTTGAAAACAAAAATAAAAACAAAACAAAACAAAAAAACAGGGATAACCAAGACTGAAAAACTGTAAGAAACAAGGTATCATAATTTCTTTTTTTTTCTTTTTCTTTTCTTTTTCTTTCTTTCTTTTTTTTTTTTTTTTTTTTCTGAGACAGGGTTTCTCTGTATAGCCCTGGCTTTCCTAGAACTCATTCTGTAGACCAGGCTGGCCTCGAACTCAGAAATCCGCCTGCCTCTGCCTCCCAAGTGCTGGGATTAAAGGAGTGCGCCACCACCGGCCAGCTAAGAATTTTTTTTTTTTTAATTTTTTCTTTGAGACAGGGGTTCTTTCTGTAGTCCTGGCTGTCCTGGAACACACTCTGGAGACCAGGGTGGCCTCAAACTCAGAAATTCACCTCCATTTGCCTCCCAAGTGCTGGGATTACAGACGTGCGCCACCACTGCCCAGCTTGATACAACCTCTCTGAAAAAAAAAGTCTTCTCCACAATGGTTCATTGACCCATCATCCACTTTCGCCCCTCAGGAGTGTCTTCTTTAACAAGGACCACTGCTTACTGTCACCCTTGAATGCTTCATTTAACCTGTAATAAACTATGCACAGCTTTTTTGTTTTGTTTTGTTTTGTTTTTTGGTTTTTGGAGACAGGGTTTCTCTATGTAGCCCTGGCTGTCCTGGAACTCACTCTATAGACCAGGCTGGCCTCGAACTCAGAAATCTGCCTGCCTCTGCCTCCCAAGTGCTGGGATTACAGGCGTGACCACCACCACCCGGCCTCTGCACATCTTTTACATTCATTTGATGTCAGTCACAAGGGTCAGGAAGCTTAAGGACAGAGTGAGATACTGGAGCTAATAGAATCCAAATATGTTAGTGAGATAGAGGTTGTGATAGTTCAGCTGTCTTTTTTAAAAATTCCATTGACCATTTTTAATGCAATAAGAATTATACATGACTAGTTAATACATTTTTCACATTGACCCACTTAGAAAGTATGGTTATTTTATTTGCTTTGGGGGACAGGTTCCCCTCCCCCAGACAGAGTTTCTCTGTGTAGTCCTGGCTATCTTGGAACTTGCTCTGTAGATCAGGCTGGCCTCAAATGCAGAGAACAACCTGCCTCTGCTTCCTGGGTGCTAGGATTAAAGGTGTGTGTACCACTACCGACTAACAAGATGGGTTTTATAATTTGAAGTTTCCCTTTTTTTAAATTCTGCTTAAATTATAATAAATCATTCTAGTATGATGCTCCTTAAAAGGTAAACTGTATTGCTATATGTAAAATAAAGTTTGGGGTTTTAAATCTGAGAATAGGTCTTCCAGCAGTGCCCGAGAGAAAGGCATAGATAGCACCAGTGTCACATTTCCATGTTTTTATTCCCTTTATCCTCATTCATTAGCTCATTGGTCTAGCTAAGAGTTAAAGCACTGTGCTGAACAGAGTGAAGAGAGCCAGCATCTTTGTCATGTTCCTAATTCTGCTAGAAATGCTTCAAGCTTTTGTCCATGTATCATGATGTTGGATGTGTGTCAAGGATGTTAAAGACTAGCTTTGATACCACAGTGTAAACCGAGGCAGGCAGCAAGGTGTCGCATTAAGGCTAGTGCCAATAGCAACCAAAAGGGGCTACTGCTGGCAGCCAGAGATTAGAGAAATCACTCAACAGACTTTTCTCTGAGAGAACATAGCTTAATTCATTGGGACTGGCATTCCCTGTATCCAGCAAGAAACTTAGAACTCTTTTAAGTCTTTGGGATCGGCGAGAAAGAAAAGGAAAAAGAAAGCACACACACAGACACACAGGCACATGCACACACATACTGAGTGGATGAAGCAAAAGGCAGACTCTAATAATTTCATACATACAAATACATACATACATACATACACAAATACATACAAATAGGCAGACATAAATATTTATATATTGGATGGATGGAACAAAGCTCCAACAAGCATGCTCCAAGCATTTCACACATACATATAAACACACACATACACATACATATATACATATGACTATAAAAAAAAATGAAAGGATGAGAATTACAGGCTAAAAATCCCCCGTGCCTAAGTCTTAAATGACCCCCAAAAGCAGTTTAGCCCGCTCTTTGTTAGCCCAGGAGTGCACACGTCACACCTGCCTGAGCATCCAGCTGCGAGTCGCAGGCCTGGGAAGGTCCCCAGTGTCCTTTCCCATCTCGCCTCCCCGGAGCAGCTGGGGTGAGGGTGAGCGCAGCTGGACCGTCGGGGTCACCTAGGGGGCTGCATGAGTGCTCAAGTCCCCAAGCGTCTACTATGTAATCCTGGCTCTATAACAGAAAATGAGTAACAGGAAATGCGTGTGTGACCCTGTGCGTGACCCTGGCCACGTAAGCGGAAATGAGCTAACTAGTTGCTATCTGGCTTCTATAGGAAACTGGTTCTCAGAGCGTGGGCTTGGATAATTTAAACTGATTGGCTTAGAAGCTATGGAGTGGTACAAATCAATTGGCCTGCACTGTGCAGGCTTTCGATGCTAAGGGATGATTGGTTTGTGATACGTGGGTTTTGTTGTAAACCTATAAAAGCTGCCCCGATTCTGCACTCAGGGCTCACAATCTATCCTGCATCGTGTACGTTTGTGAACCCCGGAGCCTCTGGAATAAAAGTCCTCTTGCTGTTGCATCAAGACCGTTTCTCTTAAGTGTTTTGGGTGTCGCCTTCCAAGGCATGGGGCCCTGGGGCGCCCCCGTTTTTCTTTCAGGTCTTACTAAAACGGTGTGTTCACCAGTGCCTTCATATGAAAAACATTACATAATACAGGTAAAGAAAACAAATGTATGTACATATACACATATACCTATAGTTGGATGGAGCAAGCTTCTACATACATTATTTTTTCCCATAGAAAAATATATGAAATCTTTCAAGCAGTATAGAATTACAATATGATTACATTCATTTTTTTTCTAGTGAATGATTATGAAAAAATTGTGTGTTTCCCAATACCTTCACATGAAAAACATTACATAGTATAGGTAAAGAAAACAAATCATTTCCAAGAACCCATGTACATTCGTAACTAAGCAACTTGTTATAGATTAACAAAGTATGAGAAATCAAGGTAGTTTTCTCAGCCAGTTTCTTTTACTTGCAGGCAGCAATTTGTGGTTACAAATAAAGAATTATTTTATTAGTTATCTTTAAAAGTAAACTTATAAGAATCTTAAAAGAATCACAATTCTATACTATATATGTATGTATAAAAAGACAATCAGTCATTTCTACTTTAAATCCTCAGAATGCTAATCTATTTATCAGCAAATTTTACTAAATCTTATCAGAAAGATGAAGGCAAAAATGAGAATAAGAAATCAATCATCAGGCTGGGCAGTGGTGATACACGCCTTTGATCCCAACACTTGGGAGGCAGAGGCAGGTGGATTTCTGAGTTTGAAGCCAGCTTGGTCTATAGAGTGAGTTCCAGGACAGCCAGGGCTATACAAAGAAACCCGTCTCATGAGGGGAAAAAAAGAAAGAAAAAAAGAAATCAATCATTGGAATGGAGAGATGGCTCAGCTGTTAAGAGCACTGACTGCTCTTCCAGAGGTTCTGAGTTCAATTCCCAGCAACCACATGGTGGCTCACAACTATCTGTAATGGGGATCTGATGCCCTCTTCTGGTGTGTCTGAAAACAGCTACAGTGTACTCATAAATAAAATCTTAAAAAAAAAAAAAAGAAAAGAAAAAGAAAAGAAAAAGAAATCAATCATCAGTCCAGCCTCAGTGAGAGTCACATTAGCCAGGGCTGCCATTGTTCTTGTTCCTTGATCTTAAAAACTCCCCAGCTTAAGTAATGAGAGTGCGCCTTTCTGAACTTCAAATTGTTCCCTAAGTTTTTCTACATTAGAGCCAGTAGCGAAAGCACCTTAACTTAGCGTCACTAACAATTTTATTATTCCAAATGCTTTCTAAGTAAGGATGGTGGTCATTGATGACCATCCACATTTCTAAATTCTTTCCCAGGGTGGTGACTGAATCATTCATCTGCTCCAGAAGCAATGCCTGAAAAAGATCAAGCACTGTTATTGTGAGGGTCAGAGGTACTGCCCAGTAAGGGGCTGGAAGCCCCTTAGAGTTTTTTTAATACAGTTCTTAGATTAAGAGGGAAGTGATGGCATTGAGCAGAGAGAGCAGAGCTCCACCACAGCATGAAGCCCTCAGGGCACGTAGTCCTCTGAGCCATTCCTGTCGAGACACCTCATCCAAAGGTTGGGCCACATTCCATGAGTTCTGGAGCCGTTTGTCATTCCTCCTGCGCGGCCCTCTGGCCTTGTGACATACTGCCTTTGTTATGCTGAAGTAGGTCACCTGTATCCCTAAATTCTCCAGGAATTTTTTAGTGAAATGATTTGGGATTTTATCAAAGATTTTTCTTTATCCACTGAAATGATCATGAGTATTCTATTTATCTCTATTTATGTGGTAGAGTACATGACTACATTCGTTGATGATTTACCTATAATTAATGATCCATAGATCTCTGGATGAAACTGATATGAACATGGTGAATGATCTTGTTGATGTGTTATTTGTTATGCTCAAGTTGCAGGTACCCAAAGACCACCCAGGAGCCAATTCTGATGTAAAATACATAAGAGTGTTTATTACAAGTGTAAGATCCGAAAGAAAAAACGGGGTACTTCTGTACCCCCATGCCTCAGAAACCGGCACCCCAAACACTCACGAGAGACAGACCTGATGCAATTTTGCAAGAGGGTTTTAATATCCAGAGCTCTGGGGGGTTACTGTCTCCCCAGCAAGGTAAAGATGTAAGCCCGCCCAAGCTGGCTTGCCTTGGTCTTTTATAGACTTATAACAGAACCCGCCTACCACAAGCTTCTAAGCCAATCAGTTCAAACCATCCGAACCTGAGCTCTCTGACAACCTATCACCCTCTCACAGAGGCCGGAAGAACTAGTTAAGTCATATCCGCTTACGTGGCCGCCACGCAGTGTCGCGCGCGCGCCCACCCTCCCCCACTAGCCTTGCGGATTCAAGTGCCCCCCACATGCCCAGGCATGGGGGATTCCTAGCTTATAACCTTATCCTTTCACAAGCTCTTAGCAAGATCTCTCAGACTCTTAACCACCACAGCAGGTCAGAGTTAGAGGACCACATTTGGGAATGCAGGCTATGTATGGTGGTTATAGCAAACTTGGGAAATTTCCATACCGGTTAGCAAGTTAATATTTTAAAACCTGCATTTCTGGTGTAATCTGCAGGAACCAAACAGGAGGGCAGAAACACCTGACAAACAGGAGGACTCTCTAGTGGCTATCCCCAGTTGCCTCCCCCCAACCCCCACTGCTACTCTTCTCTTTTCAAATTCCTGACCCTCTGTACTCCTTCCCCATTCCTTCCCATATCTGAACTGGTCCTCCTCCCCCCTCCCTCCCAGATCCCTCTTCCCCTTTACTTCCCAAGATTCCATGCCCCGCCCCCACAAGTCTGAGCAGAATTGTAGCATCCACACTTAGGTGTGGCCCTCTTTCTTCTAGGGTTTCATACGGTCTGTGAGTTATATCCGTGGATATTCTGAGCTTCTTTTTGGCTAATATCTACTTCTCAGTGAGCACATACCGTTTGTGTGTGTGTGTGTGTGTGTGTGTGTGTGTGTGTGTGTCTGTGTCTGTGTATTCTGTGACCGGGTAACCACTCAGGACGATATTTTCAAGTTCCATCCATTTGCTTGCTTCCTTTTCTTCTTTGAAGGGATAGTAGAGTTCTGTGCTAAGTCCACCTGGCCATTGCTAGGTATAGGTGCACATGTGTGTGTGTGTGTGTGTGTGTGTGTGTGTGTATTTTAAATTACTGCTTCTATCTCAAAGTTCTAGATCTGTTTAAATTATGTATCTCTTAATTATGGTAGAAAAAAAGGAAGGAAAAAAAAAGTCACTCCAAAGAATGGAGCCAGCTTTTGAGCACATGTCTTTCCCAGATCACTCTCCTATCCACTAATTTTGTATGTCTTCATTTTCATTAATTTCAAGGAATTTACAAATTTTTTTTAAAAATAGTGTCTCAAAAAAAATAGGGTCTCAATCCCAGCACCTGGGAGGCAGAGGCAGGCGGATTTCTGAGTTCAAGGCCAGCCTGGTCTACAGAGTGAGTTCCAGGACAGCCAGGGCTACACAGAGAAACCCTGTCTTGAAAAAAAAATAGGGTCTCACTTTCCTGACAGGAACAATTTCCTAAATATATTTGTGCTATTATTTTCTAAGATTGGCTCCTTGTGATTGGAGTACATACTGTACATTATTTTTCTCATATATATGTATATATTCTCATGTATATTTCTCTCATATATATAAACAAACCGGAATATAAAAAATATATATATTCTGGTTTGTTTAATGGTACAGCATAAAGATGTTAACAAAAAATTCCATTAAATACAACTCTTGCCTCAAGTAGTATTTTAAAGCTAAATTTGAATGACCAATAGCTTGGGAAAACATATTTGAGTTACTCCAAATTCCACATACTTATGTGTTGGTGTGTGTGTGTATAACCTATTTTATTGGGTTCTAATATCTAAGACCATCCATACCTTATTTCACCCTAATCTCTTCCAAGCCTCTGATACTAGGTGGGAGAGAAAGATTAGAGGGGAAATAGGGTAGAGACTTCTTTATACTACTTCCTGCTGATTAGGGGATCCATTGCAGGATATTTGATCACACTGTGAACCCTGAGATTTTGTTACTTAGTGGGAAAAAAAAAAACCTGTTTTTAGTTGTGGTGTGCCCCATCCTTAGCCACCACCTTTAATCCAAGAGTGTTCTGCTTGAATATTGGAAACTGGATTCAATAAAGTCAACCATAGGTCAAGAGGCAGAGCAAGCAACTGGTTGATAGTAAAAGGATGAGGGCTGCAGGCTGGGAAGGTCTCTAGCGTCCTTTCCCGCCTCGCCTCCTGCGGAGAAGCTGAGGCAAGGGCGGACGCCGATGGGTCGGCAGGGTCACTGCAGCAGATGCGATGGACCCATACATATGTATGTGACCCTGGCCCCATAGGAAATGCGTAACAGGAAACTCCTGCGTGACCCTGTGCGTGGCGGCCACTGTAAGCAGAAATGACTTAACTAGTTTATCCAGCTTCTATAGGAAACTGATTGGTTCTCAGAGAGCACGGGCTTGGATAATTTAAACTGATTGGCTTAGAAGCTATGGAGTGGGTTGTGTTAGGCGGGTTCTGTTGTAAGCCTATAAAAGCTGCCCCGATTCTGCACTCGTGGCTCACAGTCTTTACCCTGTGTGGTAAGACTGTGAACCCCAGAGACTCTGGAATTAAAACCCTCTTGTGGTTGCATCAAGACTGTTTCTCGTGAGTGATTGGGGTGACGCCTTCCAAGGCGTGGGGCGCTGGGGTGCCCCCATTTTTCTTTCAGGTCTTACAATAGGAAGTAGACATAGAATTCTTTAGAAAAAAACAGGAAGAGTAAGAAAAGTCAGGAGGACAGAGAGAGACACAGGAAATAGAAGGTAGGGTCATTCAGTTTGAAGGAGGGTTTTTGAGATGGTGTGAGAGGGAGCATTGCTGGTGGGGTGTCAGTCAAGGAGGAAAGTCTCTGTCTCTCCGAGATAGCAGGCTTCTGGCCTGCATCTGGACCCAGCACCTGGCTGCCAAGTCTTCATTGGTAAAATCAAATTATTAAGGTTTTGTTTAAAATAACCACAAACAAACAAACAAGAGGCAAATTTAATCTTCATTGTCAGAATATCCAGCAAAGCAGCAATCCAGCAACCCAGCAAACACAACAGCAAATGCAGCAGCAGGAAACAGGAGGGGCCAGAAGCAACAGGGGAGGGGCAGCAGCAGCAGGAGCAGCCACCACCACAGACCTTCTTGGGGCTCTCCCACTTAAACTCTCTCCTGAGTCCTCTGAATTAACCTATCTGCATGTGGCAAAAATCACACCCCTGTCCTGTCAGTACATGAGGCAAATCATAATCACTTGCTGTTTAACAGTTTATCCCACACCTAGAATAAAAACAAAAATCTAGTCATATAACTGGGTTTTTACTTATTTTATGTATATGAGCACACCATTGCTCTCTTCAGACACACCAGAAGAGGACATCAGATCCCTTTACCGATGGTCATGAGCCACCATGTGGTTGCTGGGAATTGAACTCAGGACCTCTGGAAGAGCAGTCAGTGCTCTTTACCGCTGAGCCATCTCTCTAGCCCGTAACTGGGTTTTTAAAGAAACCAAACTCCTGCCAAGCAGTGGTGGTGCACGCCTGTAATCCCAGCACTTGGGAGGCAGAGGCAGGCAGATTTCTGAGTTCGAGGCCAGCCTGGTCTACAAAGTGAGTTCCAGGACAGCCAGGACAACACAGAGAAACCCTGTCTCAAAAGAAAAAAGAAAAAATAAACCAAACTCCTCACTACAAAATTGTGAGGTAGCAATTTTAAAACTTTTTGTAGAAAAGCACAAAGAATATCATGAATCAGCACACTTCTCAAAACAATGGCTTATTGGAACATCAGGCGGGTGCACATCCCACTTTATTTTTTATTACTATGATAAACACCTTGAATAAGAGCAACTTGTGGAGCAAAGGGTTTATATGGATTTCCCATCCCAGGCCACAGTCTGTCATTGAGGGATGTCAGTGCAGGAGGACAGATACAGGAACCTAAAGGCAGGAACTGAAGCACAGACCACTAAGGAATGCTGCTTACAGAAGCCTAATCAGCACATAGCCACAGAAACACAGGATGTCTCAGGAGCAGGCCTCAGATGTTATCTTTATCTGATGAATATTCTTAGGCTTTGGGCAGTGAAGGTTAGCTGTCTTCACGTTCTAAAGTATTCATTTAATTGTCACAAAGATAGTAGCTAACATACAAAGGAGGGCGATAAGTGGCTATTAAGGGAATTAAAAATGACACAAGGTAATATGGCTATGGACCTTGTTGGTTATGTCAACTTGACTCAAACTAGAAGTATCTGGGAAAAGGGGGCTGAACTGAAAAAAATGGTTTTATCAAGTCATGAAGAGCAGCTGAGGTTTAGCACTGTGTGGCAGGAATGAACATCTTGAGGAAAGGCCACTGCTGATGGTGGATCCTCAGTTGCAGTGGATAATCCAGCATATAAGAGATACTAGTACCAGCCAAGAAGTAGTGGCAAATGCCTTTAATCCACACACTCAAGAGGCAGAGGCAGGTGGATCTCTGAGTTTGAGGACAGCCTGGTCTACCAAGTCAATTGCAGGACAGCTAGGGACACAGTGAAAGCCTGTCTTGAAAAACCAAGAGATGGGGAGTGTGGGTCAAATGGACTGTGCCACCAGACAGAACTGGTAAAGATGAGCAAGCTCAAACCTTGTGAAACTCAGAATTGAGTACTGCAAGCGTGGGATGAGATCCCTGTTAAAACCTGCTCTGGAGCACGTAACCCCACTGAGAAGACAACCATCAGTCAGGTAGGGAAGCCCTCCCCATGCTGACAGAGCATCACTACCACCTCAATCTGAGCCAATAGGAAGCATCTACTGCTGGGCCCCACCCTACTCCTCAGTGTTTATAAAGTCCCTATCCACATGAAATACCGTGCGCAAGTTATTTCACCAAGAATAGTCTGAGTGGCTGTTTTACTGAACTGTAACACTTTGAGGGAAGAGTTTTCCTTCCTGAAGCATTCATCGCTGGACCTTAGACCCACCTGGCAGGCTGGGCTCACACCCTTGCTGTCCCTATAGCTTCTGCTGCCCTTGCCACTAGCATTGGCCGTGCCACAGTAGCAGGTGAGACCTGGGACCCAGAGTACCTTCCCTGTGCTCTTCTAGAAGTCCTGAGTTCAATTCCCAACAACCACATGGTAGCTCACAACTGATGCCCTTTTCTGATCTGTCTGAAGAGAGTGACAGTGTGTTCACATACATAAAATAATATTAAAAATAAAAATAACAACCCTGAGTTTTAAATTATTATTATTATTTTATTTTATTTTATTTTATTTTATTTTATTTTATTTTATTTTTTGGTTTTTCGAGACAGGGTTTCTCTGTGTAGCTCCGGCTGTCCTGGAACTCACTCTGTAGACCAGGCTGGCCTAGAACTCAGAAATCCGCCTACCTCTGCCTCCCAAGTGCTGGGATTACAGGAGTGCGCCACCACGCCCGGCAACATAATATTTTTAATACCACTCATGTTGAGTAAACATGCAGAAGAATGAAACTGGACCCTTCCTTTATACATACAAAAATATCAAGTCAAAATGGATTAAGCACTAAAATTTAATATCTGAAGCTATAAAACTTCTATAAGGAAAAGATGAGAAGCAACTTCCCCAAAATTGATGTTTTTTTTTTTAATATATAACACCAAATTCACAATTAAAAAAATGTATGTGTGATTAAGGTAAACTGAAAAACGTTCTGGAAAACAACCCATGAACTAGATGAAAATTTAGCTTACAAATCAAATATAAAGGTTGCTATCCAAGATATTAAGGAATTCATACAACTTAACAGCAGCAAAACTCAAAACAAGATTCTTATATTTAAGGCTGGAAGACACACCTCCATCTTGTTCCTGGCTTCTTAGAAAAACAGAGTTCGTGAGAAGGAGTTTGGGTCTTTTGACTTACAGAAGCAAGGTCGTTAAGGAGAACAAGCGTGCACAAAGGAAGACAAGGCAAGCGTGGACTGTTCAAAGACTGGCTTCTGTCTCACTGCATGAGCCCAGGAAAATTCCTGCATCAAGAGTGGAAAGACCTTGCCTTTTATACATGTGACCCCTGGTTTAGTGGTTTCCTCCAGAGAACGGCAGCTTTCTAAAGAAGGGGAGCACACTCACTGATCTCCAATCACTAAGGATCGTTTAATCTACAGGCTTGCCCTAGACCCCAAAACGAGTCTCGACCTGTCAGAAAACTGGGGCCATAATACCAGAAGGAGGCGGGTAGGACTAATAATACACATGAAAACCTGCCTCACCAGAAACACCAGCAGCTAAAAACTGCAAGGACACTGGGCAGCGCCAGATGCACCTGGCTCAAGGTGCTTGGGGTGAAGGCACTGAAATTTGGAATCCTGAGCGGGCGGGGCGTGTGCGGGGGACACTCGGTGGCGAGGCTCCTGAGTGGACCAGCCGGGGATTCCGTGGACCTTAGGGCTCCGGAGTAGGCAGGGTCTCCGGGACCCTAGAGCAGGTCCGCGGGGAACGTCATCACGGAGCGACCGCTGGTGCTCGCCACCTCTGACGTATTTCCGGTGCGCTGGAGCTGGCAGGTACGCTGGGAGGCAGATCTTGACAGTTCAGGTGTGGGCTCTAGGTGCGGATTTGCGGCTCCAGCTGTTGTACTAAGTTTCGGGCAGTCCCGCCCAGCGGCTGGGCAGAATGCGCCTGGGCTCCGGGGCCTTCGCTGCCAGCTGCGTAGTGATTGAGGTGATCGGGGTCGCGATATTTATTCGGGGATTCTTCCCAGCTCCTGTTCGTTCCTCTGCCAGACCAGAGCACGGTGCAGAGACCCCAGCGCCCGAACCCGTAGCAGGTATAGCCCCCTCGTCCCCTTCTCGGCGGTTCCCGCTTTCATTCTGCCCCACCACCGAAACAATTTGTATTGTTTTGGCGTTGTTTGTGTAACATACACCTTTGAGACATTCGCAGCCTCCGGCCCCATGTCGACCTATGTGATAATCAGAGTAAACCCAGAGTAACTTCCGGCTTTGCATCTTGTTTGCAGCTATTCATCGATTTGTACTCTTTTTCCTAATAATCCTTTCAATCACCCCCAATTTATGTTTCCAGTTTTGGACCCATAGAACATAACAGGTAATATTTCTTCAGATCCCCTCCAGTTTTCTACAACGCTCCCCCAGAAGACCTCCCGAGCCTTAGTGTTTAGAGCCTCTCTGCATTAGGATCCTACTATTCTCATCAACACAGAAATAAACACCTGATAACGACTCTGCTGCTGTGAAATAGGTCCACACAATCACAGCCACTGGACATGTAAGCCCATAGGTTCACCGCCTGTAAGACTAGGTTTTAGGCCAAGCTCAGGGAGGCACAGGTCCCAACTGTATGTCTCTTAGGTAGAGGCATCTCTATCTTGGACTCTTTACCATGCTAAAAGTAGTTCACTACACATTCCTGGGATACCTACTCATTGTTAACATACTGTTCAGTCTAGACAGGAGATGCCCTTCTTGGTAGTCACCTGCAGGCTGGTTACAACCCTTGAAGGAACCTTCACAGTTGTCTTGTTTGGTTTCTTAGAAAATTAACACAACACTGGCTACTAGAAAAGGGCCTTCTTTCAGGTTGAAATAGATTTGATATGTGCTAGAAGAACAAACAAAAGTGACATTGAAGGCACTGGAGTACTAAATAGAGTTTAAAATTTAATTTCCCCCTTTCTAAACACTTTTAGGAGTCAGTTCAAATTGGACCAAGCTGCCACCACCTCTCTTCAGTAAAGTGGTTATTCTGCTGATAGATGCTTTAAGAGATGATTTTGTGTTTGGGTCGAAAGGTGTGAAGTATATGCCCTACACAACGTATCTGGTAGAAAAAGGAGCATCTCATAGTTTTGTGGCTGAGGCAAAGCCACCCACAGTTACTATGCCTCGAATCAAGGTAAATTTAACTTATTTAAATTTTATGAATCATGATTTGGCTCTTTTGAAAGTTTAGAGTGATTATTTAACCTATTTGGAGATGCTATTTTAATAACATGGAAAATATTTCAGTGTTGCTGGGCAGTGGGTTGCTGAAGGAATCCCATAATATAATCATTTTTACCCCTTGTTAAGTAGCTGAAGTTCATGGAAAGGAAGAAGTATTTAGAACCAGATTTTCCATGCTATCATAGTCCAAGAGATATCCTCCTCTTTGATGGGCTACTGTGTTCCTTACTTATCAGACTTGAGGGAGCCTTTGGGGATATTCAGTCTAGTTCATTAATTGTATATACAAGAAAATAAAGTTGCTCAAGTTAAATTATTTGTCGAAATTATATTATACAAAATGATCAAACAAATATGAACCAGTCTGAAGAGCTGTTACTTCTACTACATAATTAGTTGTTCAGTCTGGTGAGGGTAGTTCTGAAGTGCATGGTGCTTTACCAAAAATCATGGCTAAATTAAAAAAAAAATAATAAAAAAAAAAGAGCTGGAGAGATGGCTCAGTTGTTAAGAGCACTGACTGTTCTTCCAAAGGTCCAGAGTTCAATTCCCAGCAACCACATGGTGGCTCACAACTATCTGTAATGGAATCTGATGCTCTCTTTTGGTGTGTCTGAAGACAGCTACAGTGTACTCATATAAATAAAATAAATAAATTAAAAAAAAAGACTAGTTACTGAACAAGTACTAGGTTTTGATTCTGTAATGGATATACATTTGGGGGAAACTGCTTTCATGAGGGCTTTTAGTCTCCATGGATGTACAAAGGCATTGGACAGAGAAGCATTCAAAGAAACATGTAGTTATATTGTGATGAGCGCCTGAGGGAAAGAGCATAGTACAATTCTGCTGGAGAGACAGAAGTGCAGCCAAGGTCATGGAGCCCTAAAAACCTGTCTGAGGAAATTACACTCAAAAAGGAACTATTAGGAGGAGTAGGGGAATGTTGGCAGAAAGGACAAGAAGTGCCTTAAGATCTGTGTCGGCATTAAATAAAACATTTACTTCATTTTATATATATGAGTGTTTTGCCTGCATGCATGTAGGTGTACCACAGAAGGCAGAAAAGAGTATTGTATCTATTGGGACTGGAGTTACAGGAGATTGTGAGCTGTCATGACCTGAACCAGGGTTGTCTACAAGAGTGTCAAGTACTCTTAACTACTGAGCAGTCTTTCAAGGCCCTAGAGTTTTTGTTTTTGTTTTAATTCTTTTTTTTTAAAAGATTTATTTATGTATCTACCATTGCTCTCTTCAGACACACCAGAAGAGAGCATCAGACCTCATTGCAGATGGTTGTGAGCCAGCATGTGGTTGCTGGGATTTGAACTCAGGACCTCTGGAAGAGCAGTCAGTGCTCTTAACCACTGAGCCATCTCTCCAGTCCTTTTCTAAAATTCTTTTATTTTTAAACAAGTTTTTCAATGGGTTTCTCTGGTCCAGAATAATTTAGGGTCAGACAATGATTGGCAAAAGTTCAATTGAGCCTGTCATCCGTTATGGAATCTACCCAAGGCTCATGTGTGTTGGGACACTTGACTGTCTAGGTAGTTTTCAAGTCTGACCTGCCTTTCACTGTTTAATCAGGAACTCCACCTCAGCCAGAAGAACTAATAGTTTTGGTTATTTCTGAGTCTTTCCAGATTCCCATAAATACATGCAGGCTTTAAAACTTGTCCATAGTTGTCTTCCTTCCGAGAGCCCATTTTCAGATTTAAAATTGGTTTCTTTGCTGGTCACAGCCAACTGTAATGGAGTCATTATCAGGTCAAGTAGAGAAGGAAGGAAATAGGAAAACCACAGGCACTGTGTTTCCTTACGCATGCCTGTACAACTTATTACATGGTTTTGGTAACAGTCAAAGTTCCAAAGTAAGTGCTTTTGATGGTTTTTGTTGGTTTTCCATTGCTCTTGGGGTGCAGAGGGAGGTGGTGCCAAACTCCTCAATTCTGCCCTTCTGGAAGTTTGGTTGATTTAAATTTACATTTTAAGTACTAGCCAGTGATAAGACTCAACATTAGAGCACGCATCTAGCATATGTTTAGCACTGAGTTCAAGTCCTAAAACCTTAAAAATGAAGTTTGCATTCATTTGCCACTGAAAAATTCTTATCAGAATTCTGTAGGCATTGCAAAGATTCCTGTTCTTTTCACCATAAACCTATGGATGTTGATACTTTAGGTGGTGATATAACTCCAAATTATGAAGATTTGTTACTATTTCTGTGGCTTATAGGGTCAGTGGTAAAAGTGGGGGAGAATATTGACTCCACTCTATATCAGGAAGATAGGAGGATGTCTCATACCCACCATCTATTATGTGGTGCAATATTGTAGGTGTGATTTGATGTTCCTCTAACATTCTTGGCACAGTTCACTTTGAGAACTGTATACAAGCAAAGTTTCTTCTTCTTCTTCTTCTTCTTCTTCTTCTTCTTCTTCTTCTTCTTCTTTTTTTTTTTTTGGTTTTTCGAGACAGGGTTTCTCTGTGTAGCCCTGGCTGTCCTGGAACTCACTCTGTAGACCAGGCTGGCCTCGAACTCAGAAATCCGCCTGCCTCTGCCTCCCAAGTGCTGGGATTAAAGGCGCGCGCCACCACCGCCCGGCCTTCTTCTTCTTTTTGAGACAGGGTTTCTCTGTGTAGTCCTGGCTGTCCTGGAACTCACTTTGTAGACCAGTCTGGCCTCGAACTCAGAAATCCGCCTGCCTCTGCCTCCCAAGTGCTGGGATTACAGGCGTGCGCGCAAAGTTTCTTCTTTAAAAAAATAAAACTTAGAGAAAGAGATTTGCTGGATTGTTAGGGTTTGTTTGTTAATGAGCTTGCTTGTACAAAGGGCAGTTTAAATCTTATGTAAAACCTTGACAATGGGTCTGAATATACAGGTTCATGTTATCAATGTTTATACACATATGTTAGTATTAATTTTGTCAATAAGACATAGTTTCTGTGACTGGCACTGTGTCTAACTATTATTGTCATCTTCACTATCTTACCAATATAAGGATTCCCTAAATCATGTTCATTACATAATCAAGTCTTCAATATCGAGTTTGATATATTGGTCCAAATGTCCTATCTTCCTTCCCTCAATTACCTGCTTGCTGTCCTAGCTTTGACTCTAGTCTCTAGAATAGGGCCCGCTGTAGATTTGTACCTACCTGTTTGACCCCCCAACTGATCTTCCTGTCTCTTGTGCTTCACTTTTGGATCTGCAGTCTAAGTCTTGACATGTTTCTTTCTACAGGCATTGATGACAGGAAGTCTCCCTGGCTTTGTTGATATCATCAGAAATCTCAATTCTCCTGTGCTCCTAGAAGACAATGTGATAAGACAGGCAAAAGCTGCTGGGAAAAGAATAATCTTTTATGGAGACGAAACATGGGTTAAATTATTCCCAAAGCACTTTGTGGAATATGATGGGACAACATCGTTCTTTGTGTCAGATTATATAGAGGTCTGACTCTCTTTTCTCTCTCTCTATTTCTCCCTTCCTTACCCCCCTTCTTTCCCTCTCTTCCCCTTTCTCCAAACTCTCATGCTGCCTAGGTAAGGGTAGAACTCGATATGTAGCAAAGGCTGTTCTTGAACTCTTTTATACTCATGGCTTGTTTTTCAGAGTGTTGGGGTTACAGTCATGCACCTCCATGCCTCATTTCAGAGGTCAGTTTCTTAAAAACAGAAGTATATTCTACCTTAGGTAGAGTCTGATACTACTACTTAGAGGTGATGCTTTTTCCTATGTGCTATTTTTAATTTATGGAATGGTATGGTAAGATTATAAAATCATTCATTCCTGTAATCGTAAATGGTAGCATAAACCTGGTGCAGGAGTGAACCAAGGTATTTAGGCCCCAAAATGCTAAATACTTGAACAGGCATTGAGGGCACAGAAGATCAGGAAGGGTGCCATGCAGAGGAAACCAAGCCATGCATTGAATGAGTGAGGACTTATGGGCAGAAAGGGAGGCAACAAAATAAAGTTATGAGTCCAGTGCATACCCATGACATGTGAGATAGATATGTGAAACCTGGGCCGGTGGCAGAGGAGGTAATACACGTGTTATCTGTGTAGCACTACAGTAAGAATCTCAGTCTAATTTGGTGGTTGGGGCCAGTCTTTGAGTGTATATAGTCTCACTGGTATCTTTTCTAGAGTGGTAAACCCTTTCTACAATTAACCAGAGCAGGCACAGTGTGAATTTTCAGTAGTGACAAGTTTTCACACTGTGATAATCAGATTTTAGTGGAAAGAAAGTGGGCTTACTGAAGACTCAGGGCTAAGCAGGATACTAGAGCTCTATTAGGAACTATTTACCTGCTTACATTGCCATGATGTTTGCTTCAGAAATAGGAGATGTTATAAATGTTATTCTGTTCTTTACAAGAATAGCCTTTATGTAGGACTGCTACTTTTTCCTAACTGTGCTGCACGGTCTTGGCTGGCTGCCGTCCACCCTTTATTCACCCCTTATTTCACCCTTTACCCTTCCTGGTGCTTGTTTAGTTTATTTATTCAGCTTTAGTTAAGACCAGCAATGGTCTTTGCTAATTTAAATTATCTATATAATATTTTTGTTCACAAGCTAGAGACATTAAAAAGGATAGGCATAAGAACTTAGTGTAATACTAATATTCATATTTTTAAATCACTTTGAGGCTTTTGTTTTAATTTGTTTTTGTTTTTTCAATATCCATGAGTTACCTAAGATTAATTCCTGATGACCTAGGAGAAATTGGATGCACTGTTTTTATGTACTTATTCCCTACCTTTGAAGGTGGATAATAATGTCACAAGACATTTGGACAAAGTATTAAAAAGAGGAGACTGGGATGTGTTAATCCTTCACTATCTAGGGCTGGATCACATTGGCCACATTTCTGGGCCCAACAGCCCCCTGATTGGTAATAAGCTCAGTGAAATGGACAGTGTGCTGATGAAGATTCACACGTCACTGTCATCAAAGGTAAGGCTTACTGTGGTGCATTGCATGATGATGGGATTCCATGTGGCCAGTATTTCCTAGGATGGATAGAAATGACTGAGAAGGTACCATACTCATCAGCCAGGCACTCATGCTTTTGCCATGGGTACCTTCCAGATCACTGTTCCCAGGATGCTACTGTTGGTAGAGTTACATTCTGGCCAGGAAAGAAACATGAGTAATATAGTAAACAATATAAATGTGCCAAAAATTGGTTGCTATTAAGGAAAAACATGGGCAGGAGGAGCCAGCCCTGTTTGGGGGAGGGGGGCTATAGTATATTCAGGACCATCTTTTTGGAAAAGTATTCCATGTGAATAGAGACTTGAAGAGAAGGAAGAACAGATACATACTATTTGTGTGGATGTGTGTCAGGTACAAAGCATTGAGGGTCAAGAGCCTGCCCAGTACCACTGGAACAGATAAGGTCAAATGGCTGCAGCTCTGGGCAGAGAAGTCCAGTGACATACCTAGTGCCCTCTTTAGATGGTGTGTGTTACCTCTAAACAGCCTTTAGTTTCTCACAAGACAGGAAACTGAGGCAGGAGGAGTCACATGCCCACAATTCAGAAATGACAGATACCCTATTGTTATTGTCATAAACACAACCCTTGTGTACTCTGAGCTATGCCCTGCTCTCTTGATTAACTGTCATATGCACCTGTCATTTTGACCCTGTGAGATGACTGTAACGTCACTGAAAGAGATTTAAAGCTTTAAAGTGAAGGTTCTATTTATGAGCTAAAGTGAAGCTCTGCTCTGTTTCCTTTGCAGGATCATATATGTTCTTGTGAGACAAATACAGCTGACAGGTTCCTCTTTTCCTTACAGGACAGAGAGACTCTCTTACCCAATTTGCTGGTTCTCTGTGGTGACCATGGAATGTCTGAGACTGGGAGCCATGGGGCCTCTTCCACAGAGGAAGTGAGCACACCTCTGCTCCTAATCAGCTCTGCATTTGAAAGGAAACCTGGTGAGAATTAGTAATGATTAACATTTTAAACTATAATCTGGTATAAGTGATCACAAACAATGTAAGATAAAAATTGAAGGGGTAATTAGCAGTCAGGACTTATAAACCCTGATTCTCAAAATTATAAATACTTTTCTGTAAGAATTCTGTTGCAGAACTATTACTAGAGAGATATGGAACTACTTAAAAATTGCCTTAGACTGGTGGGATGGCCCAGTGGGTAGGGACACTTAGGACCAAGTATGACTACTTGAATTCTTTTTTTTTTTTTTGGAGACAGGGTTTCTCTGTATAGCCCTGGCTGTTCTGGAACTCACTCTGTAGACCAGGCTGGCCTCGAACTCAGAAATCCGCCTGTCTCTGCCTCCCAAGTGCTGGGATTACAGGTGTGTGCCACCACACCAGGCTGACTACTTGAATTCTATCTCTGGGATCCCTGGTAGAAGGAGTGAAATCACTCTCTCAAGTTGTCCTCTGACCTGGATGGAATGCATGTGCCCATACACATACATGTACACATGTACAAAGAAAGCCCTGGCTGTCCTGGAACTCCCTCCATAGACCATGCTGGCCTTGAACTCATAGAAATCTGCCTGCCTCTGCCTCCCGAGTGCTGGGATTAAAGGCATGTGCCCTCTCTGCCAAGCTTTAAATTTTTTTTAATGAAAAATTACCAGCAGCTAATATTTAAATATTTTTAAAAGTGCTCACTATTTAAAACCCTATGTTGATAGCCGTATTCAGGGTTTCAGAAAGAGAGCCATGGACTAGCTGAGGCCCTCTTTCTCAATCAAATGTAATCCTCTCTTCACCGAATTTACCTGGCCTGGCTTATTCCCCTCACAGCTGCATGCCCTTCTGCCTCCAAAAGACTATTTGTGGGTTTAAAGATAAATATTTAGAATGCAAATAGGAATTATTCTGGTTTAGTAAAATGGAGGTGTTACATTCTCTCAAATCCATGGCCCCACTAACCCTGATTTCCATCTCATTGAATGAGCCTTAAGTCCAATTAGAAAGCTGTTGGTTACCACCAGGATATGAGGCCACTTTGTACCCTTAGGGTTATTCTGCATCTGGTTCTCATAGGTTGTCATAGTAGTTCATAGGCAGTGCAGTATATCCGGATAGGACTATTGGCTGCTTCCTTTTTTGGTGCCCTTGGATATAACTGCCTCTTTGCTCTCACCAAGCCTAGAAGCTCCAGTCTTGACACCTAATTGTTTTTTGTTTCTGAGACAAAAACAGATGAGAAATGGCCTGTTTCCACATTGGAGTGGGTAGACACTCACTCCATTGTAGATGGGGTGAATGATGGGGCTACATTCTGGGCTGACACCCCTTAGAGTTGCTGTCTCCTGGAGCTTGGAAGTGGGGTGGAGAAATTCATGTACTATAGACTCTTAAAGTTCTTTCAAAAGTTCAGTAGATTTTCATGAATGTATTTCTTCATTTGATAGATAAACTTAGATAATTTGAAACAGTAAATGGTGGCTGTTGTTTTTTATGAAGTTTGGATTATTTGCCATGGGATTTCATAGACTGCCTTTCAACCTGCTGCTACCTGTCCTGAGTTCTTAGGCCCCAGTGGGAACCATAGGTATGGGTCACTCCAAGGGCAAGGGAAGAATAATGTTCCTTCTGGACCTCCATGAGGGGAGAGCAGGTATGTTGCTTGGCTGACTCACCACTAACTAGGACCTGGCCTGTTTCATAAACTTGTTCTGCCTTCCAAACCTCAAATGGTGCTTACCAGCATTTTCATCAGTGTTTGTTTATTAAAGGCATAAACAATTGCTGAAGTGGAGGTGCTGTAGGCTAAATGGAAATGTATGAGTAGTGGAAGAAAAACAGAGTAGTTCTCTGAAATGCCTGTAGATGAAAGCCCTTTGTATCCTCTGTTCCCATTACAAAGCTATAATTATTAAAACAGTTTGTGCTGGCAAGACTGGTCAGGTTCATCAATGGAGGAAAATAAAGAGTTCTCATGTTAATGAGAAAAAGACAGGACACTCAGTTTATGATGTTAGTATAGTTAGTATGCTCTGGTAACCTTCTGGTAAGCAGTGGAGCTGCCTACTGATCTTATTAATACAGATCCCAGACCCAAGCATCCTAACCTCTTAAAAGAATTCTTTATTGTGGAAAATTTCAGACCTATTAAGCATAACCAAACAGTGTAAGCTCCCAGGCATAGCACTAGACTGCAGTAGTTACTATTCAGTTATAGCTTGTCTTATCCCATCTGTGCACACTCATCCTCCTTGTTATCTAGAATCAGACTTTAGAACCACAAACAGGCATTTTCTCCACATGATCCTGTTTCTTTTACTACATTTCAAAAATGCCATTACTTCCTTAATATAACCCAATAATGTTCAGATTTCCAGTGTCTAGCTCTTTAGTTGTCTTTATTTGTAAGGTGCAAATAAGATCTATACACTGTAGTATGCCACTGTGTTCTTAGATCTCTCTCTCTCTCTCTCTCTCTCTCTCTCTCTCTCTCTCTCTCTCTCTCTCTCTCTCTCTCTCTTGGTTTTTGGTTTTTGGTTTTTCGAGACAGGGTTTCTCTGTGTAGTCCTGGGTGTCCTGGAACTCACTCTGTAAACCAGGCTGGCCTCAAACTCAGAAATCCGCCTGCCTCTGCCTCCCAAGTGCTGGGATTACAGGCATGCGTCACCACGCCCAGCGATCTCTTTTAATCTATAGGCTCCCAACTGTTTTAATTTACCCATTTATTTACTGAAAAATGTTAAATTGTCTGTTGAGTCCCCTGTGATCTGGTCCTCCCAGTCTTGCTATGTAACATGCCCGGCCTCTGTGCTAACTCTCAGTCTTCCTGCCTCAGCCTCTTAGTGTTGCCAGTTTTTCTGTATGGTCAGCCTTTTCCATCAGCATGTGAAGCTCTTCTAACCCAAACATTCAAGCAGACTCAGAGCACAGAGTCCAATCTGGTTTGGTAAACCTGTTCTGATGCTTCTGGGGTTGGGGTAGGATGGGGTTGGGGTAGGATGGGGTTGGGGCATCATTTTTTTTTTGTTTGTTTGTTTTTGTTTTTGGAGACAGGGTTTCTCTGTATAGTTCTGGCTGTCCTGGAACTCACTCTGTAGACCAGGCTGGCCTCGAACTCAGAAATCCACCTGCCTCTGCCTCCCAAGTGCTAGGATTAAAGGCGTGCGCCACCAACGTCAGGCTGGGGCATCATATTCTTTATAGATGAGAAAGTTCTCCTAGGTTACTTTTTATCAAAGGTTGTTTTGTATACCAGGGCCCTGAACCTTGAATACCACAGCCATTCTTCTAAGGAGCTGGTAGGGCAGATAGCTATGGAAGGCTTGAAGACATGTGGAAAATCAGAGTCTTATCCTTGTAGTCAGTGGTCATACCTCCCAGCTGAACCCAGCCTCATCTTGCTTTCCTAAGAAAAGATCCTGCTATCATTCAGGAACCACTGCTAATACTAACTCATGTTGACTTGACATCACCTAAGTGGCCATCGCCTGGACTCTGTCTGGCTACTTGTCACTTCCATGTCCAATGCTACAATCACAATAACTGTAATTTTTAAAATTAGACTCTCTGTCCAGTGTACTACAAGCCACTTAGGGGAAAGTGGCATTCAATACGTTTATTGACATAAAAATCAAGGGGGTGGTTTCTGTGTGAATCTACATTTGAGTGGCTTGAAATCATGGTAATTTGGCTTAATATTAGCTGTTGTTGCTCAAATTCAAGAATAATTACCATTTTCTACTTTGTAGAAATCTATTGCTTAAAATGTTTGCTCTTTTCTAGGGGATATTCGACACCCAAAGCATGTCCAGCAGACTGACTTGGCTGCAACACTAGCAATAGGTCTTGGCTTGCCAATTCCTAAAGACAGTGTAGGAAGCCTCTTATTCCCAGTTATAGAGGGAAAACCGATGAGAGAACAACTGAGATTTTTACATTTAAACACATTACAGCTTAGCAAACTATTGCAAGAAAACGTACCATCCTATGAAAAAGGTAAGGTAATTAATTAATAGGTCTAATGTCTATAAGGTCTTCATGATTCCATGGGTCTTATGTCTTTCAGATGTGCAACTTGGAATACTTTGTAGTTGTTATTCTAATTATTAATATTATGTTCCAGTTTTCTAACCTCCTTCACTGTCATTATTAGCAACACCCATGAATATAATTAAGCTATTTGAAATCTTTCATATATTTCTCAATTCAACAATTATTTACCAAGTTTTTGTTTATGAACAAGGGGCACAGGCTGGGCATAGTGGTGGTGAATGCCCTTAATGCCAGCACTCGTGAGGCAGAGGCAGGCAGATCTCTGTGAATTCAAGGACAGCCAGGGCTGTTAGGTAGAGAAACCCTGTCTCAAAAAAACAAAAAGCAACAATAGCAACAACAGCAAGAACAACCAAAAAACCAAGCCAAAAATAACTGGAGATAAGGCATTGAGTAGCTCCAGATCTCTCTTTCCAGAATCTTTCAGGGTGAAGAGAACAAAAGTATTGTGATAGATGCCAGAACACTAGGCGATTGGATATAGAAGCATAGCTGGGTTGATATGCTAAGACAAGCCTGTCCTTAGTGTTAGGAGGGAGCTTTGTAGATTGAGGGACAGAGGGCACGGGAGATGAGTTCAGACATATCATCAAAGGACTTTTAGGCATCGCATGAGCTTCCAGTTTTCTAGGTCATGGAGAACACAGCCGAGTTTCCTGCATTTTCCAAGGCTCTCCCAAGTTCCCTCTGGAGTTCTGCCTCATACTCTAGCAGAGCAGGCAGGAAGCAGCTACAGTGTTTTGGTGTGAGGTAAGACAGCATGGGCTCAGCATAGTTGTAAAAATTAGAAAGTAGAAGGACTTTGTAGTGTTTGCTGGCTTTGTGGGATATAAGGCTCAAGAAGTCCTGAGACCAAAGAAACAGCTCCAGGTTTAGAGCTAAATAGTGAAGGAATAGTGACCATGCAGTAAGGTAAGAAGGAACTAATACAGGCAGGCATCTTAGTTATTTTTCTATTTCTGTGGTAAGACATCATGACCAAGGCAGTTTATAAAAGAATGAGTTTATTTGGCACTTATAGTTTCCAGAAGCTGAGACTCCATAACAATTATGACAGGGGACCTGGCTGCAGGTAGGCTCTCAATCAGGAGGTCAGGTGTGGTGCTAGAGCAGTGACTGAGAACTTCCATCATGATCTATAAGTCTGAGGCAGAGAGAGCTACTGGGGGTGGCTGGGCTTCTGAGAATTCAAAGCCACCCCCAGTGACATCTCCTCCAACAAGGCCACACCCCCAGTAATTTCCAAACAGTTCTACCAACTAGGGACCAAGTATTCAAATAAATGAACCTAGGGGGACCAATCTCATTCAATCAGCAGGGTAATGAGAGATGGGGGATGGGGCATGGGGGCAGGAAGCTATGAAAAGAGAAGCTCAGTAAGGAGAAAGTAAGCCATTATGTTGGTGCTGTAATTGAGAGCAAACTGTTGGGTCTAAGGATATAGTCATTAGGGTTTGCCGGAGCAGCTCCTTGTAGTGTTGGGAGACAGCCTGGTCAGATTAGGAATAGATAAGGGCAACAGAGGATCAGAAAGGTGGACAGTGGGCTAAGCAAGTGGTTTCATCTTCAAGCTGAAGATAGTAGGGGCTATGTCTATGACAATAGGAATGATCCAGGAGAAGAGTAAACCTCTGTGGAACCCTGTAAAGATCACTTAAGTCACACTTTTCTCTCTCTCTCTCTCTCTCTCTCTCTCTCTCTCTCTCTCTCTCTCTCTCTCTCTCTCTCTCTCTCTCTCTCTCCTCCCTCCCTCCCTCCCTCCCTCCCTCCCTCCCTCCCTCCCTCCCCCCCTCTCTCTCTCTCTCTCTCTCTCTTTCTTTCTTTTTCTTTCTTTTTTCTTCAAGACAGGGTTTCCCTGTGTAGTTCTGGCTGTCCTGGAACTCACTCTGTAGACCAGGCTGGCCTCGAACTCAGAAATCCACCTGCCTCTGCCTCCCAAGTGCTAGGATTAAAGGTGTGTGCCACCACTGCCCTGCTTGAGTCACATTTTCAACTGATCTGCTCTGGTATTTCCAGAGTATCACAGACTAACACATCTGTCACTGATACTCCTTCACAAGTCTAGAGATGGTGCTGTGTTTGAGGCAGTATTTTACATGATACTGACAACTTTTCTTTGTTACAATATACATGTAGTAGGTGAATACCATGAGTGTTAGCTGTGAGAGACTAGGCTCTGCCTGCTCACTGGAAATGACTGGGAGTCATATGCAGCAAGGGGCAGGAGGACTTTCTGAGTGGGTGCTCAGTCCAGTAGTCCAGGGGAGAGGCTTTGTTAGAGGTGAGGTCTGACTTCAGCGTGCACTTTAGTCTCAATTATTTGTAACAGTTACTCTTGTTTCGTTTTGTTTTTTTCTAAAGTAAGTTATTGGCTTGTAAGGTTTTTTGAGGAGGTGGGAAGCTGTTGGTTGGTTTAGTTTGGGCTTTTGTTGTTTTAAGTTTGGTGATGTTTTATTTTGGTATATGTGTCGTGGGCATTTTTGGTGGTTTTTTTCTTTGTTCATTTGGATTTATTTGTTTGTTTGGTTGGTTGGTTATGGTAGTAGTTGGTTTTGTAGTACTGGGAATTGCCTATGCTAGGCAAGTACTCTATCACTAAACTACATCTCCAGGCCTCTGTTAGTTTTATTTTGAAATAGTATCACTGTTATACAGATTGGTTTTGAATTCTGTAACCCAGGTTATCCTTCAATTTGTGATCTTCCTGACTCAATCTCTTGAATAGCATTAGCCACTAGGCCAGCCATTGCTTGGTTGTTTTATATATGTTGTTGATAGCAAAATTCTAGCCTAGCAAATTGCCAACAAAAAACAGCTGCTAGGCATTTTGATGTTTCAGAAATATTAGGATAGAAAAACATTAGGAACCATGTTAAATGGAAAGCAAACAAGCCTACAGAGATTAGCAGACATTGTTGTGGGTCCTTCATGCCAAGGAGGCCTACCTAGGTCCACACCATCTGTACATGTTCTACTCTCCAAACCCCACAGCAAAGCCAACAGAATCTTCCACAACAGCTAGCCAAATCTGATCTTCTTGCACTCTGTTGGGAATAGCTCCTTCCCTTTCCCCACCTGCACTCCACAGGAACTTTGAATAAGATGTTCATAGTGACATGTTTTTCTCCTTTACAGTCAGCTTGTCAGACTGTCCTTGCCTATTATATTTCATTTCCAATCTAAAATCAATTATTCCCCATTACCAGAAATGTCTCCTATCATTTGGTTTTCCTTCATAGCATTCTTTGTGATTAAATTTTTTTCTTTTTATATGTATGGGTGTTTTGCCTGCATTCATGTCTATGCATCATCTGTATTCAGTGCAGAGGCAAAAAAAAAAAATGTGGCTTCCGTTCTTCACGATTGGTTATCACATATGTCCATGCCTACAACATAACATTTTGTTTGCATTTGTTTGTATTTGTGAACACTTCTAAATCCAAGTATATGCAGGGAGGAATTGTACTAGTTTATTCACCATTGCATTTCTCCTTCTTTTATAAATTTAAAATCCTTTGTTTTTATTATTTAAGATTCAGTGTCGAGGACACAGTCGGTGCTTAGGAAGTATTCATTTGGCTGCATGAACAGAAACCCCAGGTTTCTATGACTCTTTTTGTAGAGGCTGTAAGATATAATACAAATATCTTGTGTCTCTGTGGTTCATTTGTAGAGATGTATAAGGTGTATAAGAGATGTATACACAAAGATAGACCAGATCTTTGTCCTTACTTATGGAGGCTGTGGGTTATAGACACAGGTACCCTGTGTCTCTGTGACTTTGTTGTGGGGACTACAGGATGCCATCAGGCTTCTATACTTCACAGTGAGTATAGAGGCAATGGGGTATAGGCATATGTGGCCCGAGTCTCTGTGACTCCCCACAAGAGAGGCATGGATTATGAATGCAGATCATTGTGGAGGCTTAGGGTATAGACACAGATACTCCTATTTTGGAGTGGTGTGGCAGTGAGGGCACCAGCTGTATACTTACTGTCAGTAGTAAGGACAAGTGCAACCTGAAGTGTTCAGATTCACATTATGATTGTGTCACTGAACCCTGGTCCTCAGCAATACAATGCCTACAGGGTTCTGCTGCTGCTGCTGCTGCTGCTGCTACAATGGCAAAGCATGAGTTGTACTTACATAGCTCTGTGCAGCACTGTTGGGAGTGATAAAGGGATCTGTGGTCCTGATGAAGTACAAGGTGCATTTTAAAGAACAGAGCATCTCAGGAAGAAAAAGTCTTGTTTTCGCCGGGCGGTGGTGGCGCACGTCTTTAATCCCAGCACTTGGGAGGCAGAGGCAGGTGGATTTCTGAGTTCGAGGCCAGCCTGGTCTACAGAGTGAGTTCCAGGACAGCCAGAGCTACACAGAGAAACCCTGTCTCAAAAAACCAAATACAAACAAACAAACAAAAAAAAAAAGAAAGAAAGAAAGAAAGAAAAGAAAAGTCTTGTTTTTAGACCCATTTAGTCACAAGCAAACACAACACAGTAAAGAATAACAGACCCATATCTGGGAAGCAGATTGTCTGCTCCTTGCCTTCAGTAGCACTCCCTGTAGATAGATCTAAAGACAAAAGGCAGCCATGCGCCTGGGCCATACCCAGAAACCCGGCATTCCAAGCCAATAACATGTCCTTTTTAGTTGCTGGGGGGAGCAAAGGCGACTTAAACCTTTGCCCGGTGGGTGAGTAGGGGCTTTCAGGGTGAGTATACATCATTGGCCAGGGCCAGGGCACTGGAAATGCCTCATTAGCATAAGGAGGAATTATTCCCGGACCACACTTATAAGGTGAGAGGAACTTTAACTTGGCTACTGGGCTATGTAACCTCCTGGTGGGATGATGGGGTGAATACAGGGGAGTGATCCTACTCCTGACAGTCTCATAAGATTTCTGGGGTTTAGACATGCCTGGACCCAACTCTTGCTCCCAACCATTTCCCCCACCCCACACACTCAGGCTCTGGCTTTGTTGGCAGTAGATGGATATACATCATCAGCTGTTACAGTATTACTGTGGTGTTGCTGACCCTTCCGGCCTAGGAACAGATTGCCTTCATTAGGTATCAGTTCTAAAAAAAGTGAATGTGCTAAAATTATAAGTATGTATAATCTTTTTGTCTGATAGATCCTGGATTTGAGCAGTTTAAAATGGCAGAAAGATTGCATGGAAACTGGGTCAAACTGCACTTGGAAGAAAACCATTCAGCCATTCTGCTTGGCTTGGGGACCAAAGTACTCAGGCAGTACCTGGGTGCCCTGAAAACCCTCAGTCTGTCCCTAAGCACACAAGTGGCTCACTATGACATCTACTCGATGGCAGTGGGGACGCTCATAGTTTTGGAGGTACATATGCTTGTATTATCATGGTTTAGGTGTTAAATTGATTATGCAACTCAGCCAAAAACAGAATAGTTTTGAGTTTATATATCATTACTGCTGGGCATGGTGGTATATGTCTGTAATTCCCAAATTTAGTCTACTAAGATAGGGGAATGGTTACATCATGCCAGCCTGGGCTATAAGACCCTGTGTCTGAAAAGAAGAATATTGGTGTAACACAGAAAATAGGAATGGTTTTTATTTTTTTGTACACCCAGATTTAAGAAGTTACATGAATATTTGCATGTAGCAAATGGCTTCATTCAGCATTGCTATAAAAGATAAAAATATAAATCAAGTATGCAGTTTTGGCAAGCAACTAAAGCTAATTTTCCCTTGAGTCATTTTGTTTTGTTGTTGTTCTTGTATGAGCAACAGGTTAGGATGGGTTGGGCTCAATTGAGTGGACTTTCCTATACCTGGGCTTCCATATTCACCCTTGATGTTCTTTTTCAGGTTCTCACCCTGTTCCTCCTTAGCACTCCACATGTGCTGTGCAGAAAGGCTGAGTTGGATGTTCCTCTGCTGTCTCCTGTGTTTTCTCTGCTCTTTTACTTGATATTTTTGGTTCTTTCGGCCATTCATGTCCTGGTGTGCACCTCATCTGAGAGCTCGTGCTACCTCTGTAGTCTCCCATGGCTGGCAGCAGGGGCTGTGATGGTACTGGTTTCTGCACTGTTCTGTGCAATTTTGTCTGCTTTTATCAGGATGGTCATTGATGGCAGTCTGCTGAAGAAGGTATGGCTAGTCCCTGGGTATATAATGTGGTCCTTGTGGGTGGCTCTTGTTTTGTTTTGCTAGCCAATCTTTCATTAATATAAATTGGTTGAAAATCTTGTGTGTGCCGGGCAGTGGTGGCACATGCCTTTAACCCCAGCACTTGGGAGGCAGAAGCAGGTGGAATTCTGAGTTTGAGGCCAGCCTGGTCTATAGAATGAGGTTCAAAACAGCCAGGGCTATACAGAGAAACCCTGTTTCTAAAAACCAAAAAAAAAAAAAAAAAAAAAAGAAAGAAAGAAAGAAAAAAAAAAAAGAAAATCTTGTGTGTACCAGCATTGCAGTGCTGCCATGCTTGGAGAGACCACACATCAAATAGACCACAGGAGAAAGATCTACGTGTATCTTCCCAGGCTTCTGGGCATCTTTATCTGTAATATTCTGTTGTGTGGTCAGGTCATATGCTTTTACTCTCAGCTGGAAAGAGCTGGACTGGAACAGGTGATAATGGAGTTTCTGAATGTGAAAGACAGAACATGTGCACCTCAGTCTCAGAATCTCTGGGCTTCAAATGATAGACAGTGGACAGGTGGACACTCAGGAGATACCTAAGGAAGCTTAATCCCCTATTGGTCTGTTGTGCCTTACAAAGCTTTCTTTTCAAGGCTTACATTTTCTATGAAATTCTTGGTCTCTGGCAACCTTTATTTATTAGGTAGGTGATGATGGAGCAGTGTGAAGGAGGTGTGTGGTTGTATTAGAGGCCACAGTGTCTGGACCCTTGGATTGAGACAGCCTGGCCACTGGCTCTAGCTCCCACCAAGAATGCCTTGTCCCTCTGCCCCCTTTCCTATCACAGGGCCTTTCAAGAACCCCTTCTGTGTCTAGCACAGTCTGTCTATCTGTCTCTTTAGGAACTTTCTGGGTTCATAGTCTCTGTGTACATTGCTATACATAGTTAACAGTTACCAGAACAATAAGTGACAAGAACTTCTTCATATTGAACCGGTGTGTGTGTGTGTGTGTGTGTGTGTGTGTGTGTGTGTGTGTGTTTGTATACCCCACAGTGCACATGCGGAGGTCAAAGGACAACTTATGAGACTCAGTTCTCTTCTTCAATCTTATGAGTCCTGAGAGTAGGACTCAGATCATCAAGCTTGACAGCCAAGTCCTGTGCTGCCAAGCCATCAGGGCTGGCTTACAGGTTCAGAGGGTCAGTCCATTACCATCAAGGTGGGAGTACGGCAGCATCCAGGCAGGCATGGTGCAGGCAGAGCTGAAAGTTCTACATCTGCATCAAATCATTTGTGTGACTCCTTCAGTCCTGGACCATCAATGGCAACTGAGGCTTCACTTTCACCACTAGCCTTCCATGACCTCTCATAGTGCCAGGCCTCAGCTGCTATGCCTTCAAAACCAGTACCACCTGGGTGACTCTTACACATTACCAAGTACAGCTGCTGCAGGAGGTATAACCTTGGCTATCTGGAACACAGCCTCTGTGCTCTCAGAAAACACTTCCCAGAAGATTTCACCTCAGTGATGCTGGTCTCTCTCTCTTTTTTTTTTTTTTTTTTTTTGTTGTTGTTGTTGTTGTTGTTTTCTTTTGGTTTTTCGAGACAGGGTTTCTCTGTGTAGTCCTGGCTGTCCTGGAACTCACTCTGTAGACCAGGCTGGCCTCGAACTCAGAAATCCACCTGCCTCTACCTCCCAAGTGCTGGGATTACAGGCGTGCGCCACCACTGCCCAGCGTGGTGCTGGTCTCTTAATCACCACTAATTTCTTCGCTCCATCTGACCAGCATCAGTTGTCTCAGTAGTCTCCTTCTCTTGACAATAAAGCCAGAGCCAAATGACCAAAGCTACTGAGTTCTGCTGCTTCCTGGGGCTGGAACTTGGCCTTGTTCTATAACATTATCACCAGTTTTCTGTTTTCAAACTTCTTCACTGCCTAAGCTTAGCTGTCATGGAACTTTCTCTGTAGACTCCCTTGAGCTGTTTCTTTTTTCTTTTCTTTTTTTCCTTCTTCCTTGAGCTGTTTTTAAGTTACTAATTTGTGTTGCTCATTTCTTTATCATTGTGACAAAATATATCAATAATTTAAGGAAGAAAAGATTTACTTTAGCTCACAGTTTCAAAAATGTCAGTCCAAGTCTGGTTGGTTCCATCACTATGGGCCTGTGTTAAAGCAGAAACATCTCAGTGGAAAAAAAGGCTTAGCTGATAAAAGCTGCTTACACATCCAGCTAAAAAGCAGTGAGAGGAAAGAGGAGAGATCGGGAGAGCTGCACCTTCTTCTTCTAATCACCTTTCAGTAGTAGAGGTTAACCTAATAACATACGGATTGTTTCCCCTTTGTGAGAGAAGTATTTCATATCTAAATCATAAGGTGATTTAAGAGACAGTATTCTGTTGCCAACATTTTGTAGTGGCACTTGTGTAGTCCTGGAGAAATTGATGTCATTCTGGGAATGTGACAGTTGGGCAGGATCTTCTGGGTAATTCGTTGGGCTCAATCACTGCATTGAGGATCTGTTTTCAGCCTCTGGCACTGAGCTTGGTCAGATTAGATTTCCGGGTGAGGACACCTGACTGACATGTTATGTACATGTTCTCCTGGTTAGCATAAGAGCACCTTGACCTCCTCTAGGCTGTACTGCAGCAAGAGGGGCCATGTTTCCAATGCAAGCTGTTTGCTCCACAGTAGGCAGTTTGGGTTAGATGGGAAAATGGCAAGTGTCTATCATGAGGCCTTTTCACTGTGAGCAAAGGACGTCATACATGTAGGGTGATATACATAATTTTCAGGTTATCACTCACATACTGCATTTCCTTCTAACAGAATGCAGCTGATGCCAGCTCAGGGTGGTCAGAGGTGAACCTCCTTCTTCTTCTGGGCACAGTGGGCCATGTTCTGAGCCTGGGAGCCAGCAGCTTTGTGGAGGAAGAACACCAAACGTGGTATTTCCTTATTAATACTCTGTGCCTGGCTCTGAGCCAGGAAACCTGTAGGAGTTACTTCCTGAGAGATGAGTGTGAACCCCAGCGTCACTTCCATGTGGAACAAAAACGTGTGAATATCCTTGCCTGTACTCTGCAGGACAGCACAAGCTGCAATACCCCTGAGTCTGACACAGCAGGTAAACAGGTCTTCCTATTGGAAGCACAAGGAAGCTGCAAATGGTGGACAGTGCTGGCAAGTCCATGGCTGGTGCTAATCTGCTGTCGGCTACTGCGGTCCTTGAACCAGACAGGGGTGCAGGGAGCCCATCGCCCTGACTTTAGCCACTGGCTTACCAGGTGAGCATGACCCATGGACTGGAACCCTTTGCAACTGAATAGTTACATAGTCTTTTTTTTTCTACATTTTGTCCTTTTAAAAATATATATTAAGACTAAGATCATGAGCGTGGGCTCTGTGGCGCAATGGATAGCGCATTGGACTTCTATGGGGGGGGAGGAATTATGGGACATATGGTGGGGGGTAACTGGGAAAGGGGAAAGCCTTTGGAATGTAAACATAGAATATAGAAAATAAAAATTAAAAAAAATACTAACACTAAAAAAAAAAAAGAAAAGAAAAGACTAAGATCATACTTGAGATCTAAAAAGAAATAGAGGCCGGGCGGTGGTGGCACCCGCTTGTAATCCCAGCACTTGGGAGGCAGAGGCAGGCGGATTTCTGAGTTCAAGGCCAGCCTGGTCTACAGAGTGAGTTCCAGGACAGCCAGGGCTACACAGAGAAACCCTGTCTTGAAAAAAACCAAAAAAAAAAAAAAAAAAAGAAATAGAAAATATACTCCATAAAGGCAAATAGAGACTAACTTAATATATTTAATTTATTAATGCTGATTCAGACTAACTGTTAATGATTGAAAACCTATGAGTTTTAAAACGATCATTGTAAAGATGTAACTCTGGGATCAAGTACATGATGGTTCTTCATACACTGCTGGCCAGAGACAAGAGGACAAGGTCAGAAGGCAAAAGGGTCTAGTCTCTCAAGCACCTTTGCCTTCTGATTCTCCTTTTCAGGCATGTCTCTCTCCATCCTTAGAGGGCAAAATGAATAGATCTCTCAACATCTCCTGAGCCTTCTACCGAGATTACAGACCCAGAAAGAGATATAGGTGGGGGTAGATGGAGAGAGCTTGAAGAGGGGCTTGAAGTAAATGGAAGAAACTGAGTCTGACAAAGTCAAGACCAGGTTGTTTTAGCTGACAGCAAAGACTCAAGCTAAAGTAAACAAACAGCAAACTAACACTGTTCAGAGGAACAGACGGTTGCAGAGCTTTATAAATTTGTAATGCAGAGGGTGAGAAGGACCCCTGCTAATGCTTGGGAAAATTCAGGTTGAAAGTGTGTTGTGAATTTATACCTGTACCGTGGAGAAACAATCCAAATGATATTGCCCAGACTTTACAAGTGTGCAGACCTGGAAGTGGGCATCAAAGAAAGGGCCTGGTTTCTCTAACCAAGAGGGCCTCGTGGAGAATTCCACCAGGTTTTAACTACCTTATCAAACTTTCATAATCCCACAGTTAGTACTGGCATCTTGGAAGTTTCTGCTATGGGCTTGCACAGAAGCTCTGGGAAAACATCTCTATATGCCTTCCACTTTAGAGCTGAGGAAACAAAGAGGGAACAGGGCTTGCTGATAAACCATATTTCCTCAGCCCAGGCATATGAAGTGTTTGATATGTTAAGGAGTTCCAGGTCCTAGAAAAACATAGTAGGCACTTGTTATTTCTCTGAAATTTTGAAGCATTTGGTGCCTGTGTGTCTGCATGCCTTCTCAAGTGTTCTGCCTCCTGTACCTAATTTCTTCTTGAATTGCTGGGCCATTCCTATTAGCTGTAAAAGGCCATTTTATAACTCCCATTAGTCGCCCATTCCAAAGCTGTCTTAGTTAAATATCACTTCTCTGTGGTGGTATGCACACTCCAGAGGGACGCCTAGGATGTGCAAGCATAGAAGAGACTTCCAGCATGAGGCCGATAGTTTAAAATTAAATCCCCTCTTCCCATCCTGATACTGTCATATCTGTCTTTGGGTTTTATGTGTGTGTGAGTTCTCTCTCTCTCTCTCTCTCTCTCTCTCTGTGTGTGTGTGTGTGTGTGTGTGTGTGCGCGCGTGTGTGTGTGCGCGCGCGTGTGTGTGTGCGCATGCACATGTGTGTTTTGAGACAAGGTCTTACTCTGTATTCTAGGCTGACCTCAAACTTTCAATCTTATACCTAAGCCTTCTGTTTGTCAAGATTACAGATATATATCACCACGACCAGCTTCATTCACATTTTTTGAAGTCTTTTTCAAATTTAATGTATATCTTTCCAGAATATATATATTTAAAAATTATTATCTAAACTTTATGAGCATGGACTTTGTAAATAGTAAAGGGGAGCTGGCCTTGCCAAAGTTCTTGCATATTTAGCAGTGCCTTTGCACCTATCCTAGCAGGGCAGCCACCTGTCAGCAGCAGAGCTGCTGCTGGAGGGGTGCTGGAGGACAGACTACCTAACACCAGCATTTGAGACTACTTTAAGAGTAAGATGTGAATGAGATCTCAGCATGGTAGTCTTTGTGACATTTTAAGATCCTTGTGTTTTGTTTTGTTTTGTTTTGCCTTTCAAGGAAAAATCATTTGATTTTATACAATTCTTTTAAAACCCTTCAATATAATTGTAAATCATCAATTCCATTTTGTAGTAATTTGGGCATTTTCTATCTTATTTCAGCTCTGACCACAAAGTACAGCTTTCAGGCCTGGCTGCCCTCTCCCTGGCTGTAATCTTCATGTTAGTTCAAAGGAGGTGCTCCCTTGTATCCAAGGTGGCCCTAGCACTGGGGCTGCTGGGTGTCTTCTGCTACAGGGCAGCCATTGGGATTGTGCAGTTCCCATGGCAACCAGACAACAAAGGCATTTCAAAGTAAGTGAATTAGAAATATGAAGGCTTACATTTATGTGTCTGTGTTTTCTGTACTAAAAATGCCATGTCAGTCCTTACAATACTTGAATTTAGTTTTTATGCATGGTGGTTTAATTTATAGCTATTATATCCTCGTCAAGAAAACCTTAATGAGCCACTTTGTTGCACTTGTTTGGGAGATAAATAACACAGAAGTAAGGTCATTGTGTGTATTTTTTTAATTAATAAATAATTTAAAAATGAGTTAAGAGAAACCCGCATTTACCAGGACTTGGTTTTGCTAAGTTAAGATGTGACTTTAAAAACAAGGGTACTCCCAAGAATACAATAGTAAGTGGATACTGCCAGCAGTTAGGAAAGGAAGTGAGCTTCCCTATGCTATGCTTGTAAAGCCCAAGAATTCCTGTCGTGCAAATCAAGAGGGCTCAACCCTGAGTCTGGTATTTGTGATAGAATTGCTGGGGTGCCTGGTCAGGGCTGCAAAGGGTGGCTAGCCTTATCAAAATCACCTCAAGGCACCTTCATGTCCTTTAAAACATCATTTAAAGTTAAAAAAAAATAGATAATTTGTTGTTGTTCATCAGTAGTGAGAAAACCCTCACAGATATGTTATATCTCTGTTTTCATAGAACACAAAAAGGTTCTAGAAGAAATAGGCTGTAAAACTTTTACATGATGCCAACTTACAAACACATTTTTATATGACTTGATAAATATTAATTGTCATATTTAGGACCCATAGTCATATATAGATTGAGGCCTTTTTACTCATTTGGGTACCTTATACAGATAACTAGATTTAACAAATATTGAAAGCCAGGGCCTCTGTCCAGAGGCTTAGAGTTTACATCTGCTGATAGGCATGTGGTCGTTTCTGTAGCTGGTAACAGCAGGGTAGTTGCCTTCACTTGAGGCAAGAAGCCAGAGGAAACATGAAGATGTGATTGAGACTGGGGACATTTTGAAGAGACAAAGGCTCTTTTTGGCTTTGGAGTCTGGAACTTTGGGCAGATAGCAAGGTTAGATGTTACATATGAGGTTTTTGTTTAATCCCCATGTGCAGTGTGTGAATGCATTTCTTGTTTCCACCAAGATCTATGCATTTGATTTCTGCATTATTAATCTCAAGGCTATGATCCCCTTTCTTTGCCTTCTCTGCTGATAAGCATTTTGTTCTCTGTAGGTGTCCAGGAGATAGCCAGTGTGCCTTTTCTCTAAGCATTCTTCTTCCTGTAGAATCCATCCCTCCCTCACCTTGTCCATCTTGATTTTTAAAAATGTACTAGGCTGGGCAGTAGTGACGCATGCCTTTAATCCCAGCACTTGGGAGGCAGAGGCAGGTGGATTTCTGAGTTCGAGGCCAGC
The DNA here is from genome assembly GCA_964023405.1 of Apodemus agrarius. Taxonomy (NCBI): domain Eukaryota; kingdom Metazoa; phylum Chordata; class Mammalia; order Rodentia; family Muridae; genus Apodemus; species Apodemus agrarius. The sequence continues at coordinate 659,054 of OZ030016.1, read as the reverse complement.
CTGGTCTACAGAGTGAGTTCCAGGACAGCCAGGGCTACACAGAGAAACCCTGTCTCAAAAAACAAAAACAAAAACAAAAACAAAAACAAACCAAAATGTACTGGTTCTAGACCCACCTGGCTTCAAAGGTGCCTAAATTCTGAACTCATCCTGATCTGTCTGTGATTCTATATTCACCAAGTATTCAAGACCTTTAACCTTTCCTTTCTCCTACACTCAGAAATCCAAGCATGTCTAGGATTGAAAGTCATATAGAAACCCTAAGAATGAGAAGTAGTGAGATCAGTGCAGGGAACCTGCCCCGATGGTCTTCTTACTGCCTTTCCTATCTAGTGGCCCTGCTATTGTCTACTTGGACAAGCTTCTTCCTTGAAACATTCCGATGGCTTTCCTATATACTGGATTCTGCTTTACTGGAATCCACATGGACCTGTCTTTAGCTTTTATGTTAGGACATGTATGGTCAAAGATGTGCTTGGTATTTGACTCCAGCTCCTCAGCCAGGGCCACCCTCGTCCACATGTAACTCACAGTATCAACACTGAATTAAAATAGTCATACTAAATGAGTAAGGCTTCTGCCTCTACCTCTCGAGTGCTGGGATTAAAAATGTTCATCACTACATTCCACCATTAAGTGACAATCATAAAGTATATAAATACCTCATTTATAAAATAGATTTGAAATACCATATTTTAGGAAAATATATTTTAAAAATGAAATTATTAGGCACGTCTCATAACTACTGTGTACAAATGCTTTGTGTCTATTTTTATATAATTCCTAGGATAGCCATGTGATGGGTAGAAACCATATTCTGTTTTCAACTTAATGAAGTTGATTGTCAGAGTGTTAATTAAATTGTCCAAACAGTAGAGCTAGTGAGCAGCAGAGTCCAGACTTAAACAGTTTGGACCACTGCACACTGACATTGTCCATTCTAGACATGTCAACATTCATGTTCTTATTAACTATGAATATGCTCAATTGCAGTTAGCATTCTGAGTATCTGAAGTTTCAGATACTTAGGTCTTCAACTAGCATAAACATTTTTCACTTAACTGTGTAAAGTGTTGCAAGAACATAGCTCTGGTCTTGCTATCAAATAATCCTGGGATCACATAAGCACGTTTTTCACAGTCAGTTCCATCAGGACTGCACATTCCAGCATGTGCTGTTGGCCTTCCTGCCTGCTCCTCAAGGGCACGTGTGTCAAAGCAGACATGCCTTTTTTTTTTTTTAATTAGTCACAGCTTGTTTAGCTATACACTGACATTTAGGTATTCTTTAATTAGATTCATGTTTTTATTTTTATTTAATTTAATTAATTTATTTATTTGCGGGGGGTCGAGACAGGGGGTTCTCTGTGTAGCTCTGGCTGTCCTGGAACTCACTTTGCAGACCAGGCTGGCTTCGAACTCAGAGATCACCTGCCTCTGCCTCCCAAGTGCTGGGATTAAAGGCATGCGCCACCTCCACTCCACCCGGCTAGATTCATGTTTTAAATGGGAAAATATTTACTTGATTTTTTTCTAGATGGTATAAATGAATGTAACATGTATTGCTTTTTTTTTTTTTAGGGGAATTATTGAAGCTCGTTTTGTTTATGTCTTTGTCCTTGGCATTCTGTTCACCGGTACCAAAGATTTACTTAAAGCACAAGTCATTGCAACAGACTTCAAAACTAAGACTGTAGGCTTGTGGGAAATGCATAGTGGATTAGTTCTTCTGGCAGCTTTGCTCTTAAGACCGCACAATCTTCCAGTGTTAGCATTTAGTCTCTTGATTCAGACTGTAATGACTAAGTTCATCTGGAAGCCCCTGAGACACGATGCAGCTGAGATCACTGTAATGCATTATTGGTTCGGTCAAGCATTCTTCTACTTTCAGGTAGGTTTTCATTGTTATCATGGATAAAGCGCTAGTGTGATGCTTTGTATATGCTTAGCCCAAGTAGTGGCACTATAAGGAGGTGTGGCCTTGTTGGAGTAGGTGTGCCTCTGTGGGATTCGGCTTTAAGACCCTTGTCCTAGCTGCCTGGAATTAAGATTTCTCCTAACAGCCTCAAGATGAATATATATAGCTCTCAGCCCCTCCTATACTGTGCCTGCCTGGATGCTGCCATGCTGCCACCATGATGATAATATACTGAACCTCTGAACCTGTAAGCCAGCCTCAATTAAATTATAAGTCCTTATAAGAGACGCCTTGGTCATAGTGTCTGTTCACAGCAGTAAAACCCTAACAAAGATAGCTAGTAACTTTTTTTTTTTTTTTTTTTTTTTTTTTTTGGTTTTTGGAGACAGGGTTTCTCTGTGTAGCCCTGGCTGTCCTGGAACTCACTCTGTAGAACAGGCTGGCCTCTAACTCAGAAATCCGCCTGCCTCTGCCTCCCAAGTGCTGGGATTACAGGCATGCACCACCACACCCGGCTCAGCTAGTAACTTTTTATGTCACCTATCTTTTAGTTTTTCTTTGCAAAAATGTTGTAAGATGGAAGGTTATATATTTTCAGTGAAAGAACTTATAATGCATGGAAAATTATACTTAACTCTTATGTGGATTTTATTAGATAAATTACAGTTTGTCACTTTTAAAAGGCATGCTTGACCAGGTTTAGTGATGCATGCCTCTACTCCTAGTATTGCGGAGGCAGTGGCAGGTGGATCTCTGTAAGTAGAAGGCCAAACTGGTCTACACAGTGAGTTTTAGGCCATCCAGAGGTACATAGTGAGACCCTATGTGAAAAAATAAGGCCATTCTTACTATAGATACTAGATACCCATAAGACAACAGGTTGTTGCTTTACAGGAAGGATTAGGTAGGAACTGATTTATTACAAACTGTAAAGAAAACACATTAAGTTTTTTTCAAATGTGTTTTGCTTTTAGGAATGTAGTAATTATACTTCCATGTACCTTTGCCCTTGGTATTGAGGCTGTCCATGCTGGGAACTATTGGGTATCTCTAAAATTATTAGTCTCCTAAGGTCTGGAGGATCATAGAACTTTTTCCTAGTATTTAAAGGGCCAAGATGCCATTGGGAGTGGTGGCGCACACCTGTAATCCAAGCACTTGGGAGGCAGAGGCAGGCGGATTTCTGAGTTCGAGGCCAGCCTGGTCTACAGAGTGAGCTCCAGGACAGCCAGGACTAGACAGAGAAACCCTGTCTCGGGGGAAAAAAAAAAAAAAAAGAACCAAGCTGCCTTAGTTTTGGTGTGTAGAAGGATACCTGGACAGGTAGTGGACCTTAGAAGGATCTAGTTCTTCCCAGCAATCCCAAGGAGGATTTATAATATATTACCATAGATTCCTTCACAGTTCCACTGCACCTCTTTTATGTGTGCTAGCCTTTCCTCTTTATAGGTCAGACTCTTCCCTGTGCTCTTCTTTTGTTCTGGGTTTCATATGTCTCCCAGCCTCACCCATGAAGCAACTCAAGGTTTTATGTTTGTCCCAAAGGCCAAGAGTAATTGGATTAAATTATAAGAATCTATAATTCCTTAAGTACTTTGACCAGACTAAGACTAGCCTTTGGCTCAGTTTGCTGTGGTGTTCTGACTCTTCTGAATCTTTCTACCCTGGTTTCCCCATAGACCAGCAAAACTCTCCCATAATAGGTTCAAGACCTATGAATAGCTTGGGCATATGCATATGACTAATAGAATGTAGGGAGCCACCAATTTGTATACTATATGAAATCCTCATGTCCCATGTGCATTTCAGCAGTGCTAGGCTATATCTATCCTCTTAGCTACAGTAGAGAAGTTGGTATGCAATCTGACAGCATCCAGGAGATGTGCTCTATGATGTGGGCCTCCTAGGACCACATGCATCATCCTCAAGTGGAAAGGTCTGTGCTCTTGTCTTGAGCAGCTGATGTGTCTGGGGGAAGGTGTGAAATTGCTGTGTACAGTGAGAAGACTGAAGCATGCAAAATTCTTCAAAAGACTCATAAGTATTTTTCTACCACTTCCTGGTCTGGAGTAAGGTGGCACAGAGAAATATGACCCCTCCAGAACCAGCTCAGTGACTAAGGAGCAGCCAGGGACTGACTGTTCAATGCCCCTTGCACCTCTGATTATCTTATCTATGCTGGCATGCAGAAAGAGCAACCTTGCTTTTTTTCTATGTTCCAGGGTAATTCCAACAATATTGCTACCATCGACATTTCAGCAGGCTTTGTGGGCTTAGATACCTACATGGAGGTTCCAGCCACATTCCTCACAGTATTTGGAACATATGTAGGGCCTGTGCTCTGGGCCAGCCACCTTGTGTACTTCCTGAGCTCAGAAGGAAACAAGTAAGGCGCTTACTTTGTCTTTCAGAACAAATGTGATTGCAGTTTGTCCGTTTTTAAGAGTAATAACATTATTTTATATATAAGGCATCTGAACTCCAGAAGTTAGAGAATCTTTTTATTGATTTTCTTTAATAGATCAAAGGCCTGAGTCAGGTCTGAGGGACTCTGTTGACAAGGTTTAGGTTTTTCTGTTCAAACAACAGAACAAGAAAAAACCCATAATGAAACTCATGTGGCAAAAGCAAAGGAGAAACAGAGCCAGCCACCAACTGGCAAAGGGAAGAATGTGCAGTCTCAAGGTCGTTGGGGTCAGCAGAGGAAACCTGGAGATATCCCACAGCAAGAGACACTCTTTTGATCTCAGTCAGGAAATGGGAATGGGGACTGGGAAACTCCAAGCTCAGCTCTGAGCCACTTTGTTTGTCTGCCCGTTCTTCTATTCTAAGGGCAAGGAGACCAAAGACATGGGCTCTGGTCCTCCAGAAACCCTTTGGAATGTGTTAGGAGGAGCTGCTGACTGAACAGATTCTGAGTCAGTGAGCAGCTGAGAGTGCTCAAATTCAAGTACAGGAGAATGTTACTCTTTGCCTAAGCCAATCTAGGCTCTTGTGCCCTCTACTGGCAAGGAGGCACTTCCCAGGGTCTAGCTTGCTCAAGGTTCCCACTGTTGGGGTATGCATAGCTCTCTGGGCTTTATCAGACATTATGATCTGTTTCTGCCTATTTTCTCTATAGTATTCCTCCATCTCATTTTTGCTTCTAGTTGTTGATTTATGTATTGTTCTCTGAAAGAAGGCTCCATGAGAGGTTTAGAGTTACTCAGAAGTTCACTACCACTGCTACTAGCTATATATTCTTGGACCCAGCTGTGCCTATTACTTCTTAATGTGTCTGCATCATAGAAAGCTACCCTCATTATGTGACACTGGACCTCCCTCTCATACATTGGATGGACACAGCTCTATCAGCACAGAACCTTATTCTGACTTTTATTCCAGACTTTTCAAGTCCCATATTGGAGGCATACAATTGAAGTTGGGGCTTCCCAGTTTCCACCCCTCTGCCTATTTGTGATTAGAAGAGTGGTTCTTGCTGTAGTAACTGTCGGGGATAACCCCTCTTGAGATGTCTGAAGGCTTCTGCTGACCACAGAGACCTGCAGGCTGCATACCCTTGTTCCTGCCAGTGTCACTGTGTCTCTGGCTTTATGTTTTAGCTTCTTTCATGGATTGTTCTGTCATTCATGTCTATGGCCTGGAGTCTCTTCTTAGCTCCAGACTCAATATCTAACCTCCTGTTGGTATCTCCATGGAGGGACCAAGATAGAATTGAACTCAGCCAACCCAAGACTAGAGTGAGTGACATCCTAATTCACTGGTTCTGCATTTCCCTCAGGTACATATGCTCAAGCATTAACTACAGAAATCTCTCGAGCTAGACAAGACTCTGTAGTGGCCTCAGCCAGAAAGAAAAGCATCCTCCTTGGTAAACATCATTTGGAATGTAGAGAAACAGATAACTTCCCACAACCTGATACTTTGCTGTTCAGGGGAGGAAACATTTTTTAGTAAGGCTGTAAACCTGATAACAGGAATGCTTGAACTTTACCTGCCTGTAGATGTTCCATGCCTATACTTTGAGGCAGTCTGTAGACAGTCCCTCTTAAATTATATAACCTAAATGTGATTTACCAATATAATATACATTACATGAGGTTGTTGGGAACAGAATTTAGAAGTAGTTGATGTGAACTGCCTGCTTGCAACAATGCAAAAATCCTTTGCTGATATTATAGGAGTAATATATACAATATTTTACATGGATATTGCTAAAAACTGTCCCACAAGTCATTGTGGAAACCCAGTACTATATGCTGTCAGATAAGAAAAGCTCCATTTGCTAGGTCATTGGCTCAGCACAGATGTCCAATTTACTCTCACTAGAGAGGGCAGCCAAGGCTCTTTATCCATAAGGCTTGTACTGAGAACTTACTTTCTGGAACACTTGTGTACTGTTCACGAGGCAGTGGCATTCACATGGGCTATGACAAGATAACCCTTCCCCTTGGGCCAGATATCAAGTAGGGACTAGCAGTTCAAGTACAAGGAGTAAAACAACGCAAGTACTGGAATCATCTATGGAAGGGGTCAAGTATGATCTAACAGTTGGAGAACTAAACAGGAGAAAATGTGTCAAGACCAAGATGGGAAGTCAGTGAAGACTGAGGTGGTGTTATGAAAGAGAGGTTAGCTAAAAGTGATACCAGTTGAAAAAATAGGGGGGCCTGGTGCTCAGAACTGTCTTGTCTTTTGGCTACTGAGTAGTTGGTGGTGCTCAACATTGGATAATGAGCTTAGAGATAAGAAATGTTTGGGGGATGTCCTAAGATAGTAGAGTTGCCCAATCAACAGGACTGAACATGCCTTACAGACCATGCTTACCCAGATGCACACAATGTACAAACAGCCATGTACACACACACACTTGTCACTCTGCCTCTGAGCGCATACCCTAGCAAGGCATATCTTGCCACTCATGTGCTACACCCAGGCACACAATTCCTACCATACAAACCTTTTCTTTTGCTTTTAAACCATCAATATAAGCATTATATAAAATACACCTTAAGCTGGGTGGTGGTGGTACACGCCTTTAATCCCAGCACTTGGGAGGCAGAGGCAGGTGGATTTCTTAGTTCGAGGCTAGCCTGGTCTACAGAGTGAGTTCCAGGACAGCCAGGGCTACACAGTGAAACCCTGTCTCGAAAAAAACCAAATAAATAAATAAATAAATAAATAAATAAATAAGATAAAATACATCTTATTCTTACAAGTCTGCAATAATCCTATATTTGTAAGTTCCATAGCCCTAGCTTATAGATCCTTAGCCTCTGATCATTCTGAAAGGACTTGTATGCATCCTACAAATCCTCAAAGGTGACTATTTGGACCCTGCCACATACTTCATTTTGCTGCCTCCTACAACCCTATGTTGAGCTGTAGCATATCTGTGGCCTTTTAGGCATGTTCAGTCCACATTGTTCAGTCCACATTACTGCTTAGTTTCTATGAAGCATGGTCTCCACTGGTCACAGGTGACTTTCACTGATGATCAAAGATGAAGATGAGAGCTTCTGACACAACACAATGGCTTTTTGTAACTAACATACCTCCACAGGAAATGGAGCTCCCATGGTTCACAAGCATTTGGAACCATTTGTAAGAGCTCAAGGGGCAGATGTTGCCCTTCTCATTACATTTACTATGTTTTGTTCTTGCTGCTTTCTGGATTTTATGAATTTATGAGGTTTTACCTCTCCTTTATAAAGGAATAATTTCTAGTCTTAAATTTTTATTACATTTATTTATTTAGTGTGTGTGTGTGTGTGTGTGTGTGTGTGTGTGTGTGTGACATATAGGTTAGAAGACAACTTATAAGAGTCAGTGTTCTTCTTATACCATATGGGTCCTAGAAATTGAACTTTGTCAGGCTTAGCAGCAAGTGCCTTTCTCCGCATTGAGCCATCTTATCACCCTAGTTTTGACTTTTCCTTGTACACCTGTAGGACAGTTATCATCCTGCACAGTGACCCAACAAGTACCCAGAAGAGCGATCGTGATGCCCTCTAGTCTAGAAGCAAGTGTCCATTGTTATTTTTAAAGTAGAGATATGGATGTGGCGTTCTTGTGACATGCTCTGACATGTGTTTTCTATTTTGTTAATAGTGGTTCAACACTGAGCCGTGCTTGCTTCTGCTATGCACTGATTTGCTCTGTTCCAGTTGCCACATACATTGTTCTGGTGACATCTCTGCGCTATCACTTATTCATATGGAGTGTATTTTCTCCAAAGCTTCTCTATGAAGGAATGCATCTGCTCATCACGGCTGCCATTTGTACAGTATTCACTGCCACAAACCAGACTCACCACATGAGGGTTTAGGTGGAGACAGATGTCTGGAGCCGATGTACTTTTCAGTTATTGTTTGCATCATGGATTTGAATATTGAACTACTTACACGCAAGATTATTCTGAGGTGGAAAGAAAAGGATGTGAAGCCTGTGAAATGAGTGGATAACTTAATTTTAGATTTAAATTAAATAGCAGATAAAGATCACTTTAAATTCTTATGTATTAAAATTTCCCTATTGATAATCACTCTGAAATTTTGGAGATTTTAATTTCCTCTGGGTGGGTTGTGACTATATATGCTTAAAGTGATGGAAGAAAAAGTTCTGGACTTTATCATTATGTTTATCTTAAGAGCCCAGGAGCCCTGTAGGAGGAGGGGTGTGTGCTACAGGGGCTACATCAAAGACCTTACAATCCTAAGAACTCTTCCACCCCCCTACCCCCCCATCCCAACCCCCACCCACCGAGACAGGGTTTCTCTGTGTAGCCCTGGCTGTCCTGGAACTCACTCTGTAGAACAGGCTGGCCTCGAATTCAGAAATCCGCCTGTCTCTGCCTCCCAAGTGCTGGGATTAAAGGCGTGCGCCACTACCACTCGGCTCTAAGAACTCTTAAAATCAGAGTTAATAGCATTTGAAATGAAAACTAAATCATTTCAAAACATTATTCATTTAAAAAATAATGTGTTGGTGGACAAGGTAGAACACACTTGCATAATCCCAGTACTCAAGAAGGCAGAATCCAGAATATTATGATTTCCAGACTGCTTAGGCTGCATAGGATGACTATGTCTCAACCACCCTCAATAAAAACTACTGTATATTAATATAACAAAATAATTATATTTTCAAAACAAATATTTAATGAGAAAAATAATATTTTTTATGTTTTTACAAATATCTTAAATGAATCACCCAATTGAAGATAGTTGAAATTCACCTTTGATCTATTGTAATTTATATTTGGATGTCTGGATTTTTTGTTTGTTTGTTTCCGAGACAGGGTTTCTCTGTGTAGCCCTGGCTGTCCTGGAACTCACTCTGTAGAACAGGCTGGCCTCGAACTCAGAAATCCGCCTGTCTCTGCCTCCCAAGTGCTGGGATTAAAGACGTGCGCCACCACTGCCCTGTAATTTATATTTGAAAAATAAGAAATCCAGCCTCACTCAAATCTGTGGTTAGAAAAGTGTGAAGTATCTTAATACCACCTCTTCTCTGTCAGCTTGAATATTATGCTTTGATACCAAAACAAAAATTGGCAAGTAGTATATAGCTTTTAGTGTTGTTGAGACAAGATCTCTCAATTTTTTTATCCTGCCTCAGTCGCCCAAGTGTTAGGATTACAGGTATGCATCACCATGCCTAGTTTCAGATGTTTTTTAGCTCTTCCAAGTTAGTTGGAATGAAACGGGGGAGAGAGGTAGTCTTTGTGTGTAGGTTAAACTAGTGATCTGGTTAGGGTCTTTTTCACAGTTTAAACGTATTTCAATCGTGTCATATTAAAGAGTCCTGTTCTTGATTCAGTAGAATATGTCTACATCATCATAGACTCTGCTGACAAAACTGGTCTGCCATGCAGGATGTGCCCCTGATACAGTAGTGGCACGAATGTCATGGTTGTAACTAGCTGTTTTATGGTTGGATTTGAAGACTTGTCTACATCATGCTGTGAACCTGGTCAAAAAGCTCATGGCCAGAGATGTCATAGGCTCTAAGAGAAAACCTACTAGTGTTTTTTAAAATGGATATGTTGTCATACTGTCTTTGAAATGTTTATGTTCACTGTCCACAGATTAGGGCTGCTCTCAACATTGGTCAGAAAAGCTGACAGTGGTTAATGAAAAGACTTCTTTTTAAAAAAGACTTTATGAGATTTAATCTACATATCATAATTCTTAAAACCAAAATGTAAATCTTACTGTAGAGTATGTTGGTATGTACCTCCTATTATCAGCACTGGGGAGACAGAGACAGGTTTAGCTTGAGTTTGAGGACAGCCTAGCTACTGTGAGCTCCAGGACAGCTTGGGCTACATAGTGAGACTTTGTCTCAAAACAAAATAACACCCCGTGTCTTTTTTTTTTTTTTTTAAATAAGAAAACTGGCACACAAGGATGCTGCCTTTTTTCTCATACATTAACTCTTCTCAAATCAGCACTCTGCTTGCAAGCACTAAATCCCTAAGCAGAATAGCCCCTCTCACCTTCAGAAGGAATGCATGTCATGTTGGAGACTCATCTGAGGGATGTCATCAAAAGGTACTGCTGATATAAGTGAACCATAACTGGCCTTTCCACAGCACTCCTAGCTACCCTTTATGCCATAGGGAACATCTACTCTGAGCTATGCTGTATCAAAAACATCTTGCATTTTTAGGTTCTGGGTTTAACCTGTATTCAGTTCACATCTAACTATGTTTCAAAAGCTACACCAAATCTACTTGGCCTTTTTAAAAAACACTCTTTTCTGCAAGCTCTGTCTATCTGCATGCATTTGGATAATAAATATTAAATATGGGAGGGATGTATGGAATCCATGAAATTAAAAATGAAACTAAATTGAACATTAAAAAAGTACATGATAGCAGGAGAAATGAAGGGCACAAATAAATCTGAGGTAACAATAACTCATCAGTGTGTGGAGAATAATCGACTGAACCATCAGTCTCTCTGTTTCTATCTCTCTCTGTCTCTGTCTCTCTGTCTCTCTGTCTCTCTGTCTCTCTGTCTCTCTGTCTCTCTCTCTCTCTCTCTCTCTCACACACACACACACACACACACACACACACACACACACACACACACACATACACATCAAGAATCATTTGATTCTTCATTGTAGAAGAATAAACAGAAAGAATGCAGGGGCCAGAGAATGAGAAGAGGTTTTGGAAAACTCTGTGGTTACCTAAGATCTGCACAAAATTTAACTCCTTGACATTTTAACATGAGTAAGGAAGGGGTACCTGAGTTACCATCCTTAGCTGAAGAGCAATTGTTAGTTAATGGCTGCTGGAGGAGTCATTCATCTTCACACATACAGACACTAATAAGTTGCCTATGACTTAGTAAACAACCACATGCACATCTAAGTAACCTTAATTAAACTCTGTTACTAGGGGAAGAAGGCATGAAAAGAGGAGGAAGAAGAGTTCTAGTGGGAGAAGGAAGGGTATAAGAGAGGAGGATGGGGGTAAAAGTGATCAAAATGCATGATATAGATATATAAAATTATCAAAGATTAAATACTATATTTTTAAAAGGTTATGACTATGTGTATATAGGGCTTGTGAGTTTAAAGAGGGAAAGAAAAATCCACAATGTATTTGGTTTCATAAAAATTTATAGTTTTATTATCTATCTTATTTTCTAGAGGAAATAAATATGATTTCTTTGTTGTTTAGACATTTAAATTCCTTAGATACTTCAATAAAAACAAACTGTATTACCCCATGACATTAACTTTTGTCTGTTTTCTTTTGGCAAATGCTAGGGCTCACCTTGCCCACGCTGGGTAAGCAGCCAGGGCCTCCAGGAACAGTAGGGTAACTGAGAAATTGGGGAAGGCTTGGGTGCCTCAGTCAAGCATAGGTATTCTGACATGCTCAGTGTCTAAACCCACTTCTTATTTGTCAGGAACATCAAGATCAGCCTTCCTAAAAGATCTATATATTCAGCCAACTTCATGGTTTTCTTTTTGTTTGTTTTTTTGTTTGTTTGGGTTTTTTTGGTTTTTCGAGACAGGGTTTCTCTGTAGTCCTGGCTGTCCTGGAACTCACTCTTTAGATCAGGCTGGCCTCGAACTCAGAAATCCACCTGCCTCTGCCTCCCAAGTGCTGGGATTACAGGCGTGTGCCACCACATGGGCATCTCTTCCTGCAGCTAATAGACTTCCTTCTCTTCCTTTCCTGGCTTCTTCTTCTTCTTCTTCTTCTTCTTCTTCTTCTTCTTCTTCTTCTTCTTCTTCTTCTTCTTCTTCCTCCTCCTCCTCCTCCTCCTCCTCCTCCTCCTCCTCCTCCTCCTCCTCCTCCTCTTCCTCCTTTGATGCTTTGCAGTGTTGCACTTCCCTCATATTTCTGCTTCTTTCTTCATCACTTTTACCCAACTCAAGACTTTTGGAGATAGGAAGCTCATTTTTACATATAAAAGGAGAATAAATTCTAGTAGGAGGAAAAGGTAGGTGAAAAAACACCAATAGCTTTGTTTTTTTCCTGATTCTTTCAGTGTGGTGAAAATGAAGCATACACACACGTCTCAATTGTCCTTTCACACCCAGCATGGATGCACTCTGCACATTTATCCTTGTGAGCAGTGGTGCATAGGATGATGGGAAAGCTGGGTGTGTGCTGAACGCCTGAGATATCAGCGCTTGAAAGACTGGACTACAATAACCAGAGTGTGTTTGATTTTAAAGACATTCTATTTTTATTATTTTTAAAATTATTTGTAGCTGTGTATATCTGCTTGTGGGCTTGTGCATGTGAGTGCAGGTTCCTGTGGAGACCAGACTGTGTTGGATCCCTTGGAGATGGACTTAAAGAAGATTGTGAGACACCTGATATGGACACTGAGAATTGAACTCGGGTCCTCTGAGTCAGCTTTTTAACCCTGATCAAAAGTCCCTTTCTTTCTTGAGACAAGGTCTTGCTATGTTGCTTCATGTGTAGATCAGGCTAGCCTCAAAACTGTACAGATCCTCATCAGAAGCTCTTCATTGCCTTCACAACTCCTGGAGACTAGCTGTTGTTTACAGTTTGTGGTAAGGAGAGGTGGTGGCAACTGGGATGGGGTGGAGAAGGAATCCAGAATTGTTAGGTCCATTGTCACAAAATTTGCTATAAAACTGAGCTAAAGGTGAATCTAAACAGATAAAATATAAAATTTAGAGAAAATTCAGTATTTTATCTTTACTTTCATAATACAGTTTATTTTAATTACTTTCTTAGCATATAAAATGGTTTGCATTTTGGCATTTCTATAAATGTCAAAACGTGCTTTCTTCATTTCCATCCCCACTGTTTTCCTTTGCTCCTCTCCCCTTTCCTGTTGGTCCATTTCTTTACCCTAAGATAATCTCCTTTCTTCTTTCATGTCAACCAAGATAATTTAAAAATAAAGGCCTTAACAAATGGGGCTCTGCAGACAGACCTCCCCTAACATAGCAGGCTATTGCCATTTCTTTAGTTTGTCCCTCAGAACTTGACAGTAAGATCCAATTACTGATAAGACTACATAAGAGTCATAAACATGGCACAATCAAGTGTTCAGTGACCTGGGAGCTTCATCCCTACTGGCTAGCTTCCACAGTGCTGGAAGATGCTATGTATGCTACTAAAGGAGAAGAGTAATTATCACTCTCACCTAGCTACAAACCCTAAAAGCTACAATAATGACTAGTTTGGCCCCCTGGTGCAATAGTGGTGTGAACATTACAGGAGTAACCAACCATGTTCCGACTACATCTAAGGCCTGTTCCACAAGATGGAACCCATACCCAGCACAATTGATGAGGCAAAGAACTGTGGCTAGACAGGTCTTTGTCCTTAAGGGAGAATTTACTATAGTCATTTTGTTAAATGGACTTAGTGTTTAAACAATCCCTGATAGAGGACCTGAGTTCAAATCCCAGCAACCACATGGTGGCTCACAACCATCCATAACAAGATCTGACTCCCTCTTCTGGAGTGTCTGAAGACAGCTACAGTGTTCTTTCATATAATAAATAAATCTTAAAAAAAAATCCCTGATAACTTATGCTATTCCCGTAGATCAGTACATCTCCCAAGACTCAGCAGAGAAACTGCTTGTGGTAGATGGCAGTTAACACAGAAACCCACAGCTGGTCAGCACGTAGAGAACAAGACTGCAGAGTGCTCGGCCCTAAGTGGAATACCAGCAGCATACCTCTCCCCAAAAGTCAGGGATCTTCATGAAATAGGGGCTGGGAGGCCTTTGTTAGATCCAGCCAGATGAAATGCATGGAGGACTGAAGGTGGGCCCCAAATCCCACTCGCACCTAAGCACTGAGGGGCTGTTGGTATTGGATAACTGCTAGAAGAGGGAGAGTCAACTTACTTTAATGGTGTCACCTTGGTTCAAGCATACTCCAAAGCAGACATGCTCCCAAGAATAGCGGGGCAATATAAATTAGACTCAATGAGTTTTTAAAAGAAAGTAGGGGGGAAACAAACAGAAACATGAAGTTGGGTGGGAAGGGGGTAAGTATGGATCTGGGAGGAGCAGGGGTGACTGTAATGAAAATACTGGAGTGGAATTTGGGGGGCTGGAAAGATTGCTCAGTGGTTAAGATCATTGGCTGCTCTTCCAGAAGACCCAGGTTCACCCACATGAAAGTTTATAACTGTCAGTTACTTCATTTTTAGAAGATCTGACACTCTCTTCTGACCTTTGTGAGGACAGCATGCATATGGAGCACAGACATATTTGCAGGCAAAACGTTTATACACATTAAATAAAAAATAAGGAAATTTGCAGAGACTTCAAATATTACATTTAAAAATCAGGCCTTAGACAATTTTCTCATGAATGTCATCACTGGAGACTAAAATGTGTGTGTTTCATTATTCTGTTATTATAAATATAAAAATAACATGCAAATTCATTAAATAAATGAGTGGAGGGATGGCTAAGTCAGTAACGTGCTCGCCCTGCAAGCATCAGGCCCTGAGTTTGACTCTCATAATCCATGTGAAGGCACCAGGCATGGTAGCACACATTTGTACCCCACTGATGAGGGGTAGCAGGGTCTCTGTGGCTTGCCAGCTAATCAGTTTAGCCTGACTGATGAGCTTAGGCCAATGTGAGGCTGTCTCAAAGGAAGTGGAAAGCCTACCTGAGGATGACATCCAGGATTGATCTTTGTCTCACATGTGTGTATACATGTGTATATGCACGTGGACCACAGGAACATACACAAACAAACACCACTGAGCTGGACAATGGTGGTGCAAGCAGATCTCTGTGATGCCAGCCTGATCTACAGAGTGAGTTCTAGGACAGCCAGGACTACACATTGAAACCCTGTCTCAAAAAAACAAAACAAGGACAAAACAAAATGAAAAAAAAAATGATAGAACTCAAACTCATTTCCTGTTTCTAATTAGCAATAATTGTGATAAAACTCAGCAAGCTAAAGTCAGAAGAAATGTTCTTGTGATGGTTTGTATATGATTGGCCCAGGAAGTGAACCTATTAGGAGGTGTGGCCTTGTTGGAGTAGGTGTGTCTCTGTGGGTGTGGGCTTAAGACCCTCCCCCTGGCTGCCTGGAAGTCAGTCTTCCACTAGCAGCCTTCAGTTGAAGAGGGAGAACTCTCAGCTCCTCCTGTACCATACCTGCCTGGATGCTGCCATGTTTCTGCCTTGATGACAATGGACTGAACCTCTGAGCCTGTAAGCCAACCCCAATTAAATGTTGTCTTTTATAAAATTTGCATTGGTCATGGTGTCTGTTCACAGCAGTAAAACCCTAACTAAGACAGAAGTTGGTACCAGGGACTGGGGTATTGCTGTGATAGGCCTGACCATGCTTTTGTTCGGAAGAATGTGGATTTTGGGACTTTGGATTTGGAAAGCCATGGAATTCTTTAAGTGGGGCTTAATGGGCCAATATATAGTTTGAGTATTAAAGGGACTCCAGGAAGTGAAATGGAGCTGAATTCAAGGATATTAAACTGAATTAAAGGAGTGGTGACCTTGGGGGCAAGATTCACCCAGTTAACTTTAGGTCCAGGCATGGTAGTACAAGCCTTTAATCCCAGGAGGCAAAGATAAGCAGATCTCTGAGTTCAAGGCCAGCCTAGAACGGAGCAAATTCTAGGTGAAGAAAAACTTTAATCCAGGCTTGGTGGACCACACCTTTAATCCCAGTGCTTAGGAGACAGGCATGCAGATCTCTTGAGTTCAAGGTCAGTCTAAGGAGCAAGATTCAGGACAGCCAACTTAGGCAGTGAAGGAGCTGGGAAAAAGGAAGCTAGTGATAATGTAATAGAACAAGGTGGCCAATGTTCCAGCTCCTGCAAGCAGCAGAACTCAGCAGCTTTGGCCACGTGTCTCTGGCTTTATATTAAAAGGAAGGAGACTACTGGGACAATTGATGCTGGTTAGCTGGAGCTAAGAAATTAGTGATGATTAAGAAAAGACCAGTATCACTGAGGTGAAATATAGGAAGTGTTTTCTGAGAGCACAAAGAAGCTGTATTCCAGAGATAGCCAAGTGTTCCTCATGCTGCAGCTGTACTTGGTAAAGTGTAAGAATCATCCAGGTGGTACTGGTTTTGAAGGCACGAAGGCATCATGAAGAACAGCTGAGGCTTGGTACTGTGAGAGGCCGTGAAAGTGTACCCTCAATTGTAATTGCCAGCCCAGGACTGAAGGGGTCATGCAAAGGAGTTGAGGCTTGGTACTATGAAGAGAGCCTATGAGAGGCTTTGGTGAATTATAGTTGCAGTGGAAGACCCTAGCATATTGGAGATGCCAGTACCATGGGATGACCACCAAGAACAGCAGTGGCAGTGGAGTGGATCAATCTGAACTTAGAGTGCTACAAAGGGCAGAGCTGGAGAAGTGACACCAGCTCTTTGGAGATACACAGAAGATCATGTGTGGATCTCAAACACTGGAACAAGAAGCTGTGAAGCTGAAATTGACTTGGGGTACCCAAGATGTTAAAGATGCCAGAGCCACAGGATGCCTGCCAAGGAAAGCTATTAACAGGAACAAGCCCAGGAGAAAGAACCTTGTTGCAGTCAACAAAGATGAAAAAGGAGTTGAATATCTGAAGACTGCTTTGCCATCAGTCTTGGAGATGCAGAGTTTGGACTTTGCCCAGCTGGTTTCCTGTCTTGCTTGGGGGATTACAGTTAAGTGATTGAGTGAATCTCAGAAGAGACCTTGAACTTTGGACTTTTAACTCTTGAGACTGCTATAGACAACAGGGACTTTTGAAGTTGGACTAAATGTATTTTGCATTATGCTATGTTTAAGTATGGCCCCCATAGACTCATGTTTGAACAAGCCTATGGGGGCCAGGGAGTGGAATGTGATGGTTTGTATATGATTGGCCCAGGAAGTGAACCTATTAGGAGGTGTGGCCTTGTTGGAGTAGGTGTGTCTCTGTGGGTGTGGGCTTAAGACCCTCCCCCTGGCTGCCTGGAAGTCAGTCTTCCACTAGCAGCCTTCAGTTGAAGAGGGAGAACTCTCAGCTCCTCCTGTACCATACCTGCCTGGATGCTGCCATGTTTCTGCCTTGATGACAATGGACTGAACCTCTGAGCCTGTAAGCCAACCCCAATTAAATGTTGTCTTTTATAAAATTTGCATTGGTCATGGTGTCTGTTCACAGCAGTAAAACCCTAACTAAGACAGTCCTTAATTTGTTTTAAAGTGTCTAATGATAATCCCAGGAAATCTATCATGATCGCTAACCTCAGAGACCTTGGGCCTGCATCCCCTTACCCTTTCTACTCAGATGGATGTAGATTTAGCAAGTCTGGTGAGACCAGAAATACACTGAGGGTTTAGAAGGCAAGAGACAACTATCACTACTCATTAGGTGATAGGGAAATAGATTATTAAGAAGAAATTTCAACCCAGCAACTACATGGTGGCTTACAACTATCCATAATGAGATCTGACACCCTCTTCTGGGGTATCAGAAGACAACTACAGTGTACTTACATACAATAATAAAAAGAAATTTCAGTGAGGCTGCTTATGAAATCAGTACATAGTCTTCAAACCAGCAACAAGGAGACACAAAATGTAAACAGTGACCTAAATAACTGCAAACAGATCCATGGAGAGATGAAGAGTGTCATTGTCCAGAAGGCATTCTACGCATCGTAGCTTAAGGCCCACTCAGTTCCAGGTTGTCCAGGCAGAGGACCATGAAGTAAAGGCCATCTCATCTATGTAGGGATGTGCCAGGAGCTCTAAGAACACTTGAAAGTAGAATAAACTGGATTTCATTAGCAAAAAGCAAAGGAGAAAATGGCTCAGACAATGGACAGTGGTGGTACAAACAGCTTAAAAGTGGTTTTTAAAATTTGTTTGTTTTGGCTTTTCAAGATAGGGTTTCTCTGCCCTGGCTCAGAGTCAGAGATCTGCCTGCCTCTGCCTCTTGAGTGCTGGGATAAAAGTCATGCACCACCGCTGTCTGGCTGAAATATTATTTATTTATTTTATGTATGACAAGAAGAGAGCACCAAAAACCATCACAGATGGCTGTAAGCCACTGTGCGGCTGCCAGGAATTGAACTCAGGACCTTCGGTAGAGCAGTCAGTGCTCTAAACTGCTGAGTCATCTCTCCAGGACTGAAATAATATTTCTAAATAAAGATGATAAGGTCACGGGGCTGGAGAGATGGCTCAACGGTTAAGAGCACTGACTGTTCTTCTGAAGGTCCTGAGTTCAAGTTCCAGCAACTACATGGTGGCTCACAACCATCCATAATGAGATCTGACGCCCTCTTCTGGTGTGTCTGAAGACAGCTACAGTGTACTTACATATAATAATAAATAATTTTTTTTTTTTTTTTGGTTTTTTGAGACAGGGTTTCTCTGTGTAGCCCTGGCTGTCCTGGAACTCTGTAGACCAGGCCTGCCTCTGCCTCCCAAGTGCTGGGATTAAAGGTGTGTGCCACCACACCCAGCAATAAATAAATCTTAAAAAAAAGATAAGGTCACAAATGACACACATATTTATACTCACAGATACACATGTAGGCATATAATAGTGAAGGATAAAATGGGAGGTGTACTTACATTATGGATTAGAGACATAGGCAAACAGACAAAACAACAACAAAAACAAACAACTGAGTTTCACAAGAAAGGAAACTTCGGGATCAAGAATCAAGAGGATTTCCTAAGAACAAAACAGGAAGCACGGTCTTTAAAGGAAAGGTTAACAAATATGACTCAATTTTTGCCAAATAAAAGCTGCACTTGAGAGAAAGTATCTGCAAACTTTAGGCTAATGCTGGCTATCCCAGTGCAGACCTGTTGGAGAATGGACTAATTCTACCTTAAGACGTCATTACAGGGGTGAGTGAGTTGTTGTTGAGATGGATTATCACAGCATGGGTTGGTTATGTCAGATGGGCTAGTTATAGCACAGGTGAGTTAATTGTCATAAGGTGTGGGTTTTATTTACAATAGGATGTGAGTTAATTTTTACAGAACATGGATTATTATAGTGTTGGTTAGTTCTTATGTTGTGTGTTACTCATTACAGGAATGAGTTCCTAATAACAGCAAGTTGGCCTTTTGCTGGCTTGCCTTTCTTCTTTCTACCATGGACTGAAGGTCCGCTTCAGTAGCTGGTACCTTGATCTGGGATTTTCTAGCCTCCAGAGTAAATTGATCTATTGTTTATAAAGCACCCCACCCGAAGTATTCTATCAAAGCCACAGGAAATAGACTAAGACAAGTGGTTTGTAGAACATACATATCAACCTCTGGTGGTTTGAATGATAAATGCTCTCATGGGCTCATGTATTTAAACACATGGAAGGCTGTGAAACCTTTAGAAGGTGGAGCCTTTCTAGAGGAAGCATGTCACTGAAGGCAGGTTTTGAGAGTCTCTCTCTCTCTCTCTCTCTCTCTCTCTCTCTCTCTCCTCTCCTCTCCTCTCCTCTCCCTCCCTCTCCCCCCTCTCCCTCACTTTCTGCCCTCTCTTCTTCCTGTATGCACAATATAATGTGATCAGCCCGCTGTGTAATCTTGCTACCACAACATGCCCCCCTTTCATTATGGACTCTAGTGCTCTGGTACTTTAAGCCCAAATGAAAATGAACTCTTCCTTAAGCTGTTTTTTTTTGGGGGGGAGAGGGGGAAGGTTGTTTGTTTTTTATTTATTTTTTGGTCATGATACTTTTTTAAATCAGGGCAACAAAAAAGATAGGCAAGTTCTATAACTAATACAGAAGTCTTATTTTTCAAGTGGAAAGAGAAACGGTTTTTAGAAAGCTAGGAAAAGAGCATAAATTATACCAAATGCTCAATAAAGGCATTTCCAAATGCTTCTCATGAAAAGAGGACAAGACTCCATTTCACAGCACCCAACAAAATGGCAAGGTTGCTGAAATCAGGAACACCAACTTCTGAGAGAGGTAGGAAATATCCTTTCCTGTATGCTATGTACAAAGTTTCACTGTGCACAGCAATCCTGCAGTATCTGATGGAGCCAAACCATACACACCCTAACCCTCAACTCATTTGTGACTCAGAAGAAAGCAACTGTAAGCAAGACCATGAACAGGTGTCTTAGTGTTTCCTGTTGCCCTGACAAAATACCTAAGACTGGATATTTTGTGCAGAAAAATGGTTTATTTGCTCAGTTTTGCAGACCCAGGAGCATGATACTAACATCATCTGATAAGGACTTCATGACTGTATCACAATGAGGCAGATGAGTGAGTGGGGATATAAAAGGAAGAGGTCCCATGGCAAAGCAAAAGGAAGTCTTGATAGATCACTATGCAAGACAAACATTAATCCCTTCCAATCATAGGACAGCTCCGAATGATTGTACACTAGCCTCACCTCTTAAAAATCACACTCCAAGGACCACACTTCTAAGGCATAAAACTGTGAGAGACACTAACCACATCCAAATCACAGTGATTAGCTACAGCATCTTTTTTTTTTTTTTTTTTTTTTTCGAGACAGGGTTTCTCTGTGTAGCCCTGGCTGTCCTGGAACTCACTCTGTAGAACAGGCTGGCCTCGAACTCAGAAATCTGCCTGCCTCTGCCTCCCAAGTGCTGGAATTACAGGCGTGCGCCACCACCGACCGGCTAGCTACAGCATCTTTTATACCTTCTTTTTGAGTTAAGATTATTTTAAATGCCCTTTGAAACAATTTGATAAATTTCCATTTAATTGGCATTAGTTAAACAAGAATTAGTGCATTCATTTCAAGGGTCTGCCTGTATTCTGTTAAGGATTTTTGCATTGGGTTTAGGAAGATGGTTCAGTGGTAAAAGCTCTTGCAGAGAGAGAGAGAGAGAGAGAGAGAGAGAGAGAGAGAGAGAGAGAGAGAGAAAATATGAATGAATGAGAATGAGAATCAGAGTTCGGATCCCAGAACCGGTGTAAATGCCAGGTGGGCATGGCAGTCTGCCTGCAATTTCATCCCTGTAAAGAGGCAAGAAATCTTTAAAGCAAACTCTCTTGCAAGACCCTACCTTAAAGAAGAAGGTAGAGTGATTGAAGATTCCCAGCATCAACTTCAGACTTCCACATGTGCATGCCCATGCGTGCCCACACATGAACACATACATGCATATACACACATACATCACACAAATACACATATAAAAAGAAAAGAATGTGTGTGTTTATGAGTTGTACATATGTAGTTTTTCTTTCTTGTGATGTATTTATCATGCTTTGCTATGCAGATAGTGCTAGCCTCAATGAGCATGTTAGGTTGTGTTCCCCATTCTGAGATGCAGAAGGAAATCAAACTTGGTTTCTCTCATAATACACAATGCTTCTGTGAGCCCAGCTGTATAGATTATTTTACCTACACTCCCAAGCAAGCAATCTCTTGTGTAGCAGACATCAGCAGAGTGTCCTCTGATTCAGCTCAACTGACACTACTTAGAAACCATCAGATCCCACAGGTTGGCAGCTAAGTCCCAAACATTATCCCACTTCTGATACAAATGCCAAGCCCTAGTCTATTTTACCGGGGTTTCTGACAGACCATCTGTAAGGCAAGTGTATTAGTCTATTTTCAGCTGCTATGACAAAGTACCAGGCCTCAAGAGATGACTCAGTAGATAAGAACATTTACAGCCTCTTATAAGGAACTATGTTCAACTCCTAACCCACATTAGTGGGTTCACAATTGCCTATAACTCAGTTCCAGGAAATCTAATACCCTCTTCTGGATTCCATAGGCACTAGCATGCATGCGGTTTATGCAGGCACAGATATATACACACACAATTTTTTTTTGGGTTTTTTTTTTTTTGAGACAGGGTTTCTCTGTGTAGCCCTGGCTGTCCTGGAGCTCACTCTGTAGACCAGGATGGCCTCGAACTCAGAAATCCGCCTGCCTCTGCCTCCCAAGTGCTGGGATTAAAGGCATGCGCCACCACCGCCTGGCACACACACAATTTAAAACCCTGAGCCTACACAGTTTACAAAGAAAAGGATTTTATTTAGCCTTGTCATGAAAGTTCAAGGGCATGGTACCAGCTTCTCATCTCTTGTGAGGCTCCTTACAGATGGCCTTAAAATAGTGGGAGTGCAGAGAGTGAGACAGGAAGCAGATAGCACAGAGGAACCACTTTGGCTCTTTAATGATACCTCACTCTTGTGGGAACTAATTCATTCTTCAAGACCAGCATTAATCCTTTCCAAGGGCAAATTCCATTGACCTCTTTATCCTGCAATAAGCCTGCCTCTTGAAAAGTTTCACCACCATTTTAATGCTGCTATTTTGGGACCAAAGCTTCTAATATATGAACCTTCAGAGGATGCACTCAAGCTATAGCTAAACAGCAGCAGCAGACGAAAGAGGTTTCCCTACACCACTGACTCCAATAGTGAAAAGAGAGACATAAACACTTCAGTGGAGGATCATAATGGGCTATTGCTTACCTATACCATGGAATAGAATGTCAGGGTAAGTGAGCCAGGTTTAATATTGTCAGATGTGAATCTCAGAAATATGGTGAGAACAAAAAAGCATACTCACAAAAACTAAATACAGTATGTTTATGTAAAACTTTTTGGTTTGGGGGGGGTGGGGGTTTGTTTGTTTGTTTGTTTGTTTTTTTAAGACAGGGTTTCTTTGTATAGCCCTGGCTGTACTGGAACTCACTCTGTAGACCAGGCTAGCTTCAAACTCAGAAATCTGCCTACCTCTGCCTCTGCCTCCCAAGTATTGGGATTAAAGGCATGTGCCACCACTGCCCCTCTATGCAAAAACTTTTAAGTGTGCAAAAGAATACAGCATACTGCATATGGGAACATGTTCAAGTTTGTACTACCCAAAAGCATGTTTAATCACTGTTCTGTTGCTGCAAAGAGACATTGTGAAACAACTCTTATAAAAGGAAGCATTTAATTGGGGACTAGCTTAGAGTTTTGGAGGATTAGCCCAATATTATGGCAGGGAGCATGGCAGCAGTCATGACAGGCATGATACTGGAGACATAGCTGAGAGCCACATCTTGATCTGCGCAGAACAAGAACCTGGGCCTGGTATGGGCTTTTGAAACCTATCAAAGAGTTCTACTCCCTGGTAACTAAGCATTCAAATATATGAACCTAGGAGGGCCATTCTTAGTCAAATCACTACAATCGTAGGCTCATGTGTTTGAATACTTTGTTACCAGTTGATGGAACTGTTTGGGGAGGGTTAGGAGGTGTGGCCTTGTTGGAGGAGTTATCCTGTTAGCTCCACACTTGCAGATGTGGTGTGAGCTCTCAGCTACTGCTCCAGTGCCATGACTCCCTGCCTGCTTACTCTCATGCTCCCTACCATGATGATTATGGACTCACCCTCTGAGACTGTAAAGTCCTCTACTGGACTTTCTAATACACTTTCTTTAAGTTGTCTTGGCCATATTGTATCTTCACAGTAATAAAAAGGTAACTAAGACCAGGATGACCCACCAGGTTCAGGTAATCTGTATCTCAAAGGATCAGAGGGAATTACAGAAGAGCTCTAGATATTCCTGTAAGTTTATGTAGGAATAAAAGAAATAAATAAAAGAAAGGTGGACTAAGATGAAGGAAGTAATTTAAAACCAAAATTTAACTTTTTCTTCTTCATTTTTTGATTTCTTTTGAGAGGTTTTATTATGTTTCTTTAATATTACATGATTATAAACTAGACATCTGAATATATATGTTTACCATAACTCTCTTACATAGCTGTAAAATAATCACCACCAGCTCTTTCCCATCAATATGAGAATTTCTTTAGAGAATTCATATTTTTTATTTACATTTCAAGTATTATCCCCTTACCTGGTTCTTCCACTCCTGGAAACCCCCATCCCATGCCCCTCCCCCTGCCTCTATGAGGGTGTTCCTCCACCCACCCACCCACTCCTGCTTCCCCACCCTCGATTTCCCTACATTGGGGCATCTATCCAACCTTCATAGGACCAAGGACCTCTCCTCCCATTGATGCCTGACAAGCCATACTCTGCTACATATGTAGCTGGAGCCATGTGTACTCCTTGATTGGTGGCTTAGTCCCTGGGAGCGCTAGGGGGTCTGGTTGGTTGATATTATTGTTCTTTCTATGGGGTTGCAAACCTCTTCAACTCCTTCAGTCCTTTCTCTAACTCCTCCATTGGAGACACTGCACACAGTGCAATGGTTGGCTGTGAGCATTCAACTCTATATTTGTAAGGCTCTGGCAGGGCCTCTTAGGAGACAGCTATATCAGGTTCCTTTCAGCAAGCCTTTCTTAGCATCCACAATAGTGTCAGAGTTTGGTGACTGTATCTTGGATGAGGCCCCAGGTGGGACAGTCTCTGGATGGCCTTTCCTTCAGTCTCTGCTCTACACTTTGTCTCCATATTTGCTCCTGTGAGTATTTTGTGTAACTGCCCG
Source organism: Apodemus agrarius (assembly GCA_964023405.1). Lineage (NCBI taxonomy): Eukaryota > Metazoa > Chordata > Mammalia > Rodentia > Muridae > Apodemus > Apodemus agrarius. The sequence continues at coordinate 634,238 of OZ030016.1, read as the reverse complement.
CAGTTACATCGAACAGGTTACCTGGAAGGGAAACTGGGGATGTATGGGAAGGCAGCAAAAAGAGATCGAGACCAAGACAACACCTGCTGTTCAAGGTCTCAAGGTTTAATGGAGGGCTCCAAATATATAGGCTGGGGAGAACCCTTCCCCCAAAGGCTGGAAACTTCTTCACAGAACTGGTTCAGTTGCTCTGCAGGTGGATAGTGTTTCTCGGGAAACTGTGGGTCCTTGAAGAACAATGGGCTTCACCTTGGTCTGAGTGTTCCACCCTAGGTGGAGGGGACTATGACAACAAAGGAGTTCCCCCTCAAAGGCTGGGAGAGGAACTTCACCTTGGTCGATGTCAAGTTCCTGCCAAATGACATGGCACCCCAATAAGGCTCTCTACAATTTTGTTCCACTTTCTAAAGAGGACTGAAGTACCCACAATTTGGTCTTTCTTCTTCCTTTTTTTTTTTTTTTTTTAGTTTAAAATTTTTGTGCAGTAATTTTTATGACTGTGTAAATAGGACTCAATAGGTATATTTATAGTATAATATGCTCCAAATTTGTCCTAATTTTCAGTGCAAGATGTAGAAAGAGGTTGTTCTAGTCTCAGAGACTGACTCTCAACACTATCCAGGCCTCGATGGTCTGTCTAGACTGACCTGTGAGCTGGCGACAGCTGCTGGTGACAATCAGAAGTGTGCAACAGGGGTGTCAAGCTTCTTGAAAGGGGTTTTGGGGTAGGTGAGCTCCTCATTGGAAAAGGATAGGTATGTAATTTGAGAGAAGGGTGCATTTAGAGGCTTGAGGGACCTTGAACAAGTGCCGAGCAGACAGCTGGACATCTATCTTCAAGAATAGTCAAGGCTGACCTACTGTCTACCTGTAAACTGGGCTTAAAACACCTACACATGCCATACAAAGACAAGCTTGAGTCCTACCTTGGCCCAGGCCCCAGGAAGACCACTGATTCCCCACTGTGTTTCTGGAGGGAGCAGACAGCTCTAATCTGAGTTCAGACATCTCAGGCTCTTCTTCCCACCTGAAAGTGGCTGTTTTTAGGATGAAGACCTGTTCACACAACCCCACCATCTATATATGTCTTTAAGACTAATTAGCCTTGACCTGATAAAAGGCCTCCTGCTAGATCTACACCTTGATCAGGTGATAAGTAACAAAGGCATGACCATTTCAGCCCAGACATGCTTTTATCTCCAGAGAACCTTGAGGTGGTTCACGGTGGGAGCACAAGAGCTCTGAGCTTGCCGCCATCCTGCAGCATCGTGAGTAGGCGGCTGCACAGTGGCAGCTGAGCTTCAGTGTGGGAGAGGCAAAGTCACGCATTTAAGGAAAAAATAACCTGAATTACACTTTAAAAAGCAGGAGGGGCTGTCATGGGCAGGCCCCCGCAGACCCTCCTCCAGGGTAGTTCCTGTTCGTATGGAAGGATGGGTTGTGGGATGCAGTGTGGGAGTGCTGCTGCAAAGGGAAACTGAGGATGTGAGAATTCAAAGACGACCTCTGCTGGGCAGAGACTGGGGTAAGCAGGAGGGAAGACCTTTCAAAATCCTAGGAAAAGCAGTTTGGGAGGCAGTGTTCCAAAGATCCTGATAGAGCAAGCAGAGAGAGCTAAGGAATTTATATATCACCTCTTCCATAGATGCTCTAGGAACCCCTGGTCTGTGGCTACTGGAAACAAGTCTCTTATCCAGACAAGGCCCTCTGAAGGCTGTGTAGGACAGCCCCTCTAGAAAGAGGAGTGATAAGTGCCAGCCCGAGTTGTAAAAGTACTTGGTTATTTGTGGCTGTCTTACACAAAATTGCAAATAAGACAATTGTAAGAAGTTTTCAGAAAACTTTCCACCTTCTGCAATTGCTTTTACCATTTCATCTTTCTCTTCAGGCTATTAACATAGCATGACTTTTCAGATCTGTGAGCACACATGACCTACTGGGTTCTTGGATTTGTTGCTCAAAGCTGGGATGATTTCCTTCCTGTCTGTACCTGCGATCTCAGAAGCTGGCTGGTTCTGCCACTGGAGGGAAGAACGCTTCCTATGGAGGCACTTGGTCCAGTTCCACAGGGCTGAAAGCATCAGGAAGTCCATTCCTTGTCAGGGTTTGTCCACTAACTCCACCCACTAGCCCCACCCATTCCTCCAACACCCATATCCTACTGCACATTCTACCTCCTAGATGCTATTATAGGCATGCTATTGTGTGGAATCTGCCATATGCCAGTCATTGGGAATATTCTAGATACACGGCCAGTTCTGCTCATGCAGAACAGAGGAGGCCAGGCCTACCTCTGGTTCAGGGCTGGTCAAATATCATCAGGCAAGGGTCTCCGCCATTTCTGCCTATGAGGTGCTAACTGCTATGACCACTCTAGGCTGGGGTGCAGGTGAACATGAGGACATAGACAGCTCTCTAGGGGCACGCTTAGGCTGACTTTGAGCAAAATGTTCATGTTTCCTAGATGAAGAGCGTGGAAAGATACTCTGAGTTGAACAAGGGGCAATGGAGGAGGAGCTGGACACAGATGGCTTGCATTCCTGGCTATAGGATGTGACTTAGGTAAGGAAGCCAAGGAAGGCTGGGTCATGGTGGTACTCAAAGGACATGTGGTATAAATGGCCTGAAACACCAGAAGCAGCGTGGTCAGTACACTGCTATTACTACTGCATCATTCACAAAGCCCTTCCTTCCTCCTATTCACATTTCTGCTCTCACCATGTTGTCTCTCCTCCTCCCTTAAATGCATGCCCCCCTCATAGAGAAAAGTAAAAATGGACCTCTTGAAATGCCATCAGGACTCAGCCTTAGCCTTAGCAACAACCCACTATCTCTATCCATTCCTCAGCCCCCAGATGCTGTGATTCCTCCTTTAACCCAGATGCCCACATCTGATAACATACATGACCCTCTCTCATATACATTACAGGCCTTTTATTTGCCAGGAATGTCGTAGATCCTCACAGCTATTAAGTCACTGGATTCCCCATTGAAAAACCTGCATCAGCTCTTCCCCACCCCTGGGCAAACCACAGTCAAGATGTTCCTTTCCTTCTGGACCTTTTCTGAGTAAAGCAACACAACATAACAAAGTTTCAGGAAGATATTGCATCAAGAGTAGAGATGAATCCTGCACAGTTGGTGGTGCACATCTTTAATTTCGGCACTTGGGAGGCAGAGCCAGGCTGGTCTCTGTGAGTTTAAGACCAACCTCTGTTCTACAGAGCAAGCTCCAGGACAGCCAAAGCTACACAGAGAAGTTATGTCTCAAAACACCAGAAAGGAAAAAAAGAAGAAAAGAAAAAACAATGATGGAAGAGGTTCCCTAGGTGACTCAGAAACTACTTCAAAGGAAAAGTTCAGCCTGGAGGGGCCTCAGTAGGAACAGGATTATCACAGAGGCTCCCTGGAACCTGGAGGCCTGAAGAACAGGAGGCCTGCCTGCCCTGCTCCTTGCTGTAAGAAGGCCCAGTGAAGGCCTGGAAGAGCCTGTCTGTGCCCTTCTGACTCCTTATCTGACTCCTTTCCTCACCATAGTTGGCCATGAACCAGAAAGTGGCCAAAAAAGTATAAATTTTGTGAAGTATCCTGTGTTTTAAAAGAGATTTTATTGATCCAACAGTGACATTCCATTGAGGATCAATGGCCGATAAAGTGAAATATTACAAGATCAGAAATTCTCTGAGAGAAAACCACAAGTATAAAATATAAAGCACAGAGACTAAGAATACTGTGTTGAACATATCTGTCATAGGACTACTGTCCTTGACTCTCCTCCGAGCCAAACAACTTGCATCTTTGGAAGTTTGTTGACTCTGTTAAGTTACTCCATACTGCCTTAACTGCACCTGTGTGACTGTGGGAACACTGGCATCCCTGCTGAGTCAACATGTTACAATGGAGGTGAGGGGTGGGGGGAGGGGGAGGGTGGCTTTTGGTGGGGAGCACCATACTTTTCACCTATGCTTTATAAGCTCAATAAACTCTGGTTCCTCAAAGTGAGCTCTAGTAAATCATACCTCAGTTTGTTGTTGGGACCTTAGGAGGAGGAGACATTGGTTTAAGTCTCCCTCTGGGAAGGAAGTTTAGCAACAGAATCACCAGGCTTTTCTTTATCCCAGGAGTTTCTCAGAATTCAGTTTTGAGAAAATAAGGATAGCTGCTTGCTGTTGTCCTAAATTCATTTCTTTCTCCCTTTTGGGATTTCCCCCTTTGATTAAGCCATAAACCAAGCAGGAGCACTGGGCACTTGGAAATTGTACCTCTTGACATGAGACTGCAGCAGACTCTCAGGTGAAACAGGTATATAAGCTCCTAGTTCTTAACTATACATGTTTATTGTTTATAAGGTCTACCATTTACTACTCTTCTCTGAGATCGTAGTGAGAAGAAATAGTTGGGTGATGATGACCTTTTTGGGATACTATAGGATGAGGCCATCTTCACAAGGAGGCACCAAGTGGCCATCACTGGAGTTGCATGTAGCAGGCTTTGAGGCTGGGAATTCAGCCTGATAGTCTAACCCTTGCCCAGGTCCCAGAAAATCCCACCATGAACCCACTGAGATGCCTAGACCCTGGAGATGGTCTTCTCTGTTTGCCTGTTCCCACTTAGCTATGGCCTCAGAGGTTCCTGCATGTTCATCCTATGACATAATACTGTAGCAGAGAGAGAAATACAAGACCAGGGACCCACAAAGCCAAGAATGGATTCCACTCTGTCTCTGATACCCCACACTTCACTTATTTGGCCTGGCCCTCAAACATGCAAGAGGCTATATGTGCATGTTCATGCAGATATGCACATGTGTGTGTGCATTCCCTAGTAAGCATAAACACTTATGTACATGTTACTGTATGCAAAGTTACTCATGGTCTGTTGTGTGGTATGTGCATCCTGGTGTATACATGCATATACATATGCACGTGTACATATGGATTCCAAGTTTCCTCCTTTACTGCCTCAGGTTCTCAGGCATCAGCACTTTGAAATTCATGACCAATCATTTGGCTGGTTAAATGGTTGTTAAGTGATTGTTTAACTGAATTTTCATCCAAAGGCTCAGCTGTGTAGTATTACTTCATGTCACCCAGAACAGAACAATCCTTCTGAGGCAATGCATTAAAAACCCAGACACCAGTGTCCACTGATTCTGTAATAAAACATGGCTTGTTTGACATCGGCCCAAGTCCATGCCATGTCTTAGACTCTTAAAACTAAACCCCCAGCCCTAAGGACAGTGAGCTTCTCCTGCTGCACAAACAATGCCTTACAACTAATACTTAGCATGTAAAATCACTAAGATATGTATGTGTCTAATTTGGAAGAAATGCCAAGAAGTGGCTTATTTTCCAAGTAACACAAAGAATTAGCTTTGGACAATGAATTAAAACTTCATTAAAGAAGAGAGGACATGACTAAAACTGCTGTGAGTTGGAATGCAAAGTGAGGTGGTAACAGCCTCAGACCCTCTTTCCACACCAGGTTCCCTGAGAACCGCTCTTTATAGGAAACTGACTTCTAACAATAACAGTAACAAGGTTTCCTTTTCTCCAGTAAACTTTGAAAGTGAAAGTTTGCTACCCCACATATCTCATATCCACCTTGGAAAAGTGGAGCTATCGATATTTATTTACTTGGGAGTTAGGAACAACAAATCTTGAAACATTCATCCAATTCTTGTCTTGAGAGACTTATTTGCCCAAGTCTAGAGGAAGACCTCACCTCCCACACCCCACTAACCCTGGTTCCCCTTTGCCTTGGTCTGACAGTATACACAAATGTCATAATGCCTGCCTTCCCTGGTATCTGGGTTTGCTCATCCAAGTCCTCTCTACAAAACTTCTGGCCCTCCTCCCACCCCAAATCCAAAATGTAGAGAGGCTACTGTCCTTAATTCACAATTTAAAAGATTCATGAGGCATCTAAGATTTAGAGCTATGTGAAATGTGCATGACTAAATGTTTCGGGGGTGGGTGGGGGACAAAGGACCAATTTGGACCTTGGTGCATCTATGCAGCCCATAGACCTACTCCATCTAGGCTGCTTGTGCTCATCCACAAAGCTTTTGAGTGGACCCAGGAGAATGGCCAGTAGCCACCTGTGAGGTCTCTGCTCTCAGTTTTAAATGCCCATCAATATCACATGTTTGGATTTGGGTATATAAGAGAAAGCATCTTAAGTCAGTTTGCAACATTCCTGCTTAAGCAGGAGAGCTGGACCGAACAGACAACCGCAGGAGGTTTAGCCTTGTCCCTCTCCTTGCCCCAAGAGATCAAAGGTCTGATACAGGTAAGAACTGGAAAGAGGTAGCCACGAGTGATGGCTTCCTTTTGGGTGGCTTTGTGTGTGTGTGTGTTTTGTTTGTTTTGTTTTGTTTTTTTTTTTGTTTTGTTTTTGAGACAGGGTTTCTCTGTGTAGCCCTGGCTGTCCTGGAACTCACTCTGTAAACCAGGTTGGCCTCGAACTCAGAAATCCACCTGCCTCTGCCTCCCAAGTGCTGGGATTAAAGGCGTGCGCCACCACTGCCCAGCTTGGGTGGCTTTAAATACAGCTGCCAGGACTGAACTTGTTGACGCTTTGATCAGATTCTCAGGTTTCAAAGCAAATGTCTAAGCAAAGGTAAGACCAGTTCTCACCACCATAGCTTGGCCCATGGCTGGTGTCAGACTTCACTGATCTTCATGGGAATGGGATTGGGCACCCTCCTCCTCTACTGTCCTAGCTGTAGCAGGACACTAGCCAGGTTATAACTGGGGTAGGATGCTTACAGTCACCAGGGATACAGCAGAGCTCTGGGCAGGGCATTTGGGTATTAAGACCTTATCCCTTAAGGGAACTGTGCCTCCTCTTCGCAGAAGTAGTCTTTTGCACGCTGAAGATACTACTCAGGATTTCCATTACTCCTTTAGCCTTTGGTGCTTGATACATGGGTATTTTCACATGCAGAGGAACTGTTCCCCCTCCTCCATATAAAAGGAATGCCTTTTGGGTCAGAGCTTTGCTCCCAACTAGTCTGTGAGTCACTACCTGCCTGGTCTCACTAGTCCAGGCACATGGAGGTCAGATCACCTTTCCCAAAGCCTACTTAGCTCCCAGCCAGCCCACCAAAAGGATGGAGACACTTCAGTCATATAGAACTCATTTCATATTGTGTGTAAATGGTTACACGCATATTATACTCACTTAAAGGTATGTCCTTCACATTCATTAAGGCTATTAGAGTGGTGTATTTAAATGAAATGCTATATAAGTTAAAATCACCAGATTATTAACAGGAAAATTATTTTGCAGAAAAACTAAGACTTTGATTTTTTTTTAAAATAGGATTAAACTGTTCATATGTATTAACCAAAAATAAAGCCTACTGCTTTGCAGTAGAAACCACACAACCAGTTTCCAAAAACTGAAATGCAGGGGTCTGGCATCAGTGTCTCTCCACACAGCTGTTAGCTCAGACAGGTTGGACCTAGTCAACCAGCTAGCAGAACACAGCTGTTCTAACTCAGCATTTATCTGTCCCAATTCAGCCACTCTCCCCAATGCTGATTTGCATGTAGACATCCTCCAATTCCAAGTGGATGGACATTCTCCAATAACATAGCAATCAATTTAATAAAGGAACTCACCAATGTCAAATTGCAATAAATTTACCAAACATTTTCACTGTTTATGGAGAGCTTTACAGTAAGAAAGTGTCGACAGAAGCAGGCACATCCGGGTACAAAGTGTTGCTGTTGGTTGTTCTTTACTTCTGTTCCTACAGTTCCAACTGCTTTGCACTCTCAGCAGAGGTCCTCTACCCGAAATCACCTTTGGTAGGCGTTCTGTTCTTGCCCATTCGACCCAGGACCTCCAAGCACAGTCCTGGGGTATGGACTTGCCTAAGAGAAGTGTGATCGGCGAGCCCACCCCAAACATTTATTGTAAACTTTAAATGGAGTCCGGATATGAATGACACAGAAGGGAGACACCTCCTCACACAGAAAGGAGAATACCATTTAGTGTCCTAGAGTCTGGCAGATATCACAAGGCCGGGCCAGAATAAGTGCCAAGCCCCACGCAGGCACAACACCAAGCAAAGCCTGACTGCTGCCCTCTTGGGTGTCTTGTGTGTGTGTGTGTGGGGGGGGATCGGGCCTGAACTCAGCAGGCTCGGCTAGGCTCCCAAGGGCGCGCCATCTCACACGGCGGCCGGCAGCAATAGGGGTAGGAGGCGTTGAGGTCGGGGTCCGAGGGCGCATACCCTGGCAGTTCCACCGACGGGTGCCCGCCACAGCACACCTCCACGCCCGCCTCGTCAAACGCGTGGAAGACGCCCACGTTGATGTAGGACACAGCGTGGTGCGCTGTGAAGCTCGCGCAATCTCCTGGGGTGGTGAAGTCGGACTCCTCCGGGGATAGGATGGAGGCCTCGCTGGGCCGTGGCTGCAGCCGCCGCCCCCTTTTGCCCCGGCGGCCGCGCCGGGTCCGGGAGGCTAGCGGCTGAGCGCGGAGCCCCGGTCCGCCCCGCGGTCGCGCCAAAGAACGGCTTGCCCTCCGCCGTCCCCGGCGGCCACGCCGGGCCTGCGACGACTTGTAGTTCTTGACCAGCAGGAGGCTGAGCAGGCCCAGCAGGCACTCGAGCGAGTTGAATACAGTGGAGAGCACCAGGCCGCGCTGGTAGTCCTTCAACTGGCGGCATTTGGCGGTGGTGTTGCTGTCCAGGTTGCTGCGGGAGCGCTGCGTGCTAGTGCCTGGGGCTACAGAGCCAGTGGCCTGGCCAGGGCCAGCGGCCGGCGTGCGCGGGGGCAGGCAATAGTGGGAGTACTTGCGTTCCACCAGGGACACTGTGTCGCCGTCGATCACTGCTCCCGCAAAGGCGCTGAGAACCCCGAGCATGAAGACCAGGACGCCTAGGAGCAGCAGGTTTTGGCTGTTCACCGGTCCCGAGGGCCCAGCAGCCGCCGGCGTTTCTCCAGGAGAGGGCTCCGGAGCGCCCGCTGGAGATGCGGGGACCCTGAGTCCCGGGCCCGGCCCGGCCCCTGACCCGGCGAGGGGCGCCTCCCGGGGCCCGCAGCACAGCAGGGCGGCGCCGAGCAGAGAGAGGCCGGCTGCCAACAGCAACCCCGAGTAAAAGGCTCCGGCGGCCGCCCCTAGCCGGAACGGCTCCCCGCGCAGCTCAGAGCCCAGTGAGAAGCACTTGAGGCCGACGGCGGCGGCGCTGAGCGCGCAGGCGAGCAGCAGGCAGGAGGAAAGCGCGGCGCAGGCCCCGCGGACGCTCCACTTCATCCTCCGCGCCGGAGCCGGCCCGCACCCGGCGCGCCCGCCGCCGCCCGCCGCCGCCCCCGCCGCCTGCGCCTCCTCCCGGCGCCGCGCGGCCGGACCGCCGGCCTCCTCTTCATCCTCCCGCGTCCTCCCGGGCTCGCGCCGCTGTCACTGGAGCCCGCATCCTCCGCCTCCCGCCGCCGCCGCGACCCCGCACCGGGAACCAAGCCGGAGCGGAAAACCGCAAGGTGCGCGCGCCCCCTCCCCAGACCGCGGCGCCGATCCCCGGACGCGCGGCCCCCCCCCCACCCGCGGCCCCGCGCGCCTCTCCCTGACACCACCCTCCGCGGGCCCTCCCGACCCTCTGGCCCCCCCGGGTCGCCCCTCTGGCACTCCGCTAGGAGAGGGGGCCCTCGCTAAGTCTCCGCCTTCTTGCCCTCCCCCTGTCAATGCCGCTGTCCGGAGCTCGCCTTCTTAGGAACGCCACGCTACCGGGCCTCCTTCTCCTGGGACCCCCCTGGGTCCCACCCCCAGGACCTCCCACCTCTGCGTGCCCGGAGTTTGCTTTTCCCAGTCCATCGGGCAGTTTGTCTCCACGCCCACCTGACTGGACTGGGAAAACCGAAGTTAGTGGGGGTTCAGCAATAAATAGGTATGAGGGAGAGCCTGGAGGAAGAAATGGGGAAGGGGGATATGTTCAGAAGGAACAGAGGAGAGTGAGCAGGGTATTCGGGGATGGAGGACGAAGTGTGTTTCTTTGGGAAGTACTGGCATGTAGGGGTGTGTGTTGTGTACATGTATGAAGGGTATGCGTAGAATGTATATAGATAGTATGGGGTGTGTGAGCGTAGTGTGCACATATATGTTTTGTGGCGGGGAGCAGTGTGCATTCCGAGATGTGCTTAGGGTGAACAGAGTACAGAGTGTATATGGTGCTTAGGGTGAACAGAGTGTATATGCAATGCCCACGCGTGCGGTGTGTGTGTGTGTGTGTGTGTGTGTGTGTGTGATGTGATGTGATGTGATGTGATGTGGTGAATGTGCAGGAAAAGGTGTTGCCTTGAGGTGTGGGTAGAGTAAAGTAGGTGCTCGGGGATTGTGAATAGGGTATGCGGGAGAACTGGTCTGAGATTTCTCTCTGAGGACCAGCCATGGAGCAAGGCCAGAATGAATTAAGTCTTGAGGAGAACCTCAGATGAATTCAGCTTTGAATCCAGTTCCGTTCTTAGATCTGGCAGAAAAATTCCTCACACTCAAGTGAATAAATTCGGCCTGCGCTAGAGTGCGCGAGAAGGGAGGATGCTGTAGTAGCCCAAATCTGGACTTAGACCACTGGAGGCCTCCCTCCGGCAACCTCGCCCTGGCCCGCAGTCCTGGGTGTGGGTGATGCAGGCCGCCTGCGCAGCAGCTTCGGAACCGCGGGTTGCCGTGGCTGCGCCTTAAGCTGGGGCTGGGAGAAGCCGGGAGCGAGCGAGCGGTGGGAAGTGGGAGCGGTGGAGAGAACGCGCCTGCGCATCGGCCTTTCCCACAGCAGGTTCAAGTCGGGGGGGGGGGGGGGGGGGAAGGCCTAGGGACTTGACTATTTTTTTGCACCTTAAGGTCAGAGACCCTCCCAAAAACCAAGCGCTGTATTGCCTGGGGAAGCCTTGCCCATGTGCCTGAGGCAGCTTGGGGGCTCTTGCCCACCCTTCCGGGAAGTCACTCACTAGTGGGTGTATTGGAGGCCTTCCAAAGACTCCCGGACGTTTGCGTGGGTTTCACTTTGGGCCATAGCTTCAGAAAGAGCGAGCCTGCCCCTCTGTATTTTTAGCAGGAGGAGCAGAATTTGAAAAAGCAGGATAACGATCCTGCGCCTGGTAAAGGATGACTCGCCAGAAAGCAAAGGCGCAGTCCTACCTCTGCGAGCTTGGCGCGTGGCCCAGGAGGCTCCGAGAGTCCTTGTATGTAAGGATCGTGGCGCCCACGCTTTAGAGCAGAGCTCAGTGCAAACTTCCAACAGTTCTTTCAGTTTCCAGGGAAACGAGATTTGGAGCTGCTGCGTGTTGTAGAGCTGCCTCTCTGCTCCTGGCATGGGACCCTGTGGCTGGCTGGTCTTGGGGAGGAAGGAATTGAAGCCACCTCATCCATGAAGGGTGAGGTCCGATCTTAAGATGGAAGAATTGAACAGGGCTATGGGGATATGTTCTACCCTCAGAGCACTCGTAGAATTGCTGTTCTGGGTTGCTTCTCCTCTAGATGGGCACTGCCACCCCCTAACAATCTTTCCATTTCTATACTCGCCACAGGGCCCATGAACCCTTTTAGGGTATACTCGCACTCCACAATGATCCTCACGTGACATCACCTCCTCATTTCTCAGATTTTATCATATTTCTTAATTGCCCCAGTTTTGTCTGAAGCCTGTCTGATCGATGCATTCAGTGCTGAAAGCTTTCAGAAACTTTCTTTTACTCACTTCTCAGGACAACCAGTGAGGTAGGTCCCCTGTAATTCCCAGTAGGACTTTCCATTAGTAAATCCGTGACTGGACTTGAGACAGAAACCCCGGCTTTGTGCGCAGGCTACCTTCCTGACTCCAACCCCTGCAGAGGATCCTCACTGTGCAGGATTTCCCTATAATACAAATATATCTTTCCTATCAGGCGGGACTGGAAATGGCCGGCTAAGGACAGTTCCAACTATTTCTGGGGATAGCTGAATTTGTACATGTGTCGGTGATGCAACAAATGTCTATCTAGTTCTTTGGGGAGCATGAGGGCATGAGCCCACAAACGGGGGGGTAGAGGGGGCTGTCTCTTCAGTGTTAGGGATAAAGGAAGGAGTTCAGAGAGGGCTTACTTGGGCAGTAACGGGGAGAGGGGAACTCACTGAGAAGGATCTTTAAACTGAACCAATTCAATTTTCTTCTGAGGGCAGGAACACAGAGATTTCAGAAGAGCATCCTGGTGTGCAATGAGAGAGAGCTCTGCTGCTTGGAATCTAGAGGAGCTAGAGGAGCTCCCTCCCTACTTGTAGTGTAAAATCACAGGTACTGGGATTCACCCTGCAGCTTGCGCTCGGCAGTCTTTCTAAAACTACTAGGAACCAGCAGAAGGGGGGAGGGGCAATCTGAGGTCCCATGACTACGGAAACCAGGGATGACATTGAAACTAACCCGTGTAGGATTTTAGAGCAGATTGAATTGCTTTATTTCAGAATCCTGTCACCAAGGAAGAGCTCGCCATGTTCTGTTGTGAACCCTCCTCTACGTCCCCTTGCAGAGCCAAGGAGGAGACCAAGGGTAGCTGCAAATCTATCTGCAGTTAAGTGACCTGGGAGGGGTCGGAGGCAGGAAGGGGAGTGACTCCAGAAAAACCACACCAGTGAGGAATAACTTTGCTGCTTTTCCAGGAAAAGTAGCATCATCAGCTACTGACCAAGTTTCTACAGAGCCTGGGCAGGTCTGGCTGCCTTCTGGGGCAAATCTCACTCGCCCACACTAAAAACAAGGAAGAGGCTCTAAACCCAGAAAAGACATGGCAGAAATGCAACAGCAATTATGGATTAGGGAATATTTTCACTTTCAAGTCTTATTTTAATATTTACATGTTTACTAACATCCCAAACTGCATCTCCTAGAATATTGATTCAATTAACTGAGCTTTTAATTTTTTCTACTCCATCACTTTTTAAAATATTTTTGTTCTTTATTTTATAACATATGTCTTAGATTACCTTCTTTTACTATAACTGAATACCATAACATTTATGAAGAACAACGGTTTATTTAGCTCACACTTCAGAAGTGCTCACAACTGTGAAGTCCTTGTGCTGTATATGGTATGGTATAAGGTATCACATGGCAAGACAGAGCAACCAAAGAGTTCCTTCCATGACAAAACCACTCAACTAATTATATCCCAGAGGTCCCACCAAACACCATGAGCATATGATTTTGGGGGGGGGTCACATTTCTAGCCCATGAATTCTGGGGACAAGCATTCATATATCATAACTGCCCAAATCATTGAAATTTTCATTGTTAATCCTAACCCCTGTTTTTCCAGGAACAGCCATGTTAATCTGTTACTTCACACAGGCATCTCTGCAAAACACCTAACTGTGAGTCTTCCAAAAAAAAAAAAAATCATGAAACCATGGCTATGAGTTCTCAGAGACACAACAGTGTTTCTTATTATGTTAAATGCTTTTGTATTTAGAACGTGATCACAGAAAATATTAAATATATGTGTGATGTCTTCATGACATAGAAATAAGCATTTATCTGTCTCCTTGAAGATGGAAGTGCCTGAGGATGCTGCCAGCCCACCAGAGCTGTCTCCTGTACCTGCTTAGATATTTATCAGAAGGAATCCATTCCTAGCCGCTTGGTCTGTTTTGCTTTGTTTGTTTGTTCATTTGTTGAGTGGTGACTCTGCATGCCTGGCCTCTTTCGTCCCATATATGTTTGTAAACTCTGTCCATGCTGCTGCATACAGCTATAGCTCACTCGTCGCTGGTAATTGAGCCCTGCAGCTTACCATTTATGCAGTAAATAACATATTGCTTCTTGTTTGTGTGTCCTGAATCATGGAGAGACTCGGTTGAGTAACCTGGGGATGAAACTGCCTTATCTGATTAATGTCATCTTTACTTTTATTTGACTGTCTCCCATTGAGGTGCATTTTATGTACAGTAAGAACCATTGATTTTTAACTGTACAATTCCGTGAGTTTGGACAGTCTCATGCATTTATACAAACGACCACCTCATGACTCACTGCTGTTCCAGCTTCTGCAAATGCTAAGCTCAGCTTTTTTCCCACACCAGGTCCCTGTGCTATAGTTTTTATTACAGCATGGATTTTTATGCATGGATGCATGCAGTGGATAATCTTTTCTGCCTGGTTTCAGTGCCTTTCAGATTTGTCCAAACTCTTGCATGAATCAATCATGTTGAATAGAATTCTAGTAAAAAGTGTTTATCCATTCATGACATGATGGACATTCCAGCTTTTTCTACAGGGTGACTGAGCTACTATTCAAATGTGATATCATGCCGGGCGTGGTGGCGCACGCCTGTAATCCCAGCACTCGGGAGGCAGAGGCAGGCAGATTTCTGAGTTCGAGGCCAGCCTGGTCTACAGAGTGAGTTCCAGGACAGCCAGGACTATACAAAGAAACCCTGTCTCGAAAAACAAAACAAAACAAAACAAAACAAAACAAAACAAAACAAAACAAAACAAAACAAAAACCAAATGTGATATCATGCAGGCTTAAGTCATTATGAGTGTGTTTCCAATTCCTTAGGTGTGTTCTAGGAATGGGATTGCTGGGCTGCACAACAGATTTACATTTATCTTTAAAGAAAACAGAAGATTGTTAACTAGAATCATATGTGTACACTCCTGGGTTGTGATCTTAGCAACACAGGGTGCTGTCAGCTTCCCTAGTGTGTTGGCCAGCCTGGCATCCATAGATGGCTTCTCACTGTGACTTTAGTTTGCATGTGGTCTCTAATTATCATTTTATCAACAGTGAAGAGAAGCATGACTGGAAATTTGGCATACGTTGGCCTTGTGGATTCGTCTGTAATAGCCCAAGCACATATTATACTTTATACAGCCTGATCCTTTGAAAAGTCATCACTGTTCAACCTCCAAGTTCAGCTAGACAACCATAACTTCTCCAGTGTGGGTCTAGATTTGTGCCACAGAAGAGCCTCATAGTCTCATAATGTTCATAGTTCCAGAGAGTTCTGCCAAATAAGCAGTTGCCTCAGGAAAGATTTTAGGGGACATTTTTTAAAAAGTGTACACAAGACAGCATGACTCTAATAAAGATCTGCATTGAAATGATTCTGGGCATCCTATTGTGGGATTTGGAACTCACCTTCTAGCTTGTTTGAAACAGTCTAACTCAGATGTGTCACCTTGAAGGGGTCTTCAGAGGTTGAAGTCTTGGTGAAGCTGACCATGCCCAGGTAAAAATAAATGATATAAACCTATAATTAAATATATTAAAATATGGGTAACAAATGCTTTAAGCAACCATTTTCTTTTTGTTTGTTTGTTTGTTTTGTTTGTATGTTTTTTTCAAGACAGGGTTAGCCCTGACTGTCCTGGAACTCACTCTGTAGACCAGGCTGGCCTCGAACTCAGAAATCCGCCTGCCTCTGCCTCCCAGGTGCTGGGATTAAAGGTATGCACCACCACTGCCTGGCAACTGTGTAGTCCAGGCTGGCCTTGAACTCCAGACCCTCCTGCCTCTGCCTCCTTTAGCAAATCCTACCTGCCTGAGCCACCAGAGCTAGCCATTTTCTATCTTAACCATACTTTTCTCTTACCTGTTTTCTGAAATTGCATCGAGTTAAGCAAAAATGTATATTCTGTCTCTCCCAACCCCTTGCTTGGTGGCTCTTGGTGATGGGTTGTGATTTGCATAGCGGGAGAATTTATATCACAGAAATGAGCAAATGATGCAAGTCTGGCTGGGGTTGCTTATCTAGATCATTTACAAAAGTGAAGGCAGTATGAGCGATGCAGACTGGATGGACACCAGACTGTGGCTCTAGCCATCAATTTAAATTCCAAATGTATTTCTTCTCATGTTTTGGGAGCCATCACCTGTGCAGTAATAGTATGCACATTGTACATCTCTAATGAAAAGCATTTCAACATGATTCCCTCTTGTCCTCCCTGGAACTCATCAACTTATGTGAAAACAGCACACAACATCCAAATCAGAGCAGTACCCTCTTGTCAGCGACGGGAGCAAGCATTCTGCTGAGTCAGATGTAATCAGGGTTTATTCATGTCCTAATTTTGCAATACTGTTGTCAGTGATAGAGTTACAAAAACAGTAGATTTTGCAAGAAATAGCAAGTCACATTGAAGTTATAAAATAAAAAGCAGATAAGTGCTCTCACTTAAAATGTTATTTCCAAACTTGTCTAAGAAAATGCTAATGAAATATTTTCAATTTTAAAAATTGCATTTATTTGCTCATTGTGCTGTGCACCCGCATGTGGGGATGTAAACGTAATGGGGAAGCTATAGAGGTCAGAGGACAACTAAGAACACTTGATTCCCTCCTTGCACCGTGTGGGTCCAAGGGACCAAATTAAGGTCATCCTTTACCTGCTGAGCCATTTCACCGGCTCATTAAATTGCTAATAGAAACTTTATGAAGCCGGGGCGCTGGTGGCACACGCCTATAATCCCAGCAGTCTGGGAGGCAGAGGCAGGCAAATTTCTGAGTTTGAGGCCAGCCTGGTCTACAGAGTGAGTTCCAGGGCATCCAGGGCTTCACAAAGAAACCCTGTCTCAAAAAAACCAAAGCCAAAAAGCCAAAAAGCCAAAAAGCCAAAAAGCCAAAAAGCCAAAAAGCCAAAAAAAAAAAAAAAAAAAAAAAAAAGAAAGAAAAGAAAAAAGAAAAAGAAAGAAAGAAAAAAGAAAAGAAAAAAGAAAATTTATGTTAGCTCAATTAATGGCATGGATTTAATAAGGTTTTAGAACCGTTTTTTCATATTTTGATCCACCAAAACAATACTTTCTCACATTTTTACATGCGAGACAAGTGAAAACAGATACAGGAAAAAAATCTTGTGACCTCCAGTCCTGTGGCTGCTCATTTAGCCGACCACCAAGACGCTCTGAGTGTCTGGGAATAGTTAGCAGGATGGCTCCTGCTTCTTGAATCAGTTTTGCAGGAGAGAAAAACATCCTCAGGTATCTAAGGAAATGCCTCACTACAGGCTAAGGTCTAACACAACAAACATGGGTGTGTGGGAAGGGACGTTGCCTTAAATGGGGTCAATCAGATGCTGACAAGGCTCAGCCTTGACCCTCCACTTCTGTCACCCAGCCTCCTAGTTGTAAGAAACAAGCTACTTACTGATAGCTCCCACACTTGTGCTTCACACCAAACCTTCCCCTGGAAGCCCAGGTTAGATACCAGCCTTCTGTCTTCATCAATGATATCAAAGCCTCATTTTAGCACATTGAGATTTTCTTTGTGTTTCATCTTCGAACAAAGACAAGACTCATCCCGTCCTTTGCACTCAGTTGACAGAAAGTCATTCTTGCAGCTGCTTTGCTAAAACTGTAGAGCTGTCCTCATTGTCCACACCCAGGCCCTATCCAACAGCAGCCTGATGGAAAGCAACTGCTCAGGAGCCACTGGCACCTACATTTCCTCTCTATGCCTATTGTCATCTGTCCAGCCCTCAGGGAACAACAGCCAGCCTTTGAAGTGAGAGTCACTTACAGCAGCTGCTACTCAAAATGGTTTTGGTTTCCTTCAGAGTGAACAAAAGAAATTTTGTGTGGTTACTCACTCATCTCTCTTACTCCCTGGCTTACTACCTATGTTCAGGGTATCTGCAAGGACCTAAGCTTCCTTTCTTTTCTCAAATCTGTTTTCTCATAAAAAGTTGACTTTAAAAAATGAGACGGTCTATCAATAGCCTGGAACTCACCAGGTAAACTTAGCTATTTGACCATTGAGTCTCAGGGATGCAAAGACAGGGACCTGTTTGTTTATTTATTGTTCTCAGTGCCAAGAACAGTATCTGGCACATGGTAGATGGTCTGTGAATATTTGTGTAGCTAGTTTTAAAAATTTACTCGATTAAGGAATGTAAACTATGAAATAATTGCCAAAATGGCCTATAGTTGTGGTTTTCAACCTGTGTGTTATGAGCCCTTTGGGGGGGGTCACCTATCATATTCTGCATATGAGATATTTATATTATAATTCATTACAGTAGCAAAATTACAGTTATAAAATAGCAATGAAATAATTTTACAGATGGGGTTGCTGCATCATGAGGAACTGAATTAAAGGGTCACAGCATTAGGAAGGTTGAGAACCACTAGGCTATAGCTTGGAATGTTCTCAGGAGATTTGATCTACTTGAGTCTGGGCCTACTGTGCTAGATTTCTTTCTCAAAGTGTGAGAGAATGGTATTGGGAAATTTTGTGACCAGATATGTCACCTTAGAAAAAGTTCCTCCTTATAGAGTGATAAAGTCTGTATTGAAAGCCGCTCAGGGTTTGTTTCCAAGACTTTTAGGAGTTCACACCACAAATATTCTTTCATGGCCTGTCTTAGTCA
Organism: Apodemus agrarius; assembly: GCA_964023405.1. Lineage (NCBI taxonomy): Eukaryota > Metazoa > Chordata > Mammalia > Rodentia > Muridae > Apodemus > Apodemus agrarius. The sequence continues at coordinate 615,896 of OZ030016.1, read as the reverse complement.
CTGTTCTGTTGCTGTGAAGGGATACCATGACATTGGCAGCTCTTATAAAGAAAAGCATTTATCTGGATGTTTGCTTAGAGTTTCAGAACATAATCCATTGTCATCATAGCAGGGAGTATTGTGGTATGCAAGGAGTCATGGTATTAGAGATAGAGATACAGAGAGAGGTGAGAGAGAGAGAGAGAGAGAGAGAGAGAGAGAGAGAGAGAGAGAGAGAAGAAGAAGAAGAAGAAGAAGAAGAAGAGAGGAGAAGAGAAGAGAAGAGAAGAGAAGAGAAGAGAAGAGAAGAGAAGAGAAGAGAAGAGAAGAGAAGAGAGGAGAGAGAAGAGGGAAGAGAGAGAAGAAGAGGGAAGAGAGAGAAGAGAGAGAAACTGGGCCTGGCTTGGGCTTTTGGAACCTTAAAGTTCCAAAAATATATCACACCCAGTGATATATTTCCTCCAACAATACCACACCTACTCTAACAAGGCCATGCCTCCTAATCCTTCTCAAACATTCCCCAATTACTAAGCATTCAGAAATATGAACCGTGGGGGGCGGGGGGCATTCTTATCCAAAGCACCACAGGGCGCCTGCCTGGGTCCCTAGGGTATTCTTGGTCTGATCTCAGACCAGCTAGTGAATCCCTGCTGCCTCCAGCAACATCTTTTGGGGCTTAGTAATATTAGCCAGTGGGAGTTGAATGCTGGAATTTAAGATGGACATACCAGTGCCACCAGAGAAGGCTTTCCAGCAGTGTCTCTCAGAGAATGAGCTCCTATAGTCTAGTCACATAGCTCCTGCCCTAGCTGAGTATACCCAGAGATCCTTCCCACCAAAGGACTGTCTCCAGAGGCCGTATGCTCAGGAACCCTCCAAAACCTCCTTGGCTTGTTACTTCTCATCCTTGAGCTCCAGTAGCTGTACCTTGGCAAGAGCTATCTTGGTAAGAGTCCAACACACTGACGGACTCTGCAGGGGGCTACTTGACTGGCTGTAGGTCCTGCCTACCAAAGACAGATTCATGGTTGCCCTTTGAAGGTTTCCACTTAGACCAGTCAGTTGTCCTGCCTAAACCCACCAGAATGGTCTCCCAGTTATGCAAATGCAGGCATAGCCATCTGTTGGCTGTCCTAGGCCAACAGGATGGCAGATCAGGATCCTCAGGGCAAAGGTCTCTGTTGTGTTTAAACTCATACAGACCACTATCTTTCTGCCTCCTGATCCAGGCTTCTCCCTGGAAGGTAGCCATGTTTACCACACCTGCTTAACTAAACACTCATTCCCCAAGGTGAAGCCATAGGACACATGAGTCTGTCCTGGCACTGACTCTCACCCCTATATGTGAGAGAGACCAGGACAGTAACCTTTGGAGGTCATTGCTTTGCCAAGCACAGGAGGAATTTGGGGAACAAAATATATGTCCAGCCAGTGTTGTTGCCAATCCAGGGACACAGAGACCTGTACAGTTTTGGATGTTATCCTAGGCCCCACACTCAGGCAATAATTCATTCTTCAATCAGTAGAATGAATCACACTATTTAGGCGTAATGCCAACATGGAAGGAGAAATTGTCCTGTGAAGCATGAGAGACCTCTCTTGAATGGACCTCAAAGAATGTTCACATGTCTTTCAAGGTCTCCTTTGGAGTCTAGCTGAAGCACTTAATGGGAATCTGCCTAAGTCTCCTCTGACTTCTGTTTATGCTAGTGAAGAGCCCAGGTAAGCCATGTCAGGGTTATACAGTGCTGCCATCTGTTCATGTCTTAGAGAGATCTGGAATCAGTGGGGCGCATCTCCCAGGAGAGAATTGCCATTCTGCATCTCTGTCATGAGGACACTGCTGGATTACCTCTGCAGGAGCTTGTATTGATGCTGTGCTATAAAGAACAAAGACAAACAAAGAATATAGAAAATAAAATTAAAAAAAAAAGAACAAAGACCCTTCTCTGCTTTGGTTGCCTTCAGAAATGGTCCTGGCTCTATCTCCCATTTACTCCAGCCTCCCACCAGCACAACTGGCATGGACTTTCCTTCTACCTATGGAACACATCAGAGTTCTTGTGTTCCCTGTGTTCATTACCTCATTTGAAATCATGCTGCTGCTGCTGCCTACCACACTATCTCCTTGTATTCCTAGACTTCCAAAACCAGAGCTGCACAGTCCAGGTGGAGTCTTTCTTCCTTAGCAGACATAAGTAAACACAACCATCCTATAGGGTGAACAAGAGTGAGGTAGCTGGACAATCCAGATTTTCAAATACACCCTCACAGAGAGGCTCAGGGAAGCTCACTGAAGTTTCATCTGAGGCAGGAAATCATGAGCAAGCAGAGAACGATTATTGTTGCAATAGAAAGAAGGACTCCTGCCAAAACCATGTAAGAGCAAAGGTGGCAGGGTCTCCCTTCCCTTGAAATAACTCAAATGCTGGACAGCAGACAGCAAGCATGGTTTTCAAATGCTAGTATGAGACAAGGCAAAACATTGACTGAGAATCAAATAAAGTCTTCAATGCCTCGTGTAGCAGCTTAAGAGTTGCCAGCAGTGGTTCCAGCGGAGGAGCCCAGGCAGAGTCAAAAGACTTCCCTGGGTTTGAGGGACATGGTTGTGCTCATGGGACCAAGCTAAATGTATACAGGTTTGATTTTGTCAATTATGCTTCAATAAAAATAAAAACCGTGATAGAAGCACACTGTAAAATATTAACTATCAATCAGAAGTAACAGAGCTGTATCTAATAAACATCTCTAAGTGAATAAAGAAGCAATATTGTTCAACCATAAATATGTGTTTACCCATATACAGGTGAATGAATTGATAATGATGGATGGATAGATGGATGGAGGAGTAAGTAGATGATTGCTTAGATAGCTGGTAGATTGATAGCTGATAATTGATAGGTAGCTGATAGATTGGTAGGTTGATAGCTGATAGAAGGATAGCTGATAGATAGATAGATAGATAGATAGATAGATAGATAGATAGATAAAATTAGATATGAAAGGGGCCCTAGGCCAAAAAGTGGTATTATCAGAAGAACTGGAATAGAATTGGAAGTTAATAGTTTGCCTTGTGCAGAGGTTGCAATGTCAAATGAATTTGGCTTATAGGAAACATTATTCTGTCTCCCTTTGGCTTTCTAATTATAGGATGCTGTGATATGCCATTTTTCATTCTGGAACCACATGTGGAAAAAAATACTTTTGCAGAGGTTATATCTCTGTGTACAGGAATAAGGGTAAGGTGGCCCCATGCCACCTTATGGTAATTTAGACGATGCTTTTTGGCTTCCCCTAAATTCTTGTAACAATGTCACAGGTCAGTAGCTTAAGGACAATTGCAGGGTAGAAGTGACTCCTCACTGTAATGTCAGCATGGTTTCAAACACACCTTAGACATCAACATGGCCCTCTGCTGAAGCACAGGCCACTGATACCATTATAGTTCTTGATGGTAGCACAGGCTAAAGACATCAATGTGGCCTCCAGGGCCACACGGGCCACAGACACCAACATAACCCAGAAAATAGACACCAACATGGCCTCAAACAGCAGCACAGATGGACTATGGTCATCAATATGGCCCCAGATGGTTGTACAGGTCACCCGCATCAACATGGTCCCATGTGACAGCATAGCCCACAGACAACAAAATGGCTTCAGGTGTCAGCACGGACCATGGACATCTGCATGGCCTTAGGTGGTAACACAGGCCATGGACATTAACATGGCCCCAGCCACATCAGGACCACCATGAACCCAGACAGGGCCCTTGAAGGCAGAGTGGACCACAGATAATAATGTGGCCTTAGGCAGTGAAACAGACCACAGACAACTGCATGGCCTCTGAAGCAGCATGGGCCTCGGATGTCAACACAGTCCTTGGCTACAGCATAGATCATGGACATCCACATGTCCTTTGGGCATCATCATGGCCTGTGGCCTCTGTACCCAAAGGAGGAAACTCTGGCTACCTTCCTTTAATGGTTCACCCAGACCCTGTATCAGCATATACTGTGGAGTTCTAACATAGCACACCAGTTTTGTTCAAAGGATAGGCTTTTCCCTCAAAGCCAGGAAGGCTCCCAATCATCAACCTTAGAGGCAACAGAGGTCCGAGGCACATTGGCCACAGCTCTTTGGAAACAGCCTGTGTGGAGCTGAACCTGCACTGATCTGGAGCCATATTCTGCTTTCCTGCTAAACAAACTGTAGACATCCATCTACTTCCAGATCCTCACAGTAACAACCTGTCTGTGAGCAATGTTTTCTCACCAAGAGACAGATGCCAGACTCATGTTCACCCTGAGAGAGGAAATGAGCTGACAGCTTTGGGGTCATTTTGGGGTGGGTTCAGAGCCAAGGTCTGGCCACCAAGGCACACGTGACTCATATGGATCCTGCTCAGAGCAATAGAGAGTTGCCTAGTGCCAACCAGATTTCCTGCTGGCGGTAAATGGTGGTAGCAGGACTACAAAAACACCATATCTCATACATTTGCAGTCTACATGCCAACTACCTGAGGCTGAGCCCACTGAGTACATCTTAGCTAGGGTTTTACTGCTGTGAACAGACACCATGGCCAAGGCAACTCTTGGACAACATTTAATTGGGACTGGTTTACAGGTTCAGGTTCAGTCCATTATCATCAAAGCAGGAGCATCACAGTGTCCAGACAGGCATGGTGCAGGAGGAGCTGAGAATATTACATCTTCATCTGAAGGCTGTTAGGAGAAGACTGGCTCCCACATGACTAGGAGAAGGATCTCTTAAAGCCCATGCCCATGCCCACAGTGACATACTTCCTCCAACAAGGCCACACCTACTCCAAAAAGACCACACCTCCTAATAGCGCCACTCCTTGGGCCAAGCATATTGAAACAACCATCGAGTGGCTCATCTTGAGGGAATAGATACCACCCAGGGACACAAGTTCAGGAAAAAATGGCTACTTCTAAATAAAACAAGGTGTCACCCATCTGGCTATGGTGAGGAGGTAAGTATATAGACTTATACATCACAGGATCAGTGTACCATTTAATTTCAATTCTCAGCTTGTCATAACCTGAACTCATCTGTGAAGGGAATCTCAATCGAGGGATTCTCTAGATTGGCCCATGAGCATGTCTGTGGAGGGTTGTCTTGACTTTAACTGGTACATAATACCCAGTCCACTGTGGACAGCATCATTCTCTAGGCTGGGCCCTGAACTATATAAGACTTGAGAAAGCTACCAAACAGGCTGTGTGTATATTTATTTTCTCTATCTTAACTGTGGATGTGATGTGACTAACTTCTCCAGTTCTTGTCTTGATTTTCCCCAAATGATGGACCTAACTTGGAATTGTAAGCTAAAATAAGTCATTTCTCTCCTAAGTTTCTTTCTGTCAATATATTTCATCACAACAACTGAAATAAAACTAGGACAGTCAGCAAGACACTTGTTCCCACTCAGGAACTTTGTAGAAGCTGATCACAGCTCTTTGCAAAGGCCTCTCTGTCTCATGACGGTGCAACTGGAAAAGTTGAAGGACCCACCAAAACCACTAGAGCTTCCATCAAGAGCAGCTCTGACTGTCAGCAAGTCAGTCCTGCTTTCAGCTGACTGACATCAGCACCTTCCCCTGCATTTCTCCTGTCTCTACTTCTGTCCATTGTGGCTTTTGCCTAGCCATCCTACTGGCCACTCAAGGACTTTATTGAGTCTATAGCCCTTTCTTTGTGGATCATTGTCTAAGTTACTTCTCTATTGCTGTGACGAGGCAACATGACCAACATATAAATTTTATAAAGGCAATTTCTAAAGAAAGCATTCATTTGAGGGCTTATAATTCCAGAGGATTAGAAGCCATGATCATCATGGTGGAAAGCGTGGCAGTAGGCAGGCATAGCACTGGAGCAGTACGCAAGAAATACACACTTTATCCACAAAGCACAGGCAGACAGAGCTAACTGGTAAAGCAGTGAGCTTTTGAAATGTCAAAACAGCCAACACACCTTCTCCAACAAGTCCATGCCTTCTTATCCTTCCCAAACAGGTCCACCAACTGGTGACCAAAAATTCAAATACATGAGCTTATTAGGGCCATTCTCTTTCAAACCACCACAATCATTGACACAACAGACTACTCAGATGTGCTCTCTCAAGTCAGTGTCTCAAGAGGCATCCAGTTCCTGGACATGTCATAGCTCTTACTCATCTCTCATCAGATGTCACTGTCACACACATGAACACACACAGGCACACACATGGGGATGTTGTGCCTGAGGACTCCTCTGCTCGGTTATGTGTTGTCTCCTTGCTGGACCTACTAGATCAAAGACATTAAGCATGCACATCCTATAGTAATAGTTTCCTACCTTCTTTCTTTTGTTTCATTAACTCTGATCTTCCCAGGTTAATATTCTCCCTAACTTGATGTTAACTACTGGGATTCCAGTACTGGGATTCTCTTTTCTTTTTCTTTTTTTTGTTTTTGCTTGTTTGTTTGTTTGAGATTCCAGCACTAATCTTAAAGTCTGCTAGTTCTCCTAACTTAACAGAATATAAATCTTGTCAAAACAAAGGAGGGAAATACTTTCTTGCATGAGCAGAAAAGGAATAAAATTCTGTGTCGATAAATAGTTCCTACAGCTCTTTAAGGGCATGTCTGTGATCCTAAGTTCATACAGAAGTGTTCACAGAAGCTGCAGTGTGGAGGCAGCCCAAATATCTGTTGAAGGATAAGAGGAGAGGCAAAGTGTGGTCCATCTGTATCATGGACTATTACTCAGTCTTGAAACAGAATGAGATTCTGACACATACTACACAGCATGCATGGGAGGATATAATGCAGCGTGAACAAAGCAAATATTTTGTGGTGCTACTGAAGTGAAGGACCTAGACTTATGAAAATCGTGGAGACAACAGTAAAGCACTGTCTGGGACAGGGTAGGAATTAGTGTTTAATGGGAACTGAGTTTCAGTCTGGAAGGTGAGGTACTGCTACAGATAGATGGTTGCGATAGCCCACAATACCCTTAACCACACCCCACAAAGAGACTCCACTTTAGATGAACAAATTACACTTTGTGCTCATTTGTAAGTTCACACTACAAAGGAGCTCTAGGCAGCGGTTTGCATCACAGCAGCTGGAGCTGTGTTTTCTCAAATGCCAAGCTCATTAACAGTTTTTGACATTTGAAATGGGCTTATTTTTGGATTCAAGTTTAAATGACCATGTATCTTCTTTAAGAACCAAAAAGCAAAACAACAACAACAACAAAAATCCCACTGTATTCAAAGCCTCTAAATGTATAGTGAATGTTGTAACTGCAAAGCCTCTTAATTGCAAAATTGAAACAACTTCTGTTGTTCAGTTCCATGTGCCTTCTGGATGCTGGTGCTGCAAGGCCTCATTCCAACACACATGGGATCAAGATCTGTATGTGAGTTTGAAACCTCCCATCTATCCCCAGGCATTGGCTCCACCCTTCCAAGCTGTGCTTAGTGGCATATGTCATCATCTGCACAGATCACAGCATTGAGGTTTCTTGGTTCCTGGAGTTTCTGTTTCTTGTTCTGTGCCCATCCAAACTGAGGCCTTCCTTTTGACCTGACTGTCTCTCCTGCTTACTGCAGTCATGAATAGCTTATTCATGCCTTGGAGAACCTTGTAGGTGTCCTTCTAAGGCCTCCTGTGTTCCCAGGGTATCTCTGCTGAGCTCAGGGTACTTTCTGTACTTTCAAGGTCTCCACTATAGAAAGTTCTGCTCCATATCCCAGGATGAAACATCTGTGGCATGCTTGAGGAACCCTGGTGGCTGTGCAGGTCTCAGCCATGCTGTGCAGTCCATAAGGAGAATCCATAAGCCCCTGAGTTATTTACAAAGATCCCCCAAAATCTCAATCCACCAGAAAAGAAAGAGACATGAGTATTTGGGGACTTTCTTCTGGAACTATGTGAAGAGATGGGGTATAGCCTAGCATTTCAGATGCAACCTCTACTCCACTGAGTACTAGTTAGTGCTGTACTTGATACCAAGACTGAGACCAAACAGATTGCTTTACAAAACATTGGATCAAAATCCAAGAAGCCACAAAGCCAGATAAACTCGCAGATGACCCATGACTATGCAGGGTCAGCAACATTACTTATTACTTATATGAGGATCAACCCTGCCACTCACTTTCAGCCCTGCCTTACCAGCCTCAGCATCTATACCTCCTCCCTTGGCAATTAAGAAGCCATAGGAGAGGGAAAAAAAAAAAGAAGCCATAGGAGAGCCGCCTATCCTTATGGGTGATGTTTTTTGCTCTCCTGATACCTCTAGGACTGCTATCGTTCAGAATAGAATGAATTCTTATGAGCCACCCACAAGGCATCTCCATCTACCTTAGCTATTGGCTTAGTGAGCAGTTCTGAACACGTCTGTGGAATTCTATAACACACTTATATTGACCCACTAGATAAATGGGCCACATCAGGCCAGGGGCAGTTTGTGAATGTTAAGTAGGAAATCCCAACACCTTGGCTCAGAGCTTTAGATAAAACAAACAAATGAAGGGTTCCCACTGGGGAAATGCTAAGAAGCTCTCTAAGGGGGGAAATGTATAAATGTATGTGTACAGAGAAATTTCCATATGCTGGCATGGACTCACACTGCCAGATGCTAAGGACCCCCCACATGGCTCCTAAGCTCCCTCCCCTTGGGTGGACAAAAGATCCAAGACTAGCAGTAAACGTGCATTATGCTTCTCGCCTTGTGTGATGCCTCCTCACTAGCAAGCACATCCTGGCCAGGCTCAGGTGGGAGATTCATCAGAGGGAACTTCCTAGTGACACCACCCTGTTCAGAGCCCTGCAGACATGTCTGGATAGCAACATCCAGGACTGGCCTTCTGTGTCACCAGTAGAAGTATGAAGTTGGTCATGGGTCCCCTCCTCTCAAGAGGCAGAACTATGGTTGGGCAGTTAAAGAGCAATATTCAGCTTCAGGGCACTGTTCCCAAACGTGTTTGTTAGGGAAATACCTCCTACAGATCCATCCCAGGTCTCTGTGTTCATTGGGTACTGGTTGGTACCTATGGTCTTTCTTACCTGGCTCCCAGGAACTCATCCTGAGATATATCTATCTGTTCCTCTGCTCACAGACATGATTGGATTCTGGTTGTGAGCTCTAAATTCTCCCCACTTCTATCTCTTGCCATTTCTTTTCTGACTAGTTAATTTTAATTCCAGAACATACTGCTCCTTGTCTAATTGTATCCTTTCCACAATTCGGTACAAGAAGCCAGATTCTCTTCCCGTAACAGCTGGTGATGACACATCCCTGTTCTAAATGACTCCCAGGATGTGTGACTCATTCTAAAATTCCACATTATGATGAGGCGAAATTAATAGGAGACTGGTAAAGGGAGCAGTCCCACTTCTCCTTAAGCATCCTCCAGTAGCATCTGTAGAGAAGTCATCTGGTAAGTCCAATGGTCCCTTGAGCATGCCTGTGTCTTACAGGTGCAGCTCACAGGTGTACCTCATGGGATGCACCTGATGGGTATGCAGCACAGAGATGTCTTACAGGTGTGGCTCACAGGTGTGCCCCACGGGTGTGTGTTCATGATTTTGCTGAGTCCATCCCAATCAGAGACCCCAAGGCAAGAGTAGTAGAAATTTAAGAAAGTGAGGTGGGGGTGGACAATGGGTACAGTGTCATTACCTTGAAACATTTATCTAGAGCTCCTATCAACATGGGCCTAGGGTGTCTCAGGGGATTATTGAGCTTCTGACAACCCCTAAACCAGCATGCCTACAGGCTCCATGGCAACACCACAGGTGGATGTTGGATGGGTTAGAGTAAGTGAACTCCAAGCTAAATTTACTCTGTGATCATTTATCCTTCCCCGTGCCTGTGGTTTCTTCCATGGGTCCCACAACTGTACAGTTTTCCTGTGGCACTGGAGCAGAATGGTGGATCTCAAAGTGAACAAGGCATTTCCCCTCTTCCAGCAGAGATAACATGCCAGGCCTGTCCCAAGCCATTCCAGGACTGAATGTCAATGCCCTGAGCCTAAGCCCCAGCACTGCAGTGTCTGCCCCCACACCTGCCCCTGTCCCAAAGTCCCTTCCCTGATTCCCCAGTCAGGATTCACTACTTTTAGGAAAAGAAAGAGACCTCCAAGCAGATTCCTGAAAGGAAGGTGTATGTGACTCAGCAGAGACAAGAATTTGTGGGTGCAAGGCCCTCTTACACTCAGCTAGGCCCAATTTACACAAGTAGCTGTACAGTTAGTCAACCTCTCTTGCCTGTAAACTTGCAGGTGCCAGCATAAAGACAGAGAGAAATTTCCCTAGTTTTATGTTGAGAAGTCACTAAACATGTGTGCACCAGGCATACACCTTGCCAGCTGATGCAGAAAAGCCAAAATTGCATCCAAATGCTAGACCCCAATAGAAAGTATACACAGAAGAGGCAAATGTGGAAGCTCCTAGACAGTCCCTGGAGGTCCATGTTTTGATTTCTGGTATCACCTGGAGAGAGGCCCAGAAATCCTTCTAATTGATGCATGTGCTTTCCTCTCTGAGGTCAGGCTGGGTGCCTTGTACCAGTTCACACAACAGACTTCTTTATCCTCAGGTTTCCCTCTGTCCATCAGCACGGACATGTTCTGACACTTAGACAAGCACACCTGTGTAATGCACCCACAGACTTTGCGATCTCCTTAGTGCTTAGTGCACAGGACTGGCTACCGCAGAATATCCAGACACCAGAAATTAATCTGAACCATACTTCCTATCACTACATCACGACTGCCATAGAAACCAACACCAGGCCACCTACTGTCATCTAGATGCACAAATACCCACCTAACAAGTTTACATGTCTGTAAAACAGTGGTCACCTGTGGATGGACACGGGGCAAGAGTCTAGCAACACAAATAAATGTGCCCAAGTAAGTTTCTAAATTCAAGAAAGTAAAAACCACTTCCACACATCTGGCTCACACGACACTCTGTGTAACTCCACTGTGCCATATGAACTTTATAAATCCTGAGGGAGGGTCTAATCCATGAGAGAGAGAGAGAGAGAGAGAGAGAGAGAGAGAGAGAGAGAGAGAGAGAAAACATGTGGACTCAGGGGCCTGCTATGCTAACTGGTGACATCAAAAGGAAAATCCTGAATCTATAGCAGGCAGCTGTTCAGCTTGAGCCCCTCCTGCCACTGATAGCTGCATGGCTGCCGAGGGCTGTTACTCCAGACCTGTGCCCTCCATAAACAAGTAAAGATCAAGAAGAAAGTGAGAAACAACTTCTACCCACGAATTCTTGGGACAGTCTGCCTAAAATCTTCATATTTGTTTTTTCTTCCAGGCAGGGATTCCTCTACGCACTCCCTGCCTCAGAAGTCAACTGCAGCACTGCAAGACCAATGCCCACCACCTTCCCAGGGTACCTGAGCCAAGGAAGACCAGGGACTTTTTATTGGACCAACCCAAATCCTTAGGCAGCTCTCCAAGCAAAGAGGGTCATAGTGTGTGCTTCTGGATTACCTAGTCTCAGGGCCTGTTTCACCAGAAATGACATTCTGTCCCTTAACTGCCCATAACTCCTGTAACAGGCATGAAGCCCACCTAGCTTTACCCCACACTCCAATTCCAAATATCCAATTCTTCCAGAGGAGCAGGGTCTGCCGGGTCTCTGAGAAGAGAGAGGTTGGGCCACTCATGTGGTATGAGTCAGCGGCCTCTCCTGGGCTCCCTAATCATCACTAAGTAAGACTTTGCTGACAACAGAGTTTGAAGAATCCATGTGTACCTGGGGGTGGAGAAAGCCCTGGGCACAGCAGCAGGAACACCATGAGCCTCAGTGAGGAACAGGTATGCAGCTTCCTGGATGGGAACCCCACCTTTGCCCACCAATACTTTGGGAAGAAGTTGAGCCCTGAAAATGTGGCAGGGGCCTGTGAAGATGGTCAGCTGGCGGACTGTGGCAGCCTACGAGAGCTGTGCCAGGTGGAAGAGAGTGCAGCACTGTTTGAACTGGTGCAGGACATGCAGGAGAGTGTCAATATGGAACGTGTGGTCTTCAAGATTCTGCGTCGCCTCTGCACCATCCTGCATGCTGACCGCTGCAGCCTCTTTATGTACCGCCAGCGCAACGGCATAGCTGAACTTGCTACGAGGCTCTTCAGTGTGCAGCCAGACAGCCTCCTGGAGGATTGCCTGGTGCCCCCTGACTCTGAGATCGTCTTCCCACTGGACATTGGTATTGTGGGCCATGTGGCTCAGACCAAGAAGATGATAAACGTACAGGATGTGTCAGAGGTGGGTGTCTTCCAGCTACGGTGCAGAGGTGTGTTCTGCCTCAGCATCCAGAGATTTCACAAAGACTTTAGGTCCAGGGCCAAGGTCTTTGCAGCTTACCTTTCCCTGTTCCATCTCCTTACAGTTCTTAGTCTCCTGTCTTTCCCTTCTAGGACTAGACTTTCACATTTCTAGTTTAAAAGGGGAGCGGGCTCCAAGGGAACTTTAAAGGGCCCCTCCTTTTCTCCCCCATGCTGTCTAATCGCCACAGAAACACTCTTTAAGAGACATTCTTGTGGCAGGGCAGTGGTGGCGCACGCACGCCTTTAATTCCAGCACTCGGGAGGCAGAGGCAGGTGAATTTCTGAGTTCGAGGCCAACCTGATCTACAGAGAGAGTTCCAGGATAGCCAGGGCTACACAGAGAAACCCTGTCTCGAAAAACAAAAACAAAACAAAACAAAAAGAAGAGGAGAGAGAGAGAGAGAGAGAGAGAGAGAGAGAGAGAGAGAGAGAGAGATTCTGGAGGCTTTTCAGACTCAGACTCAGACCTTGCCAAAGTCAGGCCTCCTTTATGCATGATAAGGACTGTGAGGACCCAGGGCAACTTCCATCATCATCAGGCATCTTCCATGGATGACTATGGCTGCATAGAGGTCTGAAGCGATCAGGCCAGGGCTGGTATAGAGAGGCCAGATGCTCCAAACACCCAGCCCTGGCAGAAGCAGCTTTACCCACAAAAGGAACCACACTGGTCCTAGAAGCAGAGAATCTGGGGTCTAGGAGAGGTGGGAATGGAGTTACAAGAGATTCGGGGTCCAGGATGGGAATGGACTTATTGACACAGACTTTATGGAAGCTGCTAGTTTGTGGCAGGTATAAGCAGGACGGAGCTCCTATGGGTGGGAAGCTCTATGGGATACAGCGAATGAGGTACCCCTAGATATGGGTGTGACAACAGCCAGGGAGGCTCAGAAAAGGGTCAAAAATGTATCCCATGGATTAGGGAGCTCAACAGAATAGTTGGAGGACAGTCTTCCTCCTCCCCACCCCCTGTCTATTCTGCTTCTCTTCCTCTTTCTTCCCCAAGCTACCTAGGTAGCCTCAGCACCTGCTACACAGGTCAACCACATGCAATGGGGGACTCCCAGAACCGGAGAATGACCCCTCCTGGACAGATTCCCCAGAGACAGTCTGCTAGCCTCACTCCTGGCCAAGTGGGAAGGTTGGACAAGAGGGTGCTGCAATCCTCTTACACTTATCTGTTATAAACAGGCACCCACCGAGCGACCTGAATAGAATAATCTGCAGGATTATCTTGGCCTTTACTTTGCTTCCATTTTAAGAAATGGGTCATCTATGAGTCAAATGGAGCATAAATTATCAACAAAGCAAGAAATTTGGTATATAGGAAAGCCTGTGACAGGGCATTAATACTCTAAGGCTCATAGTCTACCCACCCTTCCTCATTTTCTTAGGATTCCTCCGGCCTTCTTTCATTCATTCCCACCCTACCCTTTTCTTCCTCCCTCCCACCCACCTTCAGGGAATCCTCAAAGCAGTGCCTGCACATAGCCCTGAGCCTGGGACAGGTTCTTTCCTTCCTATTGCTCTGATCCACACCAGAGTAATGGCATTGCTCTGAGGTAAGATCAAGTTGCAGAGTTGCCTTTAATCCTATTCCCAGGACTACCCGTGTCCTACAACTCCTCTCCAAGTTTTCTGGTCACTCTATAGCCTAAAAGATACATTCTTGGTGGCAGCAATACCATGTCTACTATTATGAGGATTCTGTAAACTGCAGGTTGTGTTAGTTTGTATTTATCCCAGACTAAGGGAAAAGGAGTGACTGTCAAAGTCAGCAAAATCCAGATTTCCACCAGCGGCATCAGGACACTCTGCATCCCCAAGGATAGAACTATGGGTTCACATGCAGGTTTTCAGCAAAGAAACTGAGACAGTCAACACTCATCTCCTCAACACACTTGGTGCCCTCCTTGCAAATGGGGAGCCACATGGTGGGCCTGTGTGGATTGTAGTGTTGTTTCACAGTGTGGTAGATACAACAAAGGACTGATACAAAGTTCTAGTTCACATAGATACTCACTGCACCTGGACATGCTGGTCTTCAATTTTTGCTGGGGAGACGATGTCTGCCTGACCATGTAGCTGCAGTAGTTACATCAAACTGCTACTAAGTATAAAGAAACCCTAAGCAAATGTAGATACTGAACACATTTATACCATGAGCATGGTATACAGGTATACCATGAGAACAGGAAGACTTTGAGGTCATGAGCACAGGCAGAATATGAACACAAGTAGGACATGCACACGGTTAGGATGTGATCATAAAACAGAATACAGATAAACTCTGCCTAAAGCAAACGTTAGCAAGTATGGGGAACTGGCTCCCCCAAGCCCTGAGAGTCTATGTTTTCAGCATTGTGGGTATCAGACCGCTAACATTTCTGAAGTGATGTCTATCTCTGACCTGCCCCCTCCTAAGCAGAAGCATGCCCCAGGATGTGGCTTTGTGGAGGGAGAGTCTACTCAAGGCTATGCTCACATATCCAGCCTGTAGGGAATGTGGTAGTATTGGAATGCATGGAAAATACCTCTAAGCAGAGGACCTGAAACCATGGCCTGAGACTATCTGTCTCTGGGCCCTATCACTTCATCTATGAGTGCCACAGCTTTGCTCTAGGAACAGACTAAAACCCGAATGATAGATATTTCACTAGATCTCAAGGTTATTGCAATCTCTCTGGTAACCAGTTCAGAACAGAATAAGCTCTCATATTTAAAAAACCATACATCCAAATGCCCAGAAAACTTGGGAAATAGAAGCTGGGCTCTCTGTCTTGCTCTCAGTATGTCATAATTCAACAAAACAGCATAATCACCTCCCCTGCCTGTCTTCTAGAGAGGTCTGTTAGCATTAAGGAGGACTGCACACATGATGGCAATCCAAAAATACATGTGGAGATTCACCAAAGAATAATGATATTTATTTGACAACAGCAAAAAAAAATCCCTATGTTCTGGCAAACTATTAACATATTTAAGGAAGTTAGGGCAAGGGGTAGATTTCAAAGCCAAAAGAGAAAAAAACCATAAGTCGCTTCTATAAAAGTTCATTGGTCTTAGGGATCAAAGGCAGGAACTGGCAGCAACTCACTGGTAGAGACACCCATGCTGGTTAGGTATTCTCTTCAGAGTGTGTTAAATGAATTGTTCTGGTCTTAGGGACCATTAGAAATAAACTTTGAGCCGGGTGTGGTGGCGCATGCCTGTAATCCCAGCACTCGGGAGGCAGAGGCAGGCGGATTTCTGAGCTCGAGGCCAGCCTGGTCTACAGAGTGAGTTCCAGGACAGCTAGGGCTACACAGAGAAACCCTGTATAAAAAAAATCCAAAACAAAAAAAAAAAAGGAAGAAAGAAACTTTGAATAGGTGTGGTGGTGCATGTCTTTACTCCCAGAACTGTAGGTGTGGTGATACACACCTTTAATCCCAGAACTTTGGTTCCAGGCTAACAAAGGTTATATGGTAATAGCCTGGCTCAAAAAAAAAAAAAGATAGATTTTGCTATTGAAATTTTTACATACATTGTAAAGCATGGCAGAAGAAATATCTCTGGGATCTTTGGAAAGTCCTTAAGAAAGTATTTTTCAGTTGGATGGTGGTGGCACACACCTGTGATACAGGAGACAAAGGCAGGTGGATCTCTATGAGTCTGAGGCCAGCCTGGTCTAGTGGGCAAGTTTCAGGACAGCCAGGGCAGTTATACAGAGAATAAAATATTTTTCAAAAGAATCTATCTCAGAGAAACAAACATAAGTATGCTCCCCACCCTCACATCCTTTTACTACATCCTAGATCTAATTATTTCATGGCTCTAACAAGAATTGTTTCATCCTTTAATCACTAATTTTTTATTTTTCCCTCTGATCAAGAACATTCTTCAAAGCATTGATCAAGTAACATTGTATAACATTGTATCCCTTGATGCTGAGAGGGGCCTGTACTGATTGGCCAACTGTCATTTTGTTAGAAGCTGAACTTCTATCCACTCTTGACAGACAGCAGGTACAATTTTAAAATAAGCAATACAAAATTTTGGGCTTTTTTTATTTTTTAGTGTTTTAGATTTATTTATTTATTTATTTATTTATTTATTTATTTATGAGTACCCTGTCATTGTCTTCAGACACATACCAGAAGAGGGTATTAGATCCTGTTTCTGATGGTTGTGAGCCACCATGTGGTTGCTGAGAATTGAACTCTGGATCTCTGGGAAAGCAGTTAGTGTTCTTAACTGCTGAGCCATCGCTCCTACAAAGTATCATTAACAATAATATGACAACTCTGTTTCTTGGTTTGTTTTCTTTTTCTTTTTCTTTTTTTCTTTTTTCGAGACAGGGTTTTTCTGTATAGCCCTGGCTGTCCTGGAACTCACTCTGTAGACCATACTGGCCTCAAACTCAGAAGTCTGCCTGCCTCTGCCTCTGCCTCCCAAATGCTGGTATTAAAGGCATGTGCCACCACTGCCTGGCCTCATGAGTTTTTTGTTTTGTTTTTTGTTTTTGTTTTTGTTTTTGTTTTTGTTTTTTTTTTTTTGAGACAGGGTTTCTCTGTGTAGCCCTGGCTGTTCTGGAACTCACTCTGTAGACCAGGCTGGCCTCGAACTCAGAAATCTGCCTGCCTCTGCCTCCCAGAGTGCTGGGATTACAGGCGTGCACCACCACCACCCAGCGGCCTCATGTTTTTTAATGGAGAAAAGTTTAGTATTTTACTTTTAATAAAATACAGTAAAACAAATATGAATAGGACAAAACAACCAAAGAAGAAAAAGAGCCAAAGAAAAAGCATAAGGAATGCATGTAAGATGCAGAGACACACGTGCTTGTACACACAGGAATTCCATAAAAACACAAAACTGTAAGTCATAATATATATGCAAAGGACCTGCAAGGTTAAAATATATATCCTGACTTAACATTATGAAACAAAGAACCTCCAAAGAGCTGTTGAGTTCATTTTCTGTTGGCCATCTGCTGGGCATGGGGCCTACCCTCAAGAATGTTTTGTTTCCTCAACCAGACTCCCTTGGAGAAAACTAAAAATAAATCTTCATTTGCAAGTGGCTATCAATTGAAATTCCTAACCTTTGGGGGTTAGGAATGAAGGCCCAGGCCCTCTTCTTTTAGCTCTAGGACCCCACTCAGGAACAGACCCACACAGGCCCTGAGCATGCTGACAGTCTCTGTGAGTTCATATGTGTGCCAGCCCTGTTATGTCTAGAAGACCTTAATTCCTTGGTGCCCACCATCCTCTCTGGATCTTTCCCCCTCTTCTGACGAGTTTTCTGAGCCCTGAGGGGAGGGATTTGAGTGAGTGTTCCAATCTCCCTCTCTCCCTCTCCCTCTCTCCCTGCATACTGTCTGTGGGTCTCTGTATTTCCATCTGCTGCAGGATGAGGTTTCTCTCATAACTGCTGAGCAAGATACAGGTCTACGAATAAAGCAGAATGTTATTTGGCATCTATTATGCAAACCTAAGCTTAAGAGGTAACCAATGGAACAAGTCAGGTGGCCACGGAAGAGTTTGTGGGGCTTACTACGGTAACTGAGCCTTTCCCTTTTTGTGTGTGGCTGGGTTGTAACTCTCCTGAGGAGAAACCTGGAAACAGTACAGTTTTGTCAACAGCACAGAATTTTCCTCATCTGACCAATAGCCGGTCTAGAGCATTTACCATTTAACATCCTATAATTAAGGAGGTCTCCTTTAAAAGGGTCACTTGTTTAATTTTGAGCAAAAACTTGTCTTGGTGATGTTGCCAAAGTAACTCACTAGATAAACAAAAAGTTTTCGTGGGTCAAATCTGTCAAATTATCCAAACCTGCTATTGGCTATATGCATATCTTAACAATATCATCATCCGTCTCACAAAGAAAACTAAGGGTCGGAGTCTCACGATGTAGTATTATTCTGACTGTAGCTTTTCATCCTCTTTTGCCATTTCTGCCTTTGCCTGTGTCGTCAGTCCATTGTAAAGACTATATTTAAACTCTGCATCAAGTTGTACTGCTCTATCTCCATAGAGCTTTAGAAAAGTGTAACTATTGAAGTCAGTAATTGAAAGCTGTATTGAGACATTAGAGAAAAAAAAAGAATTTAGAATCTAGTCTAATCTACAAGTAGACAAAAAAATTAGAAGGCAGTGAGCAGTTATAGTATGATAACATATTTTGTTTTCTTTAGATGTAATTCTTTTAGTTACACTGATTTTTTTTTCAAAAAGACTTGTTAGGTGAGTTTCATTTTTATCAAATTTGAATTACACAAATACAATTAGAGAAGTGATTTCTCACATAAATAACCTCAGACACAGGAACCTTGAAGCAAGAAACCCAAACAGAGGCAGACACTAGACATAGCTGTGTCCCCAATGCCCTGGTCCCCAGACCTACTATTGTAACTTGTTAATTGTCAAGGCAGGGCACTCACAGCCAGAATTCTGAGCACAATTTAAAACTCATCATTCAGTTTAAAGACAACTTCTATGAGAACACATTTTACTGGCCCCATGCAAAACAATCAGAGAATCAGAAGAAAATAGAAACACCTACAAAATTCTTAAATTTTTGAGACCCAAGTAAAGAAAAAGGAAATGCTTCCACCATTGCTTATAAAAAATTTATTCTGTTAAATTTCAATAAGCTTAAGAAAGGTTTCTTAAATTTAGGAAATTATCTAAGAGCCAACAATGTTTCAAATAAGACATAAAATCCACTGGAAATGTTGGCACATGCCTTTAGTCCCAGCACTTGGGCAGCAGAGGGAGGCAGATCTCTGAGTTTGAGGCCAGCCTGGTCTACAAAGTGAGTTCCAGAACAGATAGCCCTAAGTAGATTGAGAGAGACCCTGTCTCAAAACAACAAACCTTGTTAAAAGCTATTTTCCTATGTAATAGAAAACTAAAATAACACACACACACACACACACACACACACACACACATTGACAAATTGTCTTCACAAAATATAAGACTTATGTTTCCTAGAGAAGTTATGAAAAGAGAGAAAGATCCTACAAAGTTGGCTATGTCTTGAGGGGAAGCAATTGAGAACAGCATGAAAGATGCCTGGTGGAATGGTATGAGAGCTAACAGATGCTGGCAGAGTACATACAAACTACATTTGTGCAGCATGTGTGCACATCATGCTACCAAGGATGCAAAACAAGATCAGCTGCCTTGAACAGGGAAGTGGTGGAACCGTCTGGTTATATAGGGTTCAGACATATTAGGGAAAGCCCCAAAGAAAACCTTTCGTTCTGGACCTTTAAAACACCCACTACAATAGCAGTCAGAATTGAGGCAGTGGTGGGGATCATCAGAGCTGATGGGAAGGTGAAGTCAGTCCCATGTTAGTTAGGAACTTAAACAGAAACTTCAGGGCAGGGAAAGCTGCAGGTAGAAAATGGCTGAAAATTTAAGAAACAATTCAAAAAATGGTAACCTCTTGAAAATTTGTACCAATCAAATCAATAGTTCTCGAAATTTGTTTGTTTTAACTCTGTGGGATAGAGTACTGGCTGGTTTTGTGTGTCAACTTGACACAGGCTGGAGTTATCATAGAGAAAGGAGCTGCAGGCGAGGAAATTCCTGCATGAGATCCAGCTGTGGGGCATTTTCTCAATTAGTGATCAAGAGGGGAGGGTCCATTGTAGGCAGTGTCACCCCTGGGCTGGTAGTCTTGGGTTCTATAAGACAGCAAGCTGAGCAAGCCAGGGGAGGCAAGCCAGTAAGAAACATCCCTCCATGGCCTCTGCATCAGCTCCTGCTTCCTGACCTGCTTGAGTTCCGGTCCTGACATCCTTTGGTGATGAACAGCAGTGTAGAAGTGTAAGCAGAATAAACCCTTTCCTCCCCAACTTGCTTCTTGGTCATGATGTTTGTGCAGGAATAGAAACCCTGACTAAGACAATTAGACTCTGGCTTTATGTTTTCATGACAGTCATATATTTTAGGGAAATCTAGCAATGTTTTAATGATAACCCACCTGTTGACACAAAGTTCATTTGTAAGATTAGTCCATCAGAAACCTATGGCCTACTTTAACCCTTAGTCATCCTACAAAATTCTTTCTCATACAAAAAGCTCTTTCTTTTGGTATCCTTTGTGGATAAAACTACATATAGCCAAGATATTTTACTCTTACTTTAATTTCTACTGAACCTAAGAGCTAACCTATGAAGTAAAATATTTTAGCTCTCTACCGTATACTCATATTTTGTGAGACTTTTAATAACATTTATTGTGTATGTGTATCTGCATGCAAGCAGGAGTGTATATTCACACACACACACACACACACACACACACACACACACGTGATACAGGGGTGCATGTTCATAAATGGTGAAAATCAGACAACAACTTGTAGGTGTTCGTGACTCCTCCACCATGTGAGTTCCAAGGATCAAACTCTGATGGTCAGGCTTGATAGCATGCACCTTTACCCACTGAACCATCTCACAAGCCAAGGAAGTATTTTAGAGTATCCAGAAGCATGTTTCCTCACAGAGCATTTGATGTATGTGGCTTTTAAGTTACTCAGAATTGGACATCACATGAGTGTTAATTAATTCTCTATAGCATAATGTAATTTTGGAATTACATTGAAAGTTCAAAATTAATTATTTACTTTTATCTAATTTATTTATTTTTAGCTCTTAAATCTAACTTGTTGCAACAACTGAGATATCGGACTAGTTAAGGCTCATCTTTTGTTGTTGTTTTGTTGGTTTTCAATACATCCCAACTGTAGTTTCCCCTACCTCTCCCTCTTCCAGTACTCTCCCTCCTCCCCTCTCCCCCAAATCCACTCCTCTGTTTTTGAGGGACATCTTATCTTTCTGTTAAAGAAATGTCCTGTGAATGTGCTATGCTTTGATACTCAAGAGTAGTGGCTATATTTGCATATTATGTGCACATATTCTTGGGACACAATTCCATAACTTGTGGTCTTAATCATCTAATAGAGGAAAAGTCAGATATACATTCTACTTAATGTTGACAACAAAAGCTATGTTAGCTTTACTTAGGCCAATGGTATTATATTAACCTCACTTATCCTTTTTTTTTTTTTTTTCCCCGAGACAGGGTTTCTCTCTGTAGTCCTGGCTGTCCTAGAACTCACTCTGTAGACCAGGCTGGTCTCGAACTCAGAAATCCACCTGCCTCTGCCTCCCAAGTGCTGGGATTACAGGCGTGTGCCACCACACCCCGCCTTAACCTCACTTATCAAAGACCTACCTTTATAGTTTAAGGCTTCGTTCTATGTCAAACCTGCATAAAGTAGCAAGCCCAGATGAAAACATGCTGACCACTCTGAAGACTTCTATTATGTTTTATCAACAAGTTATTTAAATCATGTGAATGAAAAAGCTTCTGGATTAACATATTTTTAGCAAGCTTAGGTGTACTCAATTTATGAGGATTCATTTATCTCTAAGCCAATTAAAAATTCAGCTCTTTTAAATCCAAGGTAGAAAAATCCCAGGTTCACACACAGAGAGACACACAGACACACACAAACACAGACAAAGACACAGACACACACACACACACACACACACAGAGAGAGAGAGAGAGAGAGAGAGAGAGAGAGAGAGAGAAATAAACAAAGAGAAATAAAATCCAAAGTCTTCCTTTAATTGGGAGCTGGGGGTGATGCTCAATGAGATAACACAAAAATGGTACCCTTCAATCACATTTTTAAATCTGTAAATCTGTAATCTTGGTGCTAGAGGGTTATCTACAGTTTGGGTCCTGATTAGATGAAGTTAAAGTTTAAGCTGCAAAAGATCAAAAGAGATAGAGCACAGGTTCTGTGAGGAGTCATCACTCGGAAATGACAACCCCAACAGTAGGACTGGTGAACTGGAACTGATAAAAATCGCTGTTTGATGCTGGGTGTGGTGGCACACAACTTTAATCCCAGCACTTAGGAGGCAGAGGCATACAGATTTCTGTAAGTTAAAGGCTATACTGTCTGTTCTACACCGTCTGTTTCAGGTCAGTTGTTTTCCCCTAGCACCCATGGCCTTCACAGCAAACAAATAGATGCGTCTTTGGGAGGCTGGGTGAGTCAGTGACTATAGGTAAGTGGGTGAGTGGGTAGAGGATGAGTGGATGGATGGGTAGGTAGATGAGTCAGTGGGTGGATGAGTGCTACTGGGCAGCACTGGTACCTGCCTGGACAGGGAGAAGCAACAACATAACTTTATAACCAGAACAACAGGGTACAAGGCTCTGCAAGGCTCAAGGAAGGATGAGGCTATGCCACAGCACAGCAAAAGGCTCAGAACAGAAATCAGGAGCCGGGTGTGGTGGCACATGCCTGTAATCCCAGCACTTGGGAGGTAGAGGCAGGCGGATTTCTGAGTTTGAGGCCAGCCTGGTCTACAGAAGTGAGTTCCAGGACAGCCAGGACTACACAGAGAAACCCTATCTCGAAAAACAAAACAACAACAACAACCCCCCCAAAAAAACAAACAAACAAACAAACAAAAACAGAAATCAGACCAAAGCTTAGGATCTCCAAAGATTTCTGCCCCTATCCTTACCAAAGACATGAGAGCCTCTGGTTCTGTTCACATGGTCTCACCCACTTTCCTACTTGTCATCTCTTAAAAGGCTTGGCCCAGGACACTATCTCTGGTCCCTTCCCTGCAGTAGCTTTTCACTGCGGAGGTGGGGGGGGGGGACTCTATTCAGCCAGGGAGCCAGACCAGGACTCAATCCTGAGCACAAGACATGATGAAGTTAAAATGTAGCTGGACATGATGGGGGTATGTCCAAAAATAGAAGAGTAAAGGCAGGGGCTGGCATCAGTGATAAAGCACTTGTCTGACATGCAAAAGGCCTTGGAGTTTTGTCCCCAGCATGACAAGAGTGCAGAGGGGCTTACTGTTCATGACAGACAAGGAGGGCATGGGGATTAATGCTAAAACAGTGTCTCTAAAATGAGGAGCTTTGCAGTTGATGTCACGTATATTTCTACTGAAAAGATTATATTGCCTGGAGATCTAGCATATCCATGTAGCTCAAGATCATGCCTCCTCATATACTGGATATTCAGGAAGTGTGGATGGGAATGGATTTGGGGTGGAGCATTATTAGGGAGTAGTAAGGAACATTGTTCACTTTAGGTTATCCAGAAAGGGCTAGAAGGTTTGATTGTTTTAACCTTGTTCTGTGTGTCCTTCTCTAGAGACTTCATCTGAAACAGTCTAGAGGAATGCAGAAGGCATTTAAAGGGACAGCAATAAACAAAGCTGATTCACCCTATAAATTTCTCCCAGCTACCAAAGGAATTCTAGGATGTCTGGACCATGACTTCAAGAGACCTAGAGATGTTTGAGAGAAAGGAGGGATGCAGATGCTTAGGGGTCAGCAGAATAGAAATGATCTTGGTCTAGACAATGGGCATGGATAAGTGGATCTTGGAGAAGTCTTCTAGGCAAGAAGTATTCCAGAAGCTCACTATATTTGTGATACATATGCATTTATAACTTGGCAATGAAGAGTTCAATTCAGAGTCTCCAGGGCCTGAGTCTCCTACCACCTTTGCCCACTTTTAAGGCTGTCAGATATTCTAAGCAGGAAACTATGGGAGCAAAGAAGCCATGGGAAGACAGTGGAATGGACAAGAAAGGCAGGAGGAAGCTTCCAGAAGCTTCTGAAGCCACAGGATGACAAGGAGGGAGTCTGGGAGCTGCAGGGCTACATGTCAATCCTCAATGTGGAATGCAAATTTACATCACATACATAGAAGGACTAGCCTCTAGAGGTCTAGAGGTGAAGCCAAAGGACTGAAGGGACACCATCTACATGGGGGAGTTCTAGGGCCAGGCTGAAGGTGAAGAGCTACTGGGGATAATTGAAAGCCCAACCAAAGACATGGCATCCTTGACTTACTGAAACACATGCCTGAATGGCAGGATGATGGAAAGTAAGGAAAGATAGAAACTTGACTATGAGGGAGTGACATGCTTAAGGCTAGTAGATTTGTCTAGGGAGCTCTATATTCTTATTTCACTGGTTGATTCACAGAAGGAAGTTCGAAAGGGGAAATGCTAGTCAGACTTGGCATAGATATCCCCAGAGCAATCTCACTGAAAACCAGTTCTCAGTGGGACATAGGTAGAACCAGACCTGCCATGATGACCAAGCCCAGGTTCTATCTGACCTCTGGCCCTGGACTCTAACACTCTTTACCCTTTTCCTAGGAGTCTTGCCTTGTGAGGATCATGAGTTATCCATAATGATATCAAGATCCTGTGGGGATTGCCTATAGGGTGAAGATATCAGAGCATCTGAGTGAGGAAAGCATTTGATATCCCAGGGATAGGCAAGGCTGAAGGATGTTACCTCAATATAAAGATAGTGACTGTACAGCTGGGACCAACAGTAGGCACCTGATAGGGGGACTAGGGACCTCATCAAGAAGGCAGGAGACCCAGGAAGTGAAGTAAGATGAAAGGGTGTGAGAGCATTTTAAAACCGTAGCTTTGATCATAGTTAATTCCCAGCAGGGGAAGGAAATGTGGAAAGAGAGCAACAAATAGGTGAGTTTCCTGAGTGAAGAGCAGGCCAAAAGAGAGAGATAGGGAGGTCCCAGGCTATTCTACAGTTTTATTTACAAAATGAGACTTAGACAATGTATGGATAAAAATGGGCGATAAAGTGGGTTGAAATGTGGGTTGAAATGTGGTAGAAACCAAGGCAGTAAGAGAAGCAAAATGAGACAACTGCCAAGCATGACTTGTGTAACTTGCCCATTCTCTGAAAGTCACATCTGTAGATTTGTGAGCCTCATTTGAGGATCAAGTGTACTTCATCTAAGAGCAGTGGTTCTCAACCTTCCAAATGCTGCAACCCTTTAATACAGTTCCTCACGTTGTAGTGACCCCAATCATAAGATTATGTTTGTTTCTCCTTCATAACTGTAACTTTGCTACTGTTATAAATTGTAATGTAAATATCTGATATGCAGAATATCTGATATTCGACCCCTGTGAAAGGGTCATTCAACTCTCAAAGGGTTCACAATCCACAGATTGAGAACTACTGATCTAAGAGTCAGATATATGAACCTATATGACCCATCTGAGGATCAAATTTGTGTATCTGTGTGCATCAAATGAGAGTAAGTGTAAAGATCTATTCATATCATCTGAAGATAATTTTCTGCTCTGTGCAGAAACACTTCCTTGCTATACTGCTTCAAGACTGCTCTAGAAGCAACCTGCAGATCAGGATTAGCCTCTAGCACTAATGGTTAGTCAGGAGATAGGTGTGTGTAAACCACCAGGTATGCAATGGCCACAGTGGCAAAACATGGGGGGCTGCCAGGGGCCAGCCCTGGCATGGGACTCTTTCTTGCCAGTTCTTCCTGAGGCAGTGGAGGGGGAAGAGCGTGGGGACGAGGGGCGGTGGGTGGGATAAGACTTTGTCTTACAATAAAGTTTATTTATCTAAGTCTAAGTTACTATGCTATTGTAGCTGACCTGCCTACTATGTTCCTCTGAGGCCAGAGACTGCAGTCTCTGGCACTTTGCACCTCTTCCTCACACCACAAAGGATTAAGTAAATAGCCTTTTTACTATCTCAGCAGGAACTTTCAGCCTACTAGTTGGAAGTTGCAGGTAGAAACAGGGACACTTAGAAAAGTTATTATAGCATTTATTAAATGCTATAAGTTGTAAAAAATTTCCTATGAAAGCATTTAAGGGGAAAAGCAGAAAGATCCTAAGTGGGGAAAGGGAAAAATTCTAGTCTAAGTGGGGAAAGGCAAAAATTCTACTCTCTTTTTCATCTCTTTGTTCTCAGTACTTATACATCCTTCAGAATAAATGATCACATGTTACAAAGTTCATCACAAGTTCACACAAAAAAAATCAAATCATAAATTGAAATAGAAGTTTATAATAGAGAATGTTCACATGCATATCCATTAGGCATAATTAACTGACTAAACATCCATCACCTGTCTCAGCTCCACAGGTTCACTGAAAGTTTTAAACCATAACTAAGTTATTAATAAATTATTAGTTACCTTTTTATGACCTTTGGTTAATCATTTTACAACCTCTTAGAATGTGCTCTGAGTAGGAGAAAGTCTGGTTACTATCTAAGAGCAATTAACTGGTGACACTTGGGTGACTGGCAGAGTTCTCATTGCAGTTTTGACTATCAGAAAAGGACCTAATAGCAGTTCTATTATAAAAGAGCTTAATAATCACAGATATAATTTTAGAAATTTTTTTTGGTTTTTCAAGACAGGGTTTCTCTGTGTAGCCCTGGCTGTCCTGGATCTCACTTTGTAGACCAGGCTGGCCTCGAACTCAGAAATCTGCCTGCCTCTGCCTCCCAAGTGCTGGGATTAAAGGCATGCGCCAGCACACCCAGCCAATTTTAGGAATTCTTATAGGATCATTATTAAGACTTAGGTCATCTATTTGTCTATATAGCATCACTACAAGACAGTACATCATAGTGGATCTGCAGAGATCTGCTTGAAAGGGGTGTGCTACTACTTAGTGATTGTTTTATATGTTTAATAATAAGAAAAGCATATCAATAGCAGAAATCTTTCCTAAAATGAATCCCCTCCAGCCTTGCTTAATAAGGGCATACCTGTCACAGATCATATAATAATCCTAAGCAGGCCATTTCAGGATGATCATGTGATAGTTATTAGCTTGTCCCATTATGACTCCTGATAGGGAGCTACCCAGGATATGCCCAGAGAAAAGGATATCTAGGAAAATCCCTTCCTTGGGAGGATGTATCACATGACCAAAGCCTTGTACCTGTGATTTAGCCAGAAAAAGTTGATGATCTTCTGTAACAAGATATTAATATTTAGCCCAGTAATGTTATCTCTGTCAGGCTTTGCTGCTCACCTTCCTTCTCTGCTGTCATTCGGATGTTGATTTACCTCCAGCTTAAGCTTTGCTAACCTGCTACCAAGAAGACAGAATGATGGCAGGGAATTTTTCAATAGGAAATTTTTCAATAGGGCTGAGCTATGGAGAATTATGACAAATTACAGGGCTGCAAGATACATCGTCCTCAGTACACATGAGAAAATCTCTTCTAACAGTGGGACATGTCAAAGGTATTAATAGTTGTCCTTCATCCACTCAACAGGAGTGGGAAGGACATAAGGCTGCTCCAACTGAGACAGACACTGAAGAGAGGCTAATATCACAGCCTTTCACCCTAGTCACTATGCCAGGGTACATTAGTCTCATGTAACTAAAAGAATAGCCAGAGAACAAAGAGTAAGGCAGGGTCATGTCTGTTAGGAGCTATCTGGCTCTAACTTAGTATCCTGAGCCTAGCTCAAATAACCTGTTCCTTTCAGGGGTGGAACTAACTTCAGAGTCAGGATTCCTTTTATATCTTGGGGTAGTAGATGTGGGAGTCCTTTGTGAGCTCTCCTTGAATCCTCCCTGAGACCCTGAGACCAAACTTACCGTGTCACAAAGTCTCATGGTGGCCAGTGGTCTGTGGAGCAGAGCTCAAGTGTAGGGTTAATGGATAAATTCCAAGAAACAGGAAATTCTCAACTCCAGCTCCTCAGCCAATTTGTCTTGTGATAGTGTCCCATAACAAGCCACCAATCACAACAGGGTCTACCCTTCATGCAGTCATAGTTATACAGGAAGAGTGTGCAGCAGATTTGGAGGGAGCTGGAGGAAGGAGACAGTCACCTGGGCTAGAAGTTCTGAGGGTAGGAGCAGTGAGGAAGACTTGAGCATACAGGAGGCCAACTTTGCCCAAAAGTAGACAGATTCTTACTCGAGAACCTTGTATGGGCTATCTGGAAAACTTGGGAGACTTCTTAGGAATCAGAGGTTAGGTGAGCTTAGTAGAACCCCAGGAAAGGGTGAACTCTCTGCTCGGAGATTGTGTTCTGAATTTAGAGGTAGGGCTACTTGGTATCACAGCACTAGTCTAAATGGTGGCTACCTAAGCATAGCCCCTCTGTAAAAAACCTGGGAGCACCAGACTGCCAACCACAGCAATAACGTCTCTCTTCCCACTGCAGTGTCCCCACTTCAGCTCATTTGCCGATGAGCTCACCGGCTATGTGACAAAGAACATTCTGTCTACACCAATCATGAATGGCAAAGATGTCGTAGCTGTGATCATGGCAGTGAATAAACTGGATGGCCCATGCTTCACAAGTGAAGATGAAGATGTGAGTGTCCAGGAGTTGTTAAATACTCAGCTCTTCCCATGGGTTTGCCCCCTGTGTCTGTGTATGTACTACCAGCAGGCCTTTGCTCATCTGCATGCCATTATCTCTCTCTAGTCATGTGGTTATGTGAGCCACGCCCCTTGACAAGTCTAGGTCTGAGTTGTATCCCTCTGCTAATCTAAGTGTGTGAGCTGTGCTTATCCAGAGGCATAAGCCATGTTCTTCTTCAAATCTCTGTGTGTCTGTTTATCTGGGTATGTGAGCTATCCCCCAACTGTTCATCTTTGTGTATATAAGTAATTTCCCTTTGTGTGTGATCCATGTTCCTGCCCTACAAGACTGAACCTTTGTGTGCATGAGCTTTGAGTATTGCTTAC
Source organism: Apodemus agrarius (assembly GCA_964023405.1). Lineage (NCBI taxonomy): Eukaryota > Metazoa > Chordata > Mammalia > Rodentia > Muridae > Apodemus > Apodemus agrarius. The sequence continues at coordinate 586,976 of OZ030016.1, read as the reverse complement.
TAGTATGATTGCCTGTATGTGGCATTTCCTCCAGGTCCTTTGGAGTATGCCTCTCTTCTGTACATGTGTCCTTATGCATCTGGATTTCTGACTCCTGCTGTTATAATTGCTGTTTCAGGTTTTCACAAAGTACCTGAATTTTGCTACATTAAACCTGAAGATCTATCACCTAAGCTACCTCCACAACTGTGAGACACGCAGAGGCCAGGTACCTGTATGCCCTGGCTGACCCTTCCCCAGCCTTCCACCCTTATAGTCTGTTTTGTCTTCATGAATGGCCAAAACACTGTGATGTCCAATCAAAGCATAACTCTGGCCTAAGAGGACCCGATGTTCCCATCCATGCCATCATGCCTACAAAACTAAGTAGGGGCAGGGATGCTGTGCTCACCTAGGCAGGCAGGTTGTGAAAAAGAAACTGGAAAGACCCTCTGCTCATTACTACAACCTGACCTAGTAGGCACAGCTTCCTGCAGAGCCACAAACAGGCTTCAATCTCCTCAGATACTGCCTCAAAACTGCAGGAATCAGAGTGAATTGTCAATTAACTAAGCACAGAATCTCCTTGTGGGATTGGGCCTGGCAGAGAATTTAGAATATGTTTACTTTGCATGAGGTAGAAACTTGGGTGTCCAACTGGGTCAGTGTGCTATAGGTTTAGAACACAAGTGGCTGTAAAAATTTAAAAATGTCAGAGAAGAGATGCAGGGCCAGGGTTGGGGGCCACTAAGACTATCTTGACCATAAGCTATATCACAAGAGCGCAGAAGAGGACTCAAGGCAAAGTGGTTCTTTTATCTGAGTCTCAGCCTGTGGGAGACTTTGAGAAATTCCAAATAAGCTGGGTATGACAGGGTATGTCTGTATTCCAGCACTCAGGAGACAGAGGGAGGGTGTCTTAGTGTTCTATTGCTGTGAAGAGACACCATGACCATGGTAACTCTTATATAGGAAAGCATTTAATTGCCGGGCGTGGTGGCGCATGCCTGTAATCCCAGCACTTGGGAGGCAGAGGCAGGCAGATTTCTGAGTTCGAGGTCTACAGAGTGAGTTCCAGGACAGCCAGGACTGCACAGAGAAACCCTGTCTCAAAAAAAAAAAAAAAAAAAAAAAAAGGAAAGCATTTAATTGGAACTGGCTTAAAGTTTCAGAGGTTTAGTACATTGCTGTTAAGGCAGGAAGCATGGTGGAATGCAGGTAGGCATGGTCCTGGAGAAACTGAGAATTCTACATATGGATCCAAAGGCAGCAAGAAGAAAGTCATACTGGGCCTAGCTTGGGCTTCAGAAACCTCAAAGCCCACCTTCAGTGACATACTTCTTCCAACAAGGCCACACCGCCTAATAGTGCCACTTCCTAGTGACCAGGCATTCAAATATATGAGTCTATGGAGGCCATTCTTTATTATTATTATTATTATTATTATTATTATTATTACTATTACTATTACTATTGTTGTTGTTAACCTTATATCCTGATCACGGCACCCCTCCCTCCCCTCCTCCCTTATAAATCTCTCCCCTCATTCTTATTCATACCACCACACAGGGCAATCACAAGTTTGAGGTTAACCTGGGATACACAGCAAGGCCTTGTCTCAAAGAAAGGGGACCAGAGAGGAAAAGAAGAATGGAGAGGTGGAGAGGGAGGAGAGGGAAGGAGACACGAGAGAGAGAGAGAGAGAGAGAGAGAGAGAGAGAGAGAGAGAGAGAGAGAAAGGAAGGAGGAGGAGGAGGAAGAGAAGGAGAGGAGAGGAGGAAGGAGAGGGGTAAAATAGGGGAAGGGAGCTATCTTGAATGGGTGGTAAGACATTCTATTCCTAAAGCTAGGAAATCCAGCCATACACAGGCTGGCTTTGGGAAAATGTTAGATGGCCAGTTACTCTGTGCTTTCCAAACTTCTTGTTCTGCCCGTGAGTGCTGCCATGCTTTGACTACACACTATAAAAATGTAAAAATGTCAGAGAGGAGAGGCAGGGCCAGGGTTGGCAGCCCATCAAGAACATCTTGATCGCTTATATCCATGTAGTAATAGTCACTTGCCAAGAGATATCTAGTACAGATACTTCAAGTCCAAGGCAGGGCCTGACTCCATTGATTAACCGAATGTATGGCCTATATAGCCATGGGAGTACAGGACAAATACCAAGTTCAGTTACAACTTGGCCCTTGCGTCAAGTACCCAGGCATGACACTGCGGGGAAGGAGGAAGAGTGATGCTGAGACAGATGCGTGAGGTAGGGAAGCAAGGCCTGAGACCACAAACAGGAGCTTCAGTCGGGCAGGAGCAGCAGAATGGAGAGTCAGGCTAGTTAGGGCTGTCAAAGGGCTGTGGGGATGGTGAGACCCAGTAAGGTAGGCTGAGTAGAGGAGGCAGGACTGCAGGCAAGAAGTTCAGACCATTCTGAGATGGGGGCACATGGACTTGGGTAGTTCAGAGAGGGAAAATGATGATGGGCTGATTGGAGAGGGGAGAGAGGAAACATGGCCTGTTGGAGGGGGTCACAGAGGTAAGTGGTCATTTGTAGTTCTCAATCTTCATTGTACTGTCAAAAGAAAAAGTAGAGAAAGGAGCATCAGGAAACTCGAGTCCTCCACCAAACCCACTACATGCCCCATAGTCCATCACACACACACACACACACACACACACACACACACACACACACGCACACACGCACACACACACACACCACACACACACCACACAGGCACACACACATCATAACCCTTGACTGACATACATACACACATGGACACACATACACCATAGCCCATGATAGACATACACATGCACGTGTGCACACATGCACATGCACACAGACACACACACTTGCATTTACATACACCATAGCCCATGACAGACACACACACACACACACACACACACACACACTCGTGCACAGATACATATATATACCCCAGACATAAGTCACCCACAATTTGCCACAACACACACAGCACAGAACCACACCCAATGCACTACACTTATTATCTGTTCCACACCATCAAAAACACCACACATAACCTCACCATTTGCATCTCAGATGCAAATCATATACATACATCATATCATCCCTGCATGGTTCTAACACAGCTGCAGAGGCCTGCTCTCTCTTGTTCTCCAGCCTCAGAAAAGGTCTTTCTGTCTTCCCATCTCCCATCCCAGTGTCTTAGTCCTATTACTGTGAAGAGATACTGTGACTACAGCAACTCATAGAAAAGAAAGCATGGAATTGGGGCTTTCTTACCATTTCAGAGGTTCAGTCCACTACCACCATGGCAGGGAACATAGTGGCACACGGGCAGACATGGGGCTGGAAAAGTAGCTGAGAGTTTCACCTCTGGATTCTCAGGTATCAGGAGAAGACAGCTGTACTGGGCCTGGCTTGGGCTTTTGAAAACTCAAAACCCAACCCCAGCGACACACTTCCTCTAACAAAAACACACTTCCCAACCCTTCTCAAGTAGTGCCACTTCCTGTTGACTAAGAATTCAAACGCGTGAGCCTATGGGGGCCAACTCTTATTCAAACCACCACACCAGGTTGTGCCTAGGTATCCTGCACTGCCCTTCGTGCCTGCACTCACAGTTATTCTTTTGATAGAAGTAGAAGCTGTCCCTATCTTTCCAGCCTTCCTTTCCTACATACATAGGTCTATTTGCAGTTAAAGAAAGCCTTTGTTCTCCCTACCCTTTCTCCACCCTCCTGATAGACTAAGTCAAAACTGAGTGGCTTCTGCAACTCGGAATTAACCCATTGCCCTCATGGTGTGATTATTAGTGTCCATTTGAAATTGTGTAACCTTAATTCACAGCAGCAGTTGTTTCCACAGAACCCACCTTGCTACAATCACCCTTCACCCTTCACCCTTACCATCCACAGCCCCAGGTAGCACTGGCAAATTTCTGTCACTCTCCTTTTGCTTGTTCTGTACATTTCATCCAATTTTTGCATGTTACTGTTTCCTGTTGTTGTATTATGTTTGATATTTGTGGGGTGGGTACATGCCATGGTGTGAGTACAGAGATCAAAGGACTACTTGCCAGAGTTGTCTTTCTCGTCCCACCATGTGAGTTCTGCAAATCAAACTCAGGCCACAAGTAAGTGACTAGTATTCCTACCCACTGAGTCACCTCACTAGCCCCATTCTATTAAATTATAGTCTTTTATCTGGTTGGTTTAGATTTACAGAGTTGAGCCAAATTTGTATAGCCCTTGCCAGCAATAAGTTTCTCCATTTTGACAGCTTTCACTGGTGTTATGACTACCACAACTAGTGAACCAGCACTGACTAACAACATCGTTAAAGACCCCACTTAATTGAGATTTCCTTAGTTTTTACTTTTTCCTTCTGTCCTAGAATGCCATCCCAAATCCTGCAGGATGTTCTGTTGTTGCATCTCCTCAGACCCCTCCTGTCTGAGAAACCTGGCTAGCAATGCTCATGGTTTTGGAATTGTACTGATGTCATCCTTGTGATCAGACTTGGGTCACTGGGCTTTACAGGCTAAAAGCCCTTCTACTGGATCACAGCGGGGTGCTGCCATAGGGCCTATCAGAACACCAGGAGACAGTTTCCATCGCTACTGTAAAGTCACCTGAGTTTTTGTTTGTTTGTTTGTTTGTTTGTTTTTTGTTTTGTTTTTTATTGTTTTTTTTTTTTCGAGACAGGGTTTTTCTGTATAACCCTGGCTGTCCTGGAACTCACTCTGTAGACCAGGCTGGCCTCGAACTCAAAAATCCGCCTGCCTCTGCCTCCCAAGTTCTGGGATTAAAGGCGTGCACCACCACCACCGGCTGTCCATTGCTTTCTAAAGGAAGTCATTGCTCATACCAAATGGGAGGCACACCTGCCTTCAGAGTGGAGCATCTATAAGATTTGTACCCACTTATGAATTTACTTAATAATTGATTCATGTCTAGATTCATGGGTATTTACTTTCTGCTTTAGGTAAAATTCAGTATGATTGTATTTATTTCATTTCACAAACTATTTTAGCCCTGGCCCTTCAGCTGGCTCCTGTGTCTTTTAACACATTGCATCACTGTTGGAGTCCCAGGCTTCTCCGTGCCCCGGTCCTAAAACCCATCATTTTTCCAAGAAGCCCTGATCCATATAGTAGAAAGCTCTATTAGAAGCTAAGATCTGAGTATTGTTATAGTCTTTGTTGCTCCAATCTCCTCTCACTCAGCAAAGGACGATCACATGAGCTAACGTGTGCATACACAGTAGGAATATCACACATAACACCATACTGGTATCAAATTAAACATAATTTCTGATTGATGTTGCTAGCCCTGCTCTATTGCTATGAAGATCCTTTTTGTTATGTACCCTCAACAGAGATTCTTGGCTCCTCTCATCTACCACCCACTTGCTAAATGTGAGAATTTTTTTTATCAGGGATGCTAATCTTTACTCCTATGAAAAAATAAGAGCACAGAGATTATGCCACCCCCTTTGCCAGCTGTCCTAAAAATAAATCAGCACTTTTTCCATGCCCCAAAGGTGCATAGTACAGTTAGACGCTCTTGGTCTACATTCTTTCTTACCTTCATTGTTAAGGATTAAACGTGTGTTCTAAGGGTGTGTCTGATTTTGAGTCGGATTATACTATAATTCAGGGTGTATATGCATATCTTTGGATATGATCCCTTGCCAGAGCAGCCATGTTGCTGGATTAAAATTCCATTAAAGATTCTGAGTTTAGGTTCATTATTAGTTTGATGAACACTATAAAGTCTGGGTCTAGATTCACGTTGGCATGTGAATGTCGAGCTTTTAGACATTTGTGAAAAGACAACATTTTTTTCTAGGAATTGTCTTTCCTTGTTGTTGAGGGCTACTTGAGTACATTTGTGGAGACCTAATTTTTAATTTTCCATGACTTTCACTGATCAGCCACTGTAGTTCTAGGGAAAATATTAAGGATGATAATGTCAGTCTACCAATACCAATATTGTTTTCCTTCAGAATTGTGTTGGCTATTCCGTGTTTTCTGTCTTTCCACACAGACTTTATAGTCAAGATTTCAAGATTCATGGAACAGCTTGCTGGTATTACTTGGATTTTTCTAAATCTATGTATTAAGTTGGAAAAATATTATTTTAAAAATAGTGAGTGTTCTAGGGTAAGGATGTAACTCAGTTGGTAAGAGTACTTCCCTACCATGCCTGAAAACTGGATTCAAGTCCCAGCACCATATGAAACCCGACATCATAGTACATGTTTGCAATTCTAGTACTTGGGAAGTGGAAGCAGAAGGATCAGAAGTTCAAGATGATCCTTGGCTATACAGAAAGTTCAAGGTTAGCCTTGGTTCCATGAGACTGTCTCAGAAAAAAAAAAAATCCACAAGCACTTAAAATCTTCATATTAATTTTGATATTTTAAATTTGATATTTTTGATTTATTTATTTTTATTTTATGTATATGAGTACACCATTGTTCTCTTCAGACACACCAGAAGAGGGCATCAGACCCCATTGCAGATGGCTGTGAGCCACCGTGTGGTTGCTGGGAATTGAACTCGGGACCTGTGGAAGAGCAGTCAGTGCTCTTAACCACTGAGCCATCTCTTCAGCCTGGCATTTTCCTTCTTTAATCAAACTTTTGAAGTTTCCATGGACTGGGGAAAGAGTTCACAAGCATGAGAATTTGAGTTTGTTCTGTGGGACCCAAGTGAAAAGCCAAGCATGAAAGCTTACATTTGTAGTCCCAGCTCTGGGAAAGCGGAGACAGGTGAATCTCTTAGGAACTCATTGACCAGCTGACTTCCAAGGTTTATCTCCACACATATGCACACATATACACATGCATCTGCACATATATGCAAAAGATTGAAGTTTCTGCATATAAGTTTTATACATATTTCACTTGATTTATAGCTAAGTACTTCAGTTTGGAATATAATGTAAGAGGTATTGTGTTCTTTTTTTAAAAACATGTACGTGTATTGATTTTTTTAAAAGATCTATTTATTTATTTTATGTATATGAGCACATTGTAGCTGTACTGATGGTTGTGAGCCATCATGTGGTTGCTGGAAATTTGAATTCAGGACCTCTGCTCACTCTGGCCCTGCTCGCTTTGGCCTAAAGATTTATTTATTATTATATCTAAGTACACTGTAGCTGTCTTCAGACACACCAGAAAAGGGTGTCAGATCTCTTTAAGGATAGTTGTGAGCTACCATGTGGTTGCTGGGATTTGAACTCAGGACCTTCTGAAGAGCAGTCAGTGCACTGCTGAGCCACCTCTCCAGCCCCATGTATTGTGTTCTGATAGCTTCATGTTCCAATTTTTCATTACTAGTATCAAGGAAAGCAGTTATATTATGTTACTCCTATAGTCTGTGGCCTTGCTAAAAATCACTTACTAGTTTCAGGGTTTTCTTATTGATTCTTTGGTATTTTCATATAGATAATCATATCACCTGCAAACAAAGATAGCTTTATTTCCTCTTTTTATATATATAGTGTTTTCTTTTTCTGGTCTTATTAGACAAGTTAAGACTTTGTATAGCAATGTATTATAAGAGAGAAGAATCTATTTTCAATGATAATGTTGAAAGATTTCAAGTGAACTTTTTTTCCTCATTCCAAATCTTAGAGAAAGACATGTAGTTTCTTTTTATTCTGAGTGATTTCACAAGCTGGAGATATGGCTCAGAAGTTAAGAGCACTGGCTGCTCTTCCAGAGGTCCTGAGTTCAATTCCCAATAATCACATGGTGGCTTATAATATCTATAATGAGATCTTTTGGCCTGCAGGCAGAATGCTATATACATAATGAATAAATAATTTTTAAAAAGAGAATGATTTCACAGTCCAGTGTGGTAGTGCACACCTTTAATCCCAGAACTCAGAAGGCAAAGGCAGGCAGATTTCTGTGAGATTGAGGCCCGTCTGGTCTACAGAGTGAGTTCCAGGTCAGCCAGGGCTATACAGAGAAACTCTGTCTCAGAAATCAAAACAAAACAAAACACAACAACAAAGTACAGGGCTGCTCCATGGTGTAGGAGATAGAACATTGAACTTCTAGAGGCTGAAGAATGATGTCATCTTGTCTTAGGGTTTCATTGCTGTGAGCAGATACCATGACCAAGGCAACTCTTATAAGGACAACATTTCATTGGGGCTGGCTTACAGGTTCAGAAGTTCAGTCCATCATTGTCAAGGTGGGAACATGGAGGCATCGAGGCAGGCATGGTGCAGGAGAAACTGAGAGTTCTACATCTTCATCTGAAGGCTACTAGTGGAGGACTGACTTCCAGGCAACTAGGATGAGGGCCTTAAGCCTACACCCACAGTGACACACCTACACCAACAAGGCCACACCTCCTAATTGGGCTACTCCCTGGGCCAAGCATATACAAACCATCACACGTATCTTGTGGTTTCATAAATTTTGTTTTTGTTTTTGTTTTTTGTTTGTTTTCGAGACAGGGTTTCTCTGTATAGCCCTGGCTGTCCTGGAACTCACTCTGTAGACCAAGCTGGCCTCGAACTCAGAAATCCACCTGCCTCTGCCTCCCAGAGTGCTGAGATTACAGGCGTGTGCCACCACCGCCAGACGTGGTTTCATAAATTTAACTATTTTTTTTAATTTAGTTAAGAAAATTTACTGTATTTCTTGATATGGTTCTCCATCTTGAATTAATATTAAATGTTATCAAATAGTTCTACATCATTTGATAGAATCATGTAAATTTTTCTTTAGTTTGTTCATTTTAAGATTATATTAGTTATTTTGGGGTTTTGGTTTGTGGTGTATTTATATTGAGCTGTGGTCTTCCTGCATTGTACAGCTATGTCTTCAACTACTGGACTCGGTGGTCCCCTCACATTAGTTTTCTGACTAGCTGAGACTACAGAGGCATGCCCTCATTTCTAGTTTATATTAACTGAATTTGAAATGCCGAGGCAAGCTGGGCAGTGGTGGTGCATGCCTGTAATCCTAGCACTCTGGGAGGCAGAGGCAGGCAGATTTCTGAGTTCGAGGCCAGCCTGGTCTACAGAGTGAGTTCCAGGACAGCCAGGGCTATACAGAGAAACCCTGTCTCAGAAAAAAAGAAAAAAGAAGAAGAAGAAGAAAGAAATGCCAAGGCAGTCTTCTATAATATTGGTCATAGGGTATAATTATTTGGTAAGCAATGTAATAGTAATGGAGTAAACATTTGCTAACAATTACATTATTGTTACATTACATTATGGCTTGCTATATAGCTCTTATCTCCCAACTGCTAGAATTATAGGTTCGTTTTACCATGTGTGGTAGTTTTGACAATGTTCAGTTAAGAGTTTTTGTATCTAGAGCCAGACATGGTGGTACATGACTTAATCACAGCATCTGGGAGGGGAAAACATGTGGATTTTCATGATTTCAAGGCTAGTCTGGTCTACATAGTTCTAACAGTAATGAGGGTTATGTAGAGAGACCCTGTCTCAAAAATAAAAATTAAAAAATGTTTTTGTATCTGTTAATGAGCTACATGAATATATAGTTTTTCTTCCTTGTGATGTCTTTTTTTTTAAAGTTTTTTAATTTTTATTATTATTCTTTAATCTTTTTTTAAAAATAGTCATTATTACCTCCTGGTCTATCCTCCAACAGTTCCTCATCCCATTACTCCTCCCCTGACTCCAAAAGGATGTTCCCCCAGCCCCCAACCCTACTAGACCTTCCCACTCTCTAGGGCCTCAAGTCTATTGAGGGTTAGGTGCGTCTTCTCTCACTGAGAAAAGACCAGGCAGTCCTCTGCTGTATATGTGTTGAGGGCCTCATATCAACTAGTGTATGCTGCCTGGTTGGTGGCTCAGGGTCAGAGATTTCAGGGGTCCAGGTTAGTTGAGACTGCTGGTCTTCCTATAAGGTCACTCTCCTCAGCTTCTTGCAGCCTTTCCCTAGTTCAACCACAGGAATCCCTGTCTTCTGTTCATTGTCTGGGTGAAAGTATCTGCATCTGACTCTTTCAGCTGCTGGTTGGGCCTATTGGGGGGTAGCCATGCTAGGCTCCTTTCTGTAGTAATAGTGTCAGGCCTTGGAGCCTCTCCTTGAGTTGGATGTGGTGTAATGTGCTCACAAGTATGGTTGCCTGAAGAGGCCAGAAGTGTTAAGCTCTCCTGAATCTGGAGCTACCTGATATAGGTGCTAGGAACAGAACTTGAGTCTTCTGCAGTAGTAGAACATGCTTTCAACCCTTGAGTCATCTCTCCAGTCCTAGCCTTGTGATATTTTCATCTGTCTTTGTTATCTGGTTAGTGCTGGCCTCAGAGAGGATTTTAGGCAGTATTCTCCATTCTGAGACAGAAGAATATCAAACTCAGTCTCTCTCAAAGCAAACAATGGTTCTGTGAAGATTTTAGCTATACCTCAAATTGGCAGTTACTTCTGCATCAGATATCAGCACAGTTTCCTCTGATTCAGTGCAACTCTAATCCTATCTATTCGGAGATAGTCAGATCCCACAAGTGTAGGGCTCAGTCTGAAGACTGACCTACTTTTGGTGCAAATGCCAAACTCAAGTTTGTTATCTTAGTTTCTGACTGATCAGTTATAAGGTAAATGTTAGTTCATTTTCTGTTGCTATAATAAATTACCCAAAGCTAGGAATTTAACAAAGAAAAGAGATTTAGCTCATCTATGAAGGTTCAAAGGCATGGTGCCAGATTCTGCTTGAATATCATGAAGTCCTCCTAGTACTGTTGGGCTCAGCTTGGGGGTTTGGGAGAACCATAGCATTTCTTTGGATATCATTACTTTTTATTGTTGTTGTTATCTAGGTTTTGTTATGTTTTGTTTGTTTGGGGTGGGGTGTTTGGTTTTGACCTTAGCCATACTGGCAAAACATACTGAGTAACATGACAGACATAGCCTACTATGAATTTGTTGTCTGAGCACAGGAATACCTAAAAGGCAATGCTATTTATTCAAGCTAGGAGAAACCACCCAGCAGAGACACAGTCTGAGGCAGGGGCAGTCCTATAAACTGGTCATCTGAACTCTATTGAGTCCAGAGGTCCAGGCACATTCTCTGCCTTTGTGGAAAGTCATCCCAGCTCGCTTCCTCATGACAACTATCTGAGAGGCTTTACCCTTGCCTGTTCATCCATTTTCTCCAAGGAATGAAGGAAGCTACAGAACTCTAGTCTTCCATTCACAGTCAATTCTACCATGTATGAGGGGGCTTTCCTGGGATCACCATATTTTTTAATACCTTTTTCTGTAAGTCTTACCAGGGCCCTGAATCTCCAAGAAGTCAGACTTTAGGAAGAGAGGAAAAGCTGCCCCGAGACTCAGATTCTAACCAGCATTTGCAGAATCCTGCCACATATCTCTTCATGGGCTTTGTTTCATTTATTTGGGGTTGCTGGAAATAGAGTCTTATGCATGCTAGGTACGCTCTCCACCACAAAGCCACATCCCTCACATTGCTTTATAAAAAGAAACCTCCATACTGGGGTACAGACTGGCTCTAAAGGGCTGTGACCTAGCCCAAGACACATTGTCTTCTTTGACCCTATGTGTAGGAGTGCTGGTCACTAAGCATTAAAACATTTTCAGCCAGGCAGTGGTGGCGCACGCCTTTAATCCCAGCACTTGGGAGGCAGAGGCAGGCAGATTTCTGAGTTTGAGGCCAACATGGTCTACAGAGTGAGTTCCAGGACAGCCAGGGCTATACAGAGAAACCCTGTCTCGAGAGAAAAAAAAAAACATTTCAAACTCTCCCTTGCCATATTTCCCAAATCCTGAAGTTTCTGAGAATTAGTCAGATCCCTTTCTGAAAAGCACCTCAGCTACACTGACCAGAGCCAATAATAAATTACCTAAGATAAGAAAACTATAGGAGACCCCTGCATGGTGATGTTCACTCTGACCTGCCACTTGGCTCTCAGCCAGGTGCAACAGAACAATTCTTTCTGTTCACAGCACCAAAGAGCCTATAGCCTCTAACTATTGTTTGCATGGCAGAGGAGCACTGCTTATCCTAAAGACATGAGGGAGGACTTACTGACACAAGAGGAGAGATAAAGACAGGGCCTCCGTTCTCAAGGTCTCACATTTCTAAGTTGTGAGCAGTGAGCAGTAAGGAAGGAGCCAGCCTGGAGTACCCACCATGGTGTCCCTAGACCTAGAATGGGAGGAAAAGAGCTATGGTTTCCACATTCTTCCCTAGATGTTCCTCAAAAGTAGAGGCCAAAGCCGGGCGGTGGTGGCGCGCGCCTGTAATCCCAGCACTTGGAAGGCAGAGGCAGGCGGATCTGAGTTTGAGGCCAGCCTGGTCTACAGAGTGAGTTCCAGGACAGCCAGGGCTATACAGAGAAACCTTGTCTCAAAAAAAAAAAAAAAAAAGTAGAGGCCAAAACAAAAAATATGGCAGGACAGGAAAGCCAGATGGTGGTGGCCATGCCTTTAATCCCAGCACGTAGGAGGCAGAGGCAGAGGCAGAGGCAGAGGCAGAGGCAGAGGCAGAGGCAGAGGCAGAGGCAGAGGCAGAGGCAGAGGCAGAGGCAGAGGCAGAGGCAGAGGCAGAGGCAGAGGCAGAGGCAGGCAGATTTCTGAGTTTGAGGACAGCCTGGTTTACAGAGTGAATTTTAGGACATCCAGGGCTACACAGAGAAAAACTGTCTGGAAAACAAAACAAAACAAACAACAAACAAAACAAAAAATGTAGGACAAGAAAGGTGATGGTGGCTGGGCAGTGGTGGCGCACGCCTGTAATCCCAGCACTCTGGGAGGCAGAGGCAGGTGGATTTCTGAGTTCGAGGCCAGCCTGGTCTACAGAGTGAGTTCCAGGACAGCCTGGGCTATACAGAGAAACCCTGTCTCGGAAAAAAAAAAAAACCCAAATCCAAAAAACGAAATACAAAAAAAAATCCAAAAACAACAACAACAAAAAGAAAGGTGATGGTGGGGTTCTGAGTTTTTATTTCCTTTTTTTTTGTTTTGTTTTGTTTTGTTTTGTTGTTTTGTTGTTTTTTTCTTTTTCGACACAGGGTTTCTCTATGTAGCCATGGCTGTCCTGGAACTCACTCTGTAGACCAGGCTGGCCTCGAACTCAGAGATCTGCCTGCCTCTGCCTCCCAAGTGCTGGGATTACAGGCGTGCGCCACCACTGCCGGGCTATTTCCTTTTTTCTTTCTTTTTCCTTTGGTTTGTTTTTTTTTTTCTTCTTGAAACTTTCTTGTGAGCTCACATAGCTCTCAGTCTCACTATGTAGTAGATGCTGGCCTCCATCTTCCTGCTTCCATTTCCCAAGTGCCAGGATTATAGGCATGAGCCACCATACTTGGCTTTATCTTGGTTCTTAGTATGATGTTTTACCAGAATTCCAGGATTCCTAGATATTTGATAATGAGTTCCTAGTTCACCATGAAATAAAGGTCTCAATACTGATGCTAGAGAACAGAGGCATAGCAGTAAGAACAGCTGAAAGCTTTTATCTTTATCCATAAGTAAGAGACAGAGACAGAGAGAATAAGAACACAACATCACACAAGTCTTTTGAAACCTCAAAGCTCTCCCCCAGTAACACCTCCTCCAACAAGTCCATACATCCTAATCTTTCCCAAACTGTTCTACCAATTGGAGAGAATATATTCTACCAACTTAGATATTAAAATATATAAGACTATGTAGGCCATTCTCATTCTTAGGAGTTCAGTCCTATGAGAAAACATTCTTGAATGCAGGCCTCCTGTGGGTAAATTTTTCTAGATACAGATTGTTCTGTTTGGGGTCGTTTAAGAGAATTGATATCATGCATATAGTGCTACTAAAGCCCAGAAACACCACTCCTAGACCCCTTGCTGCTCAGTCTTGTGACTCATACAAACTATAAATTTCAAAATATATTACAAAGCTATAGTAATCAAAACAGCCCAGTACTCTTATAAAACCAGATAGCTCAATCAATAGGAAATGAGTCCAGAAATGGAGCCAATTCAATTATTTTTCTCCACAAAAGTACCAAGAACAGACAATAGGGTAGATGTCAGTGAATAGTGCTATCTACATACTGCAGAAAGAGAAAAAAAATCTAATCTCAACTCTTGTGAAAGAACTACCTAAAGAGGATTATAGAATTAAGACTTGGAACTAGAAAACATAGGAAGAAGTTTCTGATATTTTAGTCAAAAGTTTTTATATGACTCTGGTTTTCTAATGTCCTTGAAAGTCGAAGTACTTCTATTATTTTGCTTTGAATGCCTCTCCACTGAGGCTCTGGTACTAACCTAGAACACACCTCTCTTGCTTGTTCTTTTTAGTATCTGGGTTGGGAAGAGCCTGAGATAGGCTACCCAAAAAAGGCAAGTGTCTGAGTAGAAAGGAAGAAAAGGCTGGCAAGGGCTAAGGCCTAGGACCCACAAGGCATAGAGAGTAGCAGGGCCTCAGCAGTGAGTGTCGACCAGTCAGGGATGGGGATATAAAACCTGAGTGCTGTTCCCACAGGAAGAGCCTCTGAGAGGGATGCTGTACCCCAACGTGGCAAGCTGCTTCTGCCCCAAAGCATGCTGCGTGAAGCCATAGTAACAACATTCAGAGGATGCTGACAGGATGCTCCAAAGCCCTGTGATCAGAGGCCAGGAGGGCTGTCAGGCACGCCATGAATGTTGACTGCAGCAGAGCAAACCTGGGGTCCTTATCTGACTCAGGCAATGGTAGGTACTTGGTCATCATTGATTACTATGTTTGAAGGAGACCATTGGAAAAAATTTAAAAATTAAAACAAGGAATAAAAAACAGAAGGCTTGCAAGGATCTCAGTCAGACCAGCTTGGATAGGTTTTCTCTTCTCTGGCCTTCATTTCCTCAGGGTCTCAGATCTTGTTTCCCCAACTGGGTGAGGAATGAAGGCATTCACAAAAGAGCCTAATTGCTGGAAGAACCAGACCACAGAGGGAAGGTGGTAGGAGACCTCTAAATGGGACAAGAAAAATAGAGGCAATTGTTTCCCCAACTGGGTGAGGAATGAAGGCATTCACAAAAGAGCCTAATTGCTGGAAGAACCAGACCACAGAGGGAAGGTGGTAGGAGACCTCTAAATGGGACAAGAAAAATAGAGGCTACCCTTGAACACTGTGTTGTGATCTTATTCTGTCATGTCCTTGAGAAAATAGTTCAAACTACCAACACTTATATGACTCCAAAGTCAAATATGTGACTGAATCTACCTGCACTGTATCAGGATATTCAGAAGCTGTGACAAACACTCTGAATACCAGTGAAGGGCTGGGCCTGGCTGTATTAGAAATAAAGCTCAGGGGCTGGAGAGATTGTTCAGCAGTTAAGAGCAATGACTGTTCTTCCAGAGGTCCTGAGTTCAATTCCCAGCAACCACATAGTGACTCAAAACCATCTGTAATGGTATGAGATGCTCTCTTCTGGTACCACTGAAGACAGCTACAGTGTACTCATATAAATAATAAATAAATGAAAATAGAAAAGAAGGAAGAAAGGAAGCAAGAAATCAAGCTCAAGGAATATCTATGGGACAGAGGCATGAGTGACTCAAATACCTGCTCATTCAATCACACACTCAATGCTCACACTCAACATTCATGGACTCACACAGTCATACATGCATACTTACAGGATTACCTGTTCTTTCTCTTCACACACACACACACACACACACACACACACACACACAGAGAGAGAGAGAGAGAGAGAGAGAGAGAGAGGCACATTCACAGACACACATAATCAGCCTCTTCTGAGACATAACAAATGACACTGCTTTTCCTATCCTCACATTCTATGAACAGAAGTCCATGTTCCTTTCTTTTTTATAGTCCCAAGACTATCTAAGTAGAGCAAACAGACTTCCAGGTTGTGGCCTCAGTTTTGTCATGGGGAAGCATGAGGTGTCTAAAGGGTGACCAGAAATCACCCATGAGTGTTAGAGGCAGAGGTGGCCCTGGGACACTAGGACCGGGGATGAGTACTGTGGTTTAAGATGACTGAACTGCTGATGTGACGGTGAAAATGCAGACCTGAGCCTGTCAAGATTCATGTCTCCTGGAAAACTATGAGTAGTATGGAAAGTGTCCAGTATGAGCATGTGAACATGTAGGAGCCAGAGGCCAAGGTGCAAAGATTGATAGGGACGCTTCCTTAGCCACAGAGGCTGGGTCATCCCAGGAAGATGGAGACCTGAAAGGGTTACCTCCTACTAGGAAGGCTATAAGGGAATGAATTCATCAGGTCCAAGAAGATCTGAGGACTGACTGGGCTGGTAGTATACATTACAAGGACTTGTGCTTGAGAACCATGGCTTAGGCGTGTAAAAGGAGATTCCTGAACCTGGTCAAGGGCCTGTGTAGGTATTAACAGAATAGTCACTCTCAAATTCACCCTGCTGAGATACATAAAGGGTCCGCTGTTTACAGTACAAGCCATGGTACTCCCTGGGATAATTGCAGAGTGGGTGAGAATGGTTAATTGGATCTTTGTTTGTTTGTTTTGGATTTGGTTTTTTTGAGACAGGGTTTCTCTGTGTAGCCCTGGCTGTCCTGGAACTCTGTAGACCAGGCTGGCCTCGAACTCAGAAATCTGCCTGCCTCTGACTCCCAGAGTGCTGGGATTACAGGCGTGTGCCACCACTGCCCGGCTGGTTAATTGGATCTTTGACTTTTAAACTCACAGTGACTTCAATTTCCACCCATTGGCTCATTCACTGAGCACGAGGCCAGCACTAGGTAGTAAGTCATGGTTATAGGCTAAGCAAGCCTGGAGAACTCGCCATCCAGTGAGTTTTCAGGGTCCCTCTGGGTCAAGATACAGGTAAGACTGTGTTCACAGCAAACCTTGAATTACACACCATCAGTCAGTATCCTTCTAGGTTCAGGGCCAGTTGGGTACCCTGTAGGAATTAAATTTGAAGTGTTTGTGGTACCAAATCTGAGTGGATCCCAAAAGCTTCTGAGGCCAGATGGGTGGGGCCACCAGGCCAACATGTGTTCACCCCTCCAGGTGCTTCTCTGGTCCGCCAATAAGGTATTTGAAGAGCTGACAGACATCGAAAGACAGTTCCACAAGGCCTTCTACACTGTCCGGGCCTATCTAAACTGCGACCGGTACTCAGTGGGCCTCCTGGACATGACCAAGGAGAAGGTGAGGTCTTAAACTTTCTGGTGCTTCCTTCCCAGTGTAACCCAGCTCATAGACTGAGTGCTCCCTTCTCTCTTCTTCCCTTTCCAGGAATTCTTTGATGTGTGGCCTGTGCTGATGGGGGAAGCCCAGCCATACTCAGGCCCACGAACACCCGATGGACGGGTAAGTCAGGCTGATAGGTGGCAACTATCCCACAATCTGGTTACCCTGGATCCAACTCCATGAAGAGGATGGGGGAATAGTGTAGCCCCAAGCACCTATCTACTCTCATCATGTTGCACTGCCCCAGTGAGAGTGGATTCTCTAGATCTGCTTTAGCTTGCCAGAGCTCCTATAAATATTGTGACATGCTTGCACATGAATTTTGGTGTATGTGTGGAGTATGGGCCCAGTTGGTGTGAAGTTAAATGGAATACAGGAAAGAGAGATCTAAAACCTGGGTTTGCAATACACATCTATGAGAGAGAGAGAGAGAGAGAGAGAGAGAGAGAGAGAGAGAGAGAGAGACATACACTGTACATATGTAATTACCAGGTGTTGTACATGTGTCACCCCTGGATGTGCATTTTTTGTGTGTGGATATGTCTGGATGGGTGCTGATATCTCTTTTCCCTTAAAGAAAGACTCCATTGAGAAGCTGACCAGGATTCCCTACACTGATGTGTTTTGTTTCTCAGGAAATTGTCTTCTACAAAGTCATTGATTATATCCTCCATGGCAAAGAAGACATCAAAGTCATTCCGTAAGTGCTGGGGGTTAACAAGTGTCTCACCCCAGAATGGGACATCCCCAAACACAACTTCTAGAGTAGCCATCTTTGGGGCTTTTTTGTGAAGATTTATTTTATTTATAAGAGTACATTCTAGCTGTTTTCATACATACCAGAAGGAAGCATTAGATCTCATTACAGATGGTGTGAACCGTGGTTGCTGGGAATTGAACTCAGGACCTCTAGAAGAGCAGTCATTGCTCTTAACCACTGAGCTATCTCTCCAGCCCAGGTAGCTTTTATACAGAGCCACCAGGACCTTCCCAGAACAGTGAGGAGGAACATGCGCAGAGGAACAGGGAAGTGACCAGCCTAAGGCACTTAGATATCTGAAACACATATCTAGGGAGTCAAGTAAGTTGTCCAGGTGGCCTCATCAGCAGAACTCAACCATCCCAGCCTTGGCAGGTGAAACCTCCAGAAGGTAAGGCTATCATCATACTACAAAGAAAAGCACAGATCTCTGCCCTAGAGGTACAGTGGTCCTATGATTATGTGACCAATGATCTCATGAACCTATAAGCCTGTTAACATCCCAAACAGGCTCCAAGCAGGCAGTAGAATTTAGGTATCATGAATGAAGAACAGGTAGCCATTCCTGTGTCTCCAAAGGCCAACTGAAATCAGGAATCTCCAGTAGGGAAGGAGACCCTGCAAAATGAGGAACTCCAACATGGCAGAATGGAAGGAAGCTAGCTCATCCTGACCTCCTCTGGTCCTCATCAGCTTCCTAACCTCATCCCACTTGAGCTCAGAGAAGGGCATAAAGTGAACTCATGCGTTGTTTCACCTAACAATCTAAGAATCCATTCATCTGACCTCTGTTCTTTTCCCACAGCACACCCCCAGCTGATCACTGGGCCCTGGCCAGTGGCCTTCCAACCTATGTGGCAGAAAGTGGCTTTGTGAGTGTCCCTCTCTAGGCCTTGGCCTGTACTTGTCAGTGCTACAATGCAAGCTGGCCTGCTACCTCCTATTAGCACCTCCTGCCAGCTGCTGCTCACTTTACCGAGCTAGAAGTTCCTCTGTTATAGGCAAGGCTAAGTAGATTAGTGCTTGTGTTCGTGTGTTCAGTTGCTCAGAGTGAAATTGTTTCTCTTCCTTTCCAGATCTGTAACATCATGAATGCTTCAGCTGATGAAATGTTCAACTTTCAGGTAATCTGCCTATTCATTTAATGAAACTTCATTTTACTAGAAAAGGATATTTTGTTTTAGAAATGATGGATTGAATTGGGTTTTTCTACTTAAAACAACTTTGGGGGAACTAGAGAGATAGCTCAGCAGGTAAATTGTTTTCTATGAAAGCATGAAGATCCAGTACCCACATAAATAAAACCCAGGCACATGTACCTATAATCCAAGTGCTAGATTGGGGGGAAGGGGATGAGAAGCAGGCAAGACAAGATGATTCTGGGGGCTTAGTGGCCAGCTAATCTAACCAATCAGTGAGCTCCGGTATCAGTTAGATACCCTATCTCAGAAAACAAAGTGGCAAGCAACAGAAGAAAACATCCAGCATGCACACACATAGGCACACAAATGTATTTAACATACAAACATAAAAACCACTTCACTTACACCTGTAATTCCAGCACTCTGAAGACTGAGGCAGAAGGATTGCTGCAAGTTAGCCTAAGGCCAACATGGGCTAAAGAGTGAGATTCTGTCTCAAAAAGCAAAAGAAAAGTAGAAGAAACAATTTGCCTCAGTGAGTGGGAAACCATACCAAGAAATGTGTGTTTGTACTTAAGGTCTACATCAGATAAAATCA
The DNA here is from genome assembly GCA_964023405.1 of Apodemus agrarius. Classification (NCBI taxonomy): domain Eukaryota; kingdom Metazoa; phylum Chordata; class Mammalia; order Rodentia; family Muridae; genus Apodemus; species Apodemus agrarius. Next base: position 567,313 of record OZ030016.1, on the reverse strand, counting down.
GGTAGAGCTGATTTCATGTGGGGTCAGTTAGATTTAATTGATCTTGGCTGGACTCAGGTGAACTTGTCTTGTCTCAGCTGACCTTATCTGATCTCAACTGATCTTGGCTGGACTCAAGAGAGCTTATCTGAGCTAAATGGATCCTGTCTGGTCTCTGGTGATCTTGGCTGGTCTTAGTTGATCTTCACTGGGTTCATCTGGGTTCAGTTGGTCTTCACTGTGTCCAGCAGAAGTCAGCTAATCTTAGGGCCCAATCAATTTTGGTAGGACTCAGAGGAACTTTGATATCACTTCATTGAACTTGGTATAGTTGAACTTTTCTGTGGTGGAACTATGAAAGTTTAGAGTTCTCTTTTCTACCTGTCTTTATCTGGGGTTTGGACAAACATGCCTACGGCCACATAGCACTTTCCTAAGCAAGGTTATGTTAGTAGGAACATTGCTAACAGCCTCTTGGCGGAACTGGCCAAAAAAATACTATCCATATTTCATATTGGAAGACAGAATGACCAACTACAGAATGTTCAAAGTCCAATGAGAAATAGATGTGGATCCATTTGTTGAGTAGTTAGTAAGTGCTTTCAGCAAGGGTTCTCAGTTCTTCTAATAAGTATTCTTGGGGACTGGAGCCCACACATGCCCATGAAGTCTGCTATTCTGGGAAAATAGCCTTCTCCAGCCCACAAAATTACCACACAAAGTTCATGAACATAAAGTTCACAGACAAGTGAAAGTGAAGTCAACATGCAACCTATTAGTGTGGCCCTAGGACAGAAAAAAATGAGGTCTAACCCTGTCCCCAGTCACTAAGTCCTTACCAGACCACACCTGGAACAGCCTAATTCCTTCTCTACTCCCTGCAGGAGGGGCCCCTGGATGATTCAGGATGGATGATCAAGAATGTTCTCTCCATGCCCATTGTCAACAAGAAGGAGGAGATCGTGGGGGTGGCAACCTTCTACAACAGGAAAGATGGAAAGCCTTTTGATGATCAAGATGAAGTCCTTATGGAGGTAAATATCTAGTATCATATGTGGACAGAGGGGTCTGTCTATCATGCCGTGGAACATCAACTCCACACACATTTGGACCCTGCTTAGCACTATATCAGGAAGAAGGAGACAAAGATAGTTCCCAAAGTTCTATCTCAGGAGGCCTCATTCAGAGGCATTCATTGTACTGTAGCAGTCTGGGAATCTGGCCTGAGTCACAGGTATAAAATGTAATTAGCACTCACCAGAGTGCATAGCTAATGGAGTGTTATTATGTCTGATGTCTACCTCCAGTCTCTGACACAGTTCCTGGGATGGTCAGTGCTGAACACAGACACCTATGACAAGATGAACAAGCTGGAGAACCGTAAGGACATTGCCCAGGACATGGTTCTGTACCATGTGAGATGTGACAAAGATGAAATCCAGGAAATCTTGGTACTGTTCTTGGCATTTTATGGGGTCCTTCTGACTGGGGAGGCAGAGAGCTCAGTGATAAGGACATATGTCTAGGGCCCAATGGCTAGGTCTAACCCTAACACTATACACTGTGGAACTCAGACACTGTCCCTGTGCACTTATCCTAAGCAGTGAGTAGGTGCAACCAGAGCCTTCCTAGCCAATCTCATTATTCCATCTGTAATACCTATGTGTCACTAAGGACAATACAGGAAAGGAATGAACATCAGGAACTTACCACATATGTCTGGAATTGAGGATGTCTGAGCACAAGGGAGACTGCTGTTTTTCAGTGATTACCATGTGTTAAACATGTTCTATGATGGTACACCATCATTCTGTTACATTCACAGGGTAAGGGTCACTATCACAGGATAAAGGAGATACCACCACTGACACACTTATGGATGGACATAGATGGCATGATGCTACCATTATCACACTAGTGTGAAGGTTAATAGTCACTCAGTCATAGTCATAGAGTTAAGGTGATCCTATCATCCTGTCCCTTGTGGGGGTAAAGGTAATGAGGTCACTATGTTACTGTCATTTCTGGGATAAGAGTGATATTGCTGGCTATCATATGGGGTGTAGGTGATGCTGTTACTTTGTTATATAGGGTGAAGTGACACTATCACTCAGTCCCACAACTCACCTGTTGCTCTCTGTTAGCCAACAAGGGATCGCCTTGGGAAAGAGCCTGCTGACTGTGAGGAAGATGAGCTGGGGCAAATCTTGGTGAGAATCTGCTTCCAGTGGACACAAGCTACTCTCATGAGTGTCAGGAGAGAGCCCTGGCACACACAGCATCCTCTCATGATGTTAGTGCTACCTGTGTAGGCATGTCAACACTCCCCAGCGGAGAGGACAATACTGGCTCTTAGAGTGTACAGCTGGAGTTTACCTGATATCTGCCCTGTTGAGTGTCTCTGTCTGCTTTCCTGTCCCCTCTGTTTCCCAGAACTATCCATGTTTTAGGTCCAGTGTCCATCGATGCTGCTTCCCTATAAGAGTATCTAGGTGCTCCAGTCCCTAGTTTAGATATATCTATGTGTGTGGGTTTCACACAGAAAGACATGTTTGTGTGTTTCCCAGAGAACACCCATACATCAACTTACAATTGTGGGACACCTACCTTTTTCTGTCACCTGTGTGATTTATCAGAATTACCAGAGCTGTTTGTCTTACTGAACAAGTTTTGGAGTTTATTAACCAACAAGTTCTAAACACCAATGGCTCTGTATTGTGAGTGTGCACATATGTGTCCATATGGGTAGGTGGGTAGGTCTAAATCCATGAGTGTACCTTTGTAACTTTTCGTGTGTGTGTGTGTGTGTGTGTGTGTGTGTGTGTGTGTGTGTAGTTTTTGTTTGTTTGTTTGTTTGTTTGTTTGTTTGTTTGAGACAGGGTTTCTCTGTATAGCCCTGGCTGTCCTGGAACTCACTCTGTAGACCAGGCTGGCCTTGAACTCAGAAATCCGCCTGTCTCTGCCTCCCAAGTGCTGGGATTACAGGCGTGCGCCACCACCGCCCGGCTTATGTATATATTTTTATGTTTGCTTTTCCAACATCATTGACACTGAGCCAGGCAAGCTTCTCACTGTCAGGTTACCTGGTGCAAGGAAACAGTAGGATAAGATAAACAGTGGCCTAGCTATAAACTCAAGTAACTGGAAGGCAGGCATCACCAGATATTCCTGGGTGCCTGTCTGGACAATGGCTCAGAGAAAAGAAAAGTTAAGAACCAGTAAGAGTGTGGTAGACCTACCTCTCTCAGCCCACAATCTCTCTTACAGAAGGAAGAACTTCCAGGACCTACCAAGTTTGACATCTATGAGTTCCACTTCTCTGATCTGGAGTGTACGGAGCTGGAGCTCGTCAAATGTGGCATCCAGATGTACTATGAGCTGGGTGTAGTCCGAAAGTTTCAGATTCCACAGGAGGTGAGGAGATATAGTTGGAGGTTCCAGAACAAGAGGAAGTGGAGGGGTGGTTAAAGGTACAGGTCCCCTAAGAGGTGACATGTATATGGGGAGGGTTTCCACAAGTCTCACAGAAAATCTTGGTGTCAAACATGTCCATCACAGTGAAATATACTCGGCAAATATATCTAGAATAAATGATTGGATGGATGGATGGATGGATGGATGGATGGATGAAAAGTTTGTTAACTAGGTGTTCCAAACAACATTTTCATTAGGACATCTCAAGGAAATAGGATCCTTAGGGAAATGTAGCAACTGCTCACCAGAATAGGAAACATATAGCATCTTCTAGGTTGCACCTCAGGGATGATCAAACTGGAAGGAAGGGAAGCGCTCAGAGCCCCACCATTCTGCTCTCTCCATGGGTTTCTCACTCTGTCCTACATCCACCTCCATACCTGTGTTCCCACAGCCCACATGAAGAATGAATAATCTCTCATGATCCTCAGAAAACAGAAGTGACAGAATGGTATTTCTGAAAGAAATTTTACAAAATGCTAAGGGAAACAGACAGAAAGAAAACCATTGGAATAAAAATATTTCCAAATAGCTGGGCGTGGTGGTGCACGCCTGTAATCCCAGCACTTGGGAGGCAGAGGCAGGCGGATTTCTGAGTTCGAGGCTAGCCTGGTCTACAGAGTGAGTTCCGGGACAGCCAGGGCTACACAGAGAAACCCTGTCTCAAAAAACAAACAAACAAACAAAAAATATTTCCAAATAATATTTGACCCTAAATATCATAATGGAAGAAGTAAAGGGTTCCCTTAGCATCCTCTTGTTGAAAAAAAATGTCGAGGTGTCTTAATTTTCTGCTCACAGGCCACATGTGACCCACTTAAACATTTAAATCTTAAACCTATGGGGTTTTCTGTTTGTTTGGTTGTTTAGTTGGTTTTGGTTTTCTCAAAGTATCTCACATGCCAGAGGTCCTCTTTCCATTGTAAGTCTGAACCATGGGAAGAGAGAGGCATCAAATTCCCAATGGCTGGAGCTGTTCTTTGCTCTGCCATGTGAGAGCCCTTCTCAAACAGGAAGAGGCCAATGGGAACAAGGAATAAGGGCTCTGAGGCCAACAAGATAGAAGTAGGGAAATAGGTATAACAGCCTCTAATGCAAGCAATATGAGAGGCTTTGGTAGACTCTCACGTAGTGTTGTGTAGACTCATGTGTAGATCCCAGAGCCCATGTGTCCTCTACTCCCCAGGTCCTGGTGCGCTTCCTATTCTCTGTCAGCAAAGCCTACCGAAGAATCACCTACCACAACTGGCGCCATGGCTTCAATGTAGCCCAGACCATGTTTACGCTACTCATGGTATGTATACATGTAAATTGGATGGGCAAGATGACTCAGGGGGCTGGGGAAAGGACCACAACTACCTGCCTTCTGGTCCAAGGATGGCCATTGTGTGTATCCAGTCCCAGAAATGGGTGGAAGGCACCTAGGTGGCAAAGGGATGGGTTTGGGCCACCCCACATTCCCTTTAACCACTGCCTTCTGGAGCCAGAGAGCTGGGCCAGTGGCAGGACTCAGAACTGGACCTATCCCCACAGACAGGCAAACTGAAGAGCTATTATACAGACCTAGAGGCCTTCGCCATGGTTACAGCTGGCCTGTGCCACGACATCGACCACCGTGGCACCAACAACCTGTACCAGATGAAGTAGGCTATGGGGAGGGCAGGCTTGTGGTGGGCATGGTAAACCATAAATCATGTGCCCTTAGGGTGAGTCTTTGCAGTCTGGCAATCAGTACTGAGATGGACCATCCTGAAGACACAGTGCCACATGGGTCAGACCTCATCCTACTGCCTTCTAACGCTGCTTCTGTTATTTTCTTGTTAAATGAAATATACAACAGATCCCAGAATCCACTAGCCAAGTTACATGGCTCCTCAATTCTGGAAAGGCACCACCTGGAATTTGGGAAGTTTCTGTTGGCAGAGGAGGTTTGTTTCTGATTTGGTTCTGGGTTCTACTCTGGGCTGTGGTAGACAGGCAGGAGGCCCTGGGCAGCCTGGATTTATCAGTGTGAGGTGCTAAAAGACAGGCTCACATCTAGAGATGTTCCCAAATGGGGCAGAATTACAGTCATTCATGGAGGCAATAGCTAGGAATGGCCACTAGAGGGTACAACAGATCACAGAAATGGGCAAAGGTATCTGACCCAGGACACTGACAAGAGGGTAGACACCAAAGGAACACAGGGATGGCTATCTTTGCTTGGAGAAGTAGCCATAAGACTGATCTTCTCAGAAGTGAAGGCCAGATTATAGTGAAGGGATAAGGTAGAGCAGGCCCTGAGAGTAAAAAACAAGGGTATCTCAGACAACATCTGCCACAGCCTAACAACAAATAATGGTTCCCACAGAGCCTGAACATCTACCAGAACCTGAACCGGCGGCAGCACGAGCACGTGATCCACCTCATGGACATTGCCATCATTGCCACTGACCTGGCCCTCTACTTCAAGTAGGAATGCATCAGAGGCAGGAGGTGTGGGTAGAGCCCTCAGTAGATATAGATAACCATGACCAGTTTGTCACCTACTCCTCCCCTCCTTTTGGGGATCAGGAAGAGAACAATGTTCCAGAAGATTGTGGATGAGTCTAAAAACTACGAAGATAAGAAGAGTTGGATTGAGTACTTATCCTTAGAGACCACACGAAAGGAAATAGTCATGTAAGTAGCAGGTCCACTGTTGGCCAATTAGCCCTGCAGACCTCCCTAACCCCAGGCGCAGGAGACTCCTTAAGAGTAGTTCTAACTTGAACAAATGCACTCTCTCGATCTGTCCGGAGGTTCATAGGCTCTCCACAGAATCCAGAATCTTCCTTAGCACCCTTCATCACCACTTGCTTCAACCCCAGCTCTCCTTCTTCACCTACAAGATGGTGACTCAGAACCAGCACCTTCCCTAGGGCTGTCCCAGAATGCTGCTGAGAAAATGTGTTTACTCTCTGCTCAAAAGGACAGGTAGTCTGCTCTGTCTGTCCACAGGGCCATGATGATGACTGCATGTGACCTGTCTGCTATCACCAAGCCCTGGGAAGTCCAGAGCAAGGTCAGGACTGATGACCATTGGACCCAGAATAGCCCTTCGCAGGCCATCCTGGGTCTGTGCCTAGTGAGCTACGGGGAAATGGTGTTGGTTTTTGAATACCTGGGTACAGCAGTGAGAGCCTCGAGGGGAGGGCCTGCTGCTCCTGAACGTAGAGCCCCACTATAACTTTTGTGTGTGCTCAGGTTGCTCTTCTGGTGGCTGCTGAGTTTTGGGAACAAGGGGACTTGGAGAGGACTGTCTTGGATCAACAACCCATTGTGAGTGTTGCTTCCAGAATCTTCCATCTTGACATATGTATTAGAATGCTTGGTAGTGCTCCATATCCCAGGAATTTAAGGTCCTGGAGTCATAGCCTTGATTTGTGGGGCCTTTTGGCATGACTATGGGTAATTTGGCATCTTGCAGAATAGAAATCATGAACAATTGTTAGATCGGGGTTGTAGCTCACAAGCAAGAGCACCTAGGGTCTATGCAGCTGCAGAGTATATCCACTAGGCAGGACAGTCCAGGGAGGTCAACTCAGAGAAGGGTAAACCCAGGGAAAGACAGGGAGAAGTAGTGGTGGTACTCCATGGCAAGATAGACAATGAGGTAGTTAGGGTTAGGAGCCACCGCTAACGCTAGAGATGGTATCTACATACATAGGAACTATATAGGGTTGTTCTGACCACTTATCTTCCAAGCCAGCTCTAGCTAATGTGAAGAACTGTTTGGAGCAGGCTTTAGGCAAGGTATAGACTAAGCAAGAAAGAGGTCCTTCGCCAGCAAAGTCTCATAGGGAGAGACAGCACCCATGTCATCTGCCTGTGTTTTCTTCACAAGCCCATGATGGACAGGAACAAAGCAGCCGAGCTCCCCAAGCTGCAAGTTGGCTTCATCGACTTTGTATGTACTTTTGTGTACAAGGTGCGCAGCAGAGGTATTCTATGTTGGCTAGGGTGGACTGGCTAAGAGTGGGTTGGAAATGGGCTGGATCCTGTGGGGACCTAACAGAGACTGTGTTATCTCCACCCTTATCTGATAGATGAGGAAACCACAATACCCATCTCAACCTGCCCAGCCAATGGTTTGTCCCAAAACTTATGACTGTCCCCCAGAAGTACTAAGTATATCCCCTAGAATGTCCTTACTCACCCTGAGATCTCACCTTAAATATCCCTGCCTCAGAGTGCCCCTTTACCCACAATGGGCACACCATCTTCAGGAAAATGGCTGCAACTTGCCTACTAGGTATCTGTGAAAATCTGTCTCCAATGGCATACCCCAATACAACCTGAAGAACATGATAGCAGCCATGTTCCCACTAGCTGATCAGGCACCAATGAACTGCCAAGTCTTTGCATTCTGCTATTTGATCGTAGAGTATAAGACAGGAACTTGAGGAGACTCGCAACATAGTCCTAACTGCAGTGTCCTCAGGTGATGTACATGATGACATGACACCCAAGCTCCACACCACTCTAGTTGTACTCAGTAGAGACAGACCCCACACTGTAAGATAGATGCTGTGTAACTTCAAGTGAAGTCAATCATAAGCAGCCAGGGAGGCAGGAAGAGGTGGCCACTGTGGGCCCCACTGTTCCTCTGACATCACCTGAAAGCAGCTGTAGGGCTTGTTGGAACTTCCAATCCTCCTGCAGGTTGACATTCTCTGCTCTATTCTTGGGATGTTCAACCTGCTAGTACTGTATCATAAATACTTATACCCAACAGCTCCATCTCACAAAAGTTCCTAAACTGTCCTCCTCTTCCTCAGGGATTTTCTGGAAAGGGCACACCTCAGTGGTTCTCTCCTATGCTGGTTAACTATAGAGGACATTGCCTGGGGCAAGCACCAAGTGAAATAAGCTAAGGGTCGGAAAACCAAGTTTATGCTGGGCCTGTGGTGTGGTCTGGAGCCACAGATCATGTGACCTGGGGATCAGTCTTTGCAGTCCAGAGTGATCATTTTACACACACGGTGCCAGGGAGTGTGAAGCCTCATTTCACTGTCCTTATGACTTTTAAGATAAATATGCCGCAGATACCAGAATCCTATGACCAAGATATATAGCTCTGTGATTCTAGAGCATTCTCAGTACAAAGAGTCTGGTGGTAGGGAAGCCCGAGGCCTTGAAGAGCTACCATTTGAGCCCTCCAGTGTCAGTGAAACAGCATGGTAACTTCTCAGTTCCCTCTAGGAATTTTCTCGATTTCATGAAGAGATTCTGCCCATGTTTGACCGACTGCAAAATAATAGAAAGGAGTGGAAAGCACTAGCTGATGAATATGAGGCCAAAGTCAAGGCCCTGGAGGAAGAAAAGAAGAAGGAAGAAGAGAGAATAGCAGCTAAGAAAGGTCTGGACCCCTCAGAGAACTGGGTTGTGCTCATAGTTAACCCCTAAGTCAATGCTGTATGATGGCAGAGAACCACTAAGCAAGCAGCAAGGCAGCTAATTCATATAGCCCAACAGCTGAGACAGAGGCTCTGGAGCCAAGGAATGCCCCAGCCATCTATCCTGTCCTCATAGAGCATGGCTGTTCATGCTATGTAAACAGACCAGACTGAAATGCCCTCTCACTGAGACAATAGTAGTATATCCACTCCTATACAGGCGGAGTAAGCTCACTAAACTCCTATCAGCCCTTTCGTTTCACTAAGTAGTTCCTTGCCAGGTGAGGTAGCATATATCTGTAATCATGTACCCCTTCCCCCAGCTATCCTCAGAAACAAGAGAGAACACCTGAATCAAACAACAAAAAAGGCAAAAACACAGTGAGCTAAGCAAGAGTTAAGTGGGCACAGTGCTTAACCTGTGACGTATGAGTCAGTTGAACAAGCCCATGCACCCCGGATCAGAAGCCCAGTGACACTATCTTATCTTTTCCAGGGTTTGTTTACCCTGGACCTGGGGTACTCCAGGGCCATTGTAAGAGCACATTGAATAAGGCAGCTTCTGGGTCATGGGAGGTCAGGACTGAAAGTAATCAGGGCATAGTGATCAAAGAGGCTCAAGCACTAAGCAAGGCTCAGTATAATCGGCTTGGGTTGGCTATAGACCTAGTTCAGCCCCTGCAGGGAGAATCTACGGGGCAGAGGGCACTGGGTATAGAAGACAAAGCCTCACGCTCTATCTTCATTTGCAGTGGGCACAGAAATTTGCAATGGTGGTCCAGCACCGAAGTCCTCGACCTGCTGTATCCTATAAGCCCTATCTCATGGCTTTGGGTCCCTCCTGCCACTCACCCACTGGATATGGACTCTGCCTATAGCAATTTGGTATAAGACATTAGGAACAGGGGAAAAAAATGATTGAACGTAACTTTGGATATTTTGAAATTTTAAAAGCGTTTTTACAAATTAAAGCCAACTATGAATAAGTTAAATGGTGTAGCCCATAATATTCATCTGGTTTGATAAAAGTTCCCATAGAGATCTTTATAAAGGATCTGTGAAATGTGTCTGGAATCAGAGCTCTACTTTGTATGTATGCATTCAGTCCATCTGCTTCAATAAAAACATATGCTCAGGAAGTCAGAACATAGACAAAATAACTTGCCAGTACTACACATGTTGACAGCATTGGAGCACATTGTATTTGGCTCGTTGAGAAACTGCTGGGCCAAGGCTGCGAGCAGAGCTGAAGTGGCCTGGGTGGGACCCTAAAGAAGGAAGCAGCCAGCAGCTCTGTCTGCTGTTGAAGCTGAGGCTAAACAGAGGAGCCTGGAAGGTAAAGCAGAGGCAGTCCAATGGGAGGGACCTCACAAGACTGACCTCTGAAATGGGCACTGTCTGGCAAAGAACAAACTTATGGGGATCCCAAAGAATTTGTCCTCCTGACAGGCCAACACTAACTGGATAGGGCCATTCCTGGGAAGAGAATACATCCAGTAGTTTGCCTTTAGCACTATGGGAGATGGGGATGGCAAATTTAACCCTCAGAGCCCCAGATAGTGGGATACCATTTGTGGGAAATAGAGGGAGAAAGCAGCTCCAAACCTAGAAAACTTTTATTCAAAGCACAAAGCCGAGGAAGCAGGAACACTTCTAGTTTGCTTTTGATTATTGTGATAAACATAACCAACAATTTGGAGGGTTTGCTCTATTTGGTTTCCATGTCCCCATCAGTCAAGCAGGAGCAGAGCCAGGAATCATGGAAGAACACTGCTTATGGGCTTGCTCATTTTGCTTCCTTATAGGACCATCTGCCCAGTGGTGGTACCACCCACAGTGGGCTGGGCACCTCCTCAAATTAACCACAGAAATGAAAATGCCCACAGACATGTCCACAAGCTATTCTGATGGTCCTCAACTGAGGTTCCCTCTTCCTAGGTGTCTAGTTTGTGTCAAGTTGACAAGAACTAACTAGCACTCCAGTTGGACACAGGAGCATAGTCCGTCCAGGCCTCCTTGAATAGATCAACTTTAGGTCACTTTCTAAGACCCAGAGAAGAATTATGAGTTGGGGGCACAAGACCCATGTTATTGAGAAGGCATCGACATCTACCTGTTCTCCTGTGCAGGGCCTAAGCTGCTGACATAAGCAAAAGAGCCCAGAGCAGAGCAAGCGGCATCCAGGAGGCTAGGCCACTCTACTACTCTGGCATCCCTGGAGTCCCAATTTGGCCTTACCACTGCCCCCTTCAGTACTTCTCACATGCTTTTGAGCTTCACTTTGTTATGTGTGCTGGGTAATGATCATTAATTCCTTTGAAACTCCCCCCTCCCCCCGCCCTTACCGGAGGAAAGGCCAGACACAACCACAGAGCTGTTGCCTATAGAGGCAAACAGTAAAGACAGGAAGCCGGAGCATCACACCATGAAGCTTTATTCATCCTCAACGACTAGAGAAAGCAAGCTCACTGACGCCTCACTTGAGAATGCTGTCATCTTGAGCTGAAAAATGAGAGGAGACCACGTCAAACATTATACAGATCCGGGCCACCTTATGGGGAATTCAGTTTTTAAACAATCAAGAATCTAATTCCAAGAGAACCCAATTTCATCACTAAAACCATCCCTTGCATCCCCAACTGCCTTCTCCATCTGACTGGAATCTACAGGAAGTCAATAGAGAGGGGTCAGAGAGCCTGCTCAGCAGTAACCTCTCAAAGGGCAATTTGCAGATGCAGAGAAGGGGTCCTATGCCTCCCCCGATCCACTGGGCTCCACGAAGGGCAGCACTAGACCAAAGTGCCATGGGATGAGAGGCAGCCCCTGGTCCGCCAAGCAGCAGCTACTTCCAAAAAACTTGTGGGTGTTGGGAGGGACTAAAAGCCATACCTTCTGCCAGTTCTCGCTCAATCCGTTTCAACTCATCTAGTCTCTTCTTTTCCTCCGCTGCTATTCTCCTCTCCTCTTCTGCCCGGGGTTTCAGGTAACCTGGGGGAGTGGAAGCAATTAACTTCTTCCCTAAAAATGCTGCTTCCTGAAAACACCGACTCCAGAATCTCCAAGTAGCTGTTCCCACCTCTGCTCCCCTCTAGGGCCTAGCATCATCTCCCTCCCAAGGAGCTGCAGGCTCGAGCAATGTCACACAGCCAGGTGTCTCTCACCCGGAATCCCGCTCTCCCAGTCCCCAAACTCACTGTAGCGCTTGGCGCCGTATGCCATGCCGAGGATCAGAGCGGAGTACCGGCAGAACTGCAGAACAAAACGTTAGAGCAGAAGGCACACCGGGAGAACAAGGGGATCGCAGGGGTCGGAGAGCGAGGAGTACAGGGAAAGGGAGAACGGGGCGGGTGTGTATGCAAGGGTTACAGGCCTGGGATTGCTTCGAGACTACAGCCCGCAGTCCCGAGGGTGGGCAATGCTAAGTCAGGGGAGGGGAGGGGAGGGGAGTGGAAAGGGGGCATGCAGGGGCTCTGAGCACCGCGCAGCGACGGTGAAGCGGATTCACCTTGATGAGCGGAGAGACCTGAACCGGGGGCACCATTTTGTCCGTGACCTTCGCGCCGGAAGTTCAACTAGGGCGGAAGACAGGAAGAAAGCAAGACGCCTCCCGACGCCAAAAAAGGGCGCATGCGCCGCAGCGGAAACACTGCCCCCTAGTGATAGGAGGATACCAGAGCCTTTTCCCACGGGGCTGGTTACCACTTTCCGGGTACGAAGTCTGTGGGCTGTTAGTGTAAGATGTCTTCAGAAGGGTGGTGACTCAGAAGGGTGGTGACTCAGAAGGGTGGTGAAGCAGAGCCTCGTTACTTCAGCACGGGCGTGTAATGAACGACCAGCCCTGGAATCCGTCGCCCACCTGTTGTGGACTGGAACACGCAAACAATGCCTTTGTCTCTTGGAACAGACATGCACACCTGGCCGACTCTGGCGGCCCATTGGGTGCGGTGGGTTGGGCACGAGATTACAGAACTTGTATTGGTCCTTCCTGAGAAGTCAGCAACCTTCCAGGATTTTCCAGCCACTTTCGGCCTTGGACGCATATGTCCTTTGACCCGTGTTTTCTGCCCCCAGAGCTCCTAACTTCCATCTCTGGATGTTTTGGGCCTTACAGGTAATGGTCATCCAAAGGGGGCGAACCCCTGGATCTCCTTGCCCACACTCTCAAGACCACAGGTCCTGAGTCCTAATGACCTCTTCTCCAGGCATCGTGGAGACTGACCAAGGGCTACCCAAACTATCTTTCTGCAGTGGGTGCCTCTCTAGCAGCCATGTCCGTCTAAACCAGCTGTTCTCAACCTGTAGGTTGTGATCCCTTTGGCAAACGCTTATTTCCAAAAATATTTACAGTATGACTCATAACAGTAGCAAGATTACAGTTATAAAATAACAATGAAAATAATGTTATGGTTGGGGTATTAAAGGGTCACAGCATTAGGAAAGTTGAGAATCCCTGGCCTAGATGGAAGTTGTCCAGGGATGGGGCAAGCAGGACACAAGGTGATTATCAGCTGTGTCTATTTGGCAAGCATCTCTATGTACATCTGCGATGGCACCCACTGAATGGCTGGCCTTACCCCAGTACCCCATAGTGACTTGAAATCTCCCTAAGACTGTCAATTGAGCCAGCCTCCTCATTTTTGCATTGCACCAGGGCTTGGAAAGGTACACAGTCTGTAGGGACTCTTTTCTTTTTTTTTTTTCTTTTTTTTTGGGGGGGGGGGTTTCGAGACAGGGTTTCTCTGTGTAGCTCTGGCTGTCCTGGAACTCACTCTGTAGACCAGGCTGGCCTTGAACTCAGAAATCCGCCTGCCTCTGCCTCCCAAGTGCTGGGATTAAAGGCGTGTGCCACCACCGCCCGGCCTGTAGGGACTCTCTTAAAGTCCATCTTTATAAGGGGAACATAATGATGAATATAAAGTGGATAAAAAGCAGCAATGAAAACTCCAGGCCTCATAATAGGTGATCAGCTCTTCTGGGCCATCAGAAGAGGAGCCATTGCCCTAGGACCTGGAACTGCCTACAGTTGGTCAAAGCCCTAGGTCTTCTCTGTTGGAATTATAGAAATTTTCCTAAACTTAGAAGAGAACTACCCAGGCCATGTGCCACAGATGCACCACATACTCTTATCTTGCCTTTGATACATCTGATCTTCAGTTACTCACTCCCTGAGCCACAGTGAGATTCCTGCCCTCCTTCCGACTCATTCCTCCCCAAGGAAGCTGCAAAGGCATGCTGACCTACAAGTCACCAAATAAACTTCCTCAACCCTCATGGCCATCTGCACACTGAGCCCCCTCCCTTTCCTGATCTTGAGCATGATTAGATAAACTTATGTGACCAAACAGGTTTCCCTCACTAAATCTTAACTCAGACTTCTTAGCAGCTCAAGCTCCAGAACTGGAAGTGTCTTTGGGGTCCAAGAGGAGTGTGGATTGAGGGGTAAGTATACAGAAGTTACATGGAGTAGAGGCAGAAGAGCCTTACAATACACTCACTGGCAGAAGCATACACACGAATGGCTTGGCATTGCTGTAGCTTGGGATCATTTGTCAGGCAGTGGAAGTGGTTAAGGTTCCACATAGCTCAGGACACCACTAGGAGGATTCTGCACCTGTTGGAGACAGCTGTGTGCAGAATATAAATATTCCCAATGTGCTGCTATCTTTAGTGCTGTGCCCAGGCTCAGCCAAGATTCTCCCTGAGTTCTTATCCTCTCAAATTCAGAGTTTATCACCCCTGTAGCTGGGCTAACCCTTTACTCTCACCTATATTCCCACACCTAGACAAATTCCCACCTCTGGTAATGTGGAAGATGTCACAGTTTAGAAATGTACCAGGGCCGGGTGGTGGTGGCAGTGGTGCACGCCTGTAATCCCAGCACTCAGGGAGGCAGAAGCAGGCGGATTTATGAGTTCGAGGCCAGCCTGGTCTACAGAGTGAGTTCCAGGACAGCCAGGGCTACACAGAGAAACCCTGTCTGGAAAAAACCCAAATCCACCCCCCCCTTAAAAAAGAAGAAAAGAAAAGTACTAGGGTAGGAGTTACAGAGGTATCAGATACACAATCCATCCCCACGCGTCCCATCTGTGGCTGCCGAAGTCCTACTTCCTGCTGCTCTTATCTATGCTCCAAACCTTGGGGGATCTCATCTACTCACTTCATTCTATTTCCCGGACTTCCTCATCCCATACACCCTGCAGGCCCACTCCCATATCTCCTGCCCTTATTCTTAGCCCAGAAATCCAATGTCTGGCATCAGTGACAGAATACAAGTCATATTGCTTCCCTGAACTTTGCCTGTCAGATGAGTAATGGGAAACCTTGGGGCCATGTAAAGACTGACCCCATTATAGGCAGTCTAACCTTCTCTAAAGCTCTTCTGCCTCAGAAATGTGATTGCCCATGACCCAGCTACAGACGGGCCAGACGTGGCATCAGAATGACTCCCGAGTCTGCCAATTAATCAGGAAATAAAAATTAGTGCCATGAAAGGCTTGATACACACAGAACAAAACATAAATTCTTTACCAGGCTGTGGTGGCACAATCCTAGCACTAGGGAGGAAGAGGCAGGCAAATCTCTGAGTTTGAGGCCAGCTTGGTCTACAATGTGAGTTCCAGGTGAGCCAGGGATACACAGAAAAGCCCTGCCTCAAAAACAACAAAACATATATTCTTGGGCCTCAGCCATTCATCTGCTGGTTTTGAAAAGATAGCACTCTATCCTTTGCAGTTTCTGCTTCCCTAGCAGAGCCCAGTTGCCTAGGATGAATGAGATACCCAGCCTTGGTCAGCAATGGGACACATGCCCTGGAGATGTAGCATCCGTGGCAGAGTAAAACCTCCTGGTGCCTGGGAGGAGAGAAGGGTTATCTGAGTTACCGCTGGGTTCCCTGGGCTCACTCTGCAGTTGTCCAGTCCTCTGGGCTGGCAATCCTCAGCCTGTGCTTGTGGGAAGGGGCAACCAAAGTCTGACTGTATTACAGGACTAGGCACCATCTTAAGACAGGCAGGAACTGGATCCTGTACAGGAAAGACTCAGGCATGGTGGGCAGGTAATACAGGAGGTGCTGGGCAGGAGCATCCAAGTGTTTGCATGCATACACTTACACAAGGATGTTTTGTGTGTGTTCATGTGAACATAAAGAATGGTTGTGGGTGTAGAGCCACATGCCCCACAGCTGCCATGGTGACAAACTAGGAAAAATGAGGGAGGGCCTGTACCTTCAGAAAACTGGATGCCAGGAATGAGCCCATTCATTTACGCTGAAGCCCTCTAGGATTGGACATAGTGGGCTGCTTTAACCCTCCAATGCTACAGTTCCCTCATCCTGTGAGTTAAATCTCCCAAAACATGGGGTGTCCCTGAGTGTTCCCCCAATTTCTCAAAGCACTCCTGTCTCTCAAGACAGCAGTAGACCAATGAAGAACAGCATTGCATATCCAGAGGGCACTCTCCAATGTCTTCTCTAATTCTGAGCAGACCCAGATCTGGAAGTTCTAGGAGTTGGGTTTGCCTTTGCTTCCTGGGAACCCCTCACACAGCTGGTACCTGCCCCTTTGATGGAGCAGAGCCAGGTGTGAGGGGAAAGGGTAGGAACTGGGGCAGAGCTAGGCCACCTGCAGTGCAATAAGTCTGGCATTGACCCTCAGCCCTTCACACTCATGGGTAAGGACAGATACAGTTTCATTGACAAAAAGAACTTGTAGGACACTTTATCACTTCCCTAAGTAGGTGTGATTTCTTCCTCCCGGTAGAGCAAAGGCATTGCCCCTAAATGCTGGTACACTTTCTTATTTAGGAGGTGTTATGGCCAGTTCTGGGTTTGTTTAGTTTTCCCTTAGCTATTCCATTCCAAAGGACTTTACTCTCATGGTCTTAGGGTAGCTATTCAAGGCCCTGGTTTGATTACAGCTGGCAGTGGGTGTCCAGGATGCTTAGAAATATCTGGGATGGGTTTGAGGCAGGGACTGGGGAGGCAACCCAGTGGATGACACAGCCAGCCCTATTCCCCTCCCCAACACCTCCATCCTACCCCTAGACTCACCTTGTGGGCTTAGAAGAGGGTGTGTATGGGTAGGCCGACTCATCATCTCAGAAACAGATGCCAGCTCTTCTCCCTCCCTCTCCAAGCCAGAGTCTTCTCTCTCAAAATTGCCTACTATGAGACACTCCTGAGGTGGTGGTGGGAGGGGTCAGGGACTTTTGGTCCTATCTTAGAAACTGGGAAAGACATTCACTTTTATTTTTAATCTGGGATAGTGATTCTCTAGTGCCTACCTTCTCTATATTTGAGAACAGAAAACAGTTCTCAAATTTCTCCTCTCTTCCACAGCAGATGATGTCCTTAGATTTGAACAAGCCCAGCCTATATTCCCCACACTTGGGCCAAGGGCTCCATCTCATGCCTCTCCTTTGTCTACAAGTGCTCAGCACTGCTCTGGAGTCACCCTGGAATGGTAGGTGTAGGCTATCCTATAGGGTCACTTGAGTGTCAAGGACAGAGAGAGCTGGGGATGACAATGTGGGCCCACTGAACACCCTACTCCTGCCTATGCTTGCTACAGGCAAAACTACCATCAAGGACATCAAGGTGGATGCTAGTCAGTCCTCACCATGTTCCTGAGCATGTTTGGAGGGATGAACCTTGAGCTCTGTCCTGGGACACAGCTACCTGCCAGCATTTAGTTTCTAGTACTTAAAATTCCATATATTAAAATAATAAGCTTCTAGATATTTTGCATAGGTACCTAGGATAGCTCATCCCCTCCAGAGCCTGTGGCCATTAATGTGGCACAAGGCTTTGGAAATGCAGCACCCTCAGCAGAGCAAAGTCTCCTGGTGCCTTGGTTAGGGGAAGGAGTATCTGTGTCATTTCCAAGATACCTAGTCTCACTCTGCAGTTGTCTAGTCCCCTGGGATGGTAGCCCTCAGCCTGCCATTGTTCAAAGCCTCTGCTAGATGTCTGAGCTGTCCTAGGGGCCATCTCTTGAGACACCTCTCTCAGTAGTTCTTAAGCCTTATGAGTATCAACACATTTCCCATCTATCTAGCAATATGTAGCCTCTATCATTCTCAAAGACCTGGCCCCCAAATGGAAGTCAAGACTATCCATTGTATCTGAGAATCTAAAGTTTCCTCTTAGAGCGAACAACAGGGGTTCTTGGGATCCTGCAACAGGAAAGACTCAACAGATGGTACAGCAAGACTAATTAAGCACTTGGTGCTCTAGGATAAGATAGAATTCTAAAAGCCTCTCTGTAGAGGCTGTAGGCACAACTTCAGAGACCTAAATGTCTTCAAGATGTTCAACCTTTTTTTTTTTTTTTCTTTTTTGGTTTTTCGAGACAGGGTTTCTTTGTGTAGCCCTGGCTAGCCTCGATCTCAGAAATCCGCCTGCCTCTGCCTCCCAAGTGCTGGGATTAAAGGCATGTGCCACTACCACCCGGCTAAGATATTCAACCTTAATGGCAATGGAATAGTGAGTGCTGGTTTGGAGTCTGTGGAACACCTACTGTGAGAAGAGACACAGTGCCTGGGCCCCAAGCCCACCTCACCAGCCCTTCCTGAGCTCTAACCCCACGGCATTAAATAACCACCCTAAGACCCTGAGAGCAGAGTCATTTAGAGTAACTAAGGGGAAGGCAATTCCTGCCAATTGGGCCTTCATTACCCAGGGTGCCATGGGTATCTGTCTATTGGTGCATAAATATCCATCTATTGCTGTTTTAAACCCCTTTCATAGATGAATTACTTACACACAGCACTAGGGGAAAAGGAACATTCTGGTGTCCCAGGTGTTTGCCTCTTACCCATCAGGTATCTGCTGTGAGTCATGACGGGCTCCAGGAACCATTAGGCACCTGGGCCTTGGTGGCAGGTGGGCAGGACATACATTCTAGAAGCCCAAGCATATCAGAGGGCAGCTAGAGGCAACATTCCTCCAAAGGATAGATCACCGCCCTGCTGCTGGCCAACTCAGTAATAGAGGCAGCAGACAAAGAGGCGGGACTATGTCAGGCCTCCCACAAGAGGAGCCACAAGTAGGAACTTTCCACTCTTCCTCAGAGCAGCCTAATCGGTCACTTTTCCACTTTCAGCATCAAAGGTCTACTGATGTTCTGAGCCAACAAGATGACTACAGATGAGATCTACTCAACCCCCAACTCCATTCCTATGGCTCTTTAACAAGTCTAAGTATACCTATCAGAGGGCAGCTAGAGGCAACATTCCCCCCAAAGGATAAATCACCACCCTTCTGCTGGCTAGCTCGATAATAGAGGCAGCAGACTATGAGGCAGGAATAAGGTCTAGTTTTCCAGCATGTCTATACCATCTATTTACCACTACCACCACCCCTACCACATTACTCCCAGTATCCCATCCCTTTCTTCCCTCCATCCCCCCTCTCTCTTTTATCTTCCCTCCTCCCACTCCTCTCTGCCCCACTTCCTCCAATCCCTCTTCTGACCTTACCTTGCATACATCCCCAGCTCCTCCTTTTGCCTGGCCCTTGGCCCTCAGGCTCTCTACACCCCTGAACAGGTCAAACAAGACTCATGAATCCACTGAATAAAGTTCAGAGCCTGTATTTTACTGTGTCTGGGCTGCCGGAGCCCAGGAACTTTGTCTCTCCTCCTCCTCCCACCACCACCAACATGAGTTCCCCATTGATACCCAACCTATCTTGGGCTCACTCTCAGGAGATTCAGATGCTGGACTTTGCCTTCATCGATGTGGCTGGCAACCTAGACTACAGGTGCAGAGCTATATGCTTTACCCATGTGGAGGAGGAAGAATCAGCTGCTCCGCCATTCAGGCTGCAACCTGCAGCTAGTCCAATAAAGTTGTACAAACTTTCCTGTGAGTGTTCATTGCAGGGAATATGTTCCCTTCTCTACTGAGACCAGCTCACCACCCTCTGTGCTATTTTAGAATCAGGCTCAGTGCCTGGTCATACAGTGGAGACAAGTTCTTCCTACACCTGTCTACCTCAGACTAGTCATGCTATAGCCTTTGGAACTCTCCCAGTCTTATGCCAGGAGCCCCTAACTCACTTCCTCTGACCCTGCACAGGCCCTCTTGCAGTAGCCACACGTATGGCTTGGCCAGGGTCCACTCTAATTGACCAGTATTCGTGCAATACCAGTTATTTCCAATTCCATCATCGTCTTCCTGAGGACCAAAAGGCCATCCTGTCTTACCCTGGGTCTGCTAAGGACTTTATGCCCCTGTCAGATCCTTTAGCACGGCTGGCACAATCAAAGAGACCCTAGCAAGCCTATGCTTTACTAGACGCCTCTAGTCATAGTCTCTGCCCATTCTGAATGTCCTTTGGAGAGAGAAGCAGGGCCGGGAGCTTCCTTCAAGGCCCCATCTGGAGGTGTCAAGCCAGGAGTCTCAAGTGGTGGCACTTGGGTGGGGATTATATTCCTTGGATCCCTGGCACACATCGTGGGTGAAGAGGATCCTTCAGACTCAGCCTCGAGGCGCCGATATGGGGTGTTGAAGAAGATCACCAAGACACAGGTGAAAAGAGTACATAGGCCAGCCAGCAGCAGCATGGACACTAGGGACATAAGCACACGACTGTCCCTCAACTGTCCAGGCAGCCAGAGCTTCCAGTTCCCACCATAGCGAAAGCCTTGGTAGACCTGACCCAGCTGACCCCAGTGATGGTGACCACAGAGACATTTGGAAACAGTACTGGTCTAAACCCTCAACAGTTCTCAGGATGTTCCCAGATCCAGGCTCCAACAGCAAGGAATCGTGAGTTATGGGACATTGTTGTACCACTACTGCTCTATTCACTGTCTCCACATCTCTCTGCTTTTGCCTGCCTGCCTGCCTGCTGGTCACTCTCTCAATCTTCCTGTTTCTTTGTATCTCTGTCTCTATACCTGTCTATCTCTAATCCACCCCCCACTGCCCCTTCTGTCTGTCCAGGTAGACTCTCTTTATCCCTATCTCCCTGTCTCTGTCTCTATTTCTATGTACATTTTTTTATTTCTCTGTATTTCTATTTCTATCCTTGTCTCTTTTTCTCTCCAAGATCTCTACCTCTTTCTGTCTAAGATCCTAGTCTATTTTCCTGGATCACCTCACATGATGCTGGATTTGTGTCAGAGTCTTTGGGCTACACCCACAAGCAGAGCCCAGGCATCTGACCAGACTATTTCACACTTACACCAACTGGAGCTGCCCTGGGGGATTAAGATACTCGACTGGGCCATGCCTCCTAATAACCTTATCTTCCTGGTCTTGTCTTAGCTCGCTAGGGCCAAAGCCTAGGCACAGACACTCACCTGTCCAGTCCAGAGGGTCCTCACCCTGCTGGCAGGTAGAAAAGGATGGACCTGTTCGCTGCACAGTCAGCGCCGTCAACAGCAGCATGATGAGCACGCCCTCGGCCTGTCTGGATACACAGGGCCCTCAGCCTGGACAGAAAAATTCTCTGTCCACCACATTTAGTGCCATTGTGGGCAGGGAACAACTGTGCCAACCACTACAACACCTATTACTCTTGGGGCAGTCCCTATCCACATCTGCCTTGCAGCTGGCCCAGACTTGCACACAGCAAGTACATGCTTATCCCTGGCCAGAGAAAGAAGGCTCCTAGCTTCATGGACCAGAAGCCTGGGACATGTGGCCCAAGCATGGTAAGGGAAGGAGTCCATGCCTTAGAGAGGGGGTTAATGTAAAAGGATACTCACCCCAGGACAAAGATCAAGCCAGCAGAGGCACCCTCACCCACAGGAAATGAGCATTCAACTGCCAGTTCCATGACCACGGGTGCCACTG
This sequence comes from Apodemus agrarius, assembly GCA_964023405.1. Classification (NCBI taxonomy): domain Eukaryota; kingdom Metazoa; phylum Chordata; class Mammalia; order Rodentia; family Muridae; genus Apodemus; species Apodemus agrarius. The sequence continues at coordinate 545,642 of OZ030016.1, read as the reverse complement.
AGAAGCCAAAGAGCCCAAGGAGGGAGCAGATGGCAGCCAGTGCAAAGGTCTGTCCCTGCAGCTGGGATACCTAGTACCAGCAAAGCGGTAGAGAAGAATGGAACAGGGATGGCAGTGAGACATGCCACCCCCACCCCCACCCATGAGCTCCTAGACTGGGTGACATGGATGCGGGGCAGTGAAGCCAGTTCTACCCAGGGATACCCTTAGGCAGTAAACAGGTTTGACACTGAGTCACTTGCTCTTGGCAAGTGACCACCATGCCTGCTGCCCCCTACCCTCCTGCCTGCCATAATATCCTTCCATTCTGGGTAGGTAGTCTCTGTCCCTAATAGTCTCACCAGAGCAAAGGCCACAAAGGTCAAGGAAGTCAGACAGAGGCCTATCTTGGTGGCTTCAGTGAAGTGCTTGGTCCGATCCACGTACAGGCCTAAGAGCAGTGCCCCCAAAATTCCAAACACGATGAAGAGAGCCCCACAGAGGCCTGAGAACTCCTGAAAGTGTGAAGGGAAAGCTGAGAACCATCAGGAGGCAGGGAGCCTCCAGAGCTCCTTAGGGCATAGATCATTACCAGGGCAGCTCCAAAGGACCAAGCTTGACAACCCTGTTAAGCTGCCTGCTAAGATGGATTTTCTGCAAAGTGCACACCACTAAAGGGAAAGAATATCACCACACACAACACAGACCCTGGGTTCATGCCTGTAGGCCATGAAAGATCTACAACCACCAGAGGTCCTGACCCAGGGATATATAAGCAGCCATGACTGCCACCTCTGTGTGAGGATACTGATCCAATCTCTACTGGGGGGATGAACACTGAGTGCTCAGAAACAGCAGGTAACCCTGGTAGAGGCAGAGTCCACTCTTTAGGCAGGACTACTACTTACATTAGAGTAGCCATTGGCACAAAGGATCTGTTCCAGGAGGGCTGAGAAGCTAGAGAAGACACCAATACCACCACCGAAGCATACGGCCAGGATGACATAGGCCTTATTCTGTATGAGCTAGAGGGGAAAACAGCCCTTAACTCAGAAGCTCTAGCAGGCTTCTGACCACAGCTTCCCTGCCCCCATAATCCACATGACTCACCAGTTTGAGCCCATGGAGGAAACTCTCTGAAGTAGAGTTGGCAGCCCCTGTGGATGGTGGGGTAGGAGGCACACTCTCCCAGAGGCAGACAGTGGCCAACAGACAGGCAAGGGCAGCAGGAACAATGTAGATGCCAAGCTGGGGAGAAGTTCTGAGTGTTACAAATAAGTCACACTGAGATGTGCCCCCATGTGTCTTAGTCTGCTTTGGCCACCTTACTAGCCACCTCCTGCCTTTATACCCCCAGTGAGTCAGCAAACCTGAGCCCTTTGGGGCAGGGGGCTGTATCACTCCACCCCCAGCTGTTCTTCACAGCTTCATGTAGAACCTAGCTTTCAGAATACCACTCAAGCCGGGCAGTGGTGGTACATGCCTGTAATCCCAGCACTTGGGAGGCAGAGGCAGGCGGATTTCTGAGTTCGAGGCCAGCCTGGTCTACAGAGTGAGTTCTAGGACAGCCAGAGCTATACAGAGAAACCCTGTCTGGAAAAAACCAAATAAAAAACAAAACAAAACAAAACAAAAAACCAAAAAAAAAAAAAAGAAAAGAAAACCCAGAATACCACTCAAGGATGATTCCCTCCATGAGGACACCAGCCCAACTTCCCAAGGCTCCAAACTTATCTCCAATAAGGAGATGATGCTAACACACCCAGGTATGTCATACCAACAAATGTGAGTACATACCACACACAGGTCCAACAATCTTATGTACTGTGGACACAAGTATATGTATATATGCTCAAACTCACACAGCATACATGTCACATGCAAGATACTTATGAGACCCTCACCATCATAGGGATGTCTTCTGCTGTTTTGACTAGGGCAGGAGACAGCACATTTGCTATAAGGAGGCCCAGAGGATTTGCTGTATAGAAAAACAGTTGTATCAGATCAGCTATGGCAAGCCTCACCCCAGTCCTTGGGGTGAGTCCTAGCTGGCTCAAGCACCTTGGCCTTGGCCCAAGCTAGGGAGCAAATTACAGACATCCAGCAGGGCCTATGAGCTGAGCCCAGGTTGCAGAGGTCCCATCCCTGGACTCACACATGGTGCCGATCATGTTAGCTGTGGCTCGCTGGTGCTCTGGAAACCACAAGGCAGCCAGCTTGGCTGGAGAAGAGATGACCAGGGTCTGGGCCAGGGCACAGAGGCTCTGACCACTCATGAAGAAGGCAAAGGGATTGGGAATCCTGGCAGCCAAGCACGGCACAGCACGTAGCAAACTCCCAGAAAAATTCAACCATGCACTCAGGATAGTCTGCAGGAATGGACAGTCAGAGACTATATGCTAGCCTAGAGCCTCAACATCCACATCTCCAGATGCCTATCCCAAGCTTATAGGGATACCCCAATATCTACCTGCTCCCCCAAGCTGCTTCGCTGGGGAGCCTAACAGGTGGGGCTGGTGGAATCTAATCTGAAGGGATCAGGGTCTTGCATTCAGAGTCAAAGGGTCCCCAGCCCACCTACCCCACACAAGAATCGAATGAAGTCTGACTTACCGCTCCACGAAGGCCAACAGAGTCCAAAACCCAGATGGCTGCCATGCCAAATGGAATGGATAACACAAGGTATATTAGTGACAGCCAGTTGACCTGATCCATGGACAGGAAGAAGTGCTGTGCTATGGTGTCTGCTACGGGTGCAAAGCTGAGCCAAAGCTATGGAATACACACAAGTAACCTATAGGTCACAGACATCATCTAGCCAGCTCTGCTCTGGCTGAAACCTATATAATCCCCATTTGGCTAGCTCAGGATAGGAGCAGAGGTGTATGGGTGTGCCTGTTAAGGCTATAGAGACACAGCCTGAAAGAAATTCTGGGTCACCCTGCTAGAGAACCACATTTACCCTGTTACAAACCAGGAAAGCAGACAGGCATGGACCTCAGCCTAACCAGCAGTGGACCATGAACCAGCCTGGAGGCAGATACAGAGGCCAAAACCCTGTCCAGGGACTGCAAGGCCATGAATCTAATTAAGGTTAACTTGATTCTCTGAAGAAGTTGAAGTCAATCAATAGTGTTAGTGTCCACTGTCTGGGAGGCACTGTGTTAAAGGTGACAGAAAGAGAAGAGTGAGCAGCTGGGAGTAGGCTAAGTAATGAGACAGAGAAGCCAGAATCTCGGTGGGTGGGACGTCCTGGACACTGAGTAAGTCATCACACTTAGGGACACAGTACTAGAGCAGGCAGGGTAAGAGAGGGAGAAATGGGAATCAGAGCAGATGGTAGCCATGGATCCGAATTTCATGGTTGAGCAATGTGTTGAAACAAGATGGATAAGGAACACATTTTGGGGAGATTACGAAGTCTGGTGTGTGGTGGCAACTCCATGCCAGGCGTCCAGATGGATATTGAAGCCTTTGGGGCTCGGGACATACATGAGGACCAAGGAGGGGGCAAATCAAGCCAAGGACAGAAGAGTTCAGAGCCCAGGACATCTTCAGAGCTGGGATAGAATCAACGGCATCTCTCTCTGCACATACCCTCCCATCATAGGCAGTGCAAAATATAGGGACTCTAGCCGGGCGTGGTGGCACACACCTTTAATCCCAGCACTTGGGAGGCAGAGGCAGCAGATTTCTGAGTTCAAGGCCAGCCTGGTCTACAGAGTGAGTTCCAGGACAGCCAGGGTTACACAGAGAAACCCTGTCTTGAAAAACCAAAAACCAAAAACCAACCAACCAAACAAACAAACAAAAAAAAAAAAAATAGGGACTCTAACGCCCAGCAAGCAGAAGAGTGCAGATGGAGGAAGTTTTCTTTGGAAGAAATACGGGAAGCTGGGTGGAGAGAAGGAGTCATCAAGCTTAGACCGGTCAAGAGAATAGATATAAGGCCCAACAAAGGTGTGCCCCAAATGAAAGTCCCCGACGAACCCTACTGAGCATGACAAAGGGTCACACCCTTTGGAGCAGAACAGAGTCCCAGGCTTCCCCACCACAAAGCCTTGGGAAACACAAAGGTTGTGCAACAGCCGCATTTCCTTCCTTTTTTCTCAGGACAACACAAGGAACAGATCTCCCAGTCTTAGAGAGCAGCTGATACAGACCTATCTGCCCCTTGCCTGGCTTCATAGAGCAGACATGTTACAAAACATGTTGTGTTAAAGGAGAAAAACAGAGCCCATCTCACAATTCTGACAGGGTTGTCCTTGCTCCTCCCAGAGCTGTAGCCCCACATGAAAGTGGGCAGAGAGATCTCTAGCATGTGTAAGACAAGAGATGGGTGGAGAAAAAAAAAATTCCATCCATTTAGCTGTACAAGAATGAGAATACCTTCAACCAGTTCTCAGTCTCACCCTGACTCAGCCCCTGAACTCCTTCCCATCCAAAACACTGGGCCATCTCTTGTTCTCATGTAAGCTCTGCTGTGCCTGCCCCCTCAGGCTGCTCTCTCAGAATCCTGACCATTCAGTCGCTAACAGACAAATGATCAGGGACTCCAGGAAGCATGATTAAAAATGAAGTCTGCTGATCATAATGGGACGATGTCAATTCATAGTATCCATCTCTGTAAGGACAGCAGGACATCACCCAAGTGTCCTAGGAACTTGCCTCAGACATCTACCCCAAACCAGGTATGTTTTCCAATGTTAGAAAGGGGACCTGTTAGCCAACCCACAGCAACAAGTCTCAGCAAAGGTAGCTACCAAGAGAGAAGTTTCTGATATTGCCACAGTTAGAATACTCCAGGCTCATGACTTGTATTCACACCTTTACTCAAACCTGTTTCTTCACAACCAGCACAATAGGGAAAAAAAGAAAAGGCCATGCGAATCAACCTACTGTTGGTTCACATGGAATGCTAGCTGGCAACTGACCAAGCCAGGTCAGATGGTGACTATCTGGACACCAGATATTGTCACCATCCTGGCTGGGTCTCCACTGTAACCAGTGGGCTTCATGGTCCCACATGCTTAGCACAGTCTGAGCTATATTTGTTACAATTCATAGCTGTATGGCCCAAATGCTATCCAGCTGAGTGGCCACATGTGACCCAAAGTTTCTTCACAGGTACTAGGGAGATCCAGCACCAGAAAGGTGCAGGGTTGAATAGCTAGCTGTTTCTGAGAGGCAGATGGTAGTAGCTCCACGATCTCCCTCCACTCAAACTCAAGTGCTGTGTACCTGTGCCTCAGGAGGATCACTTGCAGTCCAACTGCGCCTAATGGGATGAAGAGGGAAGGACGGAGGGCCCCTGACATCAGCATTTGGGGGCTAGGGACCATACAAGAAAGGAACAGGTTGCAGGGCTGAGACCCTGAGTCTAAGACACCTGTTTCCCTGGCTGATCCATTCCAGGCAGAACAGGCATTTGCCCCCTCTTCTACATCTTCTTGAGCTAGAAGAAAGGTCGGTTTTCCGAAACAGAACGAAAACAATCTGGCGCTGGGGCTGCTGGAAAGACCCCGCCTCTCCCGCCCCAGCACCCTTGTACCATCGCGTTGGAGCAGTTCAGGAGGCTGACCACCAGCAGAAAGACCCAGCGACGCCCATACACTCGGGGACCAGGCAACAGGTCTCTGGCGGTCCCAGATGTTTCCGGGCTGTTGCAGGCTTCCAGGCTATCCATAGTCCCGGCCATCCCAGTGTCTGAAGGCCGCCCACTTGCACTCACTGCAATCAATGTGCTGCGACAGTGGGAAGGCTGTCCCCGGAGCAGGGCAGGGCGGAATGATCTGGTTAGTCTCCGCCCCAAAGGACAAGTTTGGTGAAAGAAGCACAGATTACCGGCCAAGGTGGAAACTGGAGGGAGAAAATACCTTCTAAGGGGTAACTTGGATACAAGTGTGTGTGGCCTGTACTAGGAACACATCAGCGGTGGTAGGTGCGGGAAATGGGTCGCTACTTCAGCAAAGTCTGCCTTTCCTTAAAGGTCCTCCAAATTCTTTAAGTCCTAAGAAACGGCCTGAGGCCAATCTGGAGGAGGAGACCCGGAACAGTTCCAAAAGCCTCCAATCCAGGCTTGTCACTAGACTCCTCCTAGAGGAGAAAGAGGCGGGGCGGAGGGAAGGCTGAGCCCAGGCACACCATCCCTGCTTCCCGTGTAGACAGCTTTCAGAGAAGGCAGCTTCCAGTCCCACTTAGGGCTGTTTAATTTACCCTTGTCGCCTGGTTCTGGCCTAAAACAGTTGACAAGAGTCGTCTGACACTTGCCACTGTGTGACTAGTGTGAATGAGTGAAGAGCTGTTCTGTGGAGGAATAGGGGACTGGCCAAGCAGGGGCAGGAGGTGGCTTTATCTCAGTGAGGAGGCTTTTTCTCCTTCAAACACATCCCGATGGTCTTGTCCTCAGGATTACTATAACTTTTGTACTTTTGTTCTTTTTTTTTTTTGGGGGGGGGGGGTTTCGAGGGTTTCTCTTTGTAGTCCTGGCTGTCCTGGAACTCACTCTGTAGATCAGGCTGGCCTTGAACTCAGAAATCCGCCTGCCTCTGCCTCCCAAGTGCTGGGATTACAGGAGTGCACCACCACGCCCGGCAAAATATGGAACGCTTCACGAATTTGCGTGTCATCCTTGTGCAGGGGCTATGCTAATCTTCTCTATATCGTTCCAATTTTAGTATATGTGCTGCCGAAGTGAGCACTTTGTTCATTTCTTGTACTTAGGGATTTGAGTTTTGAGCAGGAGTCTCACTGGTGTAACCTAAGCTGGCCTCTACCTTCCAGTATTTCTGCTGTTTATCTTAATATTGGATAGCATCACCTGTCAACCATACAGGTTTGAACAAGCTTATTGTGTGGTTCTAGCCTTTGGTGTGTTCTTAGTGGGGCTGTGTGCATGTCAGATGGAGTCCCCCATTTGTAGCTGAAGTCCTGTCTGGTAAGGAAAAATGAGCAAAATTTGGTGGTGCCCTGAAAGGAACAGTCCCCCTCTGAGACCTATGATAAGGCCTGTGGTCCTTGCCTCTTTGATGCCCTTTCCTGTCATATATGTCTAACCCCTTCCTATCCTCAGGCCATAGTTCACACTCACTCTGAAGACCTAACCCCCTATGCCCTCTTCCAATGGCCTGGAGCTGTCTTGGGCTGGGAACGTTGATGTCCTGACATTCTACCTGAGAGACTGAGAGGGCAGTTCAGGCTTCAGTGTTCAGGGCCCTAGCTTTAGGTGGGAACCTGCCTGTCACCAGCTTCTGATTTAGGTAGTATCCAAGCCTATGACCAAATAGGGCCATCACCACAGTTATCACCTATACTGCAACATCTCTAAATCTTTTGATTTTCTTCCACACACTCTCTTAGGGTGCAAGATCAGTACACAATCAACGGCTGCCTTCCTAAACACTCTACCAATGTGGAAGATGTGGAAATCAAAACGAAAAATAATACAGTCATGATCTAAGTATGGTCAAAAATAATACTCAGCAGCCCAGCTGTGGTGGTCCATGCCTTTAATCCCAGCACTTGGGAGGCAGAAGCAGGTAGATCTCTGTGAGTTTGAGGCCAGTCCAGGCTACAGCCTGAGTCCCAGGACAGCCAGGGCTACCCAAAGAAACCCTGTCTCAAAAAACAAAAACAAAGCCGGGTGTGGTGGCGCATGCCTGTAATCCCAGCATTTGGGAGGCAGAGGCAGGCGGATTTCTGAGTTTGAGGCTAGCCTGGTCTACAGAGTGAGTTCCAGGACAGCCAGGACTACACAGAGAAACCCTGTCTCGAAAAACCAAAAACAAACAAACAAACAAACAAACAAAATATATAAACCACTTAGCTATAAACAGGTATGTCACTTATATGCTAAAAACTTATAACGCTTATAAAAGAAACCAACAAAAACCTAGAGAAATGAACAAGTAAACTTTATTCACATACTGAAAGACTCAGCAAGTTAGCTAATATTAGTTTTCTCTGAATTGGCCTATAGCGTTAATGGGACTTCTATACAGAGGTTTTTATATATACAGATTGCAAGAAAATATTCACAAACCACTTATCTAACAAAGGACTAGATGGTGTTTTTCAAATCCAATTAAGAATATGAGCAAAAAACTGAAGAGAGACAGAGAGAGAGAGAGAGAGAGAGAGAGAGAGAGAGAGAGAGAGAGAGAACAGGCTCTTTCTCCTTTTTCTCTCTCTGACAAATAAGGCTTAATGACTAATTTTATTAGCCACCAGAAAAATTTGAATTAAAACCACAATGAACTCTGGATGGTTTTGGAGCATGCTTTTAATCTCAGCACTCAGAGGTAGGTAAATTTTGAGTTCAAGGTCAGCCTAGTCTACACAGGCTTACCCTGTCTCCAAAACAAACAAACAAAAACAAAAAAAACAAACCCAAAAAACCAAAAAAACAACCCCAAACAAACAAAAAACCACAATGAGCGAATACCATATTTTTTTAGAGTGTTAGATAAAAATACTGGCAATTCTAAATGTTGTCAAGGTTATAAAAAACAAGTTGGCAGTTTCTTGTAAAACTAAGAATCATCTATCATCCTAGCTATCATCTAACTCAGTCATTGCAGCCGAGAGTCTTTATCCACGAGAGATTAAAAACCCGCAGCAGCTTTATTTGTGATCATCAAAAATCAGTGTAGACACCCAGGTGTCCTTCAGTCAGCGAACAGTCAAGCAAATGGCAGTACAGGCACCACAGAGTGTTACTCAGGAATGAAGAGCTGATACAGCAACCTGCATAGGCAGAGTGAGGGGTTAAAAGGCATGCCTACGGGTTATATGTTGTGTGCTTCCATTTGTAACAGTTTTCTATGATCTGGGTGTGTTTCCCCAGTGTTATTGTGCTAGACGCTTTGCCCTCAAAGTGGTGATGCTGAGATGGAAGAGACTTTAAAAGGTGCGGCCTTGTAGGAATCTTCAGATCATATGAGGTGCTGCTTTTGGAAGACTCATAGTTCTCCGATTCTCATGAGACCCCTTAGTTGGTTCTCAAGAGTTATTATTTAAAAAGAGAAGCTTGGGTGCTAGGGACTTAGCTCAGTGGTGGGATGTTTGTTTAGAACAGGCAGTGTCCTGAGGTCAACATCCGACACTGGAAGAAAAAGGGTTGGGGAAAGGAAGAGAGGACCATCTTAGCCCGTCCACTCACTCTGGCCTCCTGTCTGCCAGTGTGATCACTCCCTCTAGCAATGCTCCCTTCATTATTGAATTCACTAATAGGTACTCACCAGCGTTGAGATGGTGGCTGTGCTAAACACTAGAACCTCCAGCATCATGTACCAAACAAAAGCTTGTAAGGGTACCCAGACTCAGGCATTTTATCACAGCAACCAAAAACAGAACAATGCAATATTTTTGTAACTTTTTTTTGGAAGATGGCACTTTAGAACTGGAAAACAGATTAGTAGTGGCCCAGAGACTGGGTAGGGTGGAAGAGGGTGGATTGTGAAGGTGCAACAGTAGGGGCTTTGTTATGTTGATGATATCATATCCTTCATGTGGCCATGAAGGTGGATACACATATGAACTCACAGGATTTAGCCATGTAAAGCTAAGTTCAGAAACCAGTAAAAGAGCAGGAACAAAGCCGGGCGTGGTGGCGCATGACTGTAATACCAGCACTTGGGAGGCAGAGGCAGGCAGATTTCTGAGTTCAAGGCCAGCCTGGTCTGCAGAGTGAGTTCCAGGACAGCCAGGGCTACACAGAAAAACCCTGTCTCGAAAAAAAAAAAAAAAAAAAAAAAAAAAAAAAAAAAAGCAGGAACAAAGCCAGAGAGGCTTAGGGAGATGAGTGGGTCACCAACGGCCTGTCAAGGCTGTGTTGTTCAACCCTTGTGTCCTATGAGGAAACAACAGAAAGATCAGAAAGATGCTCCCCCTAGCCCACCCTGTGTGTGTGTGTGTGTGTGTGTGTGTGTGTGTGTAGAATCTACAATTATTTCAACGCAGCGAATTTAATTGTAAGAAACCCTGTGACATAGACCCCGTATTTGTTTGCAAATGGTGGCTTTTTATACTTTTCTATTCAATGTAACCATTTTGCTTAAATCTCAACAAGTTACCATCCTCACATCTTAGAGAGAACTACATGTGGGAGATGCCCTTGGCAATCACAAAAGGAAGCCTGGCATCTTCTTGGTAGTGTTCTTCAACTCCTAGTCATGGTGAAATCTATGTTCAGAGTCTTTCCCTTCATTTAAAGCAAATTCAATTTTCTTCCTGTTGTGGATGGGCCTGGGGTTGTTTGTATTTTGATGCTAATTCGGCTGTCCTGGGAGGGGCTGCGGACAAGGAGTGAGTCATGTATTCAGGTGACTTCTTGTGAACCAATCACCTAATGAATAAAGGAACCAATCACTGGACAAGTAGGTGGGATTTCCGAGTTGGATAGAGGAGGAGAGGAAGAATGAGTTAGGTCTTTTTGGATGTGGATAGTGTGAGGACAAGATGTAGGTACGAGCGTCTCCTGGTTTCAGTGGCAGATCAATCAGGATTTGCCACTGGAGGATTTACATTTAATAAGTCTGACAAGATTAGGATTTTAGTTGCTGTGCACAGTGATTGAGTTACTGTCGTCTCAGAACTAAGTTTGTGTAGTATTTTCTTTCACTCAGTGGCTAGTCCAGGTTCAAGAGAGAAAGGTACACCAGCAAAGAATGGGTTTGTCTGAGGTGCACCACAATGGCCATGGGGGATTTTTTTCTGGGATACTATCAGGAGCAATATTCTCTGAGATGAGATGAAGCCAGGAACCCTGCCTGGTTATTTAGTGTTCTTCTGCTCTTTCCAGAGAGTGTTGCGGATGTTGAGGGCAAGGGCCTCCATCTGTCTATTCCAAATGTTTGGGTAATGTTTTTCCAAGATACTGGCTGTATCTTGGAAAAACAAGGGTGGAGGAAAGACAAACCCTTCAGCTGTGGGACATTTCCTCCACCCAGGCTGCCAGGCACCCACATACAGCTGTGTAAAACCTCCCAGACCTATTTGGTTCCTCCTGCATCTATCCAGTGACTCACCTGTGCCTCACTAATCTAATCAGGACTCAACTGCTTGAAAACTACATACAACACCCACCCCTAGCAGGGACCATGTCAGCATATCAGGATCTAGGCTCTCAGGTACCTCAAACTGATTGACTATGACATCAACCTCATGGCCATGGAAGGGATCCATTGCTAGAATGTGAGCCTTTTTGTTTCCTTTTCAAGGGAGATCTCTGATCACTGTTATGTGGGCTCTATTTGGTTCTTACAGTAAGGCCTCCCCCCAGATGTCCACTTCTTCCCTTTCCCATCAAGCCCCAGAGCTCCAATAAACCCCAAAATGGAAGCCAGAAAGTATCTGTAGTCCAGCTTGTAGCTACCCACCACAGGACTGCATGATTCTAGACCTATTAGTATCTTTTTTTTTTTTTTTTTTTTTTTTGGTTTTTCGAGACAGGGTTTCTCTGTATAGCCCTGGCTGTCCTGGAACTCACCCTGTAGACCAGGCTGGCCTCGAACTCAGAAATCCACCTGCCTCTGCCTCCCAAGTGCAGGGATTACAGGCGTGCGCCACCACGCCCGGCTTGACCTATTAGTCTCTTAAAGAAGTGAAATATTGGGCTAGAGAGACGTGTCAGAGGTTAAGAGTACTGGCTGCTCTTCCAGAGGTCCAGAGTTCAATTTCCAGCAACAACAGGATGGCTCATAACCACCTATAGTGAGATTTGGTGCCCTCTTCTGGTCTGCAGACATACATTCAGGCAGACTACTATATACATAATAAATAAATCTTTTTGAAAAACACTTTTTAAAGTGAAGTCTTTGGCTATCTCATTTGTATGTGCAGTATTAGGAATTTCTGCTTAAGTGTGGTGTGAAATAGTATTGGGTTATCTGTGTGTTTGTGCTAATGAGTATTAAATGCAGATCTTTGTACAGGCCATGCTAATCTCTCTACTATGAAGCCATACCTCCAGCTTCTGTATCTTTCTGTAATAAAATCTGATGTTTACACTGTGCATTTTATTTTAGACTGAAACTGGTATTTAGTTTGTGTTAATGTATCATATCCCTGCATAACATTTGGGTTTTGGTATGTAATGTGAGATGTGTCTGACCTTTGTGCACATCGAAATGACTATCTGCTTTTCTGTTTATATGTGTTCATATAATATGCAGATATAAAATGTGTTTCTTTAGGGGCGAAAGAGATGGCTCTACAGTTAAGAGCACATGTTGCTCTTGCACAAGACTCTAGTTTGGTATATAGCACCTCCATGGTGGCTTACAATCATTTCAGTTTCAGGGTATACAGTGCTTCTTCTGACTTCTACCAATACCAGGCATGCATATGGTGCACATATATACATACAGACAAAACACTCTTTAAAAAAAAAAGATTTATTTATTTATTATATGTAAGTACACTGTAGCTGCCTTCAGACACTTCAGAAGAGGGAGTCAGATCTTGTTACAGATGGTTGTGAGCCACCATGTGGTTTCTGGGATTTGAACTCAGGACCTCTGGAAGAGCAGTTGTTGCTCTTAACCATTGAGCCATCTCTCCAGCCCCCAGGCAAAATACTCTTATACATAAAATAAATAAATAAATAAGATCATAAACTTTTATCATTTTAAAAAGAGCATCTCTGGCTGGAGAGATGCTCAGCCGTTAAAGGCTAGGCTCACAACCATAAAACATAAAAAGAGCATCTCTCTGATGTGTCGTGTTGAATGAGCACATGTAAAAATAAGAAACTTGCCGGAGTGGTGGCACATGCCTTTAATCCCAGCACTTGGGAGGCAGAGGCAGGTGGATTTCTGAGTTTGAGGCCAGCCTGGTCTACAGAGTGAGTTCCAGGACAGCCAGGGCTACACAAAGGAGAAACCCTGTCTTGTACCCCCCCCACTCCCCCACCCCCCCACCCCCCAACCCCACCCCACCCCCAACCCCCCCCACCCCGCAAAAAAAAAAAAAAGAAAAAAAGAAAAAAAAAAGAAAGAAAAGAAAAAGAAACTTGGGTGGTCTGGGATTTAACTGTTCATAAGCCCAGCTAGCTGCCAGAGTTTCACACATGCAAATGACAGGGGACACAAAAGTCCGAGGTACGAACAAAAGCAACTGGTTTTGTAATGGATCTTTGGCTGGTCTGATAATGCTTGCATATACATTGGGGTACATTTCAGGAGAATCCTGGTTAGGACAAGTCCGCCATTCCCCAACCTGGACTACAGTGCCTTCCTTATTTCCCTTCCGAGGGAAACCTGATTTATACTGTGAAATCTATGCCTTCTTTGTCTCAGGAGGGATAGGGCAATCTCCCCTTAACCCTGGTAACTCCTCATCCTCACTGTTCCACAGTCTAGTAAACAAACATTCCTAACCTGGATCAGACTATCCTATTGTGAGCCCAGGGATTGTACAGTAGCCTGAGGTGTTCATGGAAAGTGACTTCCTAAAAGGATCTAATGTGAACTGGGTATTGAATTCATTGTGTAAGCATGGCTATGGCTGTATAAAATAGGCTGTATATCTGGTATGGTGTGGTGTGGTGTGGTGTGTGTGTGTGTGTGTGTGTGTGTGTGTGTGTATTAAAGAACAGCTCTACTGAGATATAGAACAGCTCTACTGAGATATAATTCACATGAAAGCCATTTAAAATACCTGGATAGGGCCAGCAAGATAGGTTAAAGCCCATGAAAAACTGAGTTTGGTCCCAGAACCAATGTTAAAAACCCAGAGTTGGTGATGTATATCTGTAATCCCAGCACTTCTGGAGTGATATGGGAGGTAGACAGAATTGCTCAGAAGTTCACATGCTAGCTAACCTGAGGTATGCATTGCAGCATAAATAAGAAAGACCCTTTCTCAGTCATATAGAAGCAGAGAATTAGCTCCTGAAAGAAGTTGTCCCTTTGGTCTACACACACACACACACACACACACACACACATATGAATAAAAAATGATAAAATTAAAGAGAACAGGTTGGTCTAAGCATGGTGCCAGCACCTGGAATGTAAAGGTGAGAGAATCTTCAGTTTAAAATGTCGTCTTCAGTGACTTAGAGGCCAGCTTGGACTACATAAATCCTACCTCCAAAAATTAAAAAAAAAAAAATGAAATGCACAAGTTTAAATTTTAATGCAGTTATCACCCAAATACTTTTATATCACTTCAAAGAATGCTAATGCTCACTCACAGTTGCACAGTCACTCTTGACAACCATGTATCTGTTTCTGTGGATTTTCCTGTTCTGAATGTTTAATTTTAATAGTCATGTAATATGTGGCCTTCTGTCACACTTGTGTGACTGACTCCTGCTCATCATAGTACTTTCAGGTTTATCTATATTGTATCAGCCACTTTTCATTTATTGCCAAAAATATTTTACTATAAGTATATGCAGACGGGCAGTGGTGGCGCACGCCTGTAATCCCAGCACTTAGGAGGCAGAGGCAGGTGGATTTCTGAGTTTGAGGCCAGCCTGGTCTACAGAGTGAGTTCCATGACAGCCAGGGCTATACAGAGAAACCCTGTCTCGAAAAACAAAAACAAAAAAGATCAAACAAACAAAAAAACAAACAAAAAACAAAGTATATGCCACATTGTATGCATTCATTCACACACTTCAATCATTCATCGATTGATACATGGAATGTTCCCACTTTAGGAACATTGAAAATGTTGTCCCTCTGAGTACTTACATACAGGTTTTATGTCGACATTTGTCTCCATTTCCCCTAGTTCTGTATCTAAGAGAGGGATTGTGGAGTCTCACATTTTTTTTTTTTGTTTTATTTTATTTTTAGAGACAGGGTTTCTTTGTGCATCATGTCCTGAACAACTACTGGACTCTTGGCCTTTCCATTGAAAGACAGCCTTTATCCCAGCACTTGGGAGGCAGAGGCAGGCGGATTTCTGAGTTCGAGGCCAGCCTGGTCTACAGAGTGAGCTCCAGGACAGCCAGGACTACACAGAGAAACCCTGTCTCGAAAAACAAAAACAAAAACAAAAACGAAAGACAGCCTTTGTTAGACTAGCTGTGCCACAGCCTCTACACCACTATATATGTATAAATCCCAGATACATAGATTTATTCTATCACTTCTGTTCCTCTAGAGAATCGTGACTAATACACTGGGTTTGGTTTCCAGTGCTCATACCATGTGTAACTCCAGTTCCCAAGTCTCCAACATGCTCTTCTTGGCTTCTGAGGGCACTTCATGGTGCACAGACATACATGTAGGCAAAATACCAATAATACATATAATAAAAAGCAATCTAAAAAAAAAAAAAACCAAACCGCTTTATCAGTGTTTGTATTCTCCCTATGCACTTGAAAATATGCATCCTATATATTTTCTATTTGTTTCATGTGGGATTCAACATTATCTATTAGATACAGCTTGCTGTTTTCTTTTTATACTATTTTTATTGATTATTTGGGAATTTCACATCATGAACCCCAATGACACTCACTTCCTAGTTCTTCCAGGTCTACTCCCACCCTTGTGACCTCCTCCTAGAAGAAGAGGAGGAAGAGAAGGAGGAATAGGAGGAAGAGAAAGAAGAAGAAGAAGAAGAAGAAGAAGAAGAAGAGGAAGAAGAGGGAGAAGAGGGAGAAGAGGGAGAAGGGGAGGAAGAAGAAACAAGTCCAATTTGTGTTATCTGTATCCCCACTGAAGCATGGTCAAACTCCCAGTGGCCAATCCTTTGAAGAAAACTGAGCCCTTCCCCATCTGCACCCCCACCAGAAGCCATTAATTGTAGAAAGCTACATTTCAACATCCTTATCACAATTTAAAAAAAATATTTATTTATTTAATGTATATAAATACACTGAAGCAGTCTTTAGACACACCAGAAGAGGGCATCAAATCCCATTACAGATGGTTATGAGCCACATGGTTTCTGGGAAATGAACTCAGGACCTTTGGAAGAACAGTCAGTGCTTTTAATCACTGAGCCAACTCTCCACCTGCTTTATCATATTTTTTTTTCATTTATTTTATTTATATGAGGACACTGTTTCCAGACACACCAGAAGAGGGCATCAGATACCTTTACATGGGTGTGAGCCACCATGTGGCTGCTGGGAATTGAACTCAGAACCTTTGGAAGAGCAGTCAGTATGCTCTTAAGCACTGAGCCATCTCTCCAGCCCTTTATCACAAGTTTTAAGAGTTCTCTCCAGGGCTGGAGAGATGGCTCAGCGGCTAAGAGAGATGGCTAAGACTGCTCTTCTGAAGGTCCTGAGTTCAAATCCCAGCAACCACATGGTGGCTCACAACCATCAGTAATGAGATCTGATGCCCTCTTCTGGTGTGTCTGAAGACAGATTTAAAGGACAACATTCAACTGGGGCTGGCTTACAGGTTCAGAGGTTCAGTCCTTTATCTTTATGGTGGGAAGCATGGTAGCATCTAGGCAGACATGGCTCTGGAGGGGCTGAGAGTTTTACCTCTTGTTCCAAAGGCAGCTAGGAGAAGACTGGCTTCCAGATACCTAGGAGGAGGGTCTTAAAGCCCATGCCCACAGTGATATACCTAGTCCAACAAGGCCACACCCACCCCAACATATTTTCTGTAACTTAATTGTAACTGAGCTGTTAACAGTGCTTTGTTTGGTTTATTTTTATTTCATTTTGTTTGAGTGCATATAGTTATGTGCATGCCATGGCATACACGTGGAGGTCAGAGAACAACTTATGGGATTCCATTATTTCCTTTTATCATCTGGTTCCTAGGTATTAAATGTCGGACTTGGTGGCAAACACCTTGATCCACTGAGCCATCTCACTGGCCTGCTTGAGGATTTTGCTTTATACTGCTGGGAATTGAACCCAGACTTCATACATACTAATCAAGTGCTGTTACTTAGCTACACCCCAAGCTGTCTTTTTACTTTGTATTTTGAGATAAGATTATACTAAGTTGCCTAAGTTGGCCTTAAATTTGTCTTATTCCTGGCTTCAGGAGTATTATAGGCCTGTGCTACCAAACCTGGCTTATTAGACATTTTTTATTATGAGAAAGTTCAAAGACTAAAGGGGTGATAAAGGAAAAAAGAGGGAGAAAGGAAGAGGAGAAGGGGCGGGAAGGAGGGAAGGTGGGAAAGAGAGAGATCAATAATGAACAATGAACAATTAATGGCAGATCTTGATTTGTCCATCCATATCCCTTGCCACTCCATTCCTCCACATTGTCCTGAGGAAGTCTCAGAGGCCATATCATTCCCATGCCCTCCCCTCCCCCACCATGGGATTTTAGTATTTAGTCTATAAAAGTTGAGGGCCCCTAAAAAACAACCACAACACCATTATTATGTGTTATCTTTTTTGTTGTTGTTGTTGTTGTTTTTGTTTTTTGAGACAGGGTTTCTCTGTGTAGCCTTGGCTGTCCTGGAACTCACTCTGTAGACCAGGCTGGCCTAGAATTCAGAAATCAGCCTGCCTCTGCCTCCCAAGTGCTGGGATTGCAGGTGTGTGCCACCCCCCGCCCGGCTATTATGTATTATCTTAAGATAGGCATTAAATTTCTGATATCACCAGATACCAAAATGGGACCCACTCATCTGATGCTGTAACATATGCCCCATTTAGCTTGGTTTCCATGATCCATCAGTAGCTACTGGAGCTGCTCCCGTAGGGAGGGACTATAACTGTTTTTCCTGTATCCATCACCAACCACATGTGGCCATGGCTCCATATCTACTTTGCAGGTCCAGAACTGCTTTTGCACACAGCTCAGCTCTCCAATGCTGTTTCAAGGTGTATTTTGAGAGGCTGCTCTCTCCCCTAGGGTCAAATTCTCTTTCGTGTCTCTTGCCACCAGTGTTACTAGATGTGGATGTCACACCTTTCCCTGAGAGTTTTCACCATATGCAGTTGTAAATGCTTCTGTGCCTTTAGGTCATGGTGTTTTATCATAGCAATATTACAGCTAAGTCCAAGTTACCAAGCACCCCAGGCCCTTCCAGGCTCCCTGACTTTATCAGGCTGGACAGAGCAGTCTTTTTTAACTTATCCCACTGCTAGAAGCCTTTGGAATACCTCTAGACCACTAGGGCTTCCTAGTGATGCCTGCCTGGTGGACTTCAAGATCACTCATCCTCTCCTTTCCCCCATTCTTCCCCAACTCTAGCACTTTCCACGAAGGACTAGCAACGGTAGGCTGAGAGCTTTGAAGAACTGTGCAGATCTAGAGCTCTTACCTAGACAGGTCTAATAGCATCCCCTAAGATTCACCCAACTATTCCTTTTTCTCTGGGCCCAAGATCTGGTTTTCTGACATGTCTGTAAATTGACATTTGGCTTATTTGTCCAGCGTGTTAGTTGTTTAGGTGGGAGGATCATACAGCAGTTGTATACTCATGTCTATTCTCAATGAGGGCTAGAACTGTGCCTCCATTTTCCATGCTTTCAGCCACTGTGGCTAACACAGCTCCACTATGTTCTTGAGGTTCAGGTGGCTAGTGTGCCCAGAGGCATCAGGAGAGCCATGCAGTCTATGAGCAAGCAGAAGAACAACAAGAAGTAGAAGGAACTAACCACAAAACAGGACCTGGGAGGAGTTTTACTCTTTTCTCTGCTTCACACACTGTACCCCGGTGCTATGGGATTCTCTCAAGACAGCTAGGGGCAAGAGATCAATCCAAGAGGAGACATAGCTAAGTCAAATACTGCAGGGGTCACAGAGGTCATAAAAGACCTTGAATTTAGTTCCAAATGTCTTGGAGCCCTGGGTCAAGCATTTGTTGGAAGGCAGGGCAAAGCCTGGCAGGGTTAAGAGAGAACTTGCATAGACATGAAATCATGGAGTTGGAGAGATGGCCCAGCAATTAAGAGCACTAATCTGGGTTTGATTTCTACACGGCAGCTAAAAACAATCGTCTGCAACTCAGTTTTAAGGGATCCAATACTCTATTTTTGCCTCCAAGGAAGCTGCACACATGTGGTACACAGACATGCATGCAGGCAAAACACCCATACAAATAAAATAAAAGCAATCTTTTGAAATGTTTAAAAAAGGAAATATATGGTCAGTTCATTCTGTTCTGTATTAAGACAGCAGCCTCACTGGGTGGGTGATGTGAAGACCATTATTACAGAGAACAGAGGATTTACCAAGTATCCCAGAGAGGCTAGCTGGAGACAGAAGCAAGGAAGAAGGCATTCCCTCCCCTGTCATCAAACTGAGCACCATAATTTCAGGTTCCTTCATTTGCTTGGCTGAACAAGAATATATACATGTACCCGTGAACTTCGTATATTACTAAATAAGATAGTCACATGATTTCAGGTCTCTTCTGGTCTCTAGGAACCTTCTGGTTTCTGTCCTAGGTAAAGCCACTGGGAGGATTTTGAGCAGGGAATTTTCCCCAACTAATGCTTTATACAAGCCACTATTTTGTGCTGAAATTGGTCAGGGAGCAAGGAAAAAATACAAGGACACTAGTTGAAAGATATCCCCTCAACAAGGGATACAGAGTGAGGATTGCGGAAGGGACTCGTAGTTGGATTCTAATGTGTCAGCTGTTAGCTAGAGGAAGACTTCAGTGCTGGAAGGTGGGGGCCTAAAGTAGGCAACAGCCTTCAGGAAAGACCAAGGGTTGTGTATTGCTAGAGTTCCCTGACAGCATCCTCAATAGTTAGACACAGAAGCAAGATCTGAATACTGGACCTAGAATGACATGTGAATATGGCCTTCCCTAAGACATGAAAAGCCCACTCGAAGACAAGTGGTTTAGGGGTCTAGCTGTCTGTCAAGTTATATGACTTCCTGGGATCTGTGCACTAAGTCTAGGCCTGCTCATGGTCTTCTCAACAGTACCTCTTTGCTACCTCTAATAGCATGATGGTTTGTATATGCTTGGCCCAAGGAGTGACCCTATTAGGGGGTATGGCCTTGTTGGATTAGGTGTGTCACTATGGGTGTAGAGCTTAAGACCCTCACCCTAGTTGCCTGGAAGTCAGTCTTCCATTAGCAGCCTTCAGATGAAGATGTAGAATTCTCAGCGCTTCCTGCACCATGCCTGCCTGGATGCTGCCATGTCCCTGCCTTGATGATAATGAACTGAACCTCTGAACCTGTAAGCTAGCCCCAATTAATTTTTTTTTTTTTATAAAACTTGCATTGGGCATTGTGTCTGTTCACAGCAGTAAAACCCTAACTAAGACAAATACCAACCCCAGATCCTCCATTACTCTAGGACTATCTTTCAACCTTCTCCCCCATCAATAGCCTCTCTGTGATAGCAAAGATTATCCAGCTTCTGTAGAGTATAATTGCCTTCCTGGGTCCCCATTCTGTTTCCTAGGGAGCCTTGGTTCTGAGGGATCATCCACAGGACCCCAGCAAGACTTTTAAGTTGTCCCCTTTGACCTCATTGTACACATACCATTGTTGGATTCTTTGCATGCCCCTTCCCCAAACACCTGCTGGTCGGCCTCTAGCTGCTTCCTTGTCCCACCTCCTGTCTAGCATACAGCTGCCACAACCATTTTTTTTTTTCCCTAAGAACTGACTTCCAGTCCAGCGTGGTAGAGCACTCCTTTAGTCCCAACACTTGGGAGGCAGAGGCAGGCGGATCTACGTTAGTTCGAGGCCCGCCAGGGCAACACAGAGAAATCCTTTCCTGAAAATACTAAATAAATATATAAATAAATAAGAACAGACTTCCTTTTCTCTGTTTATGCCCTCTGCCTGTGACCAACTGGTCACAACGCACAGTGGACAAACGGACAAACTGTGGGTTTCCATTGTCTGAAAGGCCAGCAGAAGGATCTCTCTCTGTGTCCACAGTGATTTCCAAGAAAGGACAAGAATGTAAGAAAGCTTATGGGGGAGGAAACCCCTGGTCCAGTCGTTCCCAACCCATGCAGTTGCCTGTCTACAGTGTCTTGATCTCCAGCGGGGCGGAGTTTTTCCAGGGTGTGTTTCTGACCACGCCCCCTGATCCACCTCTCACCTTGTGACCACGCCCCTGATCTCCACCCAGTCTGTCTCGCCGCACCAGCTTCCTGAGTCAATGGCTGCCTGCACGCGCCTGCGCCCTCTGCCCCTCCTGCACCCCACCCCTATAGGCTCCGCCTTCCAGAGGCCCCGCCTCTCTCGTTTACGAGGTGGGAGCGGAGCCACACACTGCGCATGCTCCAGCCGCGGCGCCCCCGACTCCGCACTCGGCTGGGTTCGGGCATTTCCGCCTCTTTGTTTTAAACTCTGCACGGCTTTTTCTCCTCCTCTTGGGGGGGACCCAGAGGGAGCGGCGCCCCCTCCCCCTCCCGGCGAGCCCCCGCGTGCGCCCGCTCGCCCGCCGCCCGAGACGCAGGTCAGTGAGCCCGCCCCGCCCGGCCTGGCCCGCGCGCCCGCTCCTCAGGCCGCGGCCTCGGCCCATGGTCCGCAGAAGGCTGAGAGCCCAGCGCCCCCGGCAAGCCCGGGAGGCGGGACCCTAAAAGCCTGCGAGAAGGCCAGGACTTGGGAGGTCTGGACCCCGGGAGGGCAGAACCCTGGGCCATGCTGGATCCCGGAACAATCTGAACCCCGGGAGGACAGGAACCTGGACCAGACAGAACCCGGGGAAGAGCCTGCACCAGGCTGGACCCTGGACCAGGGGTGGGCAGAATCCTAGACCAAGGCAAAACACGAACCAAGGTGGATTCCGAGCAGTCTAGACCCCGGGAAAACAGGACCTAGGGAAGACAAGGAGCTCAGTCTGGCTAGACCTGGCACCAGGCACGATTCCAGAGAACAGGACCCGGGAAGAACAGGAGTCCGGGCCAGGCTGGATCCAGGGAGATCAGGACCGCAGACAAGGCAGGATCCAGACCAGGCCAGAATTACTGAGTGCTAGTCACTGAACAGTTCTTAGGACTGGTCAGATCTCTCATAGTTCTGGGACCCCAGGACAGGTGGAGCCCCGACTCTTGGAATAGACACTTGGGGGAGGGTCAGTATTAGAGACCTGACAAGATTCTAGGAAAGGTCATTGAGGAAGAATGGCTCTCAGGACCTGGCAGGACCTAGAAAATGGTAGAATCCCTGAGATGGGCCAACTACAGATAGATTACAGAGGAGGGTTAAGACCCTGAGACCACCCCACAGAGGACCAGGGCGCTGGGACAAGGCCATAGGAAGGTCAGGACTCTGGGACAAATCTCGGCTATAGAGAGCTGGGAAATCAAGGCTGGCTCATGGAATCTGGACCACTATGGCAGCCCTTTGAGCAGTTTGGGGCCCTGAGGGTGAATGTGAAGAGAGTTCAGAATACAGACAGGCTTTTGGACAAACAGGACCAAAGGTGGGTCCCTTTAAAATGAAAGCCTTGGAGCTGAAACATGAGGATGGTCCTCAGGGATAATAGTTGGAAATTTAAGGCGGGGAGGGCCTGGGACTCTAGAAATCGACCCCCTAACTCTGCTGAAAAGATTATTAGGCATTGGGAAGTTTAGATGGTCCCAGCCCACACAGGACATTTGTTATGAAGTGCTTACAAGTGGGTTCCTGAGTTATCTGAGCCCAAGGGTTCAAACCCTGCACCTCCCACAAGTCCCCTAGGCTTCCTGATGTTACAGAGTGGGTGAGGATCTTAGGATAGTTGCAAGGCAAAGTTGGAGCTCAGCTGGGCTCCGAGGACTCAGGTATCAAGGGCATGCCCTGAACTTGCTGCTTCATGCCCCAAGCCTCTCTTGCCTGCTCTCCCCAGCTCCTACAGGACTGCGCCTTTCCCTAGTCTTGGCCTCAGGTCAGTGGCTGTACTTCACCCTCCCTCCTCTTTCCCCAGCAGGTCATGAGGGTGTGGTGTAAAGAGGCTAGAGGCTAGGTGTCCAGTGGGGAGGAGGCACTCCAGGAGTAGGTAGGAAAGTAGGTGAGGTCAGTAAGCAGAGGATTGAGGGGCTTTTGAGTAGATGAACACCTAGCACTCCTGTTTCACCCCTAAAAAGGAAAGAGTTTTTGTTTCTCTTACCAGTCAGTCTATCATGGAGAACACAATATTTGTGGAAAAGTGAGATGTGTTTTTACTGTTGTGGGAGACAAAGTGAGATGTGTTTTTACTGTTGTGGGAGACAGTAGGGCAGGTACGGAGATGTTCACTGAAAACCTGATATGTTTCAAGATGAGAAAACAAGGGGATTCTAGAGTGGCCTAGCTCCCACACAGATCTGGGGTGGTCAACTATGGGTCTGTTGCTCTGTGGAAGTTCTGCTCCGTCAGGCTGCTCTTAAAAGTGCTGGAGACAGGGTGAGAGTAAACTCTGGGCTGTTTGGATTCCTAAGAGATCTTGAGCTGGCCAGTTCCATGTTTCGTTTTGAGCCACTTCATGATTTGTTTTCTCAGGGAAAAACAAGTCTAGGTTTCTTAGCATGGGTGTCAGCTAAGTTGTGTTCAAAGTGGAAAGTCGTATTTGCCAAGTGTCCTTACACTCGGGAACCTTGTACTGAGAGCTTACCTCTGATGTTTTTCTTTTGCTGTGCCCTTTATTGTATTTTGCTGTGTGAAATTTTAGAAAAGAACAGAGCATTTGTTTAGGTTTGATGGTGATTTTCATTTTTCTCTGCTTAGACTTTTAAACATAGAATCGTGTTGAAGGGTTATGTTATTTAAATGTTGTTTTACAACAAGCTACTTTAGAATGTAGTGCCCTGAGTTAGATATTGGTTCTGGTGATGATCCCACGCCTGGCTTTCCAGGTTTCCTAGTTAGGGCACTAGCTAGGCCAGTAGAAGGTAGAGCAGGCTCTGCAGAATTGCTGTCAGCCAGACACTTATCAAGTTTTAAGTATCATGTGACCCATACCTAGAAATTTTCATAAACAAATTAAGAGTTATGTGTAGATCCAAACATGGTCGCTCATACCTGTAATCCCAGCACAGGAGCTGAGACAGGAGGATTGCAGTGAGTTTGAGTTTGAGGCAAACCTGTGCTACAGTAGTGAATTCCAGGCCAATTTGGGCTACAGAGTTAGATCTATCTCAGAAGATTGTTGTGTGTAGAATGGTGTGTTAGAATAAGGTCTCTAAATAAGGTATATCAGATTCTTTTGATGTTACTGTAAGAGTTTAGATGATTGTGATACATGCATGTATCCTATTTAAGAGGCATCTGTTATAAAAGAAAATGTTCCTGGTAGTTAACTTCTGGCAAACAGACCCCTGCGGATAAAGTAGTGTATAGGGGCATAGCATCTAACCTCTGGGTGAGGGTTTACCAGTATTCTGAGAGCCTTGGCATGTTATTCTCGAAGAAATTATAAGCTAGCCCTCTAGATTTTCTTAACCATCTTAAATAATATGGAGAAAGCGTCTTTCCTAGTACATTGAGCCTCATGCACTAGGTTATAAGTGACTTTCAAAATAGTAAGATGTGAGGTTCTGAAAAGGTTGGGGTATCTGTTCTTTGTGGGAATATTATGCTCAGAGACCTCCTGCAGACAGGAGCCCTTTCTCCCCAGCCCAGGTCTAGGGTAGGAGTGGAAGATGAATCAGAATACTTATCCAAGGTCATCCTGGATTCTCTTATCCCTGGAGGCCACCTACCTCCCTGTCATCTCTGGACTTTGGGAGGTTCCACCTCAGGTTCACAAGGTCATTCACTAGAATCATTAGAGGTGATTTGTGTTTTAAAACAATGTTTGTTTGGGTCTGTGTTATTCTTTAATAACCTTTTTTGTTTTTGTTTTGTTTTTTGAGACAGGGTTTCTCTGTGTAGCTCTGGCTGTCCTGGAACTCACTCTGTAGACCAGGCTGGCCTTGAACTCAGAAATCCACCTGCCTCTGCCTCCCAAGTGCTGGGATTAAAGGCGTGCACCACCACCGCTGGCCATTTAATGACCTTTTATGATATGCTGCCCTGTTTGTTTGATGTTCAAATTTGGATTTAAAGTTTTAGATGTAATTTTTTACTTATGAAAAACATTGAGGTTGAAGGTCAGTTTCCTGTTGTCTGTTGTTACCCTCAAAGTCTTACTGTTGTCATAAAGCAAGGATACCGAACAGTATATTATGCTTCAGAAACTGGAACTATTCATTAGTTCTGTAAGTTCATTATCATGAAATTTAGTTAGACATAGTAATATGTGGCCATAATCCTTGCTGGTGCTCATGAGACTGAAACAAGATCATTAGAGCTCAGATATTGGAGACCAGCCTGGGTAACATAGTGTAACCCTGCTTCAAAAAATAAACTAGTCAATCACAAAGATAGATGAACCCTTTAAAAACAAGAACCCTTTAAAAACATTCTTTTCTCTGCCACATACCTTCTCATATAACCAAAAGGATAGAGGGTAGTAATAAGCACAACCCACTTTTGTTGTTGTAGACTATCCACTGAATTGAGCAAACTCCTACTTTCTGGAGGTGCTGTCTTTGACAGCCTATTGTTAGTAGTGTGTTGTATTAAAGAGAAACTCTACAGTGTTTAATTGGACCTCAGGAATGGAGGTTAATTGGACTTTTTCTGAAAGTTCATTGATCTTTTGTTGACTTTGCTATTTTAGCAGTAAATTCAACAGTAAAAAAACGAGCCGGGCATGGTGGCGCATGCCTGTAATCCCAGCACTTGGGAGGCAGAGGCAGGCGGATTTCTGAGTTCGAGGCCAGCCTGGTCTACAGAGTGAGTTCCAGGACAGCCAGGACTACACAGAAAAACCCTGTCTCAAAAAAAAAAAAAAAAAAAAAAAATTCAACAGTAAAAAACATATAGATGATGTGAGGCTATGTTTATAGACTTTCTCAAAATGCCTGATCAATCCCTGTGTCTTGTGTGGGTCTCATTGGACTTCATGGGGTCCTATAGGACTTAGAAGTGCCTGTGGGTAGAAGGCCCATGGATGCTGTGTGGGTTTCTTGGCTCTTGTGGTACAATGGGACTTACTAGGTCCTGTGAGTTCTGTGTGGTTATCATAAGGCCTTATGGAGGCCCATAGGTCACATGGGGAGTTTGGGAGTTTGAGTGACTTTGTCAACTGGTTCCAGGTAGGGCTTGGCCTGTATTAGGTTCTCAACAAACTCTAGCCTAAAGCAAATCATAAGCAGTGGCTTTTGTGGCTTTATTCTGAGAATATGTCAGCTTGGTTGTTTAAGTCCTCAGGACATGCTCTACAAACCAGGAATGGGGGTCAAGCCACACATACCACAAGTGTCCTTACCTAAGGGCTTTTACTTTAAAAAATGTTTATAATTATATGTGTATTTCTGAATACAGAAACACTGAACATATCTGGGTGTTAGAAGAACACTGTGGAATCTTGTTTTCTACTGCCTTCTTTATGTGGGTTCCAGGAGTTGAACTTCTGTCATCAGGCTTGGTGGCAAGAACCTTTACAACCTGTGCCATTTTTACCAGCCACCTTTTGATTTTTGTTTTTGTTTTTTGTTTTTTGTTTTTTTTGTTTTTGTTTTTTTTTTTTTGAGACAGGGTTTCTCTGTGTAGTCCTGGCTGACCTGGAACTCACTCTGTAGACCAGGCTGGCCTCGAACTCAGAAATCCGCCTGCCTCTGCCTCCCAAGTGCTGGGATTACAGGCGTGCGCCACCACGCCCGGCTTACCTTTTGATTACCAAAGTAAACAACAACAACAAACTCAAACAAAAAATCCTAATGGAGCACAGATGCAAGAATTATAATCAGTGGGCATCTGCTGTGGTCCCAATGTTGTTTTCGTTCCCAGATTTTTAGGTTGAAGTCTTAATCAAAGATGATTGCATGAGAAGTGAACTTTGTAGGGAGGAGGCCCTGTCCTCAAAGACAGAATAAGCGCCTTATCAAAAATCCCGAGAGCTCTTCCATCCTTTCTGCCCTAGAGGACTTGGCATGGGGGTTAGGTCTGAACAAGCCACACAGTCTTCTGTGAAGCAGTCTGTCATGAAGAGCAAACTTAGGTTGCTTTTAAGCCTTTTGTTGTGGGTGCTTTGTGACAGCAGCCTGCAGTTTAGGACAGGACAGGGCCTCTATGCCCACTTGCAGGGCAGTTTTCTATTGATAATATCTTTATCTTTCATACCACTTTTGTCTTTGAAGTATCAAAGAACAACTTCAGATGGTAGGCCACCTCTTGCAGGAAGGGAGGAGAAACCCACTTTAAAGCAGAAGCAGACCTGGCTTCCATCCCCCCCCCCTCCCCGGGTGGAGGGCTTAGCATATCCCACAAATAGTTACTTCCAGGATTTTACAGTTGTCATAAGGAAGGTCCTTACAGTTTTTTCTGAATAGATCCCTGGGGTCTGGTGCTAGGTTGGTTCCCAATCTGATACAATCCAGGGAAGACTGGGGCTGTGTTGTTATGCTTTGTCCTGACACTCAAAGAGGTCTAACATTAGATTGATGCCTGTTCTTGTACATTCATGGAATTCTGATATCAAGTTTTCTGTCCTCCTGACACCCTCGGAGTGGTAGACTTTGGAGTAAAACATTTCAGGTTGGAGTATTTCTGCTTTGTGACATACATCAGCAACCTATGGCCACCATATTTGTGGTGAGTTGCTGGTGACTTATTCCCCTGCTGGCTGGCTTTGTAAGGTGAATTGCCTTAACACAGTCAGCCAAAGACAAGGCATGTTGATGAGGTCATAGATCTGGACAGGCTTCCGTCCTCAGCATCCGGGTTTGGTGACACATTGGAGATTATGTTTATCCCCTAGGCCAATGGTTGTCTGTAGAGACTGATAGTATAAGCACTTCTATCCAGGTGGAGTACCAGATCATAGGAAGTCAGAGTCTCAGCACAGATTGAATGGCATGTAACTTAGGGTGTCTCAGAAGGTATAGTGTTCAAGCTCAGCACAAAGCTTCTGGGAAAGTTCTAATAGGTGTAGGAAACTTTCTACCTGCCAAGGGCTAGCTACACCCTATTGAACGAAGGATAATGAATGTTCCATATATGTTGACTATGGGAGGGACCTCTGCAAGGCGTCCACAGATATCAGGAAGGTCTGGAAGAGACTGGAGTGTCAAGGAAGGCAGGCAAGAAGATAGTAGAAGTTACTTGGATGTAGGAACTATACCATTAATAACAATCAGCTACCACAGAAAGGTCAGCACAGACAGAAAGAGGTCTGGCAACACGGAGCAACTGAACAGCATGTTGTGGACAGGTCATAGAGCAGAAAGAGGTCCCCGACAGGTATCAGCAGCTGAATGCTTGCAACTGCCTTATTTGCAAAAGACTCTTTTTTTTTTTTTTTAATGTTTTTTAATTGTTAGAAACTCTTCGTATTGATAAAGTTACTATCTTCATTAATATGTATTAGGCCTGGACTGTTTAGGAGACCAGTTTTGGAGTCTGATCAGATCAGTGGTGCCTAAGACATAGATCTGGTGGTGACTCCACCTAGATCTTATCTCTAGGAGAGTCAGCTTGTGTTACTGATTTTAATGAGGACACCTTCTTTCCTCCCTCCTCCTCTCCCTCCCTCCCTCCCTCCCTTCTCCTCCTCCTCCTCTTCCTCCTCCTCCTCCTCCTCCTCCTCCTCCTCCTCCTCCTCCTCCTCCTTCTTTTTTTTTTAGACAGGGTCTTTTGTAACCCAGGATGGTATCAAACACATATAGCTAAGGATGACCTTGAGCCTATGTTCTTCCTGCCTACACTTCCAAAGTACTGGGATTAAAGATGTGTACCACCATGCCTGGCTCTATGGAGTGCTTTTACCACCTGAGGTATCTCTAGCCAGTTTTTCCAGTTTAAAAAACTTTTGAAAAATGTTCTTTTTTTGTTTTTGTTTTTGTTTTTGTTTTTTCGAGACAGGGTTTCTCTGTATAGCTCTGGCTGTTCTGGAACTCATTCTGTAGACCAGGCTGGCCTTGAACTCAGAAATCCGCCTGCCTCTGCCTTCCAAGTGCTGGGATTAAAGGCGTGTGCCACCACCGCCCGGCTGAAAAATGTTCTTTTTACTTATTTTTTGGTGCATGTATTTATGTGGGTTATGGTGGCCACAGGCATGCTAAAGCACATGTGTGTGGGTTGAAAACAGCTTTTGAGAATTGGTTTTCTCCCACAATGTAGGTCTCAAAGATCAAGTTCATGCCATTCAGGCTTGGCAGCAGGCATATGCAGTTCTTTATGTGTAGAACTATCTTATGGGCTGTAATTTTCAGCTTTAATTATAATCCAAATTTCTGCATATCACAAAGCTGAGATAAATTGAGATTCTATGACAACTGGGTCTTTTTTTAAAAAAGATTTATTTATTAGCTGGGTGGTGGTGGCACACGCCTGTAATCCCAGCACTTGGAAGGCAGAGGCAGGCAGATTTCTGAGTTCGAGGCCAGCCTGGTCTACAGAGTGAGTTCCAGGACAGCCAGGGCTACATAGAGAAACCCTGTCTCAAAAAACAAAAAACAAAAAACAAAAAAAAAAAAAGATTTATTTATTTATTATATGTAAGTACACTGTAGCTGTCTTCAGACACTCCAGAAGAGGGCGTCAGATCTCGTTACGGATGGTTGTGAGCTACCATGTGGTTGCTGGGATTTGAACTCGGGATCTCTGGAAGAATAGTCAGTGCTCTTAACTGCTGAGCCATTTCTCTAGCTCCTGACAACTAGGTCTTAACTAAAGTTAGGGCATATGAACCCCAGCTCTGGGGAGACTGTTGGGTGGAAGCTACAAGCTAGGCCATGTACAGAGTGGGCAGAAATGTCTGGGTCCAGGCCTGCCATAGCATAAGCATATTTCTACTTGCTTATGGAAATATGAGCCCCCTGTACTCCCATACCCTATTCATAAGTGTGCACAGGGCATGACAGTCTTTGGGAATATAGCACACATTCCCACTCTGCCATAGATGAAGACTAGTGGCCAACCTCTTTGCCAGCCTGCATGCCTGCATAGTAGTTTCTACCCCATGGTTGTTATGGTTGGCCATGTCCACATGCTTGTCTGCTCTGGTAACCACAGATGTGATGATGTGCAATATAACCAGCAACAGAAATAGGCGATTCCTAGAAGACTCAGAGAGGACACCAGGCCGGCCATTTAGCCACATGAGTATGGGAGGGCTTCTAAGACTTAGCTGGTTTCAGAATGCTGGACCTTCCAGAAAAGTGTTTGGCAGGGTGTATGTGTTGCCTTTACCACAGAATGTCAACCTCTTCCCTTAATGCTGTACATTCATGGCACTTGGTACATGGCCCACTGCTCACCAGCACACTCCATTTTCTCCAAGTAAGTTTCACTGGGTTTTTAATTTATATTTTCTGTTTAGTAATAAAGTTGATCAGCTGAAATTCACTTAAATTGGATTTTCTCCTTAGTGAATCTCTTTTCATCACTTAGCAGAAGTGGGCAAAGTTTCTTCCTAAAATCCCAGGTAGTATTTTGGGCATGGCTGGCCCTGTGACAGACAGTATGCGGAACAGCAACACCACACCATCTTGAGAACTTGAGTTTCCCAAGTCCTGGTCCCATTATAATCCTAATGTGTTGTAGATATGTGCTTCTCAGTTCATAACAGAGTCACATAACTCAGTGATGTAATTAATTAGAAAAAGGAGTGAATACCCCTGACCTAGTCAGCATGTGAACAGGGCATCACATACTCTGTTGAATGTTAGCTTCCTTGAGGGATTATGAGTAAGTATGATCTAGTGCCACCCTACCACTAGGAGTATGTCTGTCATTTGTTTTAAAATTTAAGATGCTTTTTTCATCATTTTGTTGTATAATGGGGACTCAAGGCTTCTTCGTGAGACCCACGAGCTGCTCTTTCTGGTCAGCCCATAGCAGGCAGTTCACCCTTCTGGAATTTTATGTCCCATGAGATGACACTGTTATGTTCCTTGTGGGCAGTTTTCTTCTACAAAGAGCCCTGCACAGCTGGGAGCACCATTTTCCTAACTGCCAAGGAACAGCTGTTGTGTGAGGGCCTATCTTCTCATGGGCTGCCTGCTGATGGCATCCCAGTCACCTCCATCTGAGACTGTGTGTGGAGCTGAGAACTCACTTCTGAGTTCTTGAGCAGTCATGTGTCTCCTTCAATAGCATTATTTCCTTACAGTTGTTTTTTTGAAAATAACATTGGGTGATTTATCAAATCATTTTTATATGTCTTTGGGAAGAGTATATGTTGTTCTACTTTTACCTTTTGGTATAAGGGATGTTTTTCCTCATACTGTTGCCTACCTGTATTCCTGGGATATATCTAACTTGGTCATGAGTGACTGACTCTCCCTTTGTATACTGATTGATAAGGGTGGCTGATGCTCAGCTTAAGGCAGGCAGGTTTGCTAGTTTCCTTCCAGATCTCATCTTGTTAGAGTTTGGTGTATGGTTAGTTGTTAGTTTCATAAAGGGAGTTAGAGATCCTTTCTTTAGCTGTGTGTGATAGTATTGGGAATCTGCACTCAGGACCTGGTACAGGATAGACAAAGCATGCTCCAGCTCTAAATACTTTACCAGCTGGAAGGGTGATTTGCTCTCAGATATGGTAGGAATAGAGAGCCAGAGTTTTAATTGAAGATTTTTTTTTTTTTTTAACTACCTATTCAGTTCCCATAATAGAGAATATACTGGGTTTTCCTTACTAGTCTCAATTTAGTTTTTCCCTCCTAGAAATTTATCATTTCATTCAAATGTCATTTAAAAAATTACATGTAAACCAGGTATGGTGGCACATAACTTCAGTTCCAGCACTGGAATTAAATACTATTAGAAAGCTAGGTGCAGTGGCTTATGCCTATAAGCCCAACACTTGAGAGGCTAGAGCAAGAGAATCACTGCAACTTTAAAATCAGCCTGGGGTTCACAGGGAGTTTTAAGACAAGATTGCATAGTAGAACCATATTTCAAAGCAATGAATAATACACTCTGGTTCTTCTGTCATAGGAGCCACCAAGTTTCAAGGGACAGCAATTTCAAGTGGTTGGTGGCCTCCATACTAGGCAGGGACTAGTTTAATACAGACCTGGCCTTGAATTGATTTCCCCTCTTCCTCTAAATGTTTCTAACATGTCTGTCAGTCCTCTCTTGGTTTATCTGATAGGACATATTCACTCTTTTCTACCTTCTCATTTCCCTTCTTCATTTTGTACAAGGCTCCTCGGTTAATTAATCAATAAACAAATGCAGTTCTGAGGCTTTAGAGAAGGCCCAGTGGTTAAGAGTGCACACTTGTTCTTCCAGGGATCCAAGTGCCTTTCTTAGCACCTCATCAAGTAGTTCATAACTGCCTGTAACCTCAGCTTTAGGGAATCCAGTTTCCTCTTCTGGCCTCTGTAGGCACCTATACACAAATTACATACGTTCCTACAGACAGACAGACAGACAGACAGACAGACATAAAAAATTTTTAAAAATGAAGTTTTGGAAAGTTTTTTAAAGGTGAAATTATAAGTTTATTTAAGCACATGTTAGGGTACACTGCCTCCAGGTTGTATGTTATTAGTCCTCTTTTGTTTTGTTTTGTTTTTTCGAGACAGGGTTTTTCTGTATAGCCCTGGCTGTCCTGGAACTCTAGACCAGGCTGGCCTCAAACTCAGAAATCCGCCTGCCTCTGCCTCCCAGAGTGCTGGGATTATAGGCGTGCACCACCAACGCCGCCCGGCTTGTTATTAGTCCTTAGATTACAAATACTTGCAGTCTTGGTATTCTAGTTAAGACTAGAAGCACCTTACCAAGCTCTTCGCCAGCAGTGCCTCCTGTTCACACATGGAAAAACCCTTGAACTCAAGGGTAGTACCAAAGAATCCACACCAAGGATCCTAGGAACCCTCAGAGCACCTTAGTCAAGAAGCAGAGTGCCTGCAGAGTTCTTCTTGGGAGGTCCCAGATCACTATATCAGGATTTCTCTAGCTGCTGCCCATCTCCATATCCTAGCTTGAACACCTGGCTCATTTGCCTTAGTTCACTCCTAGCATGGTACAGTGCACATAGGGCCCAGGGCATATTCACTGAGTGGGTGGCAAGTCTGTGACTAGGAGAGATAATTACTTAGTCTGGTGTGAGGATGTAGATATTGCAGGTATCAAATTAAGTGAGCGACAAAGTGCTCTCATCATCCTTGTGAGGCTTCTCAGGTCACCCTGAGGCCCACTGTTACCTGGAGCTTCTGCAGATACCCATCCTGCCTCTCAGTCTCTAAGCAAGTAGTGGAGCCACCTTCTCCTTCCCTTATACCATTAGCTATGGCTATGTATTTGCTCTGGATTAGGCCAGGACTCAGGAAATCTGGGAGGTGTCTCCACTGAGGTGTCTTTACTGTCTGTCATTCTCACTTGATGACTTAAAGCAGGTAAATAAGCAGACATGTTTAACCAAATAGTTTTTGAGAGTTGCTAGAGGGTAGAGGTTGAGACAAGATCTTCCCATGGTGACACCTGTCTCTGTTTCTCCACAGACTTCACAATGTAGTCCCGATTCCAGACTGTCATTCATAGGTAAGTGCAGCTGAAACTTATCTTCCTTTCTGGCTACCTGTGACTCAATATGGTGGCCACCTAATATTTCCTTGAAATTTGTTCTGTTCTCTAGCAACTATCATTGGAATTATTTGTGCTTTTTTTTTTTTTTTTTTTTTTTTTTTTTGGTTTTTCGAGACAGGGTTTCTCTGTGTAGTCCTGGCTGTCCTGGAACTCACTCTGTAGACTAGGCTGGCCCCCAACCAACTCAGAAATCTGCCTGCCTCTCCCTCCCAAGTGCTGGGATTAAAGGCGTGTGCCACCACCGCCCGGCCTATTTGTGTTTCTTGATCAGCATTTCTGGTGGGTTCTGTCCCATGATTTAATATGTAGAACTTATCTAAGATGTTGTAAGGGTTTAATGTGGGATTGTGTGTAGGACTGGTATCAGTGTGCTTTGAAGTAACAGTGCTATCTTTGTGCTAGAAAATGGAAAAGGAACAAGGGACAGAAGGAAGGTGCAGAAGCCAGCCAGAACTCAGAGTAAGGAGGGATCATCGCATCCACTTGGTGGCCTGAAGCCTCCATGCCACCGAGTGAGGAAGGACACGCAGACATCCAGAGGAGGTGAGGTCTAGGATTCCTCAAGGAGCCCTGCTATCTAGAGGAGGGAAGTCTGGGCTCTGTCTCAAGAGTGAAGAATTTGGCCCTCTGTATACTCTGTACATACTCTCTAGATTACCATTAATTCAAGGTGGGGTAGGTGTCTAGTATTGATCGGTCAGTTGTCTAGGAGAGGTGCATGGTTAGAAGTGGTACTATGATCAGGATGGACTTCGTTGGGGCTATTTGGCCATGTATGCTCAGCTCTGAGTACAGTGTCTAAAAGGCAGTTGGTGAGCCTGGAGCAAAGCAAGATTTAGGTGGTGACTTGGTGATGGATGTCTCATAAATTAGTTTTGTCAGGCATTGAGTGGACATTTAACTGTTCCCTCTCACAAAAAGTATAAAGATGAGGATGGGTAAATTCCTGAAGTGGGACTGGACCCAGATATCAGCTATAATATTCAAAGGCCATATGGTAGATAAAGGTCAAAGTAAGTGGTGATTAGGTTAGATCCACAGGACCTTATCTAACCTTCTTTGGGGCTCTCTATCTTCTTGGTAGACAATGTAGTAGCTAGTGGTAGTCTCCTGAATTGAGGTTTGAACTTCACTTAGCATTGAAATCTGAGGCGGGTCACTCTTCAACGATAGGATAAGATGAGATGGGATAACCATTTGTCCAACAAAAAGGCTGGGATGTAGTAGTATACCTACTACTAGAGAAAAGGGAAGCTAGGGAGGGAACATACCTGGTGTTCTAGAGAAACAGAACAGATAGAGAGGGGGAGGGAGAGAGAAAGAAGAAGAGGAGGAGGAGGAGAAAAGAGAGGGAGGGAGAGAGAAGGAGGAGGGAGGAGAGAATGGAATTCATTACAGGCAATAGTCCAGCTAGTTAAACTATGGCTGTCTCCCAGCAGAAAGTCCCAAGAATCCAGTACTTGTTTATAGCCCATAGGGCTGGATGGCTCTGCTGGTCTTCAGTATACACTGACATCCCAAAGAAGTAGACTCCAATGCCAGTGAGGGACAAACTTGCCAGTGAGAGCAAGCCGACAAAGAGCAAGCTTCCTTCTTCCATGCCTTTTTGTGGCCCAGAGTAATCTTCCTGTCTCGAAAGATATAGATTAAAGGTGTATCTTCCCACCTCAAAAGATCCAGATTAAAACTGTGTCTTCCCACTTTAAATGATTTAATTAAGAAAAAAAAATTACAGGTATATCTCAGCCCCGTGGGTTTTATTTATTTAATTCTAGATATAGATAGTTTGACAACTCAGATTAGTCATCACAGTTACCTCAGTGTATTTCTTTTGCAGAAGCCAAAGATGTTGACCAGGAAGATTAAACTCTGGGATATAAATGCCCATATCACCTGCCGCCTGTGCAGCGGCTACCTCATTGATGCAACCACAGTGACTGAGTGTTTGCACACATGTGAGTACTACCAGTTCTACCCTAATCTGAATGGGGTGGGGGCAGCTCTAGCACATTCCTTAGAGCTTTAGCAGGGCACAAAGGCAACAGGACCAGGAGAAGAATGAAGATCTTGAGTGGGGATTAGAAAGCTTTCCTTAAACTAGGGATGTTGTGGGTAACTTTCTGGAGGGTGGTTTTCCTCTCAGAAAAGCTGAACAGAGGAAAATTACTCTTTTTTGTTGTTGGTCTGTCAAGCCAAGTTGGCCACTGGTGGTGATTGTGCTCTCAGATTTCAAGTGAAATCTTTTTAGCAGTCAAATATTGGTGGGTCAGTGTTGGGTCAGTGCAGTGCCCGTTGCATGTTACTTCTTCTGCCTATCAGGCCTGGACCTATGCAGAGTGTTTGTTATTGTTTTAGGTTTTTTGTTTTGTTTTTGTTTTTTGGTGTGTGTGTGTGTGTGTGTGTGTGTGTGTGTGTGTTTGAGACAGGGTTTCTCTGTGTAGCCCTGGCTATCTTGGAACTCACTCTGTAGACCAGGCTGGCCTCAAACTCAGAAATCCGCCTGCCTCTGCCTCCCAAGTGCTGGGATTACAGGCGTGTGCCACCACCGCCCGGCTTTGTTTTGTTTTTTAATCTTTGAGTGTTTTGCCTGCGTGTATGTATATGTTCCATGTATTTGCAGTGCTTGCAGAAGCCAGAAGGCATTGGATCCTGTGGAACTAGAGTTGCAAATAGTTGTGAACCATCATGTAGGTGCTAGAAACCAAACCTAGGTCCTTCATAATAGAACCTAAATGCTCTTAACCATAGAGCCCTTTCTCCAGCTCCCTAAGATTTTTTTTTCTTATTTTTTCTCTCTCACTGGAAGACAGATGTTCTGTATGGATCACCTGGAGGCATGAGTGATAAAAAAAGAGCATCTAGTGACCACTGAGTTCATGAAGTTAGGAACTTACAACACATAATTTCCATCCTATACATTTTGCTTTTTTTTTTTTTTTTTTTTTTTTTTTTGAGACAGGGTTTCTCTGTGTAATTCTGGCTGTCCTGGAACTCACTCTGTAGACCAGGCTGGCCTCGAACTCAGAAATCCGCCTGCCTTTGCCTCCCAAGTGCTGGGATTACAGGTGTGCGCCACCACGCCCAGCACTACATTTTGCTTTTTTTTTTTTTTTTTTTTTTTTTTTTTGTTTGTTTGTTTTTCGAGACAGGGTTTCCCTGTATAGCCCTGGCTGTCCTGGCTGTCCTGGAACTCACTCTGTAGACCAGGCTGGCCTCGAACTCAGAGATCCGCCTGCCTCTGCCTCCCAAATGCTGGGATTAAAGGCGTGAGCCACCACCGCCTGGCTACATTTTGCATTTTTGAAAATGTTTTCCGTAGCCGGGCGTGGTGGCGCACACGCCTGTAATCCCAGCACTTGGGAGGCAGAGGCAGGTGGATTTCTGAGTTCGAGACCAGCCTGGTCTACAGAGTTCCAGGATAGCCAGGGCTACACAGAGAAACCCTGTCTCAAAAAACAAAACAAACAAACAAAAACCAACCAAACAAAAAAAAGGTTGACCCTGACATGCCAGAAAATGTTTTCCACTTTTGAAGAATTTTTAGGTTGAGATTAATTGTGTTAGAAATTGATGGTACAATTTTACATTAGTCAGTTGCACTGAATGTTACCTAATTTTGCTGTGGAAGACAGTGTCATCATCTTTTAGGCCAAAATACAGAATTTTAAAATATTAGTTATATTCTCATGCTCTTGCCACTTAGTGACTTAAGCACTCTTCTTCCCTATTAGTTCCTAGGCTAGGGCTGTGTAACAGATGGTAATGGCACAGTGCAGTCCAAGGGTACTCCCTTTCAGAGGTCAGCAACTATGCAGAGGAGGTTGGTTATGAAAGTGTCCTCTTAGACATCTTGGAGCTGGCTGGACATGGTACCAGCCAGAACTTTCCTTCTGGGTTGCTATCATCCTCTCCCTTTGGATAGTCTGCAGGAGCTGCCTGGTGAAGTATCTGGAAGAGAATAATACCTGCCCCACCTGCAGGATCGTGATCCATCAGAGCCACCCATTACAGTATATCGGGTGAGTAAGAACGTGGGCTGGTGCTTCCTGACCATGGTCCATACGTCTGCATGGTAGTGGCCACCTTGTTGTTGGTCCCCAGATACTACACTGTAGGTAACCAGGGCCATGGCAGGAGCTATCCAGCAGTACTTGCCCTGGGGGACCATGAGAACAAGTGGAATCCTCTAAGTTTTCTTAAACTGGAAGTTTGAAGTGAATGAGACCCAGATCTACCTTCCTTTAATAACTTGCCTCTAGGCTAGAACTTCAGCCAAAAAAGCAAGGGCCAGTAAATGGAATTTCTGACTTCAAGAGCCACTGGAAGGAAATGAAATCACAGATACATATGGTAGGAGGACATCAGAGAGAAGATAAACTAAAAGAAAGAGATGCACAGCTTGAAGTCACATGTCTAGCTGGGAGCAGTAGCAGTTCATATTGACTGGTTGGATCTTGGAAGCCCCTCCAGGCTTCTAGACAACACTACCAATGCCACTCCTTCTAGTTCCTGTATTGAGATGAGAGTGTGCTGTGTTCCTAACTTCATTGCCAAGTCATCTCTTCACACAATCTTTGCATAAGGACAGTGTGGTGGACATATGGAAATGTCTAGCAGCTCTTGGTGTTTAGTACTGTCCTGAGTCCTTGCCAGTGTCCCGACTGTGGAGTAGGTGGATGACATTTGATTTAGGGAACTTCTTTCCACATTCCCAGTTCCCAAGTTTCTGTGTTCTGGCCAGTGCTGTATGGTGGTGGGTTTTTAATTCTGTTACCATGGTGTCTCTAGGCACACCTCAACCCACTACCATAGTTTGTGCCTTCCTATACATCAACTCTGTTCCTGTGATACCACCTGTCTTAGGGCTCTGTTCTGCTCTTTTGTCCTCATGTGCCTCATGACAGCATAAGCTGTGTCACCTGCTTTCTTTCTGATATGCACTTCTGTAGAGCTCAGGAGCAGGCTCCCCCTTTGAACCCCTGACTGACAGGAATGGTGAGCGGGCTTCTTTGGGCCTGGGAATGGGAGGCAGAACACAAAAGAGCTGTCTTGTGGGCAGACCCTCTCATGGAAGCTTCAATTGCCATGCAAACACAGAAGAAAACTGGGGGAGGAGCACAACGATGGATCAGGTGTTGGATAAATAAAGGAAGCAGGGTGGCATCTTGGCCTGAGCATTGTGACTTACATTATGAGCTGCTTAGCAGCTATTGCCTGCCATAAACCTTTGACCTAAGAGAGGCTCTTAGCCTCTCTGGTGTAACTGATACAGGGTTTTGTGTAACCGTGAACTTCTCATCCTGCTTTTAACCACATGCTGAGATTATAAGTGTATTCTATTGCACCCACTTATGGAATGCTGGGGCTCACACCAGGAGCTCTGTGAATGCAGGCAGGCACTCTGCCGATTGAGCTATAGCTCCGACTTCCTCAGCTCCTCTCTTACTGGCAGTATTTGGGTTCCATCTGAAATAGTCTGGGGTTGTACCTCTGCTGGTGCCATCCTTTGCTCCTGACTTGGCTTCACCTGCCTCCATCTCTTGCCTGATTCTCTACTTACGGGGCAAGGTAAGAACACCTGTGGACACTGGTATTATGTAAAAGGAGTCTATTGGCTTCAGTTTACTTTCAGGATTTGGGGTGGAAAGATGGGCAACCAGGACTAGCAGAGATGGTCTGGGCCTGTGGTAGACCTAGCAGAGAATGCTGAAATACCACTCTCAGCCTGGAGCGTGAGCAGGTTCATTGTGAAGAAACAGCTCCATTTTGAGAACCTTTCACTCAAAAAGTACCCCGTGTTATGTGTCCTACTTACCCCCATTTCCTAGCCCTCTTACTGGCCTCCCAAGGTAGACAAAGCCCGGTGTTATTACCTGGTACCCAAGTGTTGGGAGTTCTGGTCCTGAACTGTGAGTTCCAGCCAAAGCTAGGTGGGTGTAGTAGATGTCAGGGTCATCAAGTACATAGAGGGTCGGTCGTCCTGTTCTAGTTTGCTTTCCTGTTGCTGTGGTGAAACACTAACCAAAACCAGTCTGGGAAGGAGAGGGCTTATTTGGCTTTTACTTCCAGGTATCATTTCATTATTGTAAGAATCAGGGCAGAAATTGAAGTAGAACCGTAGAGAAAAGGCACTTACTGACCTAATCTCCATGGCCTGCTCACCCTGATTTCTCATACAATTTTTGATCACCTGCTCAAGGGTGACACTGCATACAGTAGGTTGTGCTCTCCAATATCAATCGCTAATTAAGACCCCATCCCACCCATGGCCACAGACCCAGTCTGATGGGGGCAGTTCCTCAATTGAGGTTCCCTCTTCCCAGGTGATCCTAATTTGTGCCAAGTTGACAAAAACCAGTCAGCACAGGCTCCAGTCTACAAAGTCCAAATTTGTACCTGAGTGTGTGCATCCTGGTCTAGGTGTGGACCGTGTTCCTTTGTGTGGATAGTGGCAAGGAGGATTGGAGCTCTGTATGACTAGGATACAATGTGTAGTTGGCCTCATAGCCAAGAGCTTCCAGAAGTTGGTGCATGCAGTGAGTGATGTTAGATGGCTGCAGTTACACTAGGACTTGTCCATGACTGAGTCCAGGTTGGCTAGATTTCTGTGCATTTGTTGAAGTGTAATCATTGGTTAGTTACAGGATTCATATAGGCTTATAGAGTAAGGATTAAAAGTTAAAAATCTTTTGAAAATTAAGAAATTCTCTAACACTTTAATCAAGAATATAATTATATAATTGACATAATTATACTGAATGCTTAAAAGTAGCAAACTATAATAGGACTATATGTAGATAAAGTAGTTCTGCACTTTTGTGTTTGACTGTGTCCAACAAGTTGAGCCTAACCCTTTGTCCAACAGACTGGGGATCAGGGTTCTCAGAGTGACCTTCTCATCCCAAATAGCTGGAACTTAAATTAAATGATGCATCAATTCAAGTCCTAGATATATTTTAGCACATGTTTTTTTATTGCAAACTAGAAGGAAAATCCAACCTTGAGTTGTTAAATATGTAAATAATTATAGCATTTACATTGGTTGATGACCCCCCTCTTCTCTCTTGTAGTCATGACAGAACCATGCAGGACATTGTTTACAAGCTGGTACCAGGCCTCCAGGAAGGTGAGTTGAAATGCTGCTCAGCTTGAGTGCATAGCTGGGGTTTTGGCCCTGGGACCAGACCCTTTCCTCAGCAGCATCCTCATTTCCCACATATCTTAGTTCTAGATTCTCCATTGTCTTCCTGTGATACATAGGCTGTGTTAGTCTTAGGAAACAACAAAGAATACCTCGAGATAAAAAAGCTGAGATCTTCAGAAGCTTTTGCAATAGAATTTTATAAGCACATAGCCAAGTACATGAAGATTCCTATATGCTGGGATCAGTGATTTTGTTAATTTTGTATCCTGCTACTTTGCTGAAAAGTGTCAGCTGTAGGACTTTCTGGGCAGAACTTTTAAGGTCACTTATGTATATTATCATATTATCTGCAAATAAAAATACTTTGACTTCTTTTCCTTCCTGTTTGTATCCCCTTGATCTCCTTCAGTTGTCTAAATGCTTTAGCTAAGACTTCCTGCACAATATTGAATAGGTACGTAGAGTGGGCAGCCTTGTCTTGTTTCTGATTTTAGTAGAAATGTTTTGAGTTTCTCCATTTAGGTTGACATTGGCTGTGGGCTTGCTATAAATCACCTCTATTATGTTGAGTGATGTCCCTTGTATCCCTAGACTCTCCAGGACTTTTATCATGAAAGGGTATTAGATTTTGTCAAAAGCCTTTTCTGCATCTAACGAGATGATCATGTGTTTTTGTGTTGAACCAGGCCTGTACCCCTGTGGGATGAAGCCTACTTGATCATGGTAGATAGTCCTTTTGATAGGTTTTTGAATTTGGTTTGCATGTATTTTATTGAGAAACTTTGCGTGTTCATAAGGGAAGCTGATCTGTAATATTCTTTGTTGGGTCCGTATGTGGCTTACATATCTGGGTAATTGTAGCCTAATACATTTGGAGAGAGTATTGATGTTAACTCTTCCTTGAAAGACTGGTAGAATTTTGTGCTAAAACCATTTGGCCCTGGGATTTTTTTTGGGGGGTGGGGGATGGATTTTAATGAATGCATCTATTACACTATGGTTTATGTTTGTTTAAACTATCTGATCTTGATTTGACTTTGATAGATGGTATATATCAAAGAAATTATCCCATTAACATTTTTTTCCAATTTGGTAGAGTATAGGTTTTTAAAGTATGTCTTATGATTCTTTGCATTTCCTTAGTATTTGTTATGTCCCACTTTTCACATCTAATTTTGTTAATTTGAATCATCTCTCTCTGCCTTTTAGTTAATTTAAGGGTTTGTCAAAGAGCCAAGTCCTTGTTTCATTTTTTTTTCGTATTTTATATATATATATATTTAAAGATTTATTTATTGATTACATGTAAGTACATTGTAGCTGTCTTCAGACACACCAGAAGAGGGTGTCAGATCTCATTACAGATGTTTGTGACCCACCATGTGGTTGCCAGGATTTGAACTCAGGACCTTTGGAAGAGCAGTCAGTGCTCTTAACCACTGAGCCATCGCACCAGCCCCTGTACTGTATTTTTATTTGTTTTTATTTTATTGATTTCAGCCCTGAGTTTGATTATTTGTTGCCATCTACTCCTTTTGGATATTCCTTCTTGTTCTAGAGCTTCCGGGTATGCCATTAAGTTAATAATGTGAAATCTCTCCAATTTTTTCATAGTCACTTAGTGCTATAGACTTAGTGCTATAGACTGGCCTCTTAAGATTGCCTTCACTGTATCCCATACGTTTGGGTATGCTGTATTTTCATTTTCATTCAATTCTATAAGGTTTTTAATTTCTGTCTTGGCCCATTTTTCATTCAGTAGTGAGCTACTTGTTAGCTCGAGTAGTAGTGAGCTTACAACCTCATGGAAACTGTATAACTCATTACTGAATGAAAAAACAAGTCAAGATAGGAATTATTCTTTTTATGCTTATGTCTACCTGTATCTGCATTTGGAATAATTGTAATTTTAGGTGTTGACATCTAGTCTTTGTTGAGTAGGTTTTCCATTTCATTCATTCATTCATTCGTTCAATTTCTGTTTCTCTCTGTAGATCTTAAGGATGTGTGGTGGCTATGGGTTTCCTGGTAGGGAGTGCTTCTGAGTCCCTGTCAGGTGACCATTCTTTTTATTCAGTGAGTAAACTCTGCTGTTTCTGTTGTTGATACCCAGCTTTAATCCATGGTGCTCAGATAGGATGGGGGGGGGTGTATTTCAGTTTTCTTTTCTTTTTTTTTTTTTTTTTTTTTTTGGTTTTTTTCGAGACAGGGTTTCACTGTGTAGCCCTGGCTGTCCTAGAACTCACTCTAGACCAGGCTGGCCTCGAACTCAGAAATCCGCCTGCCTCTGCCTCCCAAATGCTGGGATTACAGGCGTGCGCCACCACCGCCCGGCTTTTCAGTTTTCTTGTATCTGTTGACACTTGCTTTGTGTCCAAATACATAGTCAGTTTTAGAGGTACTGAGAAGGTATATCCATTTATGCTTGGGTGAAATGTTCTGTAAATATCTGCTAGGTCTGTTTGATTTATAAAGTTTGTTAGCTTGAGCATATCTGTTTAGTTTTTTTCTGGATAACCTCTCTGTTGGTGAGATTAGGGTATTGAAATTACTCATTCTCACTGTGAGGGTTAGTATGTGATTTTACCTTTAGTCATGTTTCTTTTGTGAACGTTGGTGCCTTGTATTTATCACATAGATGTTAAGAATTGTAATATCAAACGCCTGTAATCCCAGCACTTGGGAGGCAGAGGCAGAGGCAGGCGGATTTCTGAGTTCAAGGCCAGCCTGGTCTACAGAGTGAGTTCCAGGACA
Source organism: Apodemus agrarius (assembly GCA_964023405.1). NCBI lineage: Eukaryota > Metazoa > Chordata > Mammalia > Rodentia > Muridae > Apodemus > Apodemus agrarius. Next base: position 502,349 of record OZ030016.1, on the reverse strand, counting down.
GCCAGGACTACACAGAGAAACCCTGTCTCGAAAAACCAAAATAAAATAAAATAAAATAAAAAAATAAAATAAAATAAAATAAAATAAAATAAAATAAAATAAAATAAAATAAAACAAAATATTGTAATATCCTCTTGGTGGACTTTTCCTTTGATGAGTCTATATTATTTTTCCCTGTCTCTTTGGATTAGTTTCGGTTTGAAGTCTATTTTATTGACTACATTGGCTTGTTCTCTTGGATCCATTTGCTTGGAATATCTTCTCCACCTTTTACCCTGTCTGTCTTTGATGTTAAGGAATATTTCTTGGATGCAGCAAAAGAAATGGTCCTGTTTTTTTTTTAAATCTGGTCTGTTCATCTGAGTCATCTGTCATCTGTGGGGGAATTGGAGCTATTGATGTTGAGAGTTATTAATGAGCAGTGTTTGTTGATTCCTGTTATTTTGTTGTGGTGTGGGTTGAGTCCCCCCAGCCCCTCATTTGCTGGTCTGAGATTTTATATTTTTATACTTTCTTCAGTGTGATTAACTTCTTCAGGTTCAAAGTTTTTCTAGTGTCTTCTGGAGAGCTGGGTTTATAGATAATACATGTTGCTTAAGTTTGGTTTTATTGTGGAATGTCTTTCTTGTGACTGAATTATTTCTTGTGATTTAAAGTTTTGCTGGGTATTGTAGTCTTTCTAGTCTCTTAAGAGTTTGTAGAGCATCTTCTGAGTCCTTCTGGCTTTTAGATTAGAATAGTCAGGTGTTATTCAAATGATACTGTCTTTATATGTTACTTGGTCACTTTTCCCTTGTAACTTTTTATATTCTTTCTTTGTATGTTTAGTATTTTGAATATTGTATGTCATGGAGAATTTCTTTTCTCATCCAGTCTATTTGATGTTCTGTATGCTTCTTTTACCTTGGATAGGCACCTCTCTTGTTTGTTTGTTTGTTTGGTTGGTTGGTTGGTTTCTTGAGACAGGGATTCTCTATGTAACCTTGGCTGTCCTGGAACTCACTCTGTAGACCAGGCTGGCCTGAACTCAGAAATCTGCCTGCCTCTGCCTCTGCCTCTGCCTCCCAAGTGCTGGGATTACAGGCGTGTGCCACCACCGCCTGGCAGGCACCTCCTTCTTTAGGTTAAGAAAATTTTCTTCTATGATTTTGTTGAAAATATTTTATGTGCCTTTGACCTGGGTTTCTTCTTCTTCTTCTATTCCTATTATATGTAGATTTTGTCTTTTCATGGTATCCCAGATTTTCTGGTTGTTTTATGCCTGGAGTTTTTTTCAGTTTAAATTTTCTTTGACCAAGGTGTCCATTTCTTCTTCAGTGCCTGAGGTTCTCTTCCGTTTCTTATATTCTGTTGGTGAGCCTTGCCTTTGAGGTTCCTGTTTTAAAATTTTTCATTTCCAGCTCCCTTAATTTGGATTTTCTTTTTTCTGCTCTCATGTCTTGAACAATTTTCTTCACTTCATTCTACCATTTTGTTTGTATTGTAATGGATGTATTAATATCTTTAAGATTGTTGAGCATAGCCGGGCAGTGGTGACGCATGCCTTTAATCCCAGCATTTGGGAGGCAGAGGCAGGTGGATTTCTGAGTTCAAGGCCAGCCTGGCCTGCAGAGTGAGTTCCAGGACAGCCAGAGCTACACAGAGAAACCCTGTCTCGAAAAACAAAACAAAAACAAAAACAAAAAAGGTTATTAAAGAATAACACAAGCCGGGCGGTGGTGGCGCACGCCTTTAATCCCAGCACTTGGGAGGCAGAGGCAGGCGGATTTCTGAGTTCGAGGCCAGCCTGGTCTTCAGAGTGAGTTCCAGGATAGCCAGGATTACACAGAGAAACCCTGTCTCGAAAAACCAAAAAAAAAAAAAAAAAAAAAAAAAAAGAATAACACAGACCCAAACAAACATTGTTTTAAAACACAAATCACCTCTAATGATTCTAGTGAATGACCTTGTGAACCTGAGGTGGAACCTCCCAAAGTCCAGAGATGACCTCCAGGGACAAGAGAATCCAGGATGACCTTGGATAAGTATTCTGATTCATCTTCCACTCCTACCCTAGACCTGGGCTGGGGAGAAAGGGCTCCTGTCTGCAGGAGGTCTCTGAGCATAATATTCCCACAAAGAACAGATACCCCAACCTTTTCAGAACCTCACATCTTACTATTTTGAAAGTCACTTATAACCTAGTGCATGAGGCTCAATGTACTAGGAAAGACGCTTTCTCCATATTATTTAAGATGGTTAAGAAAATCTAGAGGGCTAGCTTATAATTTCTTCGAGAATAACATGCCAAGGCTCTCAGAATACTGGTAAACCCTCACCCAGAGGTTAGATGCTATGCCCCTATACACTACTTTATCCGCAGGGGTCTGTTTGCCAGAAGTTAACTACCAGGAACATTTTCTTTTATAACAGATGCCTCTTAAATAGGATACATGCATGTATCACAATCATCTAAACTCTTACAGTAACATCAAAAGAATCTGATATACCTTATTTAGAGACCTTATTCTAACACACCATTCTACACACAACAATCTTCTGAGATAGATCTAACTCTGTAGCCCAAATTGGCCTGGAATTCACTACTGTAGCACAGGTTTGCCTCAAACTCAAACTCACTGCAATCCTCCTGTCTCAGCTCCTGTGCTGGGATTACAGGTGTGAGCGACCATGTTTGGATCTACACATAACTCTTAATTTGTTTATGAAATTTTCTAAGTATGGGTCACATGATACTTAAAACTTGATAAGTGTCTGGCTGACAGCAATTCTGCAGAGCCTGCTCTACCTTCTACTGGCCTAGCTAGTGCCCTAACTAGGAAACCTGGAAAGCCAGGCGTGGGATCATCACCAGAACCAATATCTAACTCAGGGCACTACATTCTAAAGTAGCTTGTTGTAAAACAACATTTAAATAACATAACCCTTCAACACGATTCTATGTTTAAAAGTCTAAGCAGAGAAAAATGAAAATCACCATCAAACCTAAACAAATGCTCTGTTCTTTTCTAAAATTTCACACAGCAAAATACAATAAAGGGCACAGCAAAAGAAAAACATCAGAGGTAAGCTCTCAGTACAAGGTTCCCGAGTGTAAGGACACTTGGCAAATACGACTTTCCACTTTGAACACAACTTAGCTGACACCCATGCTAAGAAACCTAGACTTGTTTTTCCCTGAGAAAACAAATCATGAAGTGGCTCAAAACGAAACATGGAACTGGCCAGCTCAAGATCTCTTAGGAATCCAAACAGCCCAGAGTTTACTCTCACCCTGTCTCCAGCACTTTTAAGAGCAGCCTGACGGAGCAGAACTTCCACAGAGTTGACCAAAGGGCCCCTCCTTTTCTCCCCCATGCTGTCTAATTGCCACAGAAACACTCTTTAAGAGACATTCTTGTGGCAGGGCAGTGGTGGCGCACATCTTTAATCCCAGCACTTGGGAGGCAGAGACAGGCGGATTTCTGAGTTCGAGGCCAGCCTGGTCTACAGAGTGAGTCCCAGGACAGCCAAGGCTATACAGACAAACCCTGTCTCGGGGGGGAAAAAAAAAAAGATCTACAGAGAAACAGAAATTGAATGAATGAATGAATGAATGAATGAATGAATGAAATGGAAAACCTACTCAACAAAGACTAGATGTCAACACCTAAAATTACAATTATTCCAAATGCAGATATGCCTAGACATAAGCATAAAAAGAATAATTCCTATCTTGACTTATTTTTTCATTTAGTAATGAGTTATACAGTTTCCGTGAGGTTGTAAGCTCTCTGTTGTTTCTATTGATGTGCAACTTTAATTCAGTGGTCAAACAGGATAATGTATCTCCACTCAAGCCCAACAACCCTACTACAGTAGGCCTTGAGAAATGCTGAAGCACACACAAGGATTTCAAAATCCTTGTTCCCCCCAAAAAAGATTTCATTTTTCTTATCAGTAGGCTTTTATTACAAAGAACATACTTCATTGTCACTAGTGTATTTTGTTGTTTTTGTTTGTTTGTTTTGGTTTTTCGAGACAGGGTTTCTCTGTGTAGTCCTGGCTGTCCTGGAACTCACTCTGTAGACCAGGCTGGCCTCGAACTCAGAAATCCGCCTGCCTCTGCCTCCCGAGTGCTGGGATTACAGGCATGCGCCACCACGCCTGGCTTCACTACTGTATTTTGATTGACGAGTGTTCTGTGGCTGAACTGCAGAGCCCCAGTCTATCTCCAGTCCCTTGCTGCTGAATTTGAATTTCATCTACAGTAAGCTATGGGAATTTGCTTCTCTCTTGTTACTGAGAGAAGCATCAGCATCCCCGTTTTACCCTCTGGTCACAGAGCTTTAAGTTTGCTTTGCTTCTTTACGTAGAAAAGCTGTAGCCAGCTGGAGCTTGATGCGAGAGGGGCTGGTGTACTGGTTTGCTGTTGGTGTGTGTAACTCAGCCTATCCCCAGTGGGTTGCACCCACTGTGGGCCCAGCAGACACACCTAACTCTGGTCGACTCATTGGCATAATGTTGTCACTAGGAATGTTTGTACAGTCTCAGATGATGTTCTGCATCTAAATCCCAAGAGAATACTGTGTTTCTTTTTTTTTTGAGTGTGTGGGCATTATTCTGATAGAGCCTGAGCCAGTTGTGTTTTATAGTCTGTCTCTTCTATAACTGTGCATCGTGACGTGTGCCTTGCCACCTGCACCATTTACAGTGACTGTTTGAGATTTCTTGGGGTAAGTGACCCTACCCTGGTCCCAGGATGCACCTATTGGATTTACTATGCCTGTTGATTCTGGATAATGCTGAAATATTTACGGCCTCTGTAGAAATATCTGCTGGACAGAGGAGACCCATGTACTATAGACCAAATTTAAATGGCTCAGTTCTAAGTGTTGGTCATGCAGCAGTTAAGTTGTGTGTGATTCTTCAGTTTACAAGTAAGACATCCTTACACACTGACCTTCTTGCCTTTAGGATAGATTGCTAACATTGGCTAAATTCTAATGTATTTTAGATATATTTCGATATGTAATGCCAAAACAATTCCAATTAATGTTTCAGTATGTTTGTTTGTTTGTTTGTTTTGTTTTAGTGGGTTTTTTTGTTTGTTTCTTGATTGGGTCTAACTATCCAGCTTTGACTGGCCTTGAACTCACTGAAATCCACCTGCATCTGCCTTCTAAGAACTGGGATTAATAGGCCTGTGCCAACATGCTTGCCAGTATTTCTGTATCTGTATATACCTGATATTGGGCATATTAGACTTTTTTTTTCTGTGACAAACCACCTAGAGAAGTGATTTTGTCATATAGCTTTAGGATTTTAAGTTCATGGTCATCTGGTTCCATTATTTGTGTGTCATGGTGAAGCAGAAGATCATGGTGGAAGGTTATGGCACAACAAAGTTGCTTACATCATGGTGGCCAGGCAACACAGGAGTAAAAGCAGACAAGAAGGCCTAGGAGCAATTACTCTCCAGAAGCATGCAGGGACCTACTTCCTACAGTTAGGCCCTGCCTTCTACACCTTCCAGGAATGTTATCAGACCATCCTTGGAAGTTAGGAGTCTCCTGATCCAGTCACCTCCCAAGAGCCCCATAGTTGGCAACCTTAAACATGAGTCTTCAGAAGACATTTGATTCAACCATACACTGGTGTTTATTTTTCTTATCCCTTTTAATTATGAAATTATGATAAGTGAAAATTAAGGAAGTAGGCAATAATCATGGTGTCAGAAGCTGAGTTATTTATGCCTTTGCTGAGTACCTTATCATTGATTTCTAGGCTTTTGGTGTTCAAGTCACAGCTGTTTTTGAGGCTACTTTGGGTGGCTTCCCTTTGTCAGAAACTGTTCCATGCTCTGGTTTTAGGACTGCCTTTTATACGATTGTATATGGGAACCTTTCTTTCTTCATTTATTTATTTTGTGTATGTATGTGTACATGTGGGGATGCATGTGTGTGTGTGTGTGTCCTGGTATATAGTGCTGTGGCTGGATATATAAGTCAGGGGACAGTTTGCAGGAATCAGTTCTCTCCTTCCACTTGTGGGTCACAGTATCAAACTCAGATTGTCAGGCTTGGTGGCAGGCATCTTTAACCACTGAATCATTTCTCTGGCCCAAGGACATCGCTAGCTAATACTTTTACCATCTTTTTGGTTGAGCCCTTGCTTACCTCCACTGTAGAAGGGCTCTTTTTCTGACCGGATACACAGCTTATACATCCTCACACTTGTACAGTCAGGGTTTGCAAAGCATCTGTTCACGCTAGATGCTAGGGTTCTAAGGGTTCCGGTCTATAGGAAAAGACAGATGTGCAGATGAAAAATTTAATAAGGCATGATGGCACATGCTTTTAATCTCAGCATTCAGGAGGCAAAAGCAAGGTCTCTGTGAGTTAGAGGCTAGCCTGGTTTACACAATGAGTTACAGGCCAGCTAGTAACCCTGTCTCAAAAAAAAAAAAAAAAAAAAAAGGTAAGATTTTTTTAAAAGTTTAACAAAGCATTTCTTGTTTCACTACATGTAAAATATCTTTTACAGAGTAACTTATAGATTTTTGGTTTGAATAAAACACTTTAAGCTTCCTTTGCCATCTGTATTTTCTGAGCAGTGGCCAGGATCGTTTGGGTCTGAATGTTAGTCTCATGGATGGGGCTTTTGCTGTTTAAGTCAGAAGCTGTTTTTATCTCCTGTAACTGATTATTTCCTCTAAGTACAAGGTATCAGCTTGGTCCAGCCAGTGGGGGTATGATGACCATCTAAGGACAGATCATGCTGCTTTTCTGGCTAATGATCCCTAGAAACACAGTGATCTGATGCCCTGGATAGCTTCATGACTAGATACCTGCCTTCAAGAATAAACTTTCTCTGTAGGTTGGAGGTTTCTGTTTCTTCTTTTTCTTGCATTTCTTTCATGGCTACTACTGCCCATAGCCACTGGGGGCAGTCTTCATTCAGTACAAGATGGCCACTGGATACTGCTGTAGTCTGTGATGTGACCAAGTAACCTTGGCACACAAACACAGGCTTTCAGAACAGGGTCTGTGTCATTCAGGTGCATTTCTTGCCCTTAGCCTAGTGAGAGCTCTTTTGCACTTGATGGCAGCTTGTGACCATCATGGCTGCAGGTCAGTGGGAGCACACAGCAGCATGTGTGGATTGCTAAGCTGCCCGTGCCAAAATGATATGTGGATATTTACTAGCAGCCACACTATCAATGATGCTGTATGAAGGGTCATCTGAGCCACCTCCTCAGGATCTATCATACTCTGAGGAGTCCCTCAAACTGCTTCCCTAAGATCTGTCCTGCTCTGGGTGATGAATAAAACATCCTAGAGGGCCAAAGAGGTTAGGTCATAGTCCTGAACAGTATCCCTACAGCTCCAGAGCCTGTCTTGTTGCACCAGTTCTTCCCACCTGAGTCCTGTCTCAGTGTTCTTGAATACCTGCAGCTTGGTCATTAAGGATCCCATCCTGACCTGTGCTTATTTTCTTACTAGTAGCATCCTTCAGACTCATCATCTAATCTGCAAGTTTCTTCATGTGATGTTAGTGAACAGTTTTACTATTTAAGTCCTTTTCTACTGAATATTAAAATTGTCTCCATTCTTAATAGCGGAAATGAGGAAACAGAGGGAATTCTATCACAAACTGGGCATGGAGGTACCAGGTGACATCAAGGGGGAGGCGTGCTCAGCAAAACAGCACTTAGATCCCCGCAATGGTGAGTAGCTTCATCAGGCCACCATGCAGTTCAGAGTTCATTTATCAAGCTTTCCCTCACAGAGCACTTTGCCTTAGGTGGTTTTTCCAGAAAGTGACCTTTCTAATGGTTGCTGAAAATGTTCTTCATCAACTCTGGTAGCTGGACCTGTTAGTTAAGAGTACAAGAGATACTAGAAAGTGCCTAGGGTCATGTGGTAGGGAACAGGATTGGACAGAGGACCTAAGGAAAAAATGTGGTGGATAGTCTTAAGATAAAATTCTAACTTTCTTTTCTCTATAATAAAAATGGCAAATGCCAGTTGGATTTGAGCTTAAAGTTAATTGGTGCTTTTAAGTCAGTATTTAATAAATTATTCAAATCTTTAAGTACTGGCACTTTGCTAGTAGAACCATATAAATTCCTGAGAAATATTAATATCACCCTGTATATGCCTAACAGCCTAAGGAAAGTTGGTGCTTAGGCCCCAGTGGGAGCCAGACTAGGCTGAGTGGGTGTGAGTAAGGTGGATGGAAGTGGGAATCTGGTCCTGAGTATGTGTCCAAAAGTAAGGTTCCATGAGCCAGGCTTCTTAGAGAAGTAGGTTGCTATAAGTGCTGAGTGGTCCTGGGGGATTGTCACTGATGTCCTTACCAATTTTGTCACTTTCTCCATTTTCTGAGCCCCTTAAGTAATCTAAAATCTACTGAGTGCCCTAAGACACATAATCCAAAACCTGCCTCATCCAGCTATACCCCAGAGTTCTTTAGTTCCTCAGCAAACATGCAGAATGGTTTTAATTGCTGTCACTGAGCTCCTTGTATGTATGCTTTCAGGAGAGTAAATGTCAATATCATTTTTAGTATACTGCCAGGTTTTATAAATATAATATGGTGTTTTCATATGGGCTTTGCTTGTCCAAAATGCTTGAAGCCAGAAGTGTTTCTGAATTGGATTTTTCCCATTTTGGAAAAGTTGCATATAATATTTTAATTCTTATGACAGTTTCCACTTACACCTCAAAAAGTTTTATATACTAGAACTTTTGAATTTTGGATTAGAGATATTTCAGCCTGTACATTTTCTGTTTGTGCTAAAAGGTGAAACCAAAGCAGACGACAATTCAAATAAAGAGACAGCAGAAGAGAAGCAGGAGGAGGACAACGATTACCACAGGAGTGATGAGCAGGTGAAAACGCCTCCTCTGTGAATTTTCTGGCATCAGTTTATCCCATGTTTGCATACTTCAGTGTCTCTTGAAAATGTAACAGGATCAAACAACATAAAGTTTTCCTCCTATTAATTCCTTAACTTTTCTTTATATTCTTTTCATTTATTTGTCTTATCAAAGCAACACATGCTGACTATAAAGCATTTCAAACATACAGAATTATAGTCCATAATCAGATTATGTTTTTTATAGCCCACTGCAAATACTCACTATTAGTGGTTTTGTATCTTCTCTGCTGTGCCCCCAAGGGAAGCCATCCATCAGCAAAGTGAAGGGAAATAAGCATGCAATGTTGAGGATTATCCATGTCTCATTTGCCACATTATCAGAATAAAAAAATTATATATATATATATAAATTATAGATATATCACAACAGAAGTACCATAGAAGTATCTGATAAAATTCTGTATCCCTGTCTGTAGAACTTCCTAGTGTACTGTCTGAGTTGTTAGTTCTAATAGTTGTGATGCTTTTGATGAAACGGAGTAATGAAATGCCATGACTGTTGGCTGTCACTGTGCTTAGTTGTCCTCTCCCAGCAGCAGGGAAACAAGAGTGAGACACATAATGAGGAACAGAGATGCTGTTATTCCTAGGTAATACTGTTTTATAGACAGCCTCAGACAGTCCACTGAAAACAGCTTATTCTGTTCCATGGGTGATTGGGTCAGCATGTGATAATCAGTGCATGCTGGGAATATGTAAAGAACCAGTGCATGTCTCCACCAAGAAAACTTAGCATGATGTCCTTGGAAGAGACGGGTCCTTTCCCCAATCTGACTTTAGTCATGGTGCCACAGTCGACCAGAAATAGTTACTCTGCAGCTTCCTGGGAGATAAAGGTACAAATAATGGGGTAGTTTCGACTCTATCAGAAGAAACAGTAACCGAAACAGACAGACAGACAGACAGACAGACAGACAGTATATTCGGGGCTGGAATGATGGAATTCCTCTGGTGAGAGGACAACTTTGACTGCCTTTGTGGGCAACAAGCATTGCAGTCACCTTGCAGTGGCCCCGGGTTCCATCTGCTATGCTGATTCTGAGTCTCAGTAACAGAGGTTACTGTCTGTAGGTGCCTTGGAACAACTCTCGAGCAGTACCCCCCCTACCCCCCATCCCCAGTTACACAGACCCACCTTGTGGGCCACATACCAACCAGACTTTTTGGAGAATCGTGGTTTTTTTTTTTTTTTTTTTTTTTTTTTTGGTTTTTCGAGACAGGGTTTCTCTGTGTAGTCCTGGCTGTCCTGGAACTCACTCTGTAGACCAGGCTGGCCTCGAACTCAGAAATCCGCCTGCCTCTGCCTCCTAAGTGCAGGGATCAAAGGCGTGCGCCACCACGCCCGGCTTGAGAATCGTGTTCTTTGCCACAACTCAGCCCTATGCTTTTGGAAGCCACTGGGTCTCTGGGCCTTGCCCAGCCCCCACCCCGGCATTGCTTATGTCAGTTTTCTGTAGGTTGCCATGGAATTGTTCAAAGCGTTTTCTTTCTTTTATAGTTAAAAAAAAACCCTGTTGTTGACTGTTGTGAATGTTTGCCTTTTCCTTTTTATATCATGCTACTTATTCAAGTTTCTTAAGGCATATGTAAGGAGTGAATTTTGTTTTTGTATTAGCTTTGGAGCTAAGCTCTGTATATGTTCTTGATCTCACACAGGCTGTGTACTTCCTGTGTGCCGTGGGTGCAATCCCCAGCACTGACAAATTGTGCCCTGTGACCCTTTGTTCTGGAGAGACATTAAGGCCGTCATCTTGCGTCTTTAGACGAGTGTTCCCAAGTGCTCACCTGAGCACCTGCTTTGGCTCTAGTACTTTCTACTCCTTTCCCTGGTGATCAGAGATCTTGACTATGCAGATCTCTGCAGGGAGGATGTCCATGCTTCTCCAGGGCTCAGGTTCTCCTTTGCTTTCCTGTTGCTGTGATAAACAGCATAACCAAAAACAACTTAGAGAGGAAGGCATTTGGATCGTTTTGTACTTTATGGTCTGTCATCAAGAGAAACCAAGATAGGTTCTCATGGCAGGAATCTGGAGGCAGGATGAAAGCAGAGGCCACAGGGACCCTTGCTTGTTGACTTCCTTCCTCTGGCTTGCTTGTGTAGCTTTCTTATACAACTCAGAACCACCTCCTTTATGTAACATTGGCCACAGTGGTTTGGGCCTATCCCCATCAACTAGCAATCAAGAAAATGCCCTACAGACATTCCCACAGGACATTTTGATGCAGGCAGTTTCTAAATTGAGGTTCTCTTTCCATATGTGTCAAAAAGACAATCAAGATTAGCCATAATAAGTCTAGTCTTTGTCAACTAGACATATAACCATATCACTATTATACCTGTAATAGCTTTTTCTTTTTTGTTTGTCCCAAGATCTCATATTGATTATCAGAATATAAAATACAGAATAACTTTAAAGTTCCACAGTGTTTAAGAAGTTTCATTACTTAAAAGTTAACTGTCTTGGGGACTGGACTGGAGAGATGGCTCAGTGAGTCTCTTTAAAAGCCTAAAGTCTTAATTCTGGACTACTGTAAAATTAAAAGTCTAGCTAAATACTTTCTTGTTTCAAAAGAGAAGAACCAGGCTTTAAAACAGTCTCACTTAAGGAAAACCAAAGTCCAGCAGTGTAGCTGTAAAATCTTGTAGTTCACTGTCTGGCAACTGGTTCAGGCTCTTGTGGGTTCCAGAGGACTCGGGCAGCTCCTTTTTTTTGACTCTGTCCTCTGCAGCACATACAGCTTGTCTCATAGGTGAAGGCCACCTCCACTCCACACTTGCCACTGTCCTTGGTCATCTTCCCACAGACCTGGCATCACTAGTTTCACGTCTCTACTGTAACTGGGGCTGCACTTTCACCAGTAGATCCATCAGGAAGACCCCAATCCTGCCACAGACAGTAAACTTCCTCCATGACTCTTTTGAATCTTGGGGTTTCCACTAAGTTGTAAGGCTGCAACTTCATCAGTGACCCCTCCCTTCCCTGCCCCTCCAGCCTAGCCTGTCTTTAGGAAGACTCCATCCCTGCTATGCTGTGCCAAGCCTCAGTTGTTCTTTAGGACCCGAATGTGCCTGATAAAACAGTATCATGTGGGAGAGACTTCTACATTACATGCTAAATTCTGCTGCTAGCTTAATGTGCAGCCTTCATACCCCACAATGGACTGTGGCTTCTGCATGTTATCCCGAGGAAGTACTTTGTGGAAGATTTTGCCTCCATGATGCTGGGTCTTTTACTAATCACAGCTGATATTTTCAGTCTCAGCATCAATTGTCCCAGTAAAGCAAAGGTTTCAGTTCAGTGGTGCTGGTCTTGTTAATCACATCTAATTCTTCAGCTCCAACTAACCAGAAATCACAGGGCTCTTTTCTTCTCTCTCCCTCTCCCTCCTTCCCTCCTTCTCCCCCTTCCCCCTCCCCTTCTCCCTCTCCCTGTCCTTTTCCTTCTTTCTCCTCTCCATCCATCTCTCTCTCTCTCTCCCTCTCCCTCTCCCTCTTTCTCTCTCTTTTCTTGAATATTTTTCCTCCATTAATATATTTAATTTATATCCCAGTAGTAACTGCCCCTTTTCTCCCAGCATCCCTCTTGCAAGCCCCTCTCCCTATACCTCCTTCTTCAAGAAGAGGGAGTGCCCCCCCTCCCGCCCTCCCAGGTACTAACTCCCCCTTAGCACATCAAGTCACTGCAAGACCCACACATTCTCTCCCTCTGAGGCCAGACAAAGCAGCCCAGTTAGGGAAACATGAGCCACAGGCAGCCAACAGATTCAGGGACAGCCCCTGCTCCAGTTGGTCCAGCCTGTGAATGTTCTTTGCTTGGTTGTTCAGTCTGTGGGAGCTCCCAAGGGTACAAGTTAGTTGACTCTGTTGGTCTTCCTGTGGAGTTCCTATCTCCTTTGGGTCCCTCAATCCTTCCCCCAACTCTTCCATAAGACTCCCCAAGCTCTGTACAATGTTTGGCTGGGTCTCTGCATCTGTTTCAGTTGGCTGCTGGGTGGATCTCAGAGGACAGTTATGGTAAACTATTGTCTGCAAGTATAACAGTATCATTACTAGTGCCAGGCTCTTGCCCACAGGATGGTTCTCAAGTTAGGCCAGTCATTGGTTGGTTATTCCCTCAGTCTTTGTCTCTGCAGTGATTGTAGGAAGGACAAATTTTGGGTCAAGGTTTTGTGGGTGAGTTAGTGTCCTTATCCCTCCACTGGGAGTTCTGTCTGGCCACAGGAAGTGGCCACTTCAGGATCCATATCTCCTACTGCTAATGAAAAATATCACATAACCATTAAAAGCTGGGCATGGTGGCTCATGCTTGTACTCCCTGCAATCAGGAGGCAGAGGCAGGTGGTTAAGCCAGCCCAGTCTACATATTAAGTCAGTCAGTCTCTCTCTCTCTGTCTCTCTCTCCCTCTCCCTCTCCCCTCCCCTCCCCTCCCCTCCCCTCCCCTCCCCTCCCCTCCCCTCCCCTCCCCTCCCCTCTCCTCTCCTCTCCTCCCCTCTCCTCTCCTCTCCTCTCCTCTCCTCTCCTCTCCTCTTTCTCTCGTGCGCTTTTTCTAGCCCAAGGCTCCAAAATTTTGTACCTTCATTGCATGAAACAGTCTAAGGCATGAAGCCCACAGAGACAGGTCCATCATAGTAACGCCCCATTGTATGTTCCTGATATCAATTTCTGTCTTAGTTTGCTCTCTGTTGCTGGGATAAAGCACTGATCAAATGTAATTTGAAAGGACAAGGATTTATTAGCTTGTTAAAAGTCCATCATAGAGGGAAGCCAAAGTGGAGAGCGTAGCAGAATATTGCTAGCTGACTCCCTTTCCTTGGTTTGCTCACCTAACTTTCTTACACAACACAGGATTACCTGTTTGGGGTAGTCTGGGTATACCTCCATCAATTAGCAATAAAGAAAATTTCCCGACAGGCAGTGGTGGCGTACTCCTGTGATCCCAGCACTTGGGAGGCAGAGGCAGGCGAATTTCTGAGTTCAAGGCCTGCCTGGTGTACAGAGTGAGTTCCAGGACAGCTAGGGCTACACAGAGAAACCCTGTCTCGAAAAACCAAATCCAAAAAAAAAAAAAAAAAAAGAAATGTTAAATAGGATCTTCAAGACAGGTTATAAAATGCAACATAAAACCCTATATTGCATATCTAAAGCATCAGAACATGGAAAGGTCTGGAGACACCAAGGAAAGTCATACACCAAACCTGATTACTTGGGAACCAAAGCAAAGAAATGGCACAGAAAAGGAGAACTCAACTGGAAGACAGAATACTCATCAAGAATGAGGGCCAGCAACAATCCTGTTCTCTAGGACAAATTCAACCACAAGGACCACAGAGAGAAACTGTGATTCTCTGAAAGCAATGGTGATTCAGGGAACACTGAAAGGAAACTGTGAAATCAACACTGACTCTTCCTTGGTACTTTATTGTCCATCCATCTAACTTACCATAGGCTTTAATTGAACCCTCACAGAAGCCTTAGGTAGACATTATCACCATTTCACAGGCAAGGAAACTGAGGCAAAGGCAGAATGACAGCTCATGAAAGGAAATTGCAACTTAAGGATAGTTTGAGGATATGGGAAGATGGGCCTGCAGGTCCCATGTGCTTAACCACCATGTGGATAGGCAAATCAGTGTCTTGAAAAATAGATCCCCCAGACTCTGCACAACTGGACTGCGATGGCTTATCTTGTCAACTGGAAACACCTGGAAAGAAGAAACCTCAGCTCAGGAACTGCCTTCTTCAATTGTTCTATGGGCATGCCTGTGGGGAATTTTCTTTCTTTTCTTGTTTTTTTTGTTTGTTTGTTATTTTGTTTTTTTCTTTTTAGCTTTTTGAGACAGGGTTTCTCTGTGTACAATTCTGGTTCTATGGAATCCACTGCTGTCTTCCACCTTCAGCAGGTACCAGACATGCACTGGTGTACATACAGCAAAATACCATAACAAGATAAAATAATTTTTTAATGATCAAAATACATTATATGAAATTCTCAGAGATTTAATAACTTTTATTTTTAAAAAATAAAAGCATAATCAAATCAAAATAAAGTTGGTTTGGTTTGTGGGAAGTTGTTTGTGACATGGTTTCTCACAAAACATTCTGTCCCTTGAGTTCACTGTATAACCAAGGGTGATCTTCATGCCTTCACTCCTTAAGTGCTAAGATTATAGGCATGTACTACCTGTACCTGGTGTGTTAACCAAGTAAGCTACATCCCAAACTTTTCCTCAACAGTAACACTGTGATGCAAAACTAATATTTTGTATGGAGTTAGCTAAGTGTCATGCATTTGTGGAGTTTGGGGTTATGTTTTGTTTGTGATGGTCAGAGTAGCACTGAGAGTTAGAACAGGTGCTCTCCTGCTGAGTTACGTCTTTTCACTTTTCATTCTGTGACAGGTTCTCATTCAGGCTGACCTTGAACTCACTTTGTAGCCGAGGGATAGTCATACCTCAGCCTCCAGAGTAGCTGAGGTTAAAGGCCTGTGCCACCATGTCCAGCTCTTTGGTGTTTATTTTCCCTCAATGTTGGATTTATCTTTAGTCTTTCTCTTTTGTGGGTTCTGGTTTATGTCATTTCAGAACAAGTGTGTGGATAGTAAACATGTTGAGTTCTTTTGTGCTGGTGTGTTTATTACTGTCTCCTCACATTTGAATAATTTAGTGGACATAGAATTCTAAATTCACCATAATTTTATCTTGTAACTTTTAAGACATAATTTTCAACTAGATTTCTTTTCTTTCTTTTCTTTTCTTTTCTTTTCTTTTCTTTTCTTTCCTTTCCTTTCCTTTCCTTTTCTTTTCTTTTCTTTTCTTTTCTTTTCTTTTCTTTTCTTTTCTTTTCTTTTCTTTTCTTCTCTTTTCTTCTCTTTTCTTTTTCTTGTTTGGTTTTTTAAGACAGGGTTTCTCTGTGTAGTCCTGGCTGTCCTGGAACTCACTCTGTAGACCAGGCTGCCCTCCAACTCAGAAATCCGCCTGCCTCTGACTCCCAAATGCTGGGATCATAGGTGTGCGCCACCACGCCCGGCTTCAACTAGATTTTTATGTGCTTTAAACATTAAATATTAAGAACAAAATGGGTGAGGCATAGTGACACATGGCTTTAATTGCATCACCAGGGCAGAGAAGGGCAGAGGTAGGCAGATCTTTGTGAGTTCAAGTCCAGCCTGGTTGTAAATAGTTCCAGACCACCCAGAGCTACATAATGAGACTATCTCAAGAAGGAAGGAAGGAGAGAGGATTGAAAACTAAGAAAGTTGAGGATGTAGTTCAGTGGTAGAACACTTGCTTAGCATGCACAAGGCCCTAAATTTCACACATGCTCTCTCTGGTCTTTTCTTTCTCTTCTCTCTTCTCTCCTCTCTTCTCTCTTCTCTGCTCTTCCCTTTTCCCATTTCTCTCTTCTCTCTTCTCTCTCTCTGTACCAGAAAGGAAGGAAGGAATGAAAATACAAGCTGCCTAGCCTCCTGTGTGTGTTCCTGGTCTGTGCCCTCCGAATTCCCCGCTAGTTTAGGTAGGAGCATCTACTGGCATTCAATGACAGAAAGGTCTTTACCTCTCTTGGACCACAGCTAGGCAAAGCAGAACCCTGACCACTCTGGACCATGGGTTGACTCTAGCTCTGAGCAATTACTGGGGGATTGCCCCTAATCTATATCTCTAATGCAAGTCTGGCTACTGCCTCAACTGTGTTCCCCAAATGCTTTGTTGTTTGATGTTCCTTGGGTTATTTCTGCCCCAGCAGTCTAACATCCTGGGGAGGCATTTCCCTCTGGAGCATAACTGCTGGTCCATCAGACCAATGGATCCTTCCTGTTCTCTCCATTTGCACCCTTTTCTCTTCCCTCTCCTCCACTTCTGGTCCCTACCTTCAACCCCCAGCCTGGTAACTCAAACTTCACCTCTCTATTCTCCCAGTAATTGGCTGTCACCAGTTTTATTTAACCAATAGTTTAAAATTGAGGGGCGTGAGCTGGGCGTGGTGGCACATGCCTGTAATCCCAGCACTTGGGAGGCAGAGGCAGGTGGATTTCTGAGTTCGAGGCCAGCCTGGTCTACAGAGCTAGTTCCAGGACAGCCAGGGCTATACAGAGAAACCCTGTCTCGAAAAACCAAAAAAAAAAAAAAAAAAAAAAAAAAAAAAAAAAAAACAAAAAACAAAACCAAAAAAAAATTTTTTTCTTTTTTGAGGGGCGAGGGTTACACAATAAAGACTGGTATATGTGAGGATCTGCTAGCCTTGGAGCAACCAGATCTTGAGGTACAGAATTTAGTAATTGAATACAAGCATCACCAGACCAACCCCTACAGTAATTTCCTCAAATGATATTTGAGAAAGTTTTTTTGTCTTGAGCTAATACTAATCTTCAGTTTCAGGCACCCATAGTGATTTTAGCCTCAGTGAATATGTTTGCTATATTTTTTAGAAGTTGTGTTGTATTTTTATGCCTGTATAATGTTCTTTACTCAGTATCTTATGTTTAATTTTTAGTTTTGTATCTACTTGGCTCTTATGGTACACATCTTGGTTCATTTCCTTTGTAATTCTTATACCTGAATTTTGAGAAGCTTGAATGAACCTGTGTTAGAGGAGAAGCTTTCTCTACAGTCCTAGGATAAAGCTTTGTCTCTCTGAAGCAGATTCCCATTTTAATTGCCCTTGACTTGTCTGATCCAACACTTAACTCCACGTGTAGGTCTGCATCCCACACCATTACTCTGACCCTGAGCATTGGTACACGAAGAGCACCCTCCTTGGTGTAAGGCCTTCTTCTGGGTCAAGAGCACTCTATTTCCTTCGCATACCTTGCTCAGTATAGACAAGGACAGCCATTTGAGAACGTGAGGAGACTCAGAACCCTTGGCAAATATATTTGTATAACTCTCAGAGTGACTATAAGTTAAGATGGTGAAAATTGACAGTTTAGAGTGTTCCGAAGCATTACAAAGACTAAGGAGATCTTAAAGGAGATATAAAACTGCGGTAAAACTTTTTCTACAGGGTTGTTCTGATTTCAAAAGACCAGTACTCATCAACGTAGGAGCTAGTGCTCATATAGGAGAAGTCTGAAAGTGGCAATTCTGACCTCTCATCTTTTCTCTTCTAGGTAAGCATCTGTCTGGAATGCAACAGCAGCAAACTACGTGGCCTCAAGCGGAAGTGGATCAGATGCTCAGCCCAAGCAACTGTGCTGCACCTGAAAAAATTTATCGCCAAGAAGCTTAACCTCTCCTCCTTCAATGAGGTAGCCATCAGCCAAAGAACTGGGGTAGATCATTCTTGCCTGTCTTGTTTGTTAAAGTGACAACAGCAAAAGACAGCCAGACAACCAGACAGCCAAAGAATTGGGGTAGATCATTCTTGCCTGTCTTGTTTGTTAAAGTGACAACAGCAAAAGACAGACAGACAGACAGACAGACAGACAGACACACACACACACACACACACACACACACACACCCCTAACAGCCTTGTTCAGAGGGTTTTTAAAAATTTTTAATTTTGTGTGTGTGTGTGTGTGTGTGTGTGTGTATGTGTGTGTGTGTATGTGTGTAAATGTGCAGTGGCACTTGCATGAAGATCAGAAGACAGTTTACAAAAGTCAGTTGTTTCCCTCTCCTGTAAAGATCCTGGTGATTAAGCTAAAAGGTTGGCAGGCTTGGTAACAAAGTACCCTTACCTACTAAGCCATCTTGCTGGCCCCTTGTTTGGAAATTTGTTTTTATAAAAGATTTATTTTTTATATATATGAATGTGTTACCCACACGTATGTATACCAGATACCCATAGAGGTCAAGAGAGAGCATCAGATCCCCTGGAACTGAAGTTACAGATACTTGTTAGGCACCATGGGGTGTAGGGTAAGGTGCACCTAATTCTAGTCCCAGAAATGTGTTTTTAAATTTAATGAGTGGGTGGATGAGTGAATGAGAGATGGATATGACTTTTAGAGGTTAAATTAATAACTGAAAATAAAGTAAACCAGAGGCCCATAGCTTATTGTTGGGGCTCCTGGCACAGACTTATGAGTACATGTGTTCAGAAATCCAGTCTGTGTAGCATTTGGTCAAAAACATAAGCTGGATCTGGTCCTACTGAATCAAAGAAGGTTCAGTGATTTGAAATGTTGCCTCAAAAGAGTTCTGAGGCTGTCTGGAAAAGGACTTACAGGGCACATAGACCCTTGTCAAAACAAGACAAGTTCCAGTATGGTGCAGCAGGTACATGTGAGTGGAGATTAATATCGTTTGGAGAGTAGTATATAAAGCTGTGTTAACCATTGAACCAGTGTCCCAGCTGGAGCCTGTGGGTATGACCCACTGGAAGAGGGTCTTGGCAGATTATAACATCTTAAAGACTTTGAGATGAAACATCTCAGATTGTCTGCTAAACCTAAGCCCAGTGAGAAGAATCTTGTATTAGTATGCAGTAGAGGAACATTTTAGATACAGATTTGGGGGAAGCTAGATAAGAAATAACAGAAGCAGAGATTGGAGTGACCTGGTCACAAGCCTCAAGAAATCATGGGGCAAGAGGATCTTCTTATAGTCAGTATTCCCCAGATCCATGTGCTGAAAACTCCATTTCAACCTAGTATTACTGGGAGAATATTAGAACCGTGGGGAAATGTTTAAATCATGACCTGTACCTGGGGAATCTCTGTTCTGCTCTTACAACTTGCAGTGACACCAAGTACCTACACTATGACCAGAATTCCAGCCTATAGCACATATTAACTGTGAGATCAGTTTTATTAACTATTAATTCATTTATACTAATAAATGTTAATGTTTTATATTAACTGTTTAATATAGCCCAATCTATGTTATTCAATTATAGCCACACTGCACGACATTCCTGGCAGTTCTGCCACAGTGCTCTCAGAGCTGTGTATCTGACCAGGAACCAGGGTTTTGAACTGTCAAGGGCCCACACTGAGCCCTGAGCCAACCACACGAGTGGCTGGAGAGGAGGTGGAAGACACAGAATGAAGACATGTCTTTAACTAGCTACCAAGAGCCCACAGAGAAAACAATTCTGAATTTTGTTTGGGAAATAAGGTAGAGGAGGAAATAAGGGTATGGGCACATCACTGGAGCCTTGGATTATGTGAAGGTATCCATCTTGACTTGATGTGGCTTCTATTCATTGTACAGAGCTAGAGATATCAGGAAGTTCAAGGGGAGACTGCCTTCCACCCGCAGGACCTCGGTGGGGACCAACAAGAAATGTGGCATTTTCAATGCAAATGGCCATTGGCGCATGAGTATCCCAGGTGGCTCTCACACTGCTTTCAGAGCTCTGCAGTCCCTAATGTGTGTGACATGTGGGGAGCATTGTCATAGACATTGAACACTAAGGGCCAGTTCTAAGAGCTGCTGTAGGGTGAGGACATCATGCCTTGATGGGGATAGTAGCTTATTAGTAGCCTGTGTATCACAAAATAAACACCACTTGGTGAAGATGACAGCAGACAGTTGAACTTTCATGGACCCAAAGGCTGGTTTTCTGCTCATCACTCTCAATAAGAAACATGCTCTTATGTGGCTATGAGAACAACATTTGTCCCCTGCCTAGGGGGATACTAGAGTAATAAGACAACTGGAGTCATTGATTCACACACCCATGGAAATACAAATTTAAAATAACAGTGAGACATTATCATGCACCTCCTCAAGCACCCATGTGCACACTGTATAATGGCCAGTGCTGGTCAGATGAGCCTGTAAGCACTAGGCTTCAGACAAAGAGGCACAGAACCTTGACTCGGTGCAATTAGGAATAGGCCATTGTCAAGAAGATGACAGCTAGACCCCTCAGAGACTTAAGCACAGGAGACATAATTTACATGCAATAAGTCTAGTCTCTGGAGCATGTGCTGTGTAAGATGAGGGTGAGGGAACCTTAAACTGCCGAGTAGTAAAGTCTATTAAATAAGTGAGAAAAAGTCTAAGGGCACATTTTTCCTCACTGCATTAAGAACAGGATGGCCAGGGGTAAGAGTGAGCAGGGCTGCACTGTGAAACCCAGGATGGTGAAGGCCAGCAAGTGAGTGTGTATCAGTCCCTGCACTGTAGGTAAAGAAACCCTGTATGTGGATAAGGTCCTGTGTGCTCTGTTGGACCAGGATGTGATCTGTGTGTTAAGAGAAACTGTCTTGTGACTTCTTTGTTGTGCCATCCCACATTCTTCTGGGTAACCTGGAATAACTGCTGTGACTTGCCAAATTGTTGATGATAGTTCAAGGGTCAGTGGATGAACATACAGACTTACATTTCACTACTACCTAGAAGGAAGACAGTGACTTAGAGTACAGGAAGTGGGGATCCAGGGAGGGGTCTCCAGAACTTCATCAGAGAAGCCCAGAGCTGGGGTAGCGACAGGGCAGGTATTGATGCTCTGAGCAACCAGGCTAAGTCTCTTCAGATCACTGCAACACAGCTGCCTTTGACCCCTGAAGAAATTTTGGGCTTAACAGAAATGCTATTTGTTATAATTTGTGCTTGCAGCTGGATGATGCAGTTAACGAATAAGTAGACAACCTATGTTCCTCCATGACTGGGGAGGGGCTTGTTTCAGAGTATTGTTTGTATTACTACTATTAACCTTAGTTTGGAGGTAGGTTGAACGTGCACCTAACTGGAGATCTTCTCCCACCAGCTGGACATTTTATGCAACGAGGAGATCCTGGGCAAGGACCACACTCTCAAGTTTGTGGTTGTCACAAGGTGGAGATTCAAGGTGAGACTGAGTGGGTTCTTTTGAATACCAGATTTTTAGATAGTCTCTTGATCCTTACTTGCTGTGCATGTCTTTTATTTGCAGACATTGCTGTGGACCAGCTGTCTTTATAGATCCACCCACCCTGCCAGGGTCTTTATCACTACTCCACTCAGTCCCCTGAATCCAGGGGATTAGATGTGGTAGTTCCCACAGTTGGAACAAACTCTCAAACTTTTGGGTACCTTTCTGTGTCAGGAAACTGGTGTTGCAGTCCCTGTCCAAGACTGGAAGGCAGTTCTTCTACCTTTAGCCCTATTGTTTCCCAGAAAGAAGGGGACAGAAACAAACAGCGTGGCCAGCCAAAGACCAGGATGACCAGTAGTTGAGGCTGATCAGGGAAAGGGTTGGAAGTGTAAGAGACTGCACAGGAGAGGCTAAGGCTAGTGTGATAGGCAGGAGGAACAAGTTCAGGTTCTGGTTGCATAGGCCTTGTCATGACCCCAAATACCACAGAGGCAACCACTGGGTCACCTGGGACCAATGACAATTACTCCTTGTTATCCAGAACTAAATTCAGTAGTAGCATTGCCAGTCCAGTTGTGCGCGTGTGGTTTGAGTACACAGTCCTGGACCCTTGCACTTCCCTCAGCTACCTTTGTTTTTGTCTTGCAGAAGGCACCCCTCCTGCTACACTACAGACCCAAGATGGACTTGCTGTAAGCCCAGTCAGACTCAGCCACACCCAGTACTCTACATGGCAAAATGTGCTGTGGAATGTTGCCTCTGGGTGCCATGCGGACCATGTTTCTGAATAGAGAATATTTATAACTTTTGTATGAGAGAATCCACTCCCAACAAGACACTACCAGCACGCGTTTACAGAGGATGAAAACACTTCGCAGTTTGCTCGTCTCTGCTTCAGGTCCACAGGCCAGAGAAGTGAAACGTTAGCACGTTCCCACACCACGTCTGACACACAGCACCTCTGCTTGCTTTCCAGGTCTTGAGAATCTTGAGTACGTTTCAGTTTAGTTTATGGATTAGGTTTCATAATAAGCCTCAAAAATACTTGTACTTTTATTAAGTCCTTTGTAAGTTATTGAAAGTCTTTTCATGGTAAATATTTATGTTGCTTTTAGCTTCCTGAAGACTTAAGAGATATATAAAATTTTAATTTAAAGTATACCCAAAGAGGCTTGCAGCAATGCTATGATTTAGCCATGCTGTTTAATTTTCCACCTTCTAGGGTACAACAGAAGCCCATTCCCAAGGTTGTATCTTATACTGTGCATCCTGGGATGGTCTGTGATGGCCAGGCAAGGCAAGAACCCTTCCATCACTTCCCAATGTCATGTGGCTGTAATCTGGCACCCCCGGTGAGGCAAACTAGAGGTTGCGTGGCCAGTGCAGTGCAGCACTGGCTTGTTGAAAGTTCTTGGAAAGGCCATCACTGAAGCTCCTGCCTTTTCCATTCTCTTTCTTTCTGCTGGAAAAATGTAGTGGTGGCTGTGTTTGTCACTTATCAACCAGCACATGCCATCCCGTAGGGAGACTTTGTAAAGACACTTAGGAGGTAGCCTCTAGCCTCCATGCTCCTGGTAGTTGGTATTTCCAGGCTTGCTTTCCTGATCATGGGGTTAACATGCATTCTCTGGGTCTTTTTCATGAAAGGTAACTTAGCAACCTGCTCACTTGAGGAAACAACTCGCTTCAGCAGAAGTTGCTTTTTCAGTCATAGAGAGGATATTATTTGTTAACACATACACCTTTCTCACATACAGTTTATTGCTTTGTTAGGTTAGAGAATGAATAAGACACTAGCATAACCAACTTCATTCCTTCTTCAGGGGTATGAAGGCAAGTGTAAGGTCCTGTCCTGGGGTCCCAGGGACCTCTTAGTCTGAGTGCCCTGTTACCTCTCCCACCTCCTGCCCTTCCAGGTCCATTGAGAATTGTAGGACCCTATAATCCCAGCAGTACCTCTGCTCTTGGTGAGCATGTGAGGATCTTGGTGTATTCCTGAGGGTCAGGCTTTCTAAGTCTTCACCTTAGCAACTGGAATATTTTTCTTGGATTTGCTTTGACAGTTGAGATGGGTTTATCAACACCCAGTTTTTCTTCTACTTTCTCTTTCACATAAACAGTGTCAGAAGCAGTGATTAGTGAGATTGAATGTTGGCAAGTACAAAAAAAATCCAAATTAACTAAGTGATTAATGTCTGACCTTCTAAAACAAAAGCAAGCTCTTTTTGTTTTGAATTAATCAAAATTCACCTCTCTATGTAAGCCAGTTTGGATTATTCAGTTTCCTGAGTTTGCTGTTCATTCAAATCATTTATAGAGTTACTATACAAGGGTTTATGCGTAAATATTACCTTTCTACCTCAGAACACACGTGCTGCTGAAGCATTCTGCAAGACCGTGTTCTTACAATGCAGTTATATTAGAATTTAGGTATTTTCCCATGTGGTGAAATCAAACAGATACAAGCCTCCAAATTCAAGTAAAGTTAATTTACAGTTCAGATCAAACTTAATATGGCTGTATAATCTCATGATATATATTTGTAACTTTGTAGCTACTTTTAGAATCACTTGACTTTGCTATGGTGCTAAGTTGATAGATCTAAGTATTCAGCGAGGTGGACAATTGCGACCGATGTCCTGGCTGGGCGCCACCGCCCCAACAGCCCTGCTTCTGTCA
The DNA here is from genome assembly GCA_964023405.1 of Apodemus agrarius. Lineage (NCBI taxonomy): Eukaryota > Metazoa > Chordata > Mammalia > Rodentia > Muridae > Apodemus > Apodemus agrarius. The sequence continues at coordinate 477,995 of OZ030016.1, read as the reverse complement.
CCACGTTAACCTGTTAAACCTCAGCAGCAAAATACCTATTTTTCTAAGATTCCATCATCCGCCTGTGTGCACTGCAGACGGCTTCCTGATGCCCTTCTGCCCTTTGGTCTGACCTGTAGCCTTACCTCGCTCAGAGATGAAGCAGAGTGAGCTTGCATCAGATGGAAGCTTCCGGGCGCCTTATTTCACTCCTGCCAAGCTCCACGTGACATCCAAGGCCGAATCTTATTTTTCCAGCATGAACACTAGGATCAGTTAGCAATTGGTCCTGTCAAGCTTTCTCAGCAGGCAGAGCTCCTGCGAAGTTGTTTTCATAGCTGCCGATGCTAGAATTCTGATGCGGCCGGCCGGCAGCTCTGGGACCAGCCTCCCAGCACGTGGTCTCGCTCAACAACGTTTTGACAAAAATAGAAAACTCAGATAGAATATATAATATTGAATTTAAGATTGGGGGGGTTAAAAAAAGAAAACTTAACTTTATAAAATTATTTATTCTATTTTAAGCCTTCTATCATATTTTCCCATCCAATTGTTTGGTTTCCGTGGTCCAGCTTTATTTACAGGCATATAAGATAAAATTGTGAGATGTTTTGCAAGCTTCTTTTACTTTTTGTAGCCTTTGGTTTGTATGTTTTTATAGGGATGAAGAGGCATTTTTATGCTTTTGTGCAATAGGTTCCAACATGCGTTTATTAGTGTTTAAATTGTGATCTAGCATCTACTAAATTGAAAGGGAATATAGGTGGAATTTTAAAATCTGTGCGTTCAGCTATTTGGTTTTGCCTTTTTCACTGTTATTATAAGAATGCTGTTACTGGGATTATGTGCATTCGAGAGCGAGAGCGAGAGCGAGAGCGAGAGCGAGAGCGAGAGAGAGAGAGAGAGAGAGAGAGAGAGTGTGTGTGTGTGTGTATGTGTGTGTGTACTTTCTAAAGAAAAAGCAGCCAGGCAGGAAGTGATGACATTAGCACCATCTTAGGCCTGCATCTCTGTGGGTGCACCCAAGTCCTTGAGCTAAGTCTGTGACTGAGCCACCCTGGTGTTTGGGGTTTCACTGTCCCCACCTGGTAGTGCTGCCCTCTACTGGCCTGCAGCTCCTGACGCCTGCCCTGGCCATCAGAGTCTTAGTGGCTGGTGTGTTTTGTTTCTAAGGGCATACAGGGTGGTGTATCACAGTGCTCTGAAATGTATCATTAGATTAAATGTTCTAGTAATGAGCCAACTGAGTTCTTCTTTGTATATGGATATGTTCCTAAAACATTGAAAGTAAATTGAGTGCAGTTAGGGAAATCACACTCACACACACACACACACACACACACACACACACACACACACGTGTCTGTTTCCTCAGGAAATCATTTAAGCCCCCAACACATCACATGTGACCTTAACATGAAAACAATAGTTTTCTCTGCCTTGATATTAAATACACCAAGTAAATAAACTGAAATTCGTAGGTTAGGAAATCACATAATTGTACCACAGTCTGCATATCTTGCATTCCTGCAGGCAGGGATTAGACCATCAGGAACAGAGCTGTGCGGGCTGTGGTCTCACACCCAGTTCCTATTGTCATTTACTCCCATCCAAGTGCACATTTGGAGAAAGAACTGAAGTGTGCCTATGAGATGTGTGTGTCACTCTAGCCAGTGACTCACACTCACTGTTTAGTTCCAGCTCTCAACTTGTGCCAGACACATTTTTTCCAAGTGAAGGTAACATCAGGTTACGGACAGCAGCACCACCCAAGATCTCAGGTTGGAGTGCAACCACAGCTAGCAACTATCATGGTGTATGGAATGGTGCAAATACAGAGTTTTTGACTGTTTAATTTGAAAGTTTACATTTTTTTATGATTGCGTTAGTGTGTAATTTTTGTACCATCAGTGGCTAGTTTTTGTCTAAAATCTTTTTTGGAATATTGCTTAATGTTTTGATTTTATGATAGTGAAGCTTGTATTCAGTGTTTTGCCAATTAATATTATATGCTTGTAATAAAAGCAGAAGAAAAACTTAACTAAAATCTCCCAGTCTGGCAATGTTTTACCTAAAGTATTTGTAAGAGTTTGACAGATAATGTGTTACAGAACATGATTAGCCCTCTCCATCTTTCAGGCTCAGCCATCCAGGATAGAAAACCAGGAATATCCAGGAAAACCAACCAACCAAACAAACAAACAAAAATCCCCACAAACAGATTTTTTTTTTTTTTCTGTTCTTATTCCTAACCATAGTATAACAATTGCTTATATAGCATTTGCTTTGTTTTGTTTGGTTTTGGTTTTTGAGATTGGGTCTCTGTGTAGTCTTGGCTGTCCTGGAACTCACTTTGTAGACCAGACGAGCCTCAAACTTTAGATCTACCTGATTCTGCCTCCCAAGTGCTGGGACTAAAGGTGTATGCCACCATGCTTGGCCACAGTATGTAATTTACTATAAGCCATTTGGAGATGATTTCAAGGATTCAGGAGTAGTGTACTATAGGGAAAAAATTGCTGTTTTATCAGGGGGACTTGAGCAGCCTCAGATTCTGGTGTCTACAGGAGATCTGACCTTGTGGACGCCAAGGAGCCTCTGCGGGTGTTGAGAACTGCTCTAGATGCTCTCCATTGAGTCAGGCCGCCTCACTCAAGAACACATGCCGACTGTGTCACAGTAATATAGGAACACAGCGGGCTGCTATCTGTTCATCTGGTATGCCCCTGGGTTTACTATCCCTTCCTCTGTTCCATACATCACTTCTAAAATGTTACTCTTGACCCAACATGGGGTACCAGAGTTTGACAGAAACAGAAATGAAATAACATGTGATTTATATATTCCCAGAGGAAGTGCTCTTTGGTCTGAAGCTGTGTGTGACAACAAAAATGGTGGCAAGGAGCCTGCTGGTCCCCACTGGTAGGCTGCAGGAATGGTGACTTCTAAAGACTGTAAGACTTGTCAGACTTACAGTTTCTAAAGTGGAATTGCAGTAAGTTAGTGGCCAGATTAGGTTTTGATGGCCTTAACTGACTGTTTCTGTATGTTGTGTGTGTGTGCCAAAGGAAGATGTTGAATATCCTGCTCTATCAATCTGCAACTCACCTTGAAGACAGGTCTGTCATTGAATCTGGAGCTAGACAGTGGCCAGCAAGCTCTTGTGGTCCTCCTGTCTCCCTCCTCATTCCTGGAATTGTAGACATGCATAACCACATCTGGCTTCTTATGTGGGTTCTGGGGACTTGAATTCAGGTCCTCATGCTTACACAAGTGTGCCACTGCCTCAGCTCCTGAGTTAAATTTCTTTCTCTTGTTTTTAGCAAGTCATTACACATTACAGATGTCAGGATATAGCTGCACTGTAGGTAAGCTGGGAGTAACTATCTTAGTTAATTTTCTGTTACTGTGAAAAAATACCATGACCATCACAACTTACAGAATAAAAGCATTTAATTTGGGGCTCACAAAGGATAGTGGAGCCCATGACTTTCATGGTGGGGAGCATAGTAGCTGGCAGGCAGGCATGGTGCCAGAGCAGTAGCAGAGAACTTACATGATTTGATAATAAACATGAGGCACAGAGGGAACTAACTGGGAATGCCACCCTAAGGACACAGCTCCTCCAACAAGGCCACCTCCATAATTTTTTCTAGCTCTACCAACCACGGAACAAGCCTTCAAATATATGAATGGGCCTGTGGGGTCCATTCTCATTCAGACCACCACAGTTGCAAACACCAATCTTCAGATCCAAGTCGATTGCAGCCATCCACTTTCCAGGTGAGATCAGTGGGCAACAGGATATGAGATTTCTGCTATTTGAGACTAAAACTGCAGCGCAAGACAGTTCCTTCAGGAAATGGTGTCTGTCCCTCCAAAGGCCCCTTAGTTGCTACATCGATGCAGGCCTAGGGTTCCACTCCCTTGGTAGGTGATACTGTTTCTCCACCTGACCACACATGATATCCGAGAGGCGGATGTGGTTTTGTGAAAGTCAAATGTGACCACCCCAACACACAACAGGCAGTGAAAACAGGTATTGCTCTTCAGAAGCTGTTGCATGACACTATTACTGGGAAGATATTTACAAACATCTACTCACCCCAGATAAGGAGACAATGACAGACCAAAGTATAGATATCACCAAAGTCCAACTTGGTGAACCAGTATTTTCTTGGTGTTACAAGAATATGGATAAAGGATTATTTGCATGAAGCCAGAACTACTCATCTGCTTCACCAAAAGCCCACACAGCACGCGTAGCAGTTTATAAAAGCTGGAAACCTGGTGTACACTGAACAACCTTCAGGCCTCATCATGTTGGGTATTGTGTGACCCTCATGGCTCTGTTGGTCTGAACCTTTTCCAGGCAGATCAGCTGTTCTCTTCTTTCAGGTTTATCTTGTCTTTGCTTCTTCTGTGAAGTTAAACTGATCTGAGAAACCAGTTTTTACTGTTTAAATACTCTTGGGGGAGGAGGGAGCCTAGCAAATCTGATCAGCTTCAGGGACTTCCTGAAGCAATTTTGAGTTGCCTACTTCCTGGCTTAAAGGAGCTTCCTTGCAGGATGGAGTGTTTCACCTCTGCTTAAAACATCCTGTTTCACATAGTAATCTTCCTGCCCTCAAAGATCCTGCTGTGTCACTTCTCTTTTAAATCTCATGTCTTAAGTTTCCCTCCAAGATGGAAGGTTTTAACCTTGGAGGAAACTGCTACACAACAGAGGCACACACTTCACATAGAGGCCTGATCTGCAAGATGGAGGTCTTCAGCTACTTACTGTACACCACATTCTTCAGCTTGGCCAGTATGGGGTTTGGGGAGGCCAGTGTCTGAAGATCAGAAACTGGCAAATGTTCCTTCTAGAAACAGTTACTTTGCCAGCATGTAGCTGTAAATGTGAACAGTGGAGTTCTTGTGTTAACCATGAAGGAAGGAATGAAACTGGATGTGGTGGCTCATACCCATAATACCAGTACTCAGGAGGCTGAAGCTTAAAGACAGTGGCAAATCTGGGGCAACCTGGACTTCATTGTGAGACCTTGTCTTCTAAAGGCGCCCACATAGTGTCTACCAACCATCAACCTGTAACTTCAGTTTCAGGGATCTCACTCCTGACCTCCATGAGCACCAGGCATGCACACAGTGTAGACATAAGCATGTAAAACATTCATACACATAATAGCTTTTAAAAACTGAGCCGTGTATGGTGGCGTACACCTATAATCCTAGCGCTCAGGAGACAAGGACAGGAGGATAATGAGTTTATGGACAGCCTGGGCTATGTAATAAGAGTTGGAGGGGATTGTGGGGCTCAGCCTCACCCACTCTGGTTGATTCCAGGTTGAGCAGCTCTGCTCCAACACATGTTCACACCATTGTGCACTGTTTCACAAGTCCTAAAATTGACCATGGTCTGGAACCTCCTCGCTGTCGTGTATGAAACAGATGGCCTAGGAAGTGGGTGGAGTGGGGGTGCCTACTGGAAAAACTCCCTTCATCCACCCCATCCCCACTTAATACTGGCATTTCCTCTTATGTTGATCTCAGGAAGCATTCCCCTTTATGGCTTAAAAGAATACCCGGACTTTCAGTCAGGATTGCAGTAATTTCAGTTTATAGTTTCGGGAGCCCATGCTTCCCCAATACAGAATTTATTTCTCTACATTCTCTTGAGGTCTTCCTGAAGTTTTTGTCTGTTTCTCGGGGCAGAGGCTGTGGCTCATGCTTTTGTTGTATGTATGTACGTAGAAAGATCCACTAATTTCATGCTGAATCTGTCAAGTATTTTTTGAGTTTCAATGTGGGGTTACATCATCTGAAACCTTTAACTCATGACTGAAGAGTAAGAAGGAACAGGAAAGCAAGCAGGTTATGGAGTCCCAGAGTTCATGAGGACTTTCTAAGTCTGATTCAGGTTGTTTTAAGCATGATTCAGGTTGTAGTGTTTTGATAAATACTATTTGCCAGGTTGAGAACTTCTCTCTTGCTGTTGCTTATAAAAAATAAGTCTAATCAGAAATTTGTACTACTTATTAAGTAAAAAAAAATAATTAACAGTTTTGCTTTGATTTGAAGATTTAACACATACAGATTTATATGAACATTACTCTAATGGAGGTAGTGAGTACCTCAAGGAACTCTTTAATGCAATCCCACTGTTGTAGCTGAACTTTGGCTACTTTGTGGTTCTTTCTTCCACCCTTTCAACTCACACTATGTAGGAGAGAAAAAAGGATAAAGGGGGCAACTATATCATTAGATTACTTCCTGCTGATTAGGGGCATTCCTTGGGGGCAAGTTTGCTGTTTTCTGTCAGCATATCTAATTTCTATTTGTCTCTTCACACATGACTACTTGACAAACTGCAGCCAACAGCATCTAGTCACCACTGGCCAACCAAACAGCAGCTCCTATCTGGGCATTTACATATCCTCTGAAAAGTCCCCCAGAAATCCATACATCACACGCTGGAAGAAACTACCCACAGCTGGAAAAATCACGCCCCTTCTAGAGCACAGGACAAATCATGGTCAGCTGCTGTAGATGGATAGTCTGAAGCAGTCCCATATCCCACACCTGAGATTAAAACAAAAACACATTCTTATAATAGTTCTGTGTTTCTAAAGAAACCAACGTTCTCACTGCACACTATTATCACATCCTAGGTTATATTGTTGAGAATGTCATTAATAGAATTTATATATATATATATATATATATGTATATATATATATATATAACCTTCACAATTGCGTTCCTTCACTCCACTGAGTATCTCTGAGATTCATTCTGTTGATTTTGTCAATACTCCTTATTTAAATACTGAATATTATTTCCCTGTGTGAACATAACAGTTTACTTGTAACCTGATGATACATTTTATTTCAGTTGTTTTAATTTTTTTTAGGTTTATCTTATGTGTATGAATGCTTTATTTGCATATGTATGAAGTGCCCACAGAGGCCAGAAGGGGGCACTGGATGCCCCTACAAGTGGAGTTACAGACCATTGTAAGCCACTATACCATTTCTGAGAACCTGAGTCTGGGCCCTCTGGAAGAGCAGCCAGTTTTGTTTGTTTGTTCGTTTTTGTTTTTGTTTTTGTTTTTGGAGACAGGGTTTCTCTGTATAACCCTGGCTGTCCTGGAACTCACTCTGTAGACCAGGCTGACCTCGAACTCAGAAATCCACCTGCTTCTGCCTCCCAGAGTGCTGGGATTACAACCACCCAGCATCAGCCAGTATTCTTAACCACTGAGCCACCTCTCCAGCTTCCAGAGCACCATTTTTGCCCATTTATCATATGGCTACGTGTTGTGTGCAACGGCTGTGCATATCCCTCCCACCTTAGAGTTACTTCTTGGGGGAGAGGGGAGTAGAGACTGGGTTTCACTAGGGTTAGGGTTAAGAGCTCTGGCTCTTTATAGACCAGGCTGGCCTTGAACTCAGAGATCTGCCTGCCTCTGCCACCCAAGTCCTGGGATTAACTACTCAGTGAGTTACTTTTTTTTTAACTACTGAGTTTTAAGAAATCTTTGCATTTTCTGAAGCTAGTTGGTTAAGTGATTTGTTAATATTCTTTTCTTTTTTTGTTTTTTTGTTTTTGCTTCTTTGCTTTTTGTTTTGTTTTTTTGTTTGTTTGTTTTTGTTTGTTTTTGTTTTTGTTTTTTGAGACAGGGTTTTTCTGTATAGCCCTGGTTGTCCTGGAACTCACTTTGTAGACCAGGCTGTCCTGGAACTCAGAAATCTGCCTGCCTCTGCTTCCCAAGTGCTGGGATTAAAGGCGTGCGCCACCACTGCCTGGCACTAATATTATTTTCTCCTCATCTCTACTTGTCTTCCCCTCTTCCTTGACTTTTCTAATAGATCTTTCTCTAATAAAGTCACATTTATAAGAACATATTTCTTGGATTCCTCTCTCTCTCTCTCTCTCTCTCTCTCTCTTTCTGTGTGTGTGTGTGTGTGTGTGTGTGTGTGTGTGTTTGTGTGTCTGTGTGTGTGTGTGTATTTTACATCATGTCTAAGGTCTCTGAAATGCCAAGTCACAAAAGTATTTATCTGTTTTATTCCAAATATCTTATAGCCTTATACTTGCTATTACATTTTTACTTAATGGTGTAAGGTGTGAGGTCTAGCATCCTATCTGGATTCCAGTTGTTGAGAAGACTGTCCTTTCTCACTAGTTACTTTGTATTGCTGTGAAAGACCAAGAGGCCTTGTGTGTACAAGTCTATTTCTGGATTTGGATCTGTCCCCTTGCTTACTGTTTACCATGCCTTAGTGGCTGTTGCTCTAGAAGTGTTAATGAAAAATGTGATTCTTCCAGCACCATTAAGCTACACCCTCAACCTGTTCTTTTAATCACCATCATCAATTATTGTGTGTGAGAGAGAATTCAGTGTATATTAGTCAGCTAATATACCCTTGCTACTTGCAGGAGTCAGCTCTCTGCCATGTGAGTTCAGGGGATCAAATTCCAATCATTGGGGTTGATAGCAAGTGCCTTTACCTGCTGAGCTATCTTGCCATAATGCTCTTGCTCGTTCTGAACTTAGGAGTAAAACATTCTGCTTAATTATTATATGGTCATAGTTCATAGGACTGCACACTATAAATCCAAGGCCTTCTGGCTTACACAGACACACAGACACACACAGACACAGACACACACACACACACACACACACACACACACACACAGAGAGAGAGAGAGAGAGAGAGAGAGAGAGAGAGAGAGCCTGAATGCATATTCCTAGCTGAAAGAAACCAATCTGAAAGGCTATATACTGATTCCAACTTGATGGATAATGGAAATTCCAAGTACGTTGATGGCTATAAAGATGGGGGTTCATAGATGGTTGCCAGGGCCTTGAGAAGGGAGGGATAAACAGGAAAGCAAGCCTACAGGCTTTGGGGTGATGGAGTACTTGTTACTCTCTGAAGACCAGACTCACACAAAAGTAAACCCTGTGTAAATTAAGGACTCATGTTAGTCCTTATTGTAAGCAGTGGAGGCTACTTTGAATGAGCCATACAACTGGCTCGTTGTAAGTAGTGGAGGAAGCTATGAATGTACTGTTGACATGAGCATCAGTCACAAGGGCCAAAGCCTCGAACCCGTAAGAAACTGGCAAAGTTCTTCACCGTATTTGGTTGGGCTCAAAATTGGCAAAGCCTTTCTCTGTTCTAAGTACAGGTATTTACCTATTATTGATCATTAGCAACTACGTTTGCAGCCTGAGATTGCTTGCCTACAGAGAATCCTAACAAGGTTAGCTAACCCCTCTCCCTGTATTGTACATAATAAGCACAGGCAGGTGCTCAGATGAGGCTCCACCAGAGCACACACAGCCCACCTGACCCAGATTTTCAGTACAGGTTTGTCTGTCTCTCTGTCCTTTCTTCATTCTCTTTCTGTCAGAGTCAGATTTCCAGAAAGAATGTGGGTTTCTGAGTTTAGCTTTTGTTTTGGTTTGTTTTTGTTGTTGAGCTGTCTTCCTATACAGATCAGTTTGGCCTTGAACTTATAACAGTTCTCCAGCCCCTGGCTCCCAAGTGCTGGCATTCACAGCATGTACTACTATGCTTGGCACTTCGGTAAGTTTTGAAGATCCATAAGGAGTCAAAATGGGAACAGCACTCCAGCCTTAAGCTTAAGCCTGTATGTCTAAGTAACTCTTTGCCAATATTCTAGACTCGTCCCTTCCTCCTATTCCAAAATAGCTAATCCATATGCAGAAAGTCGGTACCTTCAAATACATGTGCCCTGAGGTTTCACTTGACAGCTCTATAACTCAGGCCTCAGTTCAAGTTGTGATTCCTGTTGCTGTCACAGAGCTCTTGCTACCTTTACACAAACTTGCTGATCCTCTAGGTCATAGATTCCTTTATCCTTTCCCCAATTCTTCATTGTATTCGTTGTGAATATTTAACTCTAGCACCTTCAAAGCTGTGTCATGAGTCTGAGTTTTGGATGAGGGCTCATCCCCAGATACAAAGTGGCCTGTAATGACCGGCTTCTAAGCCAGAGCACTCTCAGGCAAGTCCAGCCTCATAATTTTGACTCAGTTTCTGCTCCAAAGTGGTAAAATTTTACATTTTTATCTGTATTTTTTGTATGTATATGAGTGTTTGCCTACATATATGTATGTGTGCCACATGTGTACCTGGTATCCACAAAGGTCAGAAAAAGGAATTAAATTTCCTGAAACTGGAGTCAGATGGTTATAAGCCCCCTGTATGAGTGCTGGGAACCAAACTCAGGTCCTGTGCAAGAGCAACAAGTGTCCTTAGCCACTAAACCATCTCTCCAACCACACACATAAATTTACTTTTTAAAGCCCTTGGGTAACATTTATGCTGACATCCTTCTGCCAACCTAGGAACTGACTATAACACTGAACGTTCCTTACATAAATAACAGGTATGTCCCATGACTTTTCCACACCAGGATTCTAAACAGAGAATCTGACATCTCCATTTACCTTTGAGTTTTTTAAAATTAGATTGCTTTTTTTCTGTAATTTCAAAGTGCTGGAACCAACAGACGAAGCCATATGTGAAAATAAGATGGGTGTTGTAGGAGTCTTGACAAATTAGTGAAGAGCCCAGCCCTCTTATGTTGGTCTGAAAAGTCAGTCAGATCCTGTCTACCCAGTTAAAGCTTGTTCTCTCTGTGTACACCAGTCTGTGGGTTAAGACCTACAACAACAGCTGCCCAGGGTTGGGGGGTGTCAAATCCTAAATGGGAGTCTACTCCCCACTAGGGAAGGGGCCTCTATTGTCAGGAGACCTGAACACTTTCCTGTGCCCTCCAACAGTGGGTAACACTGGAGTAAGACCACTCAGAGTATCATAGTGGATGCTTAAGGGATACAAGGCCTGCTTCCCTGAGGCCTTCAAAGAAGTCTGCGCTTCTCCACTACCTGTGTCTCCAGTTACTCAGATCCTAAATTAGTGAGCTCACAGCACAAAGCCTGAGTCCAAACCCAGTGGGTGGAGAACCCACTGAAAGGGACTGCTCTGTGTCATGACCTCTCAACAGAGTGTCGGAGTAATCACCATGGTAACCAGAACTTTGAATTTTACTGGATCAATGTTTTCTGTTATGTTCTGTTTCTCCAACCACTTTTCTCTGTGTCTACACTTGACAGCTACCTGCATGCTTGTTTCTCTGCCTTGTTCAGTTTTTCCATTTTGCGTCATTCAGAATGAAGTTACTGCTTGTACTGTTTCAACTCTTATCAACAACAAACAAACAAAAACCAAAAACCCTGTCTCCCTGCAGCCATTTCCACCTGGCCTTCTGGAAGGAGAGAAATTAGGAAGAAGAGCTTCCCCAGCCAGGCAGTGGTGGCGCACACCTTTAATCCCAGCGCTTGGGAGGCAGAGGCAGGTGGATTCTGAGTTCGAGGCCAGCCTGATCTATAGAGTGAGCTCCAGGACAGCCAGGGCTACACAGAGAAAACCTGTCTCGAAAAACAAAACAAATCAAAACAAAACAAAAAAATCTGCCCCAACTGTTAGATACTGAGTCACTGGCCAGGACACAGGCCTTCTGTGGGAGGGTGTTAAGGCTAGTGCATGGACCCCAATGAAGGACAAGTAAAACAGGTCTGAGTCACCCTGCTGGCCATGGGCCTTCGCTGAGTTTCGGCACCCAACTGATGACCTAAGATTGAACACAGCCAAACAGTCTTCTCCATCCATCTACCACACCCTTCTCAGATATCAGGGTGTTTTAAGGACCTGTGGCAGTGCTGGACCCCTCCCCAGTTCTGTTCTCCAGAATCTTGGTCTCACACCTTCATAGAGAGTATGGCAGCCACCCAGAGAGCACATGGTTGCACATATACCAACCAGCCTAGAGCTAGCACAGGTTGTCAGCTCCTGGCTTATCTTCAGCCTACCCTGACTCAGGTCACATCAGGTGAGGCCAAAAGCAACAGGCCAGCTCAGAGTTCACCTGAGGGTTGAAAGATGGATTCCTGGGTCCAGAAGGCATTCACCTGCACAGCTATTACTGGTCTTCTGAAATATCCAGCATTATTTGCTGCCCCCATCAGTTCTCTTGCACCTCATTTTACCTGGTTTTATTTAAAGTCACCGTGGGGAAAAGGAAGGGAACTGTCCCTGTCAGCAGAGAGCCTTAGTTTGTGGTGAGTAGAGTAGGAACCCTAGGGAGAGCAATGTTGGTTGGTACAGGACCCTGTCCAGTGAACAGCTCCATCGGCTTTTCAGACTCTGACCCCCACTTCCAGCACTGCTCCCATTTATCAAGAGAGAAGACCAGGACAGGTTGGTTGGCATCTCAGTTGGAACTGCTAAAGGACAAGACCTACCTCACACCTACCTGGAAAGGGTCAGACTGGGACACATTTAATTTGGTTTAGAAGAGAGAAAGCTCTGTTCATAGCTTCTAGGGAAACCATGCTGTTGGTGAAGGAAGAGATAGGAACACCTCCTGAAGGAAAGGTGAGGTTAGAGAAGGGATAAGGTGAGGGTGCAGGCCGTGGGGAGTGGTGATAGAGGGGGAGCAGTGTCTGTAAGGGGCGGGAACATGTGGCAAGGAGGTGGGACTGGAGGTTTTCTAGGCAACTGCGCCTTTCTAGCTTTGATTGGGCAGGATCTGCACGTGATCATCTTGGAACCAATTGTGGCTGGGGTGGGGGGCAGTGGCGCACGGTGATTGGTTCAGACCTCTTCCGCGATTCCCACACAGTATTCTGAGTCCTCACCTTGCACCTCGCACCCTTTCACCTGTGGAAGGTTTAACTGGGCTTGGTCACAGGTACCCCTCCTCCTCGCCAGGAGTCCTGCCATGTCTCCCCACCGCCCCTCCTCCCCAACCCTCTTTCAAAACTGATCTGAAGTCGACCAAAGACCTGAGAGTAGCCAGTGTTCCAAATGTGTGAACAGGTGGCCCAGACCCAGGGGTCCTTGGCCCTGCTGGGTATGTCATGGACAACAGGATCTGTCTAGCTGCGGATTAGCAGGGATAGACAAAATGGTCCTTAATTGCTGGTCTTTTTAGTTTTTCGGATGGCTTGTGATTCAAAAGAGCCCTGCTTCTCGGTGCAGGTCTTAGCGAGCTGAGCACAGATCAGAGCCTGACTTCTGGGGCTGGCCGCCTGCAGACACCAGGAAGAAGCTGTAGCCAGAGACTGGAAAGCTGCCGAAGTGTTCAGGATATACCAACATCCAAAAGACTGAGAGACCTCCAGTGTTTGGGGAGAGGCTGGCAGATGTAGGAACAACGTGCCCCGCAGCTTCAGGGTAGCTTTGCCCTGTCCCTCAGCTTGGAATACTCACACCCTACACACACAGACACACACAGACACACACACACACACACACACACACACACACACAAAGAGGGGGGTGGCAAGAAGGAGGAAGAGAATATACCCACATGGCTCCTGCTTCCTATCTTCTTGGTTTATGACAAGCCACCATACCACTTATGTGTATAAGTTCCTGATCCTGCCGCTCAGTACCCATTTTCCTTCAAACAGAAGTCACCAATTACAGTAAGGTTTTTTTTTTTTTTTTTTTTTTTTTTTTTTTTTTTTTGGTTTTTTTCGAGACAGGGTTTCTCTGTGTAGTTCAGGCTATCCTGGAACACACTTTGTAGACCAGGCTGGCCCCAAACTCAGAAATCCGCCTGCCTCTGCCTCCCAAGTGCTGGGATTAAAGGCGTGCACCACCACCGCCCGGCTACAGTAAGTATTTAACACCTCTCCCATCACACACACACACACACACACACACACACACACACACACGCAGAACTATAAGAGAAGGGACCTCAATTATTCCAGGCCCTAGACGACACTATAAAATAATTCACCAGGATCTGACCCCATCAATCCTTGGGCAGCCAACTGATCAATTTCTCCAGCAGCTAAAACATTCAGGTCATTGTTTAAGTTCATAAGGAATGCAGACTGGGCTGTGAGGTAGTACACCGGACGACAGATGGGGAGCTAATGGGTGTCCTTAGGTGAGTATCCTTGCTGGGAGACAGTATGCAGCAAAGCTCCAGAGATGCTAGACCCAGAGATTTGAGTCTTAGGTGCACCTCCAGGAAAAAGAAGTAGCTGCCACCCCAGCAAGTGAAATGGTATCTGGGTCATTCAGTGGTGCCTGGAGGTAGGTGTACAGAGGCAGTTGCAAGGGCATCCCCCAAGATAGCGGCAAGGGACACTAGAGATACTGCTGTATTCGGAGGAAAGCATGACCCCTTTAAATCATAACCACACTCCCCACTTCTCTCTTCACCTCCACTCTCCCCTGCATCCCCAGCAAGAGTGAGACATATGCAGCCTTTCTGCTTGGACTGGCAGGTTTTGCTGGACCGTCCGTGTATAGGGAAAGTCGTAGGACTTCCCACCATTACTATCTCCTACAAGAGAGGTGTCCCAAAAGGGAGACAAACAAGGGCTCTTTTAAGACAAATGTGACCACAGCACCTTGGACAGATGAGCATGGGGCACAATGGGATTGAGGTAGGGACTGATAATGTGCCAGGGGAGAGAGCTGGCAAGTCCTGTTTAGCAGAGTTGACAGCCATCCCAACAGGTGTACTAGTGCTACAGGAAATCAGGATAGCCCCTTGGGCTGGGCAGGGGAATTCCTGGTGGGCCCAGGCCTGGGAAGCAGTATAGTCTAGATTCACCAGAGCCTTGAACTGTGAGGAAGAAAGTTTGTATGTCCTGGAGGCTCACCCTGAGCACTGGGGTCCCGAAGGGATCTTTGCCCTCTGGAGAATAAGGCAAAGCAGGAAGTCTGTCAAGACTAAGGGACACCCTGTGTTTGTCTTCAGTGTGAGAGAGGGCACCCCCTCCCACACCCCAGTCGAATGGTAGTCTTGGAAGGAGTAGCCACACGGTGTGAAATCACTGTTTATTGGCTGTGATTCCCTCAGAGAGAAAATGTGAGGCCTCTGACATGCAGGAGGTGCAGGCACGAGGACAGACAGACAGGTAACACATGGGCTATTCTAAGCTCAGCGCCCAGTGCCCCATGCGCTAGGAACAGGATGCAGGATTGACTCAAGAGAGGGCCATCTGCTCAGAGCTGGCTTCTCAAGTCATGAAAACCAGCCAGAGGCGCAGATAGTGGCCCGGATGAGCAAGGTACTGTGGGCCGAGCATGCTTCATGTCTTTGGGCAGAGGGCGTTCCTGTTAGTATTGCAGTCTAATTGTTATGGCTTCTCTAAAGAGCTATGTAAGGTCATGAAGGTCAATGCTAAGCCACATACCTGGCCCAGAACTCTTGGACACTTAATTCAGTTTTAATGTGGACAGGAAGGGTTGGGAAGACCAGGCTGGCCTTTCTTTCGAGATAAAACTTACCAAATACAGACCTCATTTACCTGAGATTCAACATATTATGATGTAAATTAAACAAACATGAAGAACAATGGCTGCTGGCTGGGCAAAGGGGAGCAGTTGGGTCAAACTGCCCCTGGGCCACACACAGAACAAGACACCACAGCCCAAGCCCAGGAGCTTGCATTTACTGGCCACTGTCAGCCCTTCAGAGGAGGAATAGTGGAGAGGTGGGACACTTGGTTATGTGGCCCTCTGTCTGCTCTACACAGGGATCACTGGAACTCAGAGCTTTTAGGAAGCTGGACATCTTGAAGGTAGTGTCCAGAGGTAAAGCCAGAAGTACCCTAGGAGACTTCCTGCCCCCAAGAAGAGGACAAGAGGCCACCAGGGAGAGGTGGGACCAGGAAAAGATGGGACTCTGGAAAGTGCATTACAGACAACGTCAAGGGACTCCAAGTGTGTCTGAGACCACCCACTCCAAATCTATTGCTGTGTTTCCTCTGGCTGTGGAATTCTTAAGCCAACCTTGCAGAGCAACAGAGAAAGAGACAGCTGGACAAAATATGCAAGGGCTGCTGGGGAAGACTAGGGTGGTAGCTCACAGACAGGAAGACAGAGCGAATGGTCCAGCAGGTCCAACAAGTCCAGAAACTGGGGCAATGGACTCAGAGAAGGGCTGGGGCCCCAAGCACCCACTGCTCATTCCCCAAGTCCCACCCCACTATGGCTGTGCTCCTGAGTTTAGGCCCTGACTGGTGGCCACCCATCCAGGGGTGGTCAGGGCTGGCCCTCGGGGCCTGACCTTGGGCAGGCTCTGTGGGAATGGTGAAATTAAGATTAGTGAGGAGGGGTCCAACCACCCAAAGGCAAGGATGCACAGCACAGGGGCCTGAGAGTCACACCTTGCCTGGTGGGGTCAGTGATGGCAGTACAGGGAGGGGTGCCAGAGGCTCCCGAGGCGCGAGGGGGGACATGGGCAGGATAGATCTAGGACTATGGCTTATTTTTGCGGGGGTGTGGGGGGGGCTGCATCTGCTCCCAACATCCCTTGTTGGGGGGAGACTCCGCGGGGGTCTGTACAGTGGGCAGGGCTCCTGGTGCTGACCCAGTATCATTACTTCTTGAACATGTCCTGCAGTGGCCCAGGCAGGTACTTGATGACAGTGTCCAGGATGCTCTCATCTTCTTCCTCTGGCTCATCCCCACAGCCCGGTGGGATAGCCTTCTTGGGTCGAGTCAGGCTGCCTTCTGAGTTGGCCTCCATGGCTGCCTGAGCCTCAGCCTCACGCTCCTCCTTCTTCTTGATGCCATACTATGAAGGAAACGGTAGTCAAGCGGAGCTTGTATACTCCCCTCCCCTGTCCCCAGCATGGGTGGCAAAACACAGAGAGGCCAGGTTCTTCTTCCTGCACTGAAGAAACCAACCAGTGACCCTGAAAGGTGGTACCAATGGCTGAAGAAGACACCAGCTATGTCCCAGGCCCATCCTGCTCACCAGGGCTCTAGCAGTGATCCCACCCAGGTTTTAGAAAAAAAAAAAAGGAACAATTAACAGGTGCCTGAAGGATACATTGGATGTGAAGAAGAAAAAACAAAACAAAACAAAGCTGGGAGTATGTGGAGAGAAGACTCAGCAGTTACAAGCACTTGCTGCTCCTCCAGGGTGACCCAAGTTTGATTCCCAGTACGTGTCAGGCAGTTTATAACTGTCTGTAACTCCAGCTCTAAGGAGTTCAAAGCCTCTGACCACTTCAGGCACCTGTACTGATGTGCACATACCTAGACACATGCTCCACATGTACTTAATAATAAAAAAATAAATTTGGGGGATGCTACAAGGGAGGAACAGGAGCAGCAGAAGGGTGGAGAAAAATCACAAAACACACTTTGTTTATAGTGGCATCTAACATACATGATTTAAAAAATATATATATGTATATATGTATGTATATATATACACACACATATATATGTATATATACATATATATACACATATATAATATATATTATATATAATATATATATAAATATATATATATAGATAGATAGATAGATAGATAGAGAGAGAGAGAGAGAGAGGGGGGGGGAGGGAGAGAGAGAGAGGGGGGGAGGGAGGGAGGGGGAGAGGTACATGAGACCTTAGAGGTAAGAAGAGGCTGCCCTGGGATTCCTTGGTTGAGGCTATCCCGGGACACCCCTCCCACACACACACACACATCACTCACTAATCCCAGCTCTTTCTCCAGCCCCTTTTACTGCACACCACCCCTCCTGGAAGCTGGAAGCCTGACAACATGTAAACCCAATAAACTCACTGCTCCCCCCCACTCCCCCCCCCACCCTGCCACCGCTGCTGCCGCCGCCGCCGCTATTATAAGGGAACACAGAGACTCCTGACATCTGCTTTCCCACCAGCCTGCCCCCACCCCTGTAAAGAAATGGCATACTCCATTTCCAGCTTGGGATCTGCCTGGGTTCTTGTCCTCTACACCTTTCCTCTCTACTGGTGGATTCCAGTGTAGAGGACACAGCAGCCAAATTTGATCAAGACCAGAGGACACCAAGTATCCCTTGTTGGCATTTAGTCTAGGCTCCGCCCCACAGTTACCTGGCCACAGCCAGGTATGCCTGACTCCCTATAAAAGGGGCTGCTTGCTTCCTCCTCTCTCTTGCCCTCTGCTCTCTCTTCTCCTGCTCCCATTCCCTTCCCCCTTCATGTGCTCATGTCCTCTACTCCACTTTCTCTCTCTCTCTCTCTCTCTCTCTCTCTCTCTCTCTCTCCCTCCCTCCCTTCCTCCCTCCTTTTCTCTCAACTTCCCCTCCCCATGCCCTGAATAACTATCCTATACTATACCAACATCAAATGGCTGGTCCTTCAGGGGGAGGGGATGTCTCAGCATGGGCTCACAGAGGCACCCCCTTCCCCCACACCATACCATATCCCTACTTCCTATCTTTTTATAAAACACAACATCCCTGGTAAATAAAACGGCTCATCTCTGCTTCCTCAGTCATCCCTCCACACCCTTAACAGAAATGAGAATACAGGACTTGATGACCAGGGGGTAAAGCATGGAAGGGGGACAGCCATTTCCCCAGGATCTGCTAGTACCAGACAGAAAAGTGATAGGTCAGCTGACGTGAAAGGCATACAGCATAGACCCTCCCCTCAGCTGCAACCTGGCGCTAGTCCCACTGCAGGTCAGCTACTGGAAAAGCCTCGCCCACGCAGGCAGAGCCCTGTGCTGCAGAGGGAGAACATGTGGCTCAGTGTCCTGCAGGGTAGTGCGTGGGTCAGAAGAGATGTCTCCAGAAACTAGGTCAGGCCAGACCAAGTTTCCTTCCAGCCAGGGGAAGAGCAGCAGGAGTAGGCCAGGTGAGGTCTGTGGGCGATCAGAGAGGCTGAGCTACCTGTGTGACTACTGCAGTGGGTACTTTCCTGTAGGCTACTCTGACCACTGAGGATCAAGGTCACTCTGAGGCTACAGCCACACTGAGCTCTCTTAGGGAAAGTCCTGGTTATTCTGCCAGAGGATGCCATCTAGGCTACATCCCAGGGACAGACTCAGGTGCTGTGGCCAGTGCTGATCTTCTGGACTCCAGGAATAAATGACAGCCTATCCCAGGCCAGGTGTCCATTATGTTAGGTCCAGAAGCATTAGCCCAGGGATAGGACCATGGGAGGTGTCAGTCAGGTGTGTTAGAAGGCACACCTTCCAGAGCCAGGAGAAGATGGGGGAGGGCTGGGTTAAGTGAATCTCATGTATAGGAGACAATAGGAGACCTAAGAACCCTGTTAAGAAAGGCTATGAGTGCCAAGAGCCAACAAACAGCTCTGGCCGGTATCCACCTGCATGGCCTTTCATCAGCATACAGGCCGATAGAACCCAGGTAAGTAGACTGAGACATGCCAGCTCCACACCTGGGCCTTGTTTGCTTACCAGAAGGAAGGTTCTGGCTCAACAGACAGTTCACTGTGGGCATCTGGAACCATGCACAAATCATGTAGTACATATGGAAACCCGGAGGTGTGTGTGTGAAAATCTGGCTGTGTTCACAAACAGGTGGTAGAAATACACATTGGGTGGTGGGTGTGCAAATCAAGCACCTGCTCAGATGGCTTCCTAATGGAGATGGATACTTCTCCAGGAACCGCCCCTTCCTGAGACAATCCTGAATGGCCACGCCCAGTTCTTTAGATAGGTTATCTGGAGGCTCATACCATGTGCATATGAAAACTGGCCCCATTCTTAGTCTCTTCCCCTCCTCCTTATCACTGAGAAGCCTCTCATTCTCTGACCAGGGCTCAAGACACTGGGGGTACACATAGCCCAGGGGATGCTGGGGATCCAGTTCTAGTGAGTAGCAGGAACTGCCCAGTGAGGGCTGAAAGTCACACCAGACCAGCAGAATTCATACCTATGGGGAGCTGGAACAGCAGCAGTGAAGGCCTAGGAGTCAGGACTGTAAGCTTCTGGGATGGCCAAGCAGTGATACAGAAACAAGTAGATGTCCGGAAACACGACAGCTTCTACATCATCCTGTGCAGCCCGGGTGAGGGGGCACGGGGCCCAGTGCATCTGGGAGTGCCTGGGGCTTTACCCCTATAACCTTCCCCTCTTGGCCTCACCCTTTCCATTTGCACCAGCGGGGCCTGCTAAAGGGGATCATTTGACTATTCTGCATTTCTCTTCCCTAATCAGCCAGGCATAGGCTGTTGAACTTTCTGAAGCAGTGGCTATCAATCTTCCTAATGCCATGACCCATTAATACAGTCCCTCAGTTTGTGGTGACCCCCAACCATAAAATCATTTCATTGCTACTTCATAACTGTAATTTGCTACTGTTGTGAATTGCAATGTAAATATTCATGTTTTCCAATGGTCTTAGGTGACCCCTGTAAAAGGGTCATTGGATCCCCCCCCCAATGGATCTCAACGCACATGTTGAGAGCTACTGTTTTGAAGAATAAATTTCTTCAGAATTTCCAGGGAAATGTGTGAAAACAGAGCAGTGTAGAAGGTACCCTGCATGGTCTTCTTTGAGTCCCAATTTTTTTAAACACACTGAGAGGTCAAAGCTTTGTAGGTAGGGTGGTATTTGACAGAAACTTCCTGAGGGGGACTGAACCAAGCACAGGACTCTCCTGGATCAAAAACCCAGCCCTGAACATGAACTTGCCAGAGCTACTGCACACCTGGGCATCTAGCACAGCACCCTACCCCAACCTTGTTCTTCCGTCCACAGGTAGCTATTCTCTCTTAGCTCTACCTAGGGAGGGACCGCTGTGGCTCTCAGCTTTCTCTTGGTTTTCTTTCCCTCCCTCTAAACTCCCCTCTCCCTCTCCCTCTCCCTCTCCCTCTCCCTCTCCCTCTCCCTCTCCCTCTCCCTCTCCCTCTCCCTCTCCCTCTCCCTCTCTCTCTCCCCTTCTCCCTCTCCCCCCTCTCTCTTAGCATTGCTGTCTGTCTGTCTCTAACTCTCCATCTCTCTATATCTCATGTTCATCCTCACCCCTCTTGATACATTACAATTAATTTTGGGGTCTGCTACCACGTCACTCACATGATCAATAGCACATCTTGCTAACTTCAAGGCAAATGTCAAGTGCATAGCCCAGACCCCATAAACAGCACTCTACAACCAAGTGCGAAGAGGGGGTATGCTAGGGCTTACCTCAGAGGCCAAACATAGGTGGAGAGGCTGGGCACATTTGGCCCTTCGTGAGATCAGGGACCCAATGTGCCCAGCCACCTACTGGCCTCTCCGGCTATCCACCCTACAGCTTCCTTCCTTGTGAGTCCCAATGATCTGCCCCAACCACTGATACATCAACAGAGAACCTGGCATGGATGTTCAGGCAGGAGGAGGACCTAGAACCTGGGATGTCTAGCATTTCAAGTCCAGGACTGGAGGATTATGTGACCCGCTACTTGCTTCCCACCTACCCACCGAAGCCTGCTGAACCACTCTCACAAAGTCTACAAGGATCTTATTTCCGTGGCCTGGAACTTCCCTTCTGGAGTGGGCGGGGACCATCCTCCTGAAAGAAGTGGTTGTATAAGGTCCGGTCCTCAATTCAGGATTCTACATGAGTCCTCAGTTTTTCCACCGTGAATAGGCACAATGCTCTCTGACTGGCCTATCCCCAGAGATGATCACAAAAGGGACTGGGAGCAAGGAGGCTGCCACCCATTCACCCTGTGTAAATCCAGGAAGCGAAGGTAAAGGGGTACTTCTGACCCTGATTTTCCTGACCCACAAAGACTCCTAGCTCAGCCAATCCCCATTCCTCTCTTAGAGCCTTCTTTCTGGGCAGGGGCCAAAGCTCCCGAAGAATATCTGGTCCTGACACGAGGAGTAGGGAAGGACAGCCCTCAGAATGACGCCCCAGCAAGATTTGAACACCTATAGTCACACAACAGTCCAGTTCCCAAGATTTTGATCCCTGAATTAGGAGTAAAAGGGGATCTGTTAGCGAAGGAAGGAGACTGCTGCCTCTGGTGGGGTGCTGCTCGCAGCGCTCCTCCCCGCACCGGTCAGTTGCTCACCTTGTCTCGTATGCCCTGCCGCATGACCTCACGCTCTGCCTCCATCTTGGCGTACTTGGCTTTGCGCTCCTCCTCTGCCTGCCGCAGCGCCTCCTGCCGCTCCTCCTCCTTCTTGGCGGCATCAGGGTCCTTCTCCTCGTCACCCCCGAGCATCTTCCCCATGTCCTTGGTGGCCCCTAGGAATAACAGCAGAGGTCAGGCAGTGTCATTCAGGGTTCCTTGTCCCTTCTGCTGGCTATGGGTCCAGGAGTGTCTGTCCCTTGAGAAGTGAATGTGTTTGTCTGTGTGCTTACACACACACTTGCACATGCACACGCACACGCGCGCGCGCACACACAGTGAGTGGCTGTGTTGAAGTTGCATGTTCATATTATTTGTTTCTGTGTATGGCCATGTCACTGCATATGTGTGCTTGTGTGTACTGATGTGTGTGCTCATCTATGTGCTCCTGCAGGGCAGAGGTACATCCTCCCTGAGACCTGTGTCCTGCAGAAGATTGAACAGAAGGTGATGGAAGGAAAATCCAGATGTGCAGATACACAGATGATGAACAGGCAGGAAACAGATGTATGGTGGGCAATAGTAGCTACTAAAGAAGGTGACAGGCATGTACCCATGACCCAGGCTGAAGGCACTGCTTATCTTCAGCACCAAGCCCTAATTGTCCCTATGCTAGGTACCACTTTTCTCATGAGTTCCTGAGTCACAGGCCCTACAGAAACCACCCCCAAACGCCCTTACAGTTTAGCCCATAGGACAGAGGCTATAATTACACACCAATGGATGATCCTTAGTCCATTGCTCCCAGACACCAGTGACACTCAGGAAGAGGATCTGGCAAGCCTCATGAGATCTCAGAGTGGGGCACTGGTTCCTGGAGTTTTGTGTCTCTAGAGTACCTGCCAACCCTACACACCAAGGCAAGCAAGAGCAAGGCCAGCTGTCCTCTTTTCTGTGCACAATGCCCTCTGACCATATCGGGAAGGCTGGAGGACCCAGGATAAGAAGGTAGAGTCTCTTTAGTAATGTGAGGCAGTGGTATTGGGCACCAACTTCTAAGCCCTGCTCTTCAGGTGCCTGTAGAGCCATGGGTTCTCTTGAGAGCCAGAGATATTTTGGCTGCCTGAAACTCTAACACAGGTGATAGGGTATGAAGAGACCAAAGACATCTTTTTGCTGCTGTCAGGTTGGAGACAGAGAGCAATCTGGAAAGAGGCTTTTGCTGACAGAGCAGATCAATGAATCTAACTGAAAATTCTGAGCTTCATGGTCGGTTTTCAGTTACATCTAGAAACTTGTAAAGAAGACCCTAGGTCATGAAGTAATCTTCTAAGTTTTCCAGGTAACTCACTAGAATCTCTCTGTCACTAGCACAACTGTCTCTGGCAATCCTGATTGCTTTCATGTACATTTTATTCTTACTAGAACAAGCTAATTCACGCTTAAGTGAGAGACCCCGTAATTATTTCTCCTCTGGGAAGGTACTGGCATTCTAAAACAGAACGAACCAAATCTAGTGTCTCTTTTCTCCCTAGAGTAGTAGTCTCAACCTGTCGATCGAGACCCCTTTGGGGACTAAATGATCCTTTCATAGAATCACCTAAAAACATTGAAAAACATAGAAATGTACATTGCAATTATAACAGTAGCAAAATTACAGTTATGAAGAAAGCAATGAAAATAGTTTTGTGCTTGGGGGTTACTACAACATGAGGAACTGTATTAAAGGCCACAGCATTGAGAAGGTTGAGAACCATTGACCTAGAGGAAGGTAAGCAGTGTCTGGGGTGTGACAGTGGGGACTTTGTGGCTGGTGGCTGCCTGTTTAGGTCTGTCCCCCATGCCACCCATCACATAGGATGAAATGGAAACTATTTACTGAGTGGTAACTATGCATCACTATGGAGCTGAGTGCCTGTTGGATCTTCCCTGGACCTTCCTACATGCCAGGGATTCCTGATTGGACTCTAGGCTCTGAAGGAAGATCTACATTAGATGTGGGACATTTGAGCCTTTGGACAACAGAGGCAGCTCTTGGAAGCTGGGTGACCCCAGGTCATGGTGCATGCACACAGTGGCATTCACACCCCCATATTGACAATTAAATATGGATATGTGAATACACACATGGATGAAAAGGGTATTAACAGATCTTTTACCAAGGAATGAATATTATATATTGAATATATATAATCAAATAAATATGGGGAAAGGTACACTCGGCTGTTAGAAATAATGTTTAGTCATAGGAATCTCAGCTTAAGTCATTGACAAGTAGAGATTGACTATAAAAGTGCTATACAGACAAAGACAGCAGTGCATATTAGTGGAGATGCAGATGACATAGGAATTGGAAGACAGTGGATCAATGACACTTTGTTCTTATGGTGCTTGGGCTTCACACATGCTAGACAAAGCACTCTGTCACGAAACTGTCAGTTTCTTATGTTAAATATGCCTATAATGTGTTTAAAAACCCATAACCCCAAGTATTTACTCAACAGAAATAAAGCTTAAGTTCTCATGAATTCAGGGAAAAGAAAGTTACAGCAGTAATAGTGAAAAACAGAACAATGTATCTGCCCATCATCAGGCATTGGGCAAGTCAACCACAGACCATGCAGATGAGGGACAGAGCACTGTTTAGCACTGAAAAGAAGTGGACCATTGGTTGGCACACCAATAGCATGGAAGAAGCTTGGGATCTTTGATGCTGGGTGAAAAAAAATAAAGCTAGAAATGACTGAAATGGTTTTTACTTAAGTGAATGCAAACGTGGACTGATCTATGAGGAGAAGACAACTTTTGTTTGAGGTGGCTACAGTCTTGAACCTGTGGACATTTGCTGACTACTTTCTGGATTGGATTAATTTGCTAAACGCCAGCTATACCACAATTCAAACAAATATACAATCTAAAAGACTATGCTTCCTGATCTAATCTAGCTACTAGTTCTAAACAAAAGACCAAACTTGCCGGGCAGTAGTGGCGCATGCCTTTAATCCCAGCACTTGGGATTAACAGCCACAGAAGTTCAAAGATTAGAAACATACCTGTAGTTTGCCCTTCAACTGAACTGGACATTAAATTAAGATGTAAAAAGTTTGAAAACAGTGAAAGAAAACTCCTTGTAGTTGTTCTCCAGCTTTTAGTGAGTCACTGGACCCAGTATACACCTGGTAGTGCTTGCCTAGGGCACTGGCACATCCCCTACAAAGCTGTGGGAAAGTCTGGGCAGTTTCAGTCCTGAACAGTTTTATTTCCCAAAATCTTAACTCCATGATTTGATGAGCCTAATCTAAAAGACTATATATCTAAAAGTAGGGTCTGTGTTTTGGAATTATAACAGCTTTTAGTCATAATGAAATAAAATAAAACAAAGGGGAGGGGCTTCATAGTCATCCTGAGAAATAAAAAATTAATCCTAGCTGGGTGGTGGTAGCACATGCTTTTTTATTGGATATTTTGTTTATTTACACTTTAAATGTTATCCCCTTTTCTAGTTCCCCCTCCAGAAACCCTCTATCCCATCCTTCCTCCCCCTGCTTCTATGAGGGTGCTACCCATCATGCTTTTAATTCCAGAACTCACCTAACGCCAATTGTTTGCCTCCAGACTAACCCATGGCAGCTGGACACACACAGGAGAGAACTTGTATTTACAATCTTGGAAACAAAATGCACTTGACAAAGAAATCTGTAGAAACTATGAAGAAGGTACTATCTATTTAAGCTTCGATGTTTGTGAAAGACATACCATTTCCCTGTGGGGCAAGCTTACTGTGAAGATGGTGACACATTGTGGGGTGCAATTGCATGCTGTTTGGATCAAATCTCTCACTTAAACTTTGGGGTATCTTAAGAATGCCAGGCGGTGGTGGTGCACGCCTTTAGTCCCAGCACTTTGGGAGGCAGAGGCAGGCGGATTTCTGAGTTTGAGGCCAGCTTGGTCTCCAGAATGAGTTCCAGGACAGCCAGGGCTACACAGAGAAACCCTGTCTTGAAAAAAAAAAACAAACAAACAAACAAAAAAGAATCTTAGTAAATATAAGTTTCCAGCAGCACAATGAGTGACAGAAAAATAAAAAGAGCAAGCCCAAAATAGTGATGTACACCTGCAGTCTTAGAACTTGAGAGGCAGAGGCAGGAGAATCATGATTTCAAGTCCAATCTTAACTAAATAGTGAGTTTGAGGACAGATTGAACTACATGAGATCCCAGATCAAAGCAGAACAAAACAAAACAAAACAAAAAAATGAAAGCACACCCTCTCCAGAGTCCTAGGGAGGGCAAGAGAGTAACAGATAGTTCCAAGGTGCTCCTGTTGCAGATGTTTTAAATGTCATCATATCCACTTCTGGAGAAGGTGCACACTATGTCCTTGGAGAAAGGGAATTAAGGACAGAGGCTTGGGAAAGCAGCCAGACATGATTACGTACACCCTTCAACCTAGCCATCTCACTCTAGCTGTCTGTCAGAAATGGGTCTATGTTGAGTCACGGGCTCACAGATGTCCACTACCCTAGCACAAGGCTAGAGGCAAGGATGTTTTGGGCATTTAACCACACGACCAGTTAACATCTGTGGCTACGGTGCACTTGGGGATGTGGCACACCCAGGATAGGATGATAAGTGTCCTAGTGGAGGTTGAGGGGCTGCCCAGTGCACTATAATATGTCATCTATGTGCAGAAAAATACATTATAGACTTAAGTTTTGGAAAACAAGGAGAAAACCCAATGGACAAAGATACTCATTATTTCACAGTTCTTTGGAAAAATACAAGAGGCTTCATGTCAGCCTCCCCATAATCCTCAGCCCTGGGAATTGTTCACTACGATCCACTAAATGTCAGTCTCTGCTACAGCGAGATACCTCTCCTCATGCCCACTGGGACATATATCACAAAAACAGAAAATAGAAAGTATTGGTAAAGATGTGGAGAAAGTGGAACCTTGTGCTGGGACAGAGGGAATGTATAATGGTCCCACCTATAAAAGACAGTTTTATGGGTCCTCAAAAGGCTGAGCACAGAGACTGAAGAGACAACTTAAAATCACTTGCTGCTCTTGCAGAAGACCTGGGTTTCCAGCACCCACATGACAGTTTACAACTGTCTGTGACTCCAGGATCCAGTGCTCTCTTCTGGTCACCAAAGTTGCTGAAAACACATGGTACAAATGCACTTGTAGGCAAAATGCTTACATGTATATAACGAAAAGGCCAAGTACAGAATTACCATACGGCCCAGTAATCCCACCAGTGAGTACTACACAAAAGTGTTGAAAGTGGGAGCTCAGATATTTGTCCACCATTAGTCTGAGCAGCATCATTTACAGTATCCAGGAGGCAAAGCCACAAGCATCAGCCCACAGGTGAACAGAGAAAGAAAAAATGTATCTGTCCATACCTTACATATTGGTCAGCCTTAAAAACAAAGGAGGTTTTGACACAAGACGGCATGGAGAGACTCTAGGGACATTACGCTGAGTTAAATGACCCAGTCACAAAGGACAGCTGCGGTGAAGTCCTTAGAGCACTCAGATCCATGGAGTGGAAAACAGAAAATAATTTGGGGACTGGGAGACAGAGAGAACTAATGTTTCCCTGGGCCAATTTCAGTTTGGAAAAATGAGAATATTCCAGAAGCAGAGGTGATGGCTGAACAATAGTGTCATCTTTTTAATGCCACTTCTTTGTGCACCTAAAATTGATTAGATAGTACAACTCATATACATACACAACACACACACACACACACACACACACACACATGTAATCACAATAAAAAGAGAAATAAAAATTTAACTTTCTTATAATCCCATCTCCCTGGTAGGTTTCCCAAAGCAGACATGAGATTGTGATCAACTTGGTCAAAGCATAACTGGTAATGACATCCCCTATGCAATGTGTGCAAAAGTAGCCTCCCAAGCAGCCAATGGGCTGTGCAATTTAGAATCTAGAGGAAGTGAGGTCCTGGTATAGGCCCTAGAAAGCTATCAGCTGCCAGGCAATGGTGGCGCACGCCTGTGATCCCAGCACTCTGAGAGGCAGGGGCAGGCGGATTTCTGAGTTCGAGGCCAGCCTGCTCTACAGAGTGAGTTCCAGGAAAGCCAGGGCTGCAAAGAGAAACCCTGTCTCAAAAAAGAAAGAAAGAAAGAAAGAAAGAAAGAAAGAAAGAAAGAAAGAAAGAAAGAAAGCTACCAGCTTGCAAAACTCCCCAACCTGGTTTCTGAGGCCATGTTGGCTTGCAGGAGGAGGAACTCCTCTACCATAGCCCTCAGCTGTGAAGAAAGAGAGCAAGCCAAAACAGAAAGGAAATTAAGATGACCAGGGGTGCGCTGGAGAGGTGACTCAGCAGTTAAGAGCACTGACTGCTTTTCTGAAGGTCCTGAGTTCAAATCCCAGCAACCACATGGTGGCTCACAACCATCAGTAATGAGATCTGACACCCTCTTCTGGGGTGTCTGAAAACAGCTACAGTGTACTGTATTTATAATAATAAATAAACCTTAAAAAAAAAAGAAAAGAATGAGCTGCCAGGCAGTGGTGGTGCACGCCTGTAATCCCAGCACTTGGGAGGCAGAGGCAGGTGGATTTCTGAGTTCGAGGCCAGCCTGGTCTACAGAGTGAGTTCCAGGACAGCCAGGGCTATACAGAGAAACCCTGTCTCGGAAAAAACAAAACAAAACAGAACAAAACAAAACAAAACAAAACAAAAAAGAATGAAACAAAAAATACACAGCAGTTCCTTTAAAAAAAAGAAAAGAAAAGAAAAGAAAAGAAAAGAAAAGAAAAGAAAAGAAAAGAAAAGAAAAGAAAAGAAAAGAAAAGAAAAGAAAAGAAGACCAGGGACTCAAGAAGTGGCTCAATGACAAAGTGTACTTCCTGTGTAAGTATGAGTACCTGAGTTTATATTGCAGTACTGATGTCACAAAAAGCACGTAAGAGGTGGAGAGAGTAAAAGCCAACCTATTTCCAGGCACACAGAGAGTTGATGTTTCAAAGGAATAAAGTGTCAATAATACAGCTGAACACTCAGCACCCTCCTTTGGCCTCTTTACACGTACACTCCCCACTCACACATGCATGCACATACACCAGCACCCTCACACACACAAGTAAGCAAATAATAACCAAATAATACAATGTATTTTCAATCCTCATAGGAAATCTTGAATGAAATCCATACCTCAAAATATAGTTATTATAAGAAGCTGAGAATGATGTCTAGGAATTCACAGATGGGATCCTTCAAACACTCAAGAAACAGATAATTCCCATGATATTTAGAATGTTCTTGGAAGAAGTGGATTCTCTGAGTTGTTTTTACTAAATTAGCATAAAAGCAATGCCAGAAGTCATGTGGAAGGAAAAGGAGGAATGAAAGAGGGAGGAAAGAAGACAGAAGGGAGGGAGAAAGAAATGAGGAAGGAGGGAAGAGGGAAGGGGGAGGGGGAGGGGGAGGGGGAGGGGGAGGGAGAGAACTAGAGCTCCCAGCAGACTAGGAACCAGCATATGGGCCAGAGTAACATTTAGCCAAAGGGAAACTGACATCTGTCACTTTCTAGGGAATGCTGTAGACCAGCACACCCTGAGTTCAGTGATCAGTTGCAGAAGGTGGAGTTGTGGCAGCATCAAAGCATCAGTCATGACAAAGATGCTACCCAGAGGCATAGTGGCCATTGGGCACCTGTGTCATAAGGTGCTTTTCTGAGCACTTTTGTGTTCCCAGATCCTTCCTGCTTCCTTATCTCCTGACTAACAAGTCAATGGATTCTTGTGTCCCTGGGGTGGTTACAGCTTTCATCCCCTTTAGAGCTTGCACCATGCCTGACTACAGGCCTGCCTCCTTCATCTTGCTTTGTATACATGTGCCTGAGAGGTGGAGTCTCATATTTTCCATAATACACGTGTAAGGGATAGACCTACCTTGGCAGAGTCTGACTATGTCTTCCAGGTGAAATCAATTTTCTGAACTTCTTGTCAGTAACTCTCGGGATGTACCTGGGCAAGTGGCCAGTACACAGGTTTGCCCCTAAGGCCCAGTTTTCAGTGTGTATCTGCAGGCCATGGATGGACAAGCTATTGTAACTGCGGGATTTTCAACCCACACCCCAGTTCTTGAAATACTAACCCTGAAACTTGTTATTTATGAATAAATACCTAGGCCATAAGCTTTGGCAGCCACAACATGACCATGGCAAAAAGAAAGAAAGAAAGAAAGAAAGAAAGAAAGAAAGAAAGAAAGAAAGAAAGAAAGAAAGATGCTCTGCCACATAGACCCAATGGGAGCTTCTCAGACATACATAAATCTATGAAGCCAAAGGCAGGCTTCTAGTAGCCACAGAACCCATCCCAGTACCCAGAGGGTCTCATTTTCCCCACAGAAATGCTCTTGTGTCCTCCAGAAATTTAGATCAGTAGTGCCCACAGTATATAATGGGGGGAGGGGGCTGTCCTGGCTGCTAAGTGCCATCCATGCTTCTATGTAGATAGCTACTCTTCTGTCCATGTGGGGTCTCACTGTAGAGTAGCTTGTAGAGAGAACCTCTTGTGTACTGTGTGGAAGCATCACCTGTCAATAAAAAGCTGATGGTGTATTAGCTGAGATAGGAAATAGGAGGTGAGAGTTCTGGTAGGGAGAAAGAAACTCTGGGATAGAGTCGGGCATGGGAGGAATTCACCCCAAACTCTGAGAAACACAGGCCAATAAAAATGAGGAGAGGTAACCAACCATGGAATAGAATAAGCAGGTTAATAAATAGAAGTTACGAGCTAGTCAGGAAACGAGCCAATGTAGTCACGACTGGCCTGGAACTTGGTAGATAGAGCAGAGTGGCCTTGAACTCACAAAGATCCATCTGCCTGTACCTCCTGCCACTACATTAAACGTCTCTGCCACCATGCTCAGACTGTTTTCTGGATTTTTTACTTCCTCTTTTCTGCTTAGGGATTCCAGCCAAAATTGACACAGCAACCAGTTTTCGTATCTATTTGGGCTCTGCTGGGCCAGCCAGTTTCTCAGACTTATGTTGGAAATGATAACCCTTATTTGAGCCTTTTGAGAATTTTGCACACTCTCTCAGTTGGGACTGTCAGATATTTTTCCTCTTAGTTTGGTGGAACTGTGGATTTGAAATATAGGAGACACTAATTTCACATCATGGTGAGTATTCCCATGCAGACACATCCTGCAATGCAGTTGCTAACCTTGGTTTTCCACAATTACCTTCATTCTCCTATATTCTATTCTGCAGAGCTCAATGTGCAATGCAAACCTAAAGGTCTTTGCTTTGATATTTTAGTCTTGCTTTTTCTTTTTGTTCTTTAATATTTTGGTTTAGAGTTTTCCTTTCTTCCTCCTTCTCCTGATCCTTTCATATGCCACTGCACTGAGTAGATGTGAGTCTTATGAGCATTCCACCCCACTCTATGACATGCCTTTTTAGTTTCTTTAATGCAGTCTTTCAATGAGTGCATTCTTTCATCTAAGTTGACAAATTCCTTGGCACAACATTAATAATATCTATTTGTTGTTCTCTTAGTACCTGTACATCTGAAGAGACTCATACATCCTTATTTCTGATATTTGTCATTGTCTCTTCTCTCCTTTCCTGATTAGTCTGGTAGTAGGCATATCAATTTTACTGATCTTAAAGGACTTACTTTGGCTTGTTTTTCTCTATTTTATTCATTGCCTCCTATTTTAACCCTTTGGTCTATCTTTATAGATTCTTATGCTAAAAACTAAAGTTAATTGTTTATAGCCTATCTTCTACTAGAGTTTCATAATACAAATTTCCTTCTAAACACTCCCTTAGCCATGTATGGTGGTGCACTCAGGGGGATGAAGCAGGACAATTGTGAATTCTAGGCCAGCTGGGCTACATAGGGAGATTGCAAACCCCATCTGCCCAAGAACCAGGAAATTCCCTGGAATGCTGAGAATTGTAGTTCTTGGAAAATATCTACTTATGGGAAAGTATGGTGGCCTATAGGTTTGTCCACATAAGCTCCTGCAACACCTGAATTGAGGTCATTCCAGATGGGAAATTAAAGGGAATAGTCCTGACCAAAGTCCATCTCTTGGCCAGTATTTAATATTTATTAAAGCTTGCTTTAATTTTGATCAGAAATAATGGAGTTGATTTTTTCTGGCAAATTGCAGGATTAAGAAGACCATCTCACAAAAAACGGGAATGTTCAATTTTTCCAGTTCCTTATAGACTCACTACATATTAACCTCCTTCTGAAGTATAGTTGGCAAAATTTTCTCCTATTCTTTTTTTTTTTTGGTTTTTTTAGAGACAGGGTTTCCCTGTGCAGCCTTGGCTGTCCTGGAACTCACTCTGTAGACCAGGCTGGCCTCGAACTCAGGAATCCTTCTGCCTCTGCCTCCCAAGTGCTGGGATTAAAGGCATGCACCACCACTGCCCGGCCATTTTCTCCTATTCTGTAGGGAGTGTCTATTCTTTGCTGATAGTTTCTTTTGCTATGCAGAGGCATTTTAATTCATATGACAATATCATTTATTCATTTGTCGATTATGTTTTTTGTTGTTGTTGTTGAAGAATACTTTATTGAATTCTCTGTAACAATAAATGGGCTGGAGTGTGATCTGTTCTATCTGCTAATTCTTAGGATAATTTCTTGTGCTATTGGAGTTCTTTTCAGAAAACTCTTGCCAATGTATGATGTTCCTCAACAAATAAATAAAAAACATCATCAATAACAAAAGGACTACAGAATTTCGTTCAGTCATAAGGAAAAAAATCTTAGTGAAATAAACCAGACTCAGAAAAATAAATATTGAATCTTCTTTTTCATATTCTAATTCTATACTTTAATTTTTATATATGTCTGTCTGTGTACATGCTTGTATGTAGGTCATAAAACTAGAAAGTGGACTACAAGAGGGAAAAACAGATCTGAAGGTGGGGAAAGAGTGACTGAATATACTTGATGTGAAATCAGAAAGACTACAGCAGAGAAAGAAATAATGTGAGGTGGAGATAAATGGGTGGAGAAGAATAAGGAAGGATGACTAACAAAAACAAAACATGCATGAAAATGCCATAATGGAACCCATTACTTTGGATGGTAAACAGAGAAAACAAAATATACACAGAAGCAGATCCAAGGCACTGGGGAAATGGGGGTAAAGCATGTATCTGCAGAGAGAGCTGAAGGAATGTTTGCATTCTTGTGGCTTAAATAAATGTTCCCCATAAGATCGTATATTTGAATACTTGGTCCCCAGCTAGTAGAACTATTTGGGAAAGATTAGGTGGTTGCACAATGTTAGAGGAGTACCACTGGGTGAGGGATTTGAGGTTTCAAAAGCTCATGCCATTTCTAGTTATTTCTTTTTCTGCATCCTACATTCCGATAAGGATTTAAACTACTGTCCAAGCACTCTGTCTGTCTGCCTGCTCCTTACATGATGGTCATGGATTCACCCTCTGAAACTGTTAGCCCCCTAAAACGCTTTCTTCTGTAAGTTGCCTTGGTCATGGTGTCTTTTTACAGCAATAGAAAAGTAACATAGTCCTGAAAGAAGAGCCCTTACTTACTTCAGATCCATCACTCAGCCACATAGGTTCTGACAGAAGCATAGTTCCATAAAGGTGTAGAAGCATACCAGCCAGCTCACCACACATAGCCAAAAGGAAGTTCAGAGTCCCACACAGTCTGTGAACTGTGATCCAATCAGAAGATGATCTTGAAGTCTCCAATCAAAACAGAAAGTACTAAATATATATTAGAGACACAGTGAGACAGGGAAACAAAATACAATACCGCATAAGCCTGTGGGCAGCAACCAGAGACCTCCCTGCTGTGTCCATTAACTGTAACAACCAGGTGCTACCCATTAACAAATGTGAGGTGACCCACATTCCAAAGTTCTTGGAAATTAAAGGTGCAAATAAAAATGATAAAATCGTAGCTGAAGTGTTAGAGGATAAATTCTTGGAAATAAGAATAAAAGCTACAGTGACACAACAACAACAACAACAACAACAACAACAACAACAAACCAGAAGAAAAAAGAGTGGAGAGAAGGAAAAGAAAGAGAACAAAGAAGTAATAGGAAAACATTTCCAGGAACTGAACATTACACCAGCAGGATGAATGAAATAAGACCCATAGCAAGTTCTTAACTCTGAGAAATTCCTGGTACTGAGAGCCTATGCAGCAGGCTGGAAGCAGACAGGTTCTGGCTTCACCTGAGACCTCATGAGCTGGAACAACAACAACAACAACAAAAATGCCTTCAAGTGTATATGGGAAATTCATTTAAATCTGTAATTTTATACCCAGCCCAACTGCCTCTAATGAGGGTGAACAAAGATACCTGTTCCCTTCCCCACAGCATTTTCAGAAAGATCCCTACTGAGTAGCTGTCTAGAAATCTATTACTACATAGGGAAGGCTCCAAGGAGAGAAACATGCCTAACAGTGTGTCTGCCTGGCCACCCAAGTGAACACATGGTACTGAGGGCTGCTGTCTGGAGAGGAAGAGATCAAGTGAAAAATAAGAGTCATATTAACTACAGGACAAACAAAAGGCTTTGTAAGAAATGAACACAGTCCTAATTAGCTCCTCACTGAACAAAACATACAGTGTGTGAGACAAGCACCAGTTATGAGGCTGACACCTAGGAGTATAGTGCCATGTGTTGTAAGGTGTCAGAACTGACACCTGATCCAGGTAGGCATCTACTTAGGAACGTGTGAGGAGGCTTGCAGACACCTACCAAAAAGGTAGATGTGGAAAAAGAAAGTGACACTGTCTCCTCTGGTTAGCTAAAGTTGTCACTGACTTCATGAATCTAAAGGGCACTGGATTAGAGAAGCTGTTGACTCAGTGCACTGCCCTATGCCTTTGTTTGGAAAGGTGTAAGGGAGGTGGGGAAATATACATATATTGCTTCTGAAGCTGGACACTTAAGCTACACTCATTCTATATCTCATAACCAACAAGTTGAGTATTTTCCCAAGTCAGCTTACCATGCAGAGTTCCTGAATATTTATCATTCACAGCTGAATGGGTGCTTCCAGGAGGGAAATGAAACCAGGCTCATGTGTTGGGAGTGGTGACCAACCACTGAGACCAGAGTCCTATCATTGACCTTCCCAGACTTCAGCATCTACTTGTTCATTTGTATCTTTTATAGGTGGTAGAAATATGAGTGAGCAGTTAGAATCATGGGCTGCTCTTGCACAGACCTGGTTTCAGTTCCTTGCACCCACATGGTAGCTCACAACTATCTGTAATTTTAGTTCCAGAGGATCTAATGCTCTCTTCTGGCCTCCATGGACACCAGTCACATATGTGGTGTACATACATACATGAGGGTAAAACACTCATATACATAAAATGAAATAAATATTTTTAAAAGATATTATAAAGTATCTTTTATGATATAAACCAGAAACCATGAAAAGGGGGAAATCTGTTGAGGTTCATTCCTTAAACTTTTGTTTCCAAGTTCATGGTGGGATGACTATTTAAAACCCCAGTAGCTATGGAAGCCATTCTATCTGGCTGGGTACAGACCTGTGGCTCTCACACCCTGTTGGCAATAAATCAGCAGTAAGAAAACTCTGCAGGGCTCTTGCCAGCAGAGATGGATCTAAAAGAATGCCATTTCATTTTCATAGTTGCCTGTATTGTTTTGTTGTTACCCTATACTATTTTAATAAGAAAACATACTTTCAGTTTAAGAGACAAACTTATTGGCTGTGTATAGTGGTGCATACCTTTAATCCCAGCACTTGGGAGGAAGATGCATATGAGTTTAAGGCCAACCTTATTAAGAAGTGAGTCCCGCCGAGCGTGGTGGCGCACGCCTGTAATCCCAGCACTTGGGAGGCAGAGGCAGGCGGATTTCTGAGTTCGAGGCCAGCCTGGTCTACAGAGTGAGTTCCAGGACAGCCAGGACTACACAGAGAAACCCTGTCTCAAAAAACCAAATATATATATATATATATAAAGTGAGTCCCAGGCCAGCCAAGATTACATAGTGAGACCTTATCTTAAAAACAAACAACAGCAACCAAAACCAAACCAAACCAAACCAAAGCAAATTTAAAGAAATAAACTTACAAGTATCATAAAATCCAATGTGAACATCAAAATACTTGGTGTATGAGAAAACACAATGTTAGCTCAACCTTCTACATTTAGCTAAAAAAAAGTTAAAACTATAAAATAGGAGGAGATAAGAAAGAATGAAAATATATAGGAAAGTCCAGCATCTGGGAAGTGGTTGCAGAAGGAACTTGAGCTAGGCCAGGTGGGACTGCTACATCTGTGTCAACTTGACACAAGCTGTAGTTTTCACAGAAAAAGGAGCTTCAGTTGGGGAAGTGCCTCCATGAGATCCAGCTGTGGGACTTTTCTCAATTAGTGATCAAGGTGGGAGGGTCCCTTGTGGGTGGTGCCATCCCTGGGCTATGAGCAAGCCAGGGGAAACAAGCCAGTAAGTAACATCCTTCCACGGCCTCTGCATCAGCTTCTTTTCTTCTTCTTCTTCTTCTTCTTCTTCTTCTTCTTCTTCTTCTTCTTCTTCTTCTTCTTCTTCTTCTTCTTCTCCTTCTCCTCCTCCTCCTCCTCCTCCTCCTCCTCCTCCTCCTCCTCCTCCTCCTCCTCCTCCTCCTCCTTCTTCTTCTTCTTCTTCTTCTTCTTCTTCTTCCCCGAGACAGGGGTTCTCTGTGTAGTCCTGGCTGTCCTGGAACTCACTTTGTAGACCAGGTTGGCCTTGAACTCAAAAATCTGCCTGCCTCTGCCTCCCAAGTGCTGGGACTACAGGCGTGCACCACCATGCCCGGCAGCTCCTGCTTCTTGACCTTCTTGAGTTCCAGTCCTTACTTCCTTTGGTGATGAACAGCAGTGTAGAAGTGTAAGCTGAATAAAGGCTTTCCTCCACAACCTGCTTCTTGGTCATGATGTTTGTGCAGGAATAGAAACCCTGGCTAAGACAACATCATAGTGACACCCTGCCTTTTGCAGGTAGGGTAGTCAGGGAAGTAAGTGGTGAACATGATGTAAGCATTATGTACTATGTACACATGTGGTACATAGTACATGATGTACCTGTAAATAAGAAAAATTGCTATGTTAAATAAAATATATTTTTAAAAGTACATAGAACCTTTAGAGTTGCCCTGGCAAGGTCTTGACCATTTCTGACTTAAGCAGTTGGGGCTGAAATATTGGTATTTATTTTTTAAAACATTATCTCAGAATGTGGTCCTTGATAACTGGAAACTTAGTATATAGACCATAAGGCCTCCAATTCAGAGATCTACTGGCCTCTGCCTCTCAAGTACTGGGATTAAAGGTGTGCTACTACACCCAGCTTTTTGATATTTATTTATTTATTTATTTATTTATTTATTTATTTAGTGTGTGTATGTGTGTGTGTGTGTGTGTGTGTGTGTGTGTGTGTGTTCACAAGTGAGAATGTGCCATACTGTGGATATGTAGGTCAATGGACAACTCTGAGAATTAGTTTTCTTCTCCCACTATGTGGAAACCCAAGGATTGAACTCAGGTCATCAGGCTCGACAGCAAGCACCTATTCCTACTGGGTCACCTCATTGATCCTGAAATGATGTATTTAAAGAAGATATAGTCTCTAGAACACTGAATAAGATTTTTGTTTAGCTGCTTTTTTTCCTTTGACAGGGTCTTTCACTGTAGCCCTGTATGAAGTGAAACCTGTCTATTTTTGTTGTCCTTGGCTGGAAATTTTCAAATAAAGCCACAGGAATGGCAGACCAACCACACAATGGCATCTGATAAATACAAGAAATAATCAAAGTAGAATTCTAGGCAAAAACTAGAGAGTGTTTGGCATGATTTTATATTAACCATTGGAATTTTTTATTTATTTTATTTTATTTATTTATTTTTTTTTTGGTTTTTCGAGACAGGGTTTCTCTGTTTAGTCCTGGTTGTCCCGGAACTCACTCTATAGACCAGGCTGGCCTTGAACTCAGAAATCCACCTGCCTCTGCCTCCCAAGTGCTGGGATCAAAGGCGTGTGCCACCACTGCCCGGCTTAACCATTGGAATTTTAAAATTAAAATGAAACACCTTGTGCTGATTTATTTTTTGTCAACTTGACTTGAATTAGTTACACGGGAAGCAAGAACTTCAATTGAGGAACTGCTTTCATCAGGCTTGCTGAAGTAAGTCTTCATAGGCATTTTCTTGATTAATGGTTGATATGGGTGGGCCAAAGGTACTGTGGGTTATGCCAACCTGGCCAGATAAATGGTATAGGGTTTTATAAGAAAACAAGCCGAGCAAGCCATGGAGAGCAAGCTGGTGAGCAGCGTGCCTTCATGGTCTCTCCTTCAGTTCCTGCCTCCAAGTTCCTGTTTGAACTCCTGTCCTGATTTCCCTTAATGATGAGCTATAAACTATAATCTGAAATAAACCCTTTCCTCTCTAAGCTGTTATTAGTCATGGTGTTTATCACAGTGACAGAAGCCAAATCAGGAGAAGCATTTATCTCCATATTCTAACTACCTCAAGCTGAGGATGCTATACTAGGTGTTCCCTCTGCCTCTAGCCACTACAATCTCTGATGAGTCC
Source organism: Apodemus agrarius (assembly GCA_964023405.1). NCBI lineage: Eukaryota > Metazoa > Chordata > Mammalia > Rodentia > Muridae > Apodemus > Apodemus agrarius. Next base: position 439,515 of record OZ030016.1, on the reverse strand, counting down.
CAACCCACAGTGGAGCTCCCTCTTCCCTCTTGGCTTCTTTCTGGGAATATCCATTCATCAGACACACTTGTCTTCACTCCTATGGAGTATAGAGGAGGTAGCACATTCTGTACCTGGCAAGCTAGAACTCTTTATCCTTTCTGGGCAAAGAATAAACTTATTTCTAGAGACAAGACTCCACAGTATGTGGCCTGAGATGTTTGCTGAACATGTGTCTCCAACTCCTATCTCTCAGCTCACTGGGGATGCATAGTATTTTGATATCACAGAAAGTTGGCTTTCTGCTTATTCTTGCTTCTGTAGACCCATCCCATCTCTCTCTTGAGTATTGAAACCCCCAATCCCACCATGCCATGTCTTCAACTCAGAGAGACAAAAAGGTCCTGGGAAAGTTTTTATGACCTGGGCTTTGCTTTGACCTGGCCTCTACTTGCACACAATATTGATTGGTTCTTTATGGTTCTGCCTTGGGAAGCAGATTCAGAGTCCTCCAAGTGCCAGTTTTCATTCTAAATCCATTCCAGACTGTGTTGTGGAAGCCAGCATCTATGCCTTATGTCCTGGGCTAGATAGAATAAACATAACTCAGTCTCTGCAGACTTTTGGCCTGAGACATCAAAGACTGCTCCTCTGCCCAACCTCTTTTGTGGTTCCACAAGCCTTTATATGCTGACTGGAGATCAAATGGTTGCCTTACTTGCTGGATCCTTTGGAGAGGCTAGGGAGGCCTTCTACAGGTACTGCCATCCTTTCCTATACGGAGCAAAGTGTCAGGCAGACAACTTAACTGTATCTGATCTTGGCTTTTAGGAAAGGACAAAAAGAGAGGTAACAGAAATTAGATGAAGTCACCAATTAATAAATTCAAAGAGTCAGGCTCTGTGACAGATGGCCCAGCTGCTGGTCTTGAATGTGATTGTAATCCTGGCCCTCTGCTCAGTCATTCTGCCAGTCACTAGGACTGATCCAATCCATTGCCTCTGCCATGTGTTCTCACAACCAACCTCAAAGGACTGGAAGTGACAGCATGTTTGTTCTCTATTGAGGGAGACAACAGTCAGGAATAGAGAAGTATGACCCAAGGAAGGGGCCTGGGAGACCCTCCATTCTGCTTAGCAGCCAGATCCTGGCATTTCCATTAGGTTCAGCCCACCTTGGAAATGTCAGTCTGAGAGAAAGACCAAGAACAGCTATTGCAGACAGCGGGGCTCCAGCCTTCTTCAGAGCCTGCCTGACTAGTCACCTCTTCACCTCTGGGTCTAGCACCAGACACCAACTCCCAGTAGCAATATCCAATACTGAGCACCTGCTGAGTGCCTCTGGCCTCAGAGTCCACCTCTCTTCCCATAGAACCACGAACTGCTGAGCTAATGGCTCTGCAAAAATGAAATATGAGGCTTCAGGATCTTTGAGATAGAGAACAATGATGTCTGTCCTAGTTCAGGGGATAGGAAGAGTGGCCTAGAAGTGCCACTGGTATTATTAAGACCACTGGCTTAATAAATGAGGATAATACTGGAAAACTAAATTATGTGGAGCAAAAGCATGTGGGGATGGGTCTGGAGAGCTGGTGAGACCAAAGAGGTACTTTACTGTTCCCCACCAAGAGTTTCCTTCCTCCAAGGAACTTTTAGGCACACAGGTGTCTCAAACAAGCCCTTGGCTAATAGTAGGAAATCTCCAACAATGGGGTTCTGAGGAGCAGGGTGTTTACTCCTTTCCACCCACCTTATGGAAGTAGACAGAAGGGAGCCAAAGAAGAGGTAGGAAAGGTGCTGGGGAGGGGCCGCAAAGCTGCCTCTTCTCTCTTGATGTCATTTCCAGCTTGGGTTGGGCTTTGCCAGGCTAGTTAGCATCAGGCAGTGTGGGCTTGCCCCTCACTCTGAAGCTCCTGTTCCTCCTACTGTTAACCTCCAGTACTAAATGGCCTGTCACAGCTAATTCCGAAGCGTGCATCATTAGCAAAGGCTTCTGAGAACTAGTGACCATTAGGGCTGTGAAATGTACAGGAGTCCCAGCCAAGACTTTTTGCCAACCAGCAGGTCCGAACGTGAATGACAATCAGTGAAGTGCTCAGCATGCTCTTCAGTGTCAGCCAGGACTAAGGCACTTGAAGCTGATCTGCAGCCTAATCAACCCGGAGTGTCCTCTCCCGAGGAAGAGCTGCCTTTCAAGCTTTAGCGAGAGAAGCTGTTTCCCTCAAGTGTCCTTCTAGTCATTGAGAGTTATGGGGCACAAGTTGGATCTGCTGACGTGCATTGCACTAGTGTCTTCTGAGTGCACAGGAGTGTGGGTATTTTGTCCTGAAGTGTTTGCTAGCTGCCTGCTCTACTGGGTAAGTCAGGCAGTGTGGAATCCTATCTATGAAGGGCTTGTGGTTAGCAGGCCTGACATCAAAACTGCCCAGCTGAGCATTGAGAGTTAGCCACTCAGTCCCTGCCCTGGTATGGAGTCTGTGCATCTATACTGGCCCTTATCTTTCTAGCTGCTTCAGCCAAAGGTGCCTAGCGGAAAGCTTCCACAAGATTGCACATACACATCTGCCAATCAGATGAAGGGCTGCTGCTTAGTTTCTACCAGGATAGAGGAGTGATACCAGAATAGCAACAGCCACTTCAAACCTGAGGAGTAGTATAAGAACAGAAGTGTAAAAAGATAAAGGTAGGATCATAATTCTTTTTTTTTTTTTTTTTTTTTTTTTAGGATCATAATTCTTATCCATGCCAACTCCAGCCTTCTGGGGGTCTCTGGTACTTTATCACGAGACACTTTTCCAGAGCTTTGCCTGCAGCGCAGCTCAGTGGCAACCCAATTATCCTCTCAGGACAGGAAGCCTTGAGTCTATACCTGTACCCCACACCACCAAGACCAGCAATAGTCTGGGGAACTCGATGCATAGAGCTGCTGAGACCAGACCCTGGCAAAACTCCTGGGTGGGGTTAACCCCACCTAGAACCTTAGGGTGCCAGGCCCAGAGTGGGTTACCATAGGATACTATCCACACTGACTAAGTCACCCCAGGTCACTGGAACTGCCCAAGTAGAAGAGCTGTGTGGGAGGCCCTGCTGTCTTGGTTTTGCTCTTGGAACACATAATGAGGATACCCTAAGAGTCTCTTGAAACCATCCATGCACTTATTGTCCCCTAGGCCTTTGCATATTCATTTTCTGAGAACAGAACATGGTACTGGCACAAAGGGTGTCATACTGAGAATAATGCATGAACAAGCAATAATTTGAATTCTTTATGCCAAAATAGCCACATCTACCTAATTTAGCTGATAAGAGCCCAAACCTAGAATATCACCCCCCTATTTTGCCTAATCTTCTCCAAGAATAATTATACACCTGGGCTATTTGCTGCTTCCTACACTAAGTAGTCTAGGGGATCTTGAATCACAAACTTGTACAAATATGGTTAGAGCACCTGGCTCCAGTTCCAGAGTACTCTGCTGCAGAAGAGTTTCCAGCTCACAAGATAGCTGTCACCCAGTGGTGACAGCAGAGGTGCTGACTACTGTCTCCTTCCTTCAGTGACTGAGCACTGGTATTGGGATTAGATTATTTTAGTAAGTTCCAGAGTGGTCCAAGGCCACAAAGACATTCTCTTTGTAAAAATGGGTTTGTCAACAGGGGCCATTACTTTCCATGATTTTGTCCTAAGAGAACGTTCCTTCAATCCTACCTGGCTGGCACAGGTACCCACAGTCATGCTGTTGTATGTCATGGGGTGGGAGTTTGGTGTCTGCTTCCAGGGAGAAAAAAAAAAAAAAGATGAGAGGCAGCAGACTGTTTCCTGACAAAGTATCTAGTCAAAGCCACTATTGTCTAAACCCCGCCCCAAGGGCCTGCCTGTTGGATGGTCTGTGAGCCATGAGGCAGGCCATGGGAGCAAAGGACATCAAAGGAAAGGGTGGTAATGGACAAAGAACAGTAGGGCCTGCAGCAGTGGCTCCGCCTCCAGACCTGAGATGCAGGTGTGGCACTTCCTGGCATGTCAGTGGTTCCTAAGCAAAGAGAAGTGCCAGCAGGTGGTGGTCCTGTCTTTATAAGGCCTGGCTCAGACTCCTAGAGAGTTACTCCAGGGCAACAAAGACCATACTCTTCAATTAGCAGCTTCAAGTGCAAGAATCCCAGGGACCAATGCCTGGTGTCAGCCTGGACAGGGTCAGGGATACAGAGATCATACAGAGTCTGGAGGATAATGGCTAAGCAAAGCAAGTGAAGTGAGAGGGTGGGAGAAATTGAGAGAAAGCTATGCTGCTGAGACATGACAGCTGGCATTTACAATAGACAGAAGCTGATTCAGAAGATGGAAAGGACACCTGGGTTCTCCCATTGGCCAGAATCCTCCTCAATAAATAACACTATCCAGGCTTGCTCAGCTCTGCATAAGCTACACCCTGGACACTTGTCCACCTGGCCCAAGCCAAGGCACCAGACCTTCATCTTAAATCTTCCTTTTCTCATGCAGTGCAGGCTCCAAAGTGTCCTGTCCTGATTCAAAGTTACCTCATGGTCCACAGAAAGAATGCAACAAATGCCACTAGAACAGAGAACTGCTAGCAAACAGCAGAACCGGGGCCTGACAGAACCCCACCGGTCCACTGAAGTTGCCCACACAACAGAATCTGGGCATCCACATAGCATCTACAGGAAGTACCTGAAATTACCTACAACTTCACAACCATCCAAGGTGAATTTATCTCTGAACTGAAAGCCTGTGAATGACTCATTGTTCCATAGCATTCATACACAAGCCTTGGTCTCTCTGAGCCTCATCTCTAGGATGCCACTGTAGCCCAGGCCTGCCTCTTAGGAGGCATTAGGGACATGCCAAAGGGAATAGAGAATGCTGGTAAAGTGCTGCATGTCTGGCATGAGGCTTCAAAGTGGGGACTGATGCTCCTGACAGGCATGGTGCTAGAATAGCAAGGCAAAGACAAAAGCATGTACCACACCCATATCTAACCAGATTCCAGACCTACCCCTCTTTGGTCTAGGGTCTTGTGAAGCAACAAATCACAAGTTCCTGAACCTGCAACCATAAGCAGAGATGGCCCAATGAAAGAGCCACACATCTGCTTCTGGGCTATTATTTTCTTTCCTATCACCTTTCTCTGGGTTTGATCCATGTCTTGGGGTTTCTGTTGTCTTCTGACCCTTATCTGGAACTTATCCCTCTCCTCCAACCATCTCTGACTGGCTCCATTTTGCTCACACACACCCTAAGACACCACAGGTGACACAATGGAGAGAGGGGAGCTTGGGGTCCACGAGAAGACTGCAAGTGGCAGAGGGAAAACTGCTACAGTTCTACTCAGCATCATGGGAGCTACATCCTTATTTCCACAGAAGGAATGTAAATTGAATACAAGGAATTTTGGATGGTGCTCAACCTAGTATGTGGCTACTACCCTGTAGCTTCTGTCTGTTGGTTACCACCCCGCCCTGGCAGCTTTCACAGCACCCCAAGAAGCACGCCCCATTGCTGGTGCAGGAGAAACTTTGGGCTGACATGGAACAATGAGGGAATCCAGGCTGGCAATTACCCAGCTAATTTCAGCTGTGTAGACAGCCAAATCAGAGATTTCAGTTTCTTTAAAAGCCCACCTCAAGGCCTGAATTAGCCACCAAATTAATTGTCTGTAGCAGCCTGGGACTTTCTGGGTATAGCACGGGTCTCTTCTGATACAGGATGCTGGCTTGTCTCTGAATCCTGTCCCGGTGATGTAATCATTATAATTAGATTCAACCTCAGTGTCTACCACAGTCGTGAACTCTCAGCAAGCACACTGGGTCTCCTTTTCATCACATATGAGTGAAGTCACAGACACCCTCTGGGAGATGCCTATTTCTGCAGACTCTTCTCTTTCCTGGCCCCAAGGCCCCAACCAGCTTTCTGTGAGTGGTCCCCTTCCCTTTTCTATACCAGCAAAGGATGCCTAATACATTCCAGCTGAGACCCACACCAGTCAAGGAGCTCCCCTGTAGGCCACAAGGACTCTTCAATAGTAAAATTGGCGTGAATTCTCAGCATTGAGATTACACAAGGGTGTTAGGGTACCCAGAGCAGGTAGCTCTGAACAAACATGAAGACCACCTAGGGCAATCTCAAACTCTACAGGCTTAGGCTGACCAAACTGCCTTGCTAAAACCCATTCCTGCCAAATGGGTACCAAACCTTCAGCTCACTGTTTCAGTGCCTCCTGGCCAAGAACTCAGTCCACTGTCCTCTACCAGCTTCTAGTCCTACTGTTACTAGCTACAAAGATGGCTTTGGGCCAAGTGGCGACAGGACTGTCTTCAAACAGTGAGTGAGCAGGCTGCCCTCACTCAGCGATGTAAAAGGGGCTATAATTTCTCTGTAGAAGGAGACTTGGTTATAGAGCTACCCTTTCTTGTCCTTGTGAACAGTACTGTCTCTTACCTGGGTAAAACCCATAGAGCCCAATGCCAAGTCGGGATCACCCAAATCCTGTTTCCTAACCCAATCCTGGTGCATGTTTTGTTCCCAGGACTGACAGAATGAGGGCTACTCACAAGCTTCATTGGGGTATCTGCCTTGATCAGTGCTGATTGGCTCTCGATTTGTCTCAGAATGCCCAGTGTGTTCCACTGCACCATGGCATGGGAACACAGGGCCATCTTACACGGCACGTCCTCCCCATATCTTGTATTAAATCTCAGGGCTTGTGTCCCCAGGAGATTCAAAGATATTGGGCTGGGAGCTGCCTTGGGCTTGTTCTGAGGGTAAGCAACCTTATCTGCAGAGCCTGTGTGTGAGGTCAGAAGTGGTCATGCAGCCATGTGTTTTCGTGTCACTGCAGTGGTGGAGACATGTCTCTGTGAGTATCAGATGTCTGGGTATCCCTGGTGGCCCAAGCTCATGCCCCCCTCCCTGCCCATCTCCTACCTCCCAGGGCTTGTTTCATCACGAACTCCATGATGATGGCTTGATTCCTCAGGAGCCACTCTGGGGTCAGATTTCACATTCAAGTGTGGTCAGGGTCTTCTGCCTAGAAAGAGTAGGTGGTCATAGGTACCCTGACCAACCTTTCCTGAGACACTTATCTACTCCTTGCTCTCCTGTCCACTATCCCAAGAGTCTAGGGTGAGAGGCTTTGAACCCAGACCCAGACCAGAATGGCAGGGTTCAGAGCCCAGCCAAACCAACAGTCATCTTGCTGCTTCTGGGGTTTCTGAAGGAAGCTTTTAGTTGTCACTGAAGCTCACAACTTGGGGCCACCATTTACTGGAGACTGGCGGCAGCCTCCTCAAGTGGGGGTGGAGCCCAGGGGGCATTTGAAGGTCAATGCTCTTCTATAGCACCCAGGTTCTGACTGCTCATCCTCCTTGGCAGTTTTGGAGCTGTGGGGCAGGGTTCCCTCTGGGGAAAAATTGGAGAGACAAGTCCATGAATGATGCCCCTCAGGAAAGGTCCTTCTGACTTCTGAGTAGTCTCAATTATATCTGTCTCTAGAAAGACTCTGGAGGCCCACAGCAGAACCGGCCCTGAATGGAGGAGAGAGTCCCCGTCTTCCAGTGGGAGGGGAAACAGATGACCCACTCCTGCTTCTGCATAGGGTAGGGCGACCCAAGCCAGAATGCCCAGCGTGGACTAAAGTGCCAGCAGCGTTTGGAAAGGTGCTTTTTGTAATGCCAACAGCTGCAGAGACATCCCTCTTTGTAGGGTCTTTCCTGTCAGGGATCCAGTGTTTCACAGGTTTCCCTCTGTGGAATGAGACCCGAAGGGGTGCCAGGCAGGGAGAGTGTCCCAGAAGCTAGGGGTTCAGGGATGCCTTTGCAGCAAAGCCAATTGCCTTCTAAACTTCTTTATGTCTCCGGGAAATCGGGGGATGGGGGCTCCGCAGGGCCAGCTATAGAAAGACTAGGGCGCTGCGGAGATTCCGCAAAGACCAAGGCATCCGGTTCTCTCGCGGCCGCCGCACCCTTTGCTTTGCTGGGCGAGGTGCCCGACCGGAGCACGGCCTCAGGCAGGAGCGCGCCAGGGAAAGAAGAAAGAAAGAGAGAAAGAAAGAAAGGAGGAAAGAAAGAAAGGAAGAAAGAAAAAGGATGCCTGTGGGAAAGGGAATCAAGGGCCACTTCAGCACCTCGCGGTGGACAGCGCCTTCCAGGCTGAGCAACCTTGGGTCTGAAAGGCAAGGAACCAAGAGTAGGGGAACCTAGGATTTGGGTAGGAGACCCATGGCTAGAAAACAGAGACCCGGGAAGGGAAGACCAGGAGTCGGGAGGAAGACTGGGCTGGGAAGGGGAAAGAAAGAAGCCAGTTAAGGTCGGACTGGCTGCTAGGGCGCCGGTTACCTTCCAAGGTGGACGATCAACAGCAGCGCGCTCTCAGGCCGGCGGGGTCCATGTGGCGCTCTGTGCTGCTGCGGCGGCTGAAGGACACTGCGAGGAGGGCGCGTCACTCAGAGGCGCCCCCGCCCGCGTCCCGCATGACGAGGAGGGCGGGGCTCGGCAGAGGTGGGGGGGCAGCCGCACCCCCGGTTTCCAGATCCCGGCCTGGCGCACGCGACAGCTGCATTGGGGGCCTCTCCTTGGCCTGGGCCACTCTCCACACGGGCTTGTAGACCCTCCTGAAGTCCTCCCGAAGCGCCCTCCTGAAACACAGGGCGAACGTAAGGTTGGGGGTCGCCATCCCTAATCTGCCAACCACGTTTGCTCCAGACTGGGTTGCTTTGCTCCTTTGCTGGCAGGGCAGGAGGAGGCGAGCACAGCCCAAGACCCCCGATCGAACACATTCAAGCTTCTCTGGTGTGCAGCAACGCCAAATGTGGCTCTGGTGGGATAGAAACCCCAGCCAGTCAGGGACGCCTGAAGGTCACTGCAGACATGGCTGGGCGGGGGCTCCTCAGAGACAGCCACAGCTCCGCCTCTAGGCCGCCCCTTCCCCCGGGCACCGGGATTTCAACTCTGCTGTAGCTGCACTGCAGAAGAACCCTGTGGCCACAAGGTTGGGCTGGCATTCCTACGCTTATCCTGGGGGGCGGGGGGGGCTTCTGTGAGACAATCAGCTCCGCAGACGCCAGAGCATATGGGGACACCTAAGCTGTTTTTTATTCTGGCTAGCCAGTGGGTAATTCCTGAGCTGCAGGGTCTAGGGCTGATGGCCATTGCATTAACTGTTACTATTCCTCTTGGCTGAGTCATTCCTCAAGATTAGGTTGTTCTTGACCTTCACCCAATTCAGTGAGACTTCTTGCCTAATGAGTATTCCTCTTTCACTAACATCCTAAAGCTGCTCCCCAGGGTGCTCGGTGGCTTGAATTCGAGGAGGGGGAGGGAAGCTGTATGCAGAGTCCATCCCGGACTTGCTTTTATCAGTTTTTGTTCCTTTGACCTGGCAGATTCAAAGTAGAAGGGACCCGGAAGGGAGCTGGAGTGGAGACAGGAAAAGAAGCCCCACACCTTCTAGCCCTGTCTTCAGCCTGGGGCCTTGGAGTTAGGGATACTGTCTGATCCCACTGGTGAAGTGCCTGGTGAAGTGCCTGCACTGCACCTAGGCATGTGCCTAGGAGGAGGGGATCATTCAGGAAGTTGGGCATGACTCACACGGACACAGAAGAGTTATGTCTCCCAAAGCCTTCTTTGCTGGCACTGTCCATCTCGGTTCACTCATCACACTCCTGGTAAGGTTGGTTGATGCCCCAAGCCTTGTTCAGGCCCAGGACTGATGCCCCGTGGAATGGGGTCACCTGTACACAGATGTGCCCAGTCTGGCTCATTCTGTGTTTTTGGAGTCTATGGTAGTTAGCAAAAGCAAGGACCATGGCAAGACAGATTCTCCCCACCACTCCACTCGATGGACCTGACCTTCTGGCAGCAATCTCATGAAAGACCCCGGGTTGACCTCCTGAGACAAAGCAGGCCAACCTAATCCATTCACTGCCCCCATACATAGTCCTGAGCCCAGCTGAGATTACTAGAGGCAAAGGACCCTAGGACTAGTGGACTTCGACTTCCTCTGTTTCTCTCTGGTTGTCTCTGCCTTCCTGTGTCTGCTTTTGTGTCTCTATCAGCTCTATATCCTCTATATCTGCTGCTCTTGTCTTTATGTCCTAGTGTATCTCTCTGTTTCTCTGTCCTAGCTTTTTTTTCCCCTGTATGGGTGTTTTGTTTGTAAGTCTGTGCACCACATGAGCAGCTGGTGCCCACAGCATCCAGGAGAGAGTGTTGGATCCCCTGGGACTGGAGTTATAGATAGTTGTGAATTACCATGTGGACTCTGGAAATCAAACTCGGGCCCTCTGAAAGTGTAGCCAGTGATCTTAACTATCGAATCAGCCTCCTAGTTTAATTTTGTATATGTGTTGTTTTGGTTTTTATTTTTTGGTTGTGGAGGTTCTCATGTGTTGAATGCTGGTTTTGATATATAGACAGTGATGACCTTTATATTTGACCTTTGCACTCCTGTCATCACGTCCCAAGTCCTGAGAGTACAGTACAATGCTATTCCCAGACTCTGCTGAGGGAAACAGGCAAAGATAGTGACAGTCTCAAGTTTGAGTGAGAGAACCCTGGCAGGTGGCAGCTGCTTGGGCTTAAGAAATCTTTGAGAGCAGTGCCCCCTAGGGAGAAGGCCCCATAACTGCCTCCCAGGCTGTGGTATGGACCATAGCTAAGGCTGGCTGTTACAAGCTCCCTATACTTCTGAACCTAGGATACAAAGAGGCAACACAGTAAAAGGCCTCTGCCTAACTGGCCAGCCATCTGGAGCAGACACAGCGGCCTGAAAACAAGTCAACCTGGCTGGCCTCAAACTCACAGAGTTTGAGATCACAAACTCAGCAGATTCTTCTGTTTCTACCTCCCAGCTGTTGGGAATTAAAGGGATGCACTATCATTCCTGATAGCTTCTTTACTATTTTAATATTCTTGTTTGATATATCTCTATATAAATAGAATTTTGGGTGTGAAGAGATGGCTCAGCAGGTAAGAGAGCTTGCTGCTCTTACAGATGATCCAGGTTCTGTCTACAGATTTCTAGCTGTACAAAGGACCCCAACAACCTAGTGAAAAAGTCTGGTTTGTTGACTGTCTTAGTTAGGGTTTGACTGCTGTGAACAGACACCATGACCAATGCAAGTTTTATAAAAGACAACATTTAATTGGGGTTGGCTTACAGGCTCAGAGGTTCAAGCCATTGTTATCAAGGCAGAAACATGGCAACATCCAGGCAGGCATGGGGCAGGAAGAGCTGAGAATTCTACATCTTCATCTGAAGGCTGTTAGTGGAAGACTGACTTCCAGGCAACTAAGATGAGGGTCTTAAGCCCACACCCACAGTGACACACCTACTCCAACAAGACCATACCTTCTAATAGGGTCATTCCTTGGGCCAATCATATACAAACCATCACATTGAAGATCCAGGAAGTGGGAGTTCTGGGATCCAGAGGACTTGTGTATTAGGACATACAGAATGCAGACAGTGATCGAAAAATGTGAAAACAGATCAATGGCCAAGTGGTGTAGTCATTATGGAGGAGCTAACAGCTAGAGGGAACAGATTCTCACCAAGAGGTCAGCCCTGGACACCATATGCATTCATTTACAGATAAATGCTGGCTAAGGGGCCTGGGACAAGGGAGGGACACCTTGTTCACCTGTCCCCTTTACAGGTCCTTCAGAGGCTCCATTACCAGAAAGCACAGAATGTGAGGTCTGAGAGGGCCTCCTAAGATTAGCAGAAAACCCCATCTGACGGGATTGCTAACACAGCACTGGCAGAGCTTGTCCTTTCCCCTTTTCTCCCCCTTGCTAAACAGAGTACATTCCTAATCTAGCTCTCAAGGTCTATTCCCTTATTTGGCCACTTCCTTATCCCTGACTAAAATTCAAGGTCCAGCAATCAACACTCATATTTTGGCTACACTGGTTCACAGGTCCAATCAGGTCCAATCAGGCCTTACCAACTCATCCTAATGTACTTTTCCTTTGTCCCCTTAAAAACCCATTCCTACAGAAACACCTGCTGTCTTTGTCCTACCCAGAGGAAGCCCACCTCACCCCCCATCTCTTCAGGGTAATAAATCTTAGTGCTGAGAACTTGGTGTCAGTGTGTTCATACTGACTCTGAGGGTACAGAACACCCTCCACTTTGATTCCTCTGCAATGTAGGTTGCTCCAGAGGATGGGAAGGATAGGCTGCTCTGTTCTAGCTCCACTCTGGTCTTTCTGAAAGCCCCCTCTAAGGAGGCTATCTATCTGCCTAGGCAGGTCCTGAGAGGCAGGTGCCCTCCCTGCTCTGGGTCCAGAAAGGATCCCAGAAGAACTTTTAGGGGTTCTTGGAGTCATCTTCCATTCTGGTGTGTGGCCTAGCAGCAGGGGACTATGGGGAGTATCTTTGTCAACTGACTGATCCTCTTCAAGGCATTGGTTCAGGAACTTCAAACAAAGTTAATAATTCAGTGCCCTGAATAATGCACATCTGGGAGGATGCACCATCTGTGAATATATTTCCTGCTGGGTCCTGTGATTATTTAAAAGAGGGACACGTGAGACATAAGGTGGAGAATTGCAGTTGTTCATCTGAGCTGGGCAGCAGATAGGGCTATGGGTGGAGGGGATTTCGGGTAGAGAGTTTGCTTCCACCTCAACGATTTCCATGGATCTCCTGCTACTGCTGCCAAACCAGTGGCTGGCTAACAAAACCAAGCTTCTGTGTCTATGCCTAGGAACTTGTCCTCTGAGATCCTAGGATCAGAAGCAGGGATGCTGCCCTTACTGGTGGCCTCTTGCCAGCAATCCTACCCTGGGTTCTACTGTTACCAAATCATATATTTCTGAAACTGTCTAACACTAAGAAGCATGGTAGCTGCCACCAAGGTCAACCTTGCTCAGACCCAGAGCCTAGTCAGGGAGGCTTGGAGCTCCTCTCTAGACTCAGAGGGAGAACTAGTCAACAGACAGAAGGACCTCTTGCTGGTTGGTGTCCAGATACATCTCAAGTCTCTCTGCAGGTGTGTAGTGGCCTCAGTACCCTGGCACTCAACACCAATTGTTACTTCTGATCTCCTGAGAGGCTTTCACCTGCATTCTAGAGGCCTCCAAGGACATGGCTCTAGAGGCCTCCTTACACCCTTTAAGAATCTTGACCTGCCCTTCCCCAATCCTGAACTATCAGCTCAGCCTGTAAGCACAGGGACAGAGTACACAGACAGCTTACATAAGAGCTACTTCTGCCCCTAGACAATTCAGGCTTGGAGATACGGCTGAGTGGTTGCCTGAAGATGTCAGTGTAGGAAACTAAAGCTAAATGGGCAGCCCCAAATTTTCTAATCCCGTGGAGTCCTGGAACAGCCAGCATAGTTTAGCATGACCTGTACCACATCCCACTCCCCTTCTGCTCCTTGAGACCTGAACCCCAGTCCCAGGAAGAGTCTGAGCTAAAACAGAGAGAGACGTGGACAAATGCTGGTAGGACAGGGTAACCTGGGGGGGCGGGTCTGAGGCATGCTAAGGTTCCTTATTTACTGCTGAGGTCTCACCCATTATAGCTAGGCTACTTCAGGCCATACCACATGACTGTCACATCCCACAGGATGTGGGTTGGTCTGGGAGACCCTGGGAGAAGGCTGCAGTGAGTGATGGAGCCCTCTGTTTCTGGTGCTTCAGGCCAGCCCCATAAAGATGCATATGGATGGCAGAGTAGGAAGGGTTAGCTGAACCTTTTTAGGCTTGTACTTCCTTCTGCTGCTTCTTCTCAGGTAACACACAGATTGAGGTCATGCCACATGTGAGTATTTCTGGACTGTCACATAGCAGAGAAGCAGAGGGAGGAGCTATTTTGGCTCTGCTGCAGCAGGACCCTCCACAGTGTGCTGTGCTTAGATGCTGGTTCTCTGGCTCAGCGCTGGCTATAAACGGCCCATGGACATAGATCCTCTCCTGATTATTGGTCCTCATGTCCATGGGCAGAGGCATCCTGTTGTATTGTATTTGGGGTGTGGCCACGTCAAAGTAGGTATGAATGGGAATTATGGCAAAGCAGCTTGGTTGGGCAAATGCAGAAGATGCCTTCCCCAATAAAGGGAGGGCATCCAGTGTTCAGCCTTATCAAGTTAGCCAGGTGAGAGAGCTACATCGCAGAAGCCAGGGAACAGTACCATCCTGTGTTTCCTTACTTTTCTCTCTTCCCATAAAGCCAGTTGGTGGCTGTCTTGGCTTACCACTGGTGCCACAGAAAAGAATTTCAATATGAAGCCTAGTTGGAGGAATATTTTTCAGCATTAGATATTAACCCTGGTGATGTAATCACTCTACAAACTGAACTAGATTACCAACTTATGAAGTTTGTTATGAGATTTTAACATAGCCTGATTTTCTTTTTTTTTCTTTTTTTCTTTTTTTTCCCTCCCCTTTTTTTTCTTTTTCTTTTTTTTTTTTTTTGCCTGATTTTCTAGTAACCAGAATTAATAGGTGCTGAGGGAAAAAATATACACCCAAGTGTACGTGTGAACTTCTCCTTCTCCTTCTCCTTCTTTCTCCTTCTCCTTCTCCTTCTCCCTCTCCCTCTCCCTCTCCTTCTCTTTCTCCCTCTCCCTCTCCTTCTCCCTCTCCCTCTCCTTCTCTTTCTCCTTCTCCTTCTTCTTCTTCCTTTTCTTTTCTTTTTCTTTCTTTTTTTTTTTTTGGCTTTTTGAATTTGGTTTTTTCAAGACAGGGTTTCTCTGTATAGCCCTGGCTGTCCTGTAACTCACTCTGTTCTCACCAGGCTGGCCTCGAACTCAGAAATCAGCCTACCTCTGCCTCCCAGAGTGCTGGGATTACAGGTGTGCGCCACCACCACCCAGCATGTGTGGATTTCTTAAAAGAAAGGCATATTCAAGTGTTTATAATTTCTATGCAGATAGATGATTTTGATGACTTCTGAAGTTATCTTTTTTTGTTTGTTTTGTTTTTTTTCTTTTTTCTTTCCTTTCCTTTTCTTTTCTTATCTTTTTTTTTTCAATACAGGGTTTCTCTGTGTAGCCCTGGCTGTCCTGGAACTTACTTTGTAGACCAGGCTGACCTCCAACTCAGAAATCCGCCTGCCTCTGCTTCCCAAGTGCTGGGATTAAAGGCGTGTGCCACCACCACCCAGCTGAAGTTATCTTTAGGGGTGGCCAAGGAACCTTTTCTTTTTTTGTAGAGATCATATGGCAGTCCTTGAGGTTCACTGGATGTGATTATAGCTAATAAAGTAAAAGCCTAAATGACAAGAGTAGCTCAGGGAATTGTTTTTATTGTAAACGAAGTTTATAGTCTTGTTTGGGAGATTTCTGAAAAACTGCAAGCTTATATCTGGGAAAGGATTAATGTTACACACTATATGCTTAAGCTGTAAGCATGGTTATTACAATTGTAATTTTATTATTATAATTTATGTGTATGTATATGTGTCTGCTTGTCTGTATGTACATCCTGGAGGTCAGAAGAAGGCAGTAGATCTCCTGAAACGAGTTACAGATGGTTGTGAGCTGCCCCATTTAAGTACTAGGAACCAAACCCAAGTCCTCTGCAAGAACGGCAATTGCTATTAACCACTGAGCCATCTTAATAGTCATAGCTCCTTCATTATCCTTTTAAATGAGACAGGGTCTCTCCATGTAGCTTTGGCTGGCCTAGAAGTATCCATGTAGACCAGGCTCAAACTTAGAGAATCTCCCTGCTTCTACCTCCCAAGTCCTGGGAATTAAAGGGATACACCACCACTCCTGGATGCTTCTTTACCATTTTAATACTCTTGTTTGAGATATCTGTATATAAAAGGACTATTGGGGCTAGAGAGATGGCTCAGCAGGTAGAAGAACTTGCTGCTCTTACAAATGATCCAGGTTCAGTTTCTGGCACTCACATAGCAGCTTATAACCATCTGCAACTCCAGTTCCAGTGGATCTGATGCCCTACATATGTACATGCAGGCAAAAAAACTCGTACACATAAAACATTAAAAACAAAGTAAAAGGCAAACTTCACAGAAAATTTCATTAATTGTACTAGAATTCTCATCCCACAAGGCTTTCAGACAGATTCCAGAGTAAGAGGTCTTTTCCCTTTTTGTGTTTCCTTGTTTACATCCTCTTTCTATCCTGCCTCACAGAGATGTGTATGGACCGTTACCCTGGAGAGGTTTGGGTCCTGCCCTCCTGGGTAGATGTAGAATAGCATCCACCTGTCTCCAAAGTCCCTACAGGAACCCTGGAGGAGCCAACAAAGTGAAGGAGAAACTCCCCAACACCAGCCTGCCTACCTCTTGCTGCTACGGGTAGGACTTTCTTGTCCTCATTCACCCTATCCATCAGCAAGTGTGACTCAAACCTGCCCATTCAGCTGCTCATTCATTTATTCACTCATGGAGTTACACGATACATTTGTGTCTTTCTCAGAATTAGCCTATCTTGCCGGGCGGTGGTGGCACACGCCTTTAATCCCAGCACTTGGGAGGCAGAGGCAGGTGGATTTCTGAGTTTGAGGCCAGCCTGGTCTACAGAGTGAGTTCCAGGACAGCCAGGGCTACACAGAGAAACCCTGTCTCAAAAAACAAAACAAAACAAAACAAAACAAAACAAAACAAAACAAAACAAAACAAAACAAAACAAACCCCCAAACAATTAGCCTATCTTTTTCAGTTTATTCTAGCAACCCTTGGAAAGCAGAAAAGAAATTCATCCAGCGAGGGCTTCATGTTGCATCTTATAGGGTGGGAGGTGAAAGGGACAAAGCAGAAGCTGAGCTCTTCCTTTGATGATGAGCTTACTGTGCCAGTATCACGGCATTGCCATATGATTATAAAGCCCCAGGATCCAAACATTTTCCTCCAAACTTTGCAATCAGTTTCTAGCCACAAACTTTGGGGATGTTTCCAAGCTAGAGCAGGTACAGATGAAAAGGGGTCCAGGAACATTTCTGTGGGTCACATCCTTGTAAGAGATCAGTCCAGAAGCAGGAGACTCTCCGGGCATCCAACAGGTTCTTGCTTCAAGTATGAAGGGAACAACCTGAACTGCACTTTGTCCCACTCTATCCACGACTAGCTCAGGTAGGCTGGATTTACAACAAGCTCAAAACACTCCTGGACTTGCTGCTGAGGGATGTCCACCTGTTCTCTGGCTATTGGGAAATATACAGGGCAAAACCATCTCAGGACATACGAAACTGAATTTCTGAGATGGATACTCCTGAGCTGGGAACAGAAGCCCCCTATACCAAGCTCTAGGAAAGGATAAGACAGAAAGCTGTTTTCTTCCTGGAGCTAAAGACAGATCACTTTTTCCTGCTGCCATGAAGCCATGCTGCCTAAGACTATGCTGCTTTTTGAGTTCCCAGCCACATGGTGGATTGCAGTGGGTTTCTTTTTCTTTTCTTTTCTTTTCTTTTCTTTTCTTTTCTTTTCTTTTCTTTTCTTTTCTTTTCTTTCCTTTCCTTTCCTTTCCTTTCCTTTCCTTTTCTTTTCTTTTTCTTTCCCTTTTTCTCCTTCCTTCCTTCCTTCCTTCCTTCCTTTCTTTCTTTCTTTCTTTCTTTCTTTCTTTCTTTCTTTCTTTCTTTTTTGTGACAAGTTCTCTTGAAGTAGTCATGCCTGTCCTGGAACTTGTTATGTAGACCAGGCTGGCCTCAAACACAGACATTTTGCCTCTATCTTCCAAGGCATGTATGGTGGTTTAAATAGGAATGAGCCAGGTAGGCTCATAGATTTGAATGTTTAGTCACCAGGGAGTGGCCCTATTAGGGGGTGTGGTCTAGTTGGAGGAAGTGTGTCACTGAAGGTGGGCCTTGGGGTTTCAGAAGCCCACTCCAGGCCTAGGGTCTCTCTCTTCCTGTTGCCTACTGATCCAGATGTAGAGCTCTCAGCTCTTTCCTCAGAACTATGTCTGTCTGCGTGCCTACTGTGCTTTCCACCATGACAATAAAGGACTAAACTTCTGAATGTAAGCAAGTACCAATTAAATGCGTTTTTTTTAATAAGAGTTGCTGTGGTTGTGGTGTCTCTTTACAGCAACTGACTAAGACAGCATTTGCCACCTTGCAGGGGTAGGAGATGTAGAGACTTTCCCAGAATTGTGCTGTAGGAGGAAGTAGGTGAAGACAGTATCCCTAAGGAGCTATAGATTATCTGCCATGTGTGACCAAGGAGAGAACCTGGGCAGGGATCCTCAGTGTTTCCTCTAGGCAGGAGTATACAACTGGACCAGCAAAACTCTAATGGTGCAGGGATATTTCTAGAGACCTTCATCAGCCTGCCTAAGGATGGACTTAGGGAAGGACTAACAAGGACCTGCCAGAAAGGACAATCATAACAAGTAAGTCAGTGGGGGCAATGGAGAGACTGGCAGTGTGGCATTCATGCAGTGATAGGCAGCCTAGAGCTGCCTTGCATCCATTGCTAAGAGGCAAGGGATGCTGACAAGTCACTTTCTATGCAGCTCTCAAGTCTAAGCTAATTTTCAGCTCCCAAAGCCTGGGAGAGGACATTGCAGTATCAATGCTCTCAGAGTGTCATAGCTCTCAGAAGCTCCAAGAGGAAAGAGACAGCTGGATGCATGTCTGATTTGGCTGTATTGTGAAGATCCCAAGTCATCTCTGCCCCCACAGAAATCCTTAGAGGAAAAAGTAGTTGTTGGTAGGAGGTCCCACAGGGAGTGGCTGGTGGAGGCCTCTAGAATATCATCTCACCCAAAGGCAGTAAGTTAGAACCATAGTTCACTCTGATGGGGACAGCCATGCAGGGGAGCCCTAAGGTAGGCCTAGGGGTTATGAGGGTACTGAGGATGCTGCAGGCTCATGCCCAGTTCAACACTGTCCTGCCCCAGAGACAGTGCTCCTCAGAAGAAGATAAACTCTTGAGACACCTTGCTGGTGGTTTCTCAAATCTGCAGAGTATGTCTGAAATAAAGGGGATCCCGGCAGGTAAGAAACACTAAACCGCAGCCTGAACTAACCCTGCAGGGAGTGTCGTGTCTCCAGCCTCTGTTGTGAGGCCTGAGAAGCAGGTTGTTATAAAGCCTGCAGAGTACCAGAGTAGGCTGTGGTGTAAATGATTCCTACCTGTATCCCACGCTGAACACAAATATCAGAGTACCTGAGGCATCTGGCTCTAGGATTCCTTAGACCTTTTAATCTATTTCATTACAGGGCATCATTGAAGACCCTAAAACACATTCCTTCCCTTTCTAGGACCAGGCTCACCTTGGCCCTAATCCTGCCCAGTCATTTGTTCTCAGTAAGATCTTCTTTGAGCACGAGGTGTTCCTTTCAGGCTCGTGTATTGAGGCTTCTTTGCCAGCTGGTGGTGTTGGCAGGTTACTGCCTCACTGGGAGGCGAACTTCAACAGATTAGCCCACTGAAGAGTTCATGCTGGCTGGAGAGATGGCTCAGCAGTTAGGAGCACTAGCTTCAGTGGTTAAGAGCACTGGCTGCTTCTCTTCCACAAATCCTGAGTTCAATACGCAGAAACCACATAGTGGCTTACAACCATCTAAAATGAGTTCTGAGGCCCTCTTCTGGCATGCAGGTGTACATGCAGTTAGAGCCCTCATACATAAAATAAATCTTTTTTTTTTTTTAAAGAATTCATACTGAATGGTTATTAGTAGCCAGAATCTGGCTAGAGAAAGTCTCTGGAAGTATATCCCCATCACCTCTTCCTTTTTGTTCTTTGCTTTCTACCTGCCATGTGATGAGCAACTTTTCTCTGATATGCCCTAACACCGTAATATGCTCCTCACCTCTGGCCCAAAGCAATAAAACCAGAATACCATGGACTGGAAGGAATCTCTAAGAAACCATCAGACCAATTCTTTCTCTTTGGTTTTTCTCAGCTATCTTTTTTTTCCTTCATTTTTTTTTCTGAGACAGGGTTTCTCTGTGTAGGTCTGGCTGTCCTGGAACTCACTCTGTAGACCAGGCTGGCCTCGAACTCAGAAATCTGCCTGCCTCTGCTTCCCAAGTGCTGGGATTACAGGTGTGCGCCACCACCATCCAGCGGCAATGCTTATAATAGAAAACATTTAATGGGGGCTGGCTTATGGTTTCAGAGGTTTAGTCCATTATCACCATCATGGCAGCATCCAGGCAGACATGGTGCTGGAGAAGGAGCTGAGAGTTCTACATATTGATCCACAGGCAGGAGGAGACTGTGTGTCACACTTGGCATAGCTTGAGCATAAGAGACCTCAAAGCCTACCCCCCCCACAGTGACACACTTCCTCCAAGGCCACACATATTCCAACAAAATCATGCCTCCTAATAATGCCACTCCCTATTATGAATCTATGTGGGGCATATCTATTCAAACCTACACAGTAACTAATACAATCTGAATGAACACAGTTGGGAAGAGTCCAAGATGGGAATGTTTCAGGTTCAGAGATACACAGTCAGGCAGGGTGTCTCAAGAAGGACAGGGCTAGACTCAACAGGTGGAAGGTAATAAATGACACAGTCACTACCTGCATTAGGAAAAGTATTAAGCGAACTCCTTGTTTAGTTGTGCTTGCTAGCTCGTTTGACTCTTGGTATATCCTTTTCTCAAAAAGAAGTGATCTTGCTTTAATACTTCTACTTTGGGTGTTTCTTGTGCAAAACTGAGAATATTTGTTTCTAATGCAAGGATTTCCCATAGGTTCTAGCTGGCACAAAGGTCTGTCTGTCCAACTGTGTGGTTCCAGGGAAGAGGGACCAGCCCTGGGAGGAGGTACTCAGCAACTCATAAGGGAGGAAAAAGACAGCAGGTCTCAGTAATGATTGGAAACTCGAGAAAAGCAGTCAAAAGTGCCTGTCCTGGGACAGTCCCAAGACTGTGTGCATCCCCATGCCACCCTAAGCCCCTCCTCTCACTTGGACTTGCCTCCCTCACTGTGAACTAAATCTGGGTTCCTTGGGGCCTCACTCTACACACCAGTGTGTGTGCTTCCAGACTGATATGCCAAGCTTCCCTTTTCTCTTTCATTTTCCTTTCCCCATATCTTCCCTTCTTCTTATCTCTTTCTTAAAGACAGGGTCCCAAAGCCAGAGAGATGGCTCAGTGATTGAGAGTACTGGCTACTCTTCCGGAGGACCCAGGTTTGATTCCCAGTACTCACACTGTAACTCTAGTCCTAGAGGGTTGCATGCCCTCTTCTGGATTTTGTAGATACTAGGCTTGAACAGGACACATAAATACATGCAGGCAAAACAATTATACTCATTAAAAAAAAAACAAGACAGGATATATATGTACCCTATTTTCAGGCTGACCTGACATGCTATGTAGAACCAGCTGTCCTCAAATTTACAATGTTCCTCCAGCCTCGAGTGCTGAGTTTATAACCTACCACATCAACCTGATGAACTAATACCATCAACCTTGAACATTTCAAGTGAATGGTATTATTGTTTTAGGGCTCTGGTTGCTTTACATTCATACCAGGCCTTATCAGAATCTATATTTGCCTGTTCACAGATGTGAAACATCCCACTCTTCAGTTGCCTTGAAGGCCTTACATTCTGTTCATTGGCTCCACTGGCAATCTTGGCCTTGCCTGCTGTGATGGTGACTGTTGTTTCCCTGGGTTCCTGTTTTTTTTTTTTTTTTTTTAGTGTTTGGTTTCATGCTGTATAGAGTGATTTTTGTCTTTAAGGATAATTCAAATTACTAGATGAATTTAGGTGATGTTGCCTATACTTATTTTTCAAAATTCTCTTTCTCTTTTGCTTACTCCCTCCTTACCCCTCCACCAGAACTAGGGATCAAACCTAGAACTTTGTGCATGCTAGGCAAGTGCTCTACCACTGGGTGATATACTCAGCTTTCTTTTGATCTTCTAAGACAGGATCTTAGTTGCCCAGTTGGCTTTGAGTTTGCTTTGTTCCCTAGTCTTCAGCTCAGTCTGTAGCCCAGGTAGACCTTGAATTTTTGAGATAATTTGGTCCTTGAAGCCTTCTGAGTTGCTGGGATGCTAGACAGGCCTGTACTACTACCACCTGGCCCAGCATCTACACATTTTGATAATTTAGGTCTTTAAAAGTGTGTCCATTTTATCTCAGGTATTCCATTTCATAACATGTCCTTTTAGTGTTTCTAGGCTCTGCTGTGATAGCTCTCTTTTCTATTTCATAAATCTTTTCATTCTTAGTACTTATAATTTATATTTTCTCCTTTGTACCTTGAGAGATCTACAGATATCTCCCAACTTTATTGAGGTTTTCAAAATCTAAACATTAAGTTAATTTTCTATTGTGTACTTTAAACATTATTTTATATCTATCATTAATGTAGAGGAGGGCATGGGTGTCCCACATTACATATGTGGTCAGAGAACAGCTTTGTTTGGTCATTTTCTCTTTCTACTTTTATATGGGTTCTAGGGATCAAACTCAGATTATCTGCCTTTCTCCTATAGTGTATTTTTTAAATTTATTTATTGTTATATGTAAGTACACTGTAGCTGTCTTCAGACACACAAGAGAACATCAGATCTCATAACGGATGGTTGTGAACCACCATGTGGTTACTGGGACTTGAACTCAGGACCTTTGGAAGAGCAGTCAGTGCTCTTAACCGTTGAGCCATCTCTCCAGCCCTATAGTGTATTTTTCATCCCTCCAGTTTGTTTTGGTTTGATTTACTTCTGGATTTTAGTCTCTCTCTCTCTCTCTCTCTCTCTCTCTCTCTCTCTCTCTCTCTCTCTCTCTCTCCCTTCCCTCCCTCCCCCCTTCCACCTTCCTTCCATCCTTCCTTTCTAAACAATGCTTCTCTGTCCTGAAGCTTGTTCTGCAGACTAGGCTGGCTTTGAACTCATAGAGCTCTGCCTGCCTCTGCCTCTCAAGTGCTGGGGTTAAAGGTGTGAGCCAACACCATATGGCTTCATTTTTCTTGCTGTCTCCTATAAATTTTGACATGTTGAAAACTCATTTTTATTTCAATTTCTTCTGTGATTTCTCCTTTGACACTTGGGTCACTTTAGACCTTTTTACTTGATTCCAAGTATTTTGAGTTGAGAGATATTTTTCTACAGCTGAATTATAATTTAATTCTTCTCTGGTCAGCAAACGTGATCTTTGCTGTTTTCTGATTTGTTGAGATTTGTCAGATGCTCTGTTTCCTGTTTGAAATGAATATGAGTTCTTCAGTCTTAGAATATTCTATACATATATATTAGGTGTTAGTCTGGTCTTATTGATTTTCTGTGTACTTACAATTAATGAAAAAGTATTATTGAAGGATTATGACTATGGACTTACCTGTTCTTTTATGCTTTACCAGTTTTGCTTCATATATTTCAAAATTCTGAGCATTTTGAACATATTTAACTCATTGTGAAATTTATTTCATGTAGATTCTACTGCTTCAGCCTCCAGAATGATTACAAGAGTGGGTCACCACACTCAGCTACTTTCTGTTTTTGTTATATTGCTCATATTGAGGTCTGCTTTGTTTAATATGACCAGACCAGTGCTCATATTGAGATCTGCTTTGTTTAATATGACCAGACCAGTTTACCCAGTGTTCTTACGGTTCACCATTCCTCTCTTTTCTCAGAGGGTTATTCAGGGTTAAACCCAGGATCTATACTTACTAGGCAGTGCTCTAACACTGAGCTACATTGCCTTCTACAGCATGTTTATTTTATTTTTTTATTATTATTTTTTTGTTTGCTTTTTTGAGACAGGGTTTCTCTGTGTAGCCCTGGCTGTCCTGGAACTCACTCTGTAGACCAGGCTGGCCTCGAACTCAGAAATCCGCTTGCCTCTGCCTCCCAAGTGCTGGGATTAAAGGCGTGCGCCACCACTGTCCGGCCTGCATGTTTATTTTTTTATTTTATTGTTTTTATTGAATATTCTTCATTTACATTTCAAATGCTAAAACCTTTCCTGGTTTCCCCTCTCCCTGAAAACCCCCAGTCCCTCCTCCCATCCCCTGCCTCCAAGTATGTGCCCCTCCACCCACTCCGCCCTCCTCTCACTCCCCCCCCCCATTTCCCTTTGTTGGGGCA
This sequence comes from Apodemus agrarius, assembly GCA_964023405.1. NCBI lineage: Eukaryota > Metazoa > Chordata > Mammalia > Rodentia > Muridae > Apodemus > Apodemus agrarius. The sequence goes on along the minus strand of OZ030016.1, from coordinate 415,540 downwards.
TCTATTGAGCCTTCACAGGACCAAGGACCTCTCCTCCCACCGATGCCCAACAAGGCATTCCTCTGTCACACTTTTGACTGGAACCATGTGAACTTGGTTGACCATTTAGTCCCTGGAAGTCCTCGGACGTCTGGTTGGCTGACATCATTGTTATTCCCATGGGGCTGTAAACTCCTTCAGCTCCTTCAGTCCGTCCTCCAACTCCTCCATTGGGGACCCCACTTTCAGTCCAATGGTTGGCTGCTAGCATCTGTCTCTGTATGTATAAGGTTCTGGTAGGGCCCCTTCAGAGACAACCATATAGGCTCCTTTTGGTATGCACTTCTTGTCATCCATAATAGTGTGGGGGTTTGGTGACTGTTTATAGGATGAATCCCCAGGTAGAGCAGTCTCTGGGTGGCCTTTCCTTCAGTCTCTACTCCACACTTTGTCTCCATAATTGCTTCTGTATTTTGTTCCCTTTCTCAGAGGAACCACTTCAGTCCTCCTTCTTCTTGAGCTTCCTGTGGTCTGTGAATTGTAATTTGTTTATTTTGAGCTTTTGGGCCAACATCTACTTATCAGTGAGTGCATACCATGTATGTTCTTTTGTGATTGGGTTACCTCACTTAGGATGACACTTTCTAGTTCCATCCATTTGCCTAAGAATTTCATGAATTCATTGCTTTTTTTTTTTTTTTTTTTGGTTTTTCGAGACAGGGTTTCTCTGTGTAGCCCTGGATATCCTCTACTCACTTTGTAGACCAGGCTGGCCTTGAACTCAGAAATCCGGCTGCCTCTGCCAAGTGCTGGGATTATAGGCGTGCGCCACCACCGCCCAGTGAATTCATTGTTTTTAATAGCTGAATAGTACTCCATTGTGTATATATATACACCACAATTTTTGTATCCATTCCTCTGTTGAAGGACATCTGGGTCCTTTCCAGCTTCTGGTTATTATAAATAAAGCTGCTATGAACATAGTGGAGCATGTGTCCTTATTACATGTAGGAACATCTTCTGGCTATATGTCCAGGAGTGGTATAGCTGGGTCCTCAGGTAGTACTGTCTAATTTTCTGAGGAACCACCAAACTGATTTCCAGAGTGGTTTTACCAGCTTGCAATCTCACCAACAATGGAGAAGTGTTTCTCTTTCCCCACATCCTCTCCAGCATCCTACAGCATCTTTATATTTAAAGTGGGTTTACACACACACCAACAACTTAATATTGTTTAGAGATACTAAAATCTCTTCCTTTCAGTAATATTTTAAACATTTTAATCAAATTTATGTCTACCAACCATCTTGTTTTAAAATTATTTCTATTATTTTTCTTTCCTTTTTTTTTTTTTTTTTTTTTTTTTTTTTTTAAAGACAGTCTCTCTACATAGCTCTGAGATCCTGGAATTCATTATGTAGACCGTAATTACAGAGATCTGCCTGCCTCTGCCGTCCCTCCTGTATACTGAGTTTAAAAGTATCTACTACCACAACCAGCTTTGACTTACAGGATTTACTTTTGCCTTGTTTTGATTGGTGAACTCTTTTCATTTTGCTTTCAAAGGGCTTCACTGGAGTTTATACAGCTTTTGCTCACCTTCCCATGTTTCTTCCTCTGTACATTTGTAATATTTTACTTCTATGTATGCCCTAAACCTTATCATGTATTAGTATTGTTTTAACCTTGGCAATAAAAGAAAAACAACCTAAGTTTTAAAACAGGCATGATAGTGTGTGCCTGTAATCCCAGCACATGGGAGGCTAAGGCAGGGTTTGGGTAGGGCAGGAGGATCACTAGGCTAGGCTGGGCTATACAGTGAAACACTCTTAAAAAATTCTTTCATGCCAACCCACATTTTGAGGCTTGTGTTCTCTGTAAGCTGTTAAGTGTTCAGTGGCCACTTTTTTTTTTTTTTTTTTTTGGTGGTGGTGGGGCAGATCTTTACTTAGAAACATCTTGGAGGGCTTGAGAGTGTGTTTGCTGCTGCTCCTTGGAGAACATCATATGAAGTGAGGTAACCCAGTCTCAAAAGAATACCCATGGTATGCACTCACTGATAAGTGGATATTAGCCTAGAGTCTTGGAACACCAAAGACACAACCCACATACCAAATGATGTCTGAGAAGGAAGGAGTGGACCCTGGATCTGGAAGGCGAATACATCAGTGTAGGAGAATACCAGAACAGGGAAGTGGGAAGGGGAGGATGGGGGAACAGGGGGAGGGAAAAGGGCATATGGGTCCTTTGGGGGGCGGGGAACCAGGAAAAGGGAAATGAAATGTAAATAAAGAATATATCCAATAAAAAAAAATTCTCTCTTGGCAGGTTCTGCCCTTGACCTCTCCAATATACACAGGGCAGTGAGCAATAGTTTGTGTTCTTCTCTTCTCTGAAAGATTACTGTCATAACTACCTGCTACTCAGCATCCCACAGAGGACTGTTGTGTGGACTGACAAATGGTTAGCTCTTTCATTCCTTGAAATCTGGAAGTGAAGACTTAACTGTGAGCTTTCTTATAACATAGTGTCCACACTAACCCATGGAGCAGCTGCATGAGGGCATGCTACCTGCAGTATATTATACTGACCTCTGTGTTTGGCTCAGGAAACCTGGAAGGAACCAGGGTAAGGTGGCTGCAGCAGGTATGTGAAGTTCAAGTTTCCAGTAAATGTTGATGCCAGAGCCTACCAAGCAGCATATGGGTGGGTGCTGTGTCCCCAAGTCTTCCTCCAAAACGCCAGGGTTTTGCTGTAGAAATAGAGCTCCCATGCTCTTTTCAGAGCCCCTTTCACCCTAGTGCAGTTGTAGTACTAGAACCAAGAGAACCACCAGGCTGTGTATTAGTGTTGGAGTGTGAGATGTATCAATCCCAGGGAGGTTGTGAGCAACACGTAAAAGGCTGCTGGGTCTCTGTGGGGGCCAACCTGCATCATCCTTTTGTCCCTCAGATAATCTGGACATAGCCCATCCCACTCTTGGGGCATTTGCTGACCCTGCACTCCAGGCCACTTTAAGAGGCCTTCCCACTAGGTACAGCTATCCATCTACTTCTTTCAAGGTGGGCTGTCATTCTTAACAAAAACAGGCCCACACCTACATCCTAGGTCCCCTAAAAGCAGTTCCCTCAAAATATGGGGGTGGGGGGATTATCATTATGAGGGTGTTTACAGAGTAATACGGGAAGCACTGGCCATGTGCTAAATAAAGTCTTGCCAGACAGGCCTACCTTGATTGGCTATCAGGTAGGAAATTATACCACTCGGGAGCATTCCAAGAACATAGTGTTTATCTGTGATGTGTTATCTACTTTTCTCCACATGTGTGTGCTTTCAAAACTCATGCATGAGCCCAATTCCTTTTGAGTGCCAGTCCTCTTGGGTGGAACTTCCTTGTTTTTCAGTCAGGGTCTCTTTTCTGTTTCCTTCTTCATTCTGCAATGACCTCACTTTCCAAAACCTTTGGGAGCCTGGGCAGGAAACCCAGTGCCCAGACTTAATTACAACTGAGGTTTCTGGCCCAAAGGAGGGCTTCCAAGGGTGAAGCTAGGCACAGTGGGAGATCTACACCTCCAACACCCAGAGGGGAGGTGGTAAAACCAATAAACTGTGGGAAAGATTTGGGGTCCAAAATTTAGGTCTGGGGTAAGGAAGGTTTAGGAGAACTCCACATTGTAGGGTTTTAAGAATAGGAACTGGAGACACCAGGAGGGTTGGAGCAGAAAGGTGGATGGTCAAAGCCTGGCACAACCAACGTCAGTGGGGAACGAGGAAGGCTCCTAACACTAGTCTTAACCTCTTCATGGTCCCAAAGACCCCGAGTCTACTTTTCCCTATCACTAGGAGCTGTTTACTACCACTGACTGTGCCCATAAGCCCTCTTTGGGATAGCACTGGATACCTGGACACTCCCCAACACAATCTGCTTGAGCTATCAGGTTTGAGCTGGGAATCTTGAGCAATTTTGATGTGAAAAAAATCCTGGCTCCTATTCAGGCTTATTATTATTATTATTATTATTATTATTATTATTATTTTAAAGAACTGAACACTAAAATAGCACTAAACATAGCAAATGGGAGTCATTAAACAATGGAGTGACAGAATGGGGCCTGTAGCTTTCAGGGTACAGATTAAAGTGGGTAGTAGTTGATGCTAAGTAACACCTATGGGGCAAAGTGGGTAGTGTTCCCCACCCAACTCAGACTCTGGGTCTGCACTGGGCTAGCGGCAGTGGCACTAGCTGAGTGGCAAGGAAGGAGTGCCAAACTGAGGCTTTGGTCACCAATTGATGTGTTCAGGGGCAGCAACTGCAAACTTCCAGCTTCCCAAGACTGGAGCTGAGCTCGCTTGGTGTCCACTCTGGTGACGGTGGCTAGGATTCCCAACACTATTCTACTTGGACATCACACTTGTCCCCAGGGTCCTGCCAGCAGTGACCACAGCTAAAGGAGTAACACTTCCCTCTGCAGCAGAGCCACACCCTCTGCAGCAGATCCACAAACTGACTGAAGTGATATGATAGGCCTGAAATGGAGCAGCGTATGGGAACAAAGGACAACTCCCATATACGATTGCACTTTAACATCTGTGTTTATTCATGAGGCCAGCTTTCCATTTCCTGCTCAGTTGAGGGTATGATCAGCTGGCCTCCTGGACAAGACCATTTACACACAGTTCCTGGTCACTAGACTGGCAGAAAATAGCCCCTTCTCAGGCTTTTATCCTATGGTGCATTAGACTCCACTGACTGCACTTACGGCCTCATGTCTGCTCTTACTTTGCTAGCCCAGACAAATGTACACCCTCATCTCTAAGCCAAGAGCAATAAAGAGGTTCAGCAGCTAGTGGCTGAGGCTTTGACCCAAAGGTACCCAAGACAACTTGTACCCAAAAAATGCCACTAGGACTCTTACAGACAAGTTCCCTTACATACACATCTATTATACTCAAAAAGTTACTATGCCCTACAGGACTTGCATGTTTATCTGGGTGTCAGCTGGCATCACATGGATTTGGTGACATATTCTAGATAAAGAGGCCACACAGGGAATTGGCAAGTGGTCTGTCAATAAGATGATTCCTTAGGTCCCTCTACATAGCTGCTACTTACAGACCTCCAGAGGAAGATGAATTAGTCATATCAGGCTGAAGTCAAGTCATCATCCATGGGTTGTAGTCCAAAAGCCCTAGAGTGAAGCCTATCTACCTGTGATAGAGGCAGCTAAAGAAATAGTTTTCAATTCCCTGAATATTAACACAAAGTTCTTGCCCTAATCCCCAGAGAATTAGAAACAGATCACCAGAGTGCTCTACAACCAGATCCTGGTACCAGGAATGCTCTGATTTTGACACTGTCTTACGATAAACCTGGGACATCCTGGTTTGGTCAGTGTTGTCCTAATCAATATATACTTGTATGCTTCAGACCCAAATCCAGGGGTCTAGGGGTCTTGTTGCCTTTTATTGAGTCTCCAATTAGTATTACAGTCATGGTTGTTTGCCTACCTGCTGGACTATTTTGAAACAGTGTTCCACACCCCAAACTGTACTCTGACCACGGATGTCAGTCCAATGGGCAACATAAGCCACTTGCTCCATGACTGTGTCTTGTCTACAGAGTGGTGAAGGCCTAACACTAAGCTCACACCCACCCCAACATTTCTTCAGTCAGTGACTTTTAGGCCTGGGCCACTGGCTTGAGTTTTCATAACAGTCCCTAGAGGCTGACTGAGATCCAGCCAGTAGAGCAAGTGTCTGGGAATAACATGACCCAACACTGTAGCCTCTGGCAGGTGGAAGTGTCCTGACACCCCTCTCCAAGAACTCTAGTTATGAGCTAAGTACAGCAGAATTTCTGAAGATAGTATAAGACTCTAGGCCGTGGGAGAAACCCAATGTTGTGGACCAGGCTCCCTTCTGATGTGTTTTCAGAACTTTCCTTTAGCAAAATACTCACTGAAGATGGTATTGATGTTGGCTGCAGTGGTCTTTACAGCCAACTTCACAATCCTACAATTCATCATGGGTAAAAAACTTGAGGAACAAATAGGTGACCAAGAACTAGGTAATAAGTGCTCTACAAGCCAGAGACTGTACCAGCCATCAGAAAATAGTTTAATTATGTACAGATGATTGGCAAACTGATCAGAGTAGGGTGTGGATGCACCCCCATATTTGGAGAAATGACAGGAGAGAAGTGCCAGCGACATGTGCCATCCAAGAGGTGACAGCCACCAGACACCAAGTAAATCACAAACTGTGACAGCTGTGGAAGGAATATAAATCAACACTTTTCCTCTGGGACAAGAAAAAGAAAAACAAAACAACAAACATCAGATCTGAGGAATGCTTTCTCTCCCAGCCATGGAATGGTATTTGTCCATGATGAATGCAGGGATGATTGGGAGTAGATGGTCCAGGCCCCTGGGGCGATATCACCTGCCACACCTGTTATGGTCCCATTTGTGCCTCAGTCAGGCCAGCAGCATTCAGGATTCACGAGCAGCTCCTGCAGCCATAACCATCACAGGCCTCAAAAGAGGGGCCTCGAGCCCTGGTTTTCAAACTCAGACCATGCATCATTCAGCTCCATGAAGATCATCTTGGCATACTGTTCATACGGCTGTCCTGTGGCCTGTGGGCAATGGGGTGAGAGCCAGCCTGACTACTCAGCGACCTTCCTACCAGCTCCTTTCATGTAATACAGCCAGCAGGCAAAGGCCTCTAGAGGATGAGAGGCAGAGACAACCCAACCACAAGGTCCAGAAGTCCAAGGACCATTCTGGGAACTGCCTCCCCATACACTTACCTTATCAGGATGCACTACCAGCACTGCACGGCGGTACTGCTTCTTCACCTGCTCTGGAGTCACCAGGTCAGCCATACTCACAGGTGTCCATCGGCTCTCCCCATCCCATAATACTGTGTGCAGAGTGGACAGCAGTGCACGAATGTTCCTTTCCTTGCCTTCAATCCAGTCCAAAAGCTACAGACACCAATGCAGAGAGAACTTTAGGAAGGAGTTGTATTTAGGAGACCTCCCTCCCTGCTGTGTGAGGGTAGGGTAGGGAAATCAAGGTAAGCAGCAGAGGAAGTACTGAAGGATGTTCAGATACTGAAGTGGGTGGGTGCACATTTCAATGGACCTGGTCCTCAAGCAAAAGACCACCCTCAGGCCTGGGGAGCAATCTTCTGTGTAGGCCCTTAAAAACATGGGTTTGGTACCTCTTTGTTTACTCCTATAGGAGAACAGGGCAACCATGGTCATACTCCCCGTCCCCCCGATCCCTAAGTTAGACCTCTCAATTTCAGCACTGAGCCCTCCACCAGGCCAGGCTACAGTGGTTTGTGGATAGAAGGTACCGTGGACGGAACTGAGACCCTTTTCAGCCAGATATAAACTCCTTATCTCTCAATATAGCCCCCAGATCCAGGCACAGGGTTCAAAGAGGACAACTGGATTCCTGGTAACCTTTCAGGTAGTTCTTAAGGGAATGGCTACACTGTGCCCTAAAGAACTGACTACCTCAGCTGGGTGTGGTAGTACATGCCTTTAATTCCAGCACTTGGAAGGCAGAAGCAGGCAGACTTCTGTGAGTTTGAAAGGAGCCTGATCTATAAATCGTGTTCTAGGACAAGGGCCTCCAGGGGCCAGGTCCATGCATAACAAGTCTCTGGCTGGAGACATTGGCCTTTACAGTGTGGCCTGAGCCCTGGAGTTACCCACCTTCAGTTTGAGTGGGTCTGTATCTCTGGCAAGTTCCTGTTTCCGCATCTCTGCCATGGTCTTTGGTCCCTTCTTGTCAGACTTAGAGAAGCCTTGATTAGGCAGCAGATCTTCAAAATCATTTTCTGAGACCTTTGGCTTTTGGGCTAGAAAAAAATAAGACACTTTTTTATAGACACTGCCTGCTTTTATCTTGTTTCCTGGGTGTTATCTGTTCTGATACCTAGACAGGAAAGAAGAAAAACATGGCCTCAGTGCCATCTGTTAAAAGCCATTGAGAAGTGGGAGGAGAAGGGCCAGGCCTGCAGAGATGCCTCAAGACACAAATCTGAATTCTGGAGCAGCCTCTGTAAGCAACATAAATACAGCTAGCTGTCTTGGCTGGCTCTGAGGGAGGAACGAGGGGCTCTACTTCCAACCCTATAGATAATTTTATAAACCAGCATGCAAATGCAGGACTTACCAAAGCTGGGCACACGAACACCCCTCTCTTCTCGGGCCCCAATCACACTGAAGTGAGACCTTAGTTGTTCAGAGGCTCTGGGGGCTGGTTTGGCTTGGGGGGTCCATGAGGTTCCAGGGGCTGTGGGACGATTTGCTTGCCAGGAGCTGTTACTTTTGTGAGTGGGGGCTGATGTGCCAACAAAGCCCCCTGCAGGAAGTCCGGCAGGCAGGCCTGGGGAGAAACCACAGGACACTTGTAAGCCACTTAGCCAAATGATGAGTTACTTACTCTGGGGCTAAGGATACTGTATTGCTAGGACCTGTGCTCATAAAACAAACCACTGTCACTTAGTTGATCTGTTCTACCTAACAAGTACCAGGGATACACAAGGTTGTGTTGCTCAGTGTTTCTGGATGAAGGTTTGATGCTAGATTATGCTACATGCCCTACATGCACATCTACAGGGGCTTGGTATCCCCATCTGCTGAATGGTCTAGGGGGCTGTCTTGTTATATGGACATTGCTTCACAGAACTTCTCAAATGCATGGCTGATTCTTCAACTTTTTATGAAATAACTGAAATCACAGAAGTTGCAAGATTCATGCTGAGAAGTCTAGAGCACCTTCACACATTGTCTCCAGCAATGAAGTTCTCTGTGATGGTGTTGTTACCTTGTTAATACCTAAAATCACCTAGGAGATGACTTCTAGGCATGATGTGGGAGATTATCCTTTTTCCCCTTAAGACAGAGCTTCTCTGTGTACTTGTGGCTGTGTTGAACTCTATTGACAAGGCTGGCCTCAAACTCAAAGCTCTACCTGCCTCTGCCTCCCAAATGCTGGAATTAAAGGTGCGCACCACCATGCCTGGTGTTGGGGATTATTTTAATGATATTCATTGATGTGGGAAGATCCATCCTAATTGTGGGTGAAATTGTTCCTTTGGGCAGGGGCCCCTGGACTGTATAGAACAAAGAAGGTAAGCCAAGTATCATCAAACATGCATTCATCTTTCTTTGTTCTCTCACTGTGTGTTGTGATCAGCTGATTCAAACTCCTGTTGCCTTTCTATTGCATATGAAATATGAATATGAAAGGAGTATGAAAGGAATATGAAAGAGACTTTTATTTGTTTAATCTTCATCCACAGAAGAACATCTATTCTGAGTTTATTTCCTTGGCTATTTAAATACTTCTTTGAACAGTTGCAGAATATTTACTTGTGGATTTTTATAGAAATATAAACTAATTTCTCTGGGATAAACACTAGGGTCCTATGATATTTGCATGTTTACTTTTTTAAAAAACAGACCATAAGCCAGGCTGTGGTGGCACACGCCTTTAATCCCAGCACTTGGGAGGCAGAGGCAGGTGGATTTCTGAGTTCGAGGCCAGCCTGGTCTACAGAGTGAGTTCCAGGACAGCCAGTGCTATACGGAGAAACTCTGTCTCGAAAAAAACCAAAGAAAAAGAAAAAGAAAAAAAGAAAAAGAAAAAGAAACAGACCATGAGTGGCTGTATCATTTCCCATTCCTGTAAGTATGTGTAAATATAAGAAACCCAATTTCTATGATCCTTGGTGATGCATGATTGCTTCCCCCAAATCTTTCCCCAAAGCAGCTGATGATTCAACATTGTCTCATGCGTGGATTGGCATGCCAGAGTGACTGAACCTTCACCCCTCTTCTCATTTCCCCACAGGATTACATTTTTTTTTTTTCCACTACAGTTATGGTCTCACATCTGTGCTTTTTGTCTACAAGTAGAGTTGCTCTGCCTTACATTCCACTGCAATGGGCTATGAGGTTCAGTGTAGAGAAGAGACTCCTTTTCTTGCCCATGCAAATCCATCTGTTCCAGTTCCATCTGTTAAAGTTTTCATACTGCTGCCTTCCCCATTTGGGTGCAGAGCTGGGTCCTCTCTTCCTGTCTATGTATCAGTGCCTGGCCTTTTGCTAACACCACAGTCTTGGTTTCTGTGGCCAGAGAGTGTACCCCAAAGCCAGGGTAGAGATACTATACTACTCTCAATAACAAGAAGCCCCAATCATTCTAGTTTATCTGCTTTCTCTGATAAATGTGACAATGAAGTTGGTGATTGTACAAAAATCTTTGCTGGGGTTTTAGTGGCAAGAACATTAGACCTATAGATCAATCAGCGCAAAGCAAAGGGACAAACTTGTAATATACAAACATTTAGTGTCAACCTCAATTGCAATGTTTGAGTTACATTTCCACTATATTGGCACTATGTGTTTATAGTTGAAGGCTCTTTTGTCGCTGTTTGAGACAGGGTTTTATGTAGCCAAAGTTTGAACTCCTAATCCTCCTACTCCAGCTTCCTGAGTGCTGGGATTATAGGCATAAGCCTCTACCCCTACATGGACTGAAAGCTTCTGAAAGCTTTTTTGTAAAAATCAACTATACAAGCACTGTTTTAAATTCTAGTCTTGTTGAGCTGTTCTAGTAAACCTAACTGCAACAGACTACTGTTTGTTGATCTTAGGCACTGTGACTTTACAGTTCTAAGCCTTGTTGATTTTCTCTGATCTGATTGGCAATTGTGTCACCTGTAAACAGGAACACTTATTTTTTTCCTTCTGTCATATTTAATTTCTACTTCTTTCTCTTGCCTTAAGTCAGTGGCTGGGCCTCCCAGTAAGTGGAATGTAATGTGACCATTTGCCTTGCTCCTGGGTTCAGAAATCTTACCAATTTGTCACATCTCATAAGGTTTCTATTCCTGCTCTGAAGGCATCCTTATCATGTGCTGGTGCAGACAATCACCCTTTTGGCAGCACTGGTAAGATCATGCCATTTGTTCCTTGGTTGATAAACACAGTAGATGTCACTTACTGAGTTTGGAAAGGCAAATCAGCCTGGTGCTCCTTGAATATGCCCCACTGGTTGGTTGTTGCCCTTTTATCCTTTGAATATTCTGTGCCCTAATGTTCTGAGGGTATATGTCTATTCTTTAGAGGACTGGCTTGAGGCTTTTACGCCTCAATTGTCTGATTGGGCCCTTATATTTTAAAAGTCAGTTTCCTCTCTTCTAAGTTTTCTAAGAGACTATATGGAATTGGTCATATAAACATTTGGTAAAATTCTCTAGTGAAGTCATTGGAGCCTAGGAATTTTCTTTTTTCTTTCTTTTTTTTTTTTTCAAGACAGGGTTTCTCTGTATAGCCCTGGCTGTCCTGGAACTCACTCTGTAGACCAGGCTGGCCTCGAACTCAGAAATCCGCCTGCCTCTGCCTCCCAGAGTGCTGGGATTACAGGCATGCGCCACCACCACCTGGCTAACCCAGGAATTTTCTAAAGAATTTATTCTTCATAGTGATAACCCATCCTAGTGCCCTGCTTCATGCTGAGAGTTTGGAGGTGGCTGCCTGTGAGGTGTTTGTGTATCTGGATGCTGCCAGCACTTGCTTTTATTCTTTTTTTTTTTTTTTTTTTTTTTTTTTTTTTGGTTTTTCGAGACAGGGTTTCTCTGTGTAGCCCTGGCTGTCCTGGAACTCACTCTGTAGACCAGGCTGGCCTCGAACTCAGAAATCCGCCTGCCTCTGCCTCCCAAGTGCTGGGATTACAGGCGTGCGCCACCACGCCCGGCTTTGCTTTTATTCTTTAACTACTTTCCAGAGCTCTCTACAGATCCTGACAATACCTGACACTGATAATATTGTGTGTGCTGCTATGGTTCCTTTGTGTTAAGTTTGTTTACCAAAATTGTCAAGGAAACAGTATTTTGTTTCATTGATTTGTTGTTGAAGAACCTCATGTAACCCAAGCTGGCTTCAACTCATTTTTGAAACCAAAGACAACCTTGAACTTCTCTGATCCTCCTGAATCTACGTCCAAGTGTTGGAACTAAAAGTGTATCATGATACCTGACTTCCTAGGCATGTATTCTGCTAAGTGACATATTCCCAGTCTCTGCTTTATTCATTAAAAACAGTTTTTTCCTTCTTCCTGTTTGTTATAGACTGCTCTTTTATTTCAAACTCCTTGAAGTGTCACTTATTAATGACATACACCAGCTTTTCTTTCCTTCCTTCCTTATCCCCCCCCCACCCCCCCAGAAAGGGTTTCTCTGTATAGCCAAGGCTGTTCTGGAATTCTCTCCATAGATCAGAGTGGCACTGAACTCAGAGATCCACCTGTCCCTGTCCCTGTCCCCCAAGTACTGGGATTAAAACCCGGCTAATTCATCTTTTCTAAAGTATGTAACCTACACCTTGTAGCATTCTCTAGTTGTATGTTCCAGGTCCTTCTATGACATAAGATATTTCAGTACATTGATATTTCCTGGGCTGTCTCTGTGGCATTTAAAGCAGTATTTTCCTTTTTTTTTTTTTTTTGGTATTTAGAGACAGGGTTTTCTGTATAGCCCTGGCTGTCTGGAAACTCATTCTGTAGACTAGGCTGGCCTCGAACTCAGAAATCCGCCTGCCTCTGCCTCCCAATTGCTGGGATTAAAGGTGTGCGCCACCACTGCCCAGTTTCCTTTGTATTCTTACTATCGCTGATTTTCTGATGGTCAGAGTACACTTTGATTTCGATTCTTTTGTCCTGTTGGAAGAATCTGTACTCTATGCTGCTGATATAGCCTAGGACAGCCAAATAGCCTTTGTGACAGATGGTATATGTTGCCATTTTCATTTGTGACTTGGGCTTGCTGAGTTTTTGGTTTGGTTTCCTTTAGGGCTACTGTTTTCCCAGGGGTATGAAAGAGATAAGGGCTAGGTTTGTCCAGGAAGGCAAAAAGGAGATGCCTCAAGCGGTGGTGGCGCACACCTTTAATCCCAGCACTTAGGAGGCAGAGGCAGACGGATTTCTGAGTTCGAGGCCAGCCTGGTCTACAGAGTGAGTTCCAGGCCAGCTAGGGCTACACAGAGAAACCCTGTCTCGAGAAAAAAAAAAAAAAAAAAAAAAAAAAAAAAAAAAAAAAGGAGATGACTGCAGCCCCATCCTGTGTCAGACCCATCAACCCTACGTCCACATAGGGACAGGAAAGTCAAAGATATCAGGCAGAAATCCCTAGATGATCCCAGAAATATAGTACAATTTGAAACAAATGGAGACCATTAAGAAAAAAAGAGAAAGCATACAGGAAGTTAACGTATGAGAAGCGTTAAGAGAAAAACTCTTCAACCTAAGAACAGAGTAAAGTCAGAAAGGAAGAGAAGGGGCAGACCAGGGCCCACTCAGGGTGCCAGTATTAGAAACAGAGTCACAGGGTCAGAAAACTGGAGATGAGGATTTCAGGTGCCCAGTGTCAGTCATGGCCAGTTATGTTTTAGTGAGTGACATTACTACCACCTAAGACAGATGCCAGAACAAGCAAGTCCCGTGCAACAAGCAACCTGATAATATCAACAAGAAACTACATGCCCTACCTATAGCTTATTGTACTTCCCTTCTCAGAGCTATGAAGAGGAGGTACTGACAAAGGAGCTGAGGATCCCAAGGGAGATTCATCTTAGGAGACAAACCTGACATGGTACCTGGAAAGCTCAGGCTGTGAAGACAGGAGATACATAACATGAGCCAGCCCCAAGACTGGCATGGACTCTGCAAGGAGTAGCACTTGACTCCATGGCTGACCCTTACCAAGAAAATGTTGATGATGACACCCTGTACTAAGCAAAGCATCACCAACTGCTAAGCTGCCCGCACTTCCTGGGCATTCTATAACCCTGGAGGTTAGCTGGTACAGATACTACATAGTCAACATTAGCTCTACCAACTCCCATTTTATAGTCTTTTAGTCAATGGGTATTCAGAATAGAAACAGACACAAGTTCCTGGGTCCCTGGACATAGAGATGTAATAGAGGAACTTTTTGCCACATAGGTTGGCTCCTCATTACCTTGGAGGCTAGAGCTGAGATCACTGAGATCGGCAAATGGGTCCAGGTTCTGAGACTTGGTTTGGCTGGGGTTGGGGCCAGGAGGGGCTGGGTGGCCTGCGGAAGAGAAGAGGGGACCTGAAAAAAGGACAAGGGCCATTAGACTTGCACAGCACAGTATGGAACAGTCATCCAAAATTCTTAATCCTTCCTTTCAGAACCAAAGGCCTTTCTCAAGGTTTGATAATTCTTTAAGGACAGGGAGAAGAACATACAGAACACACCTGGCAGAGTAGCTGGCTCTACCATCCACATAGCTTCTCAGGGAAATCACTGAACATTTGGTACCAAGAACCAGAAAATGTCTTCATTGTTCTGACACTGTAGTACCATTTGTTATAATCTCTCTAAAATGCGACTGTCCTTCATGGTATAATGTAAATTTGAGACTAGTCTAAGCATAAAATTTTGAAATAATTATTGCACAACTACTCAAAATATTATCCAGTCATTAAAAATGATGGCTATAGAGATGGAAAGATGGCTTGGTGGTTAAGAGTGCTTGCTGCTCAATCATAAGGACCAAACTTCAGATCCCAGCACCCAAGTAATAACATCTGCACATAAAAAGCAGGTGGATCTCTGTTAAGTTCGAGGCAAGCCTGGTTTCGTGAAATCCAGAACACCCAGAGCTATACATTAGATTCCATCTTAAAACAAAACAAAATAAAACAATTGAGTCAATGAGATGTGTCAGCAGGTAAAAGGGCTTGCTATGTAGGCTTCATGACCTAAGACTGATCTTGGAACACATGAAAAAGCTAAATGTGTGCATCTGTAATCCTGGTACTTGGTGACATGAGAAGTAGAGTCAGGAGAATTGCTTAGAAGATTGCAAGCCAGCTGGTGCAGCAGAAATGAGAGACCCTGCCTCAACAAGGGGGAAAATAATGCCCTCAAAAAGTTTCTCTCTGAGTTCCAAATGTGCGCCATGGCATGGACATGTGCCACAGAAGATGTAAATCCACACTCACACATGTTAGTAATAATAATGACAATAATTATGATAATGACAACGACAATGACAACAACAACAACAACAACAAAAACAACAACAAAGAGCTGGCTATAAGGGTAAAGGCATGTGCTGCCAAATCTGATGTCCTGAGTTCGATCACAATGCACCAAAATCCCTGGGGCCTTTTGGTGAAAATAGAGAATGGAGTTACCCAACCTGTCTTCTTCTTCTTCTTCTTCTTCTTCTTCTTCTTCTTCTTCTTCTTCTTCTTCTTCTTCTTTTTTTTTTTTTGGTTTGTCGAGACAGGGTTTCTCTGTGTAGTCCTGGCTGTCCTGGAACTCACTCTGTAGACAGGCTAGCCTCGAACTCAGAAATCCGCCTGCCTCTGCCTCCCAAGTGCTGGGATTACAAGCGTGCGCCACCATGCCCGGCCTTCCAACCTGTCTTCTAACCTCATGTTCCATAAATTAAGACAAAGAAAAAAAATTTCCCCGTTTTCAAAAAGAAATTCTTTATTTATTTTATGTATGTGAGTACACTGTAGCTGTCTTTAGACATATCAGAAGACGGTATCAGATCCTATTATAGATGGTTGTGAGCCACCATGTGATTGCTGGGAATGGAACTCAGGACCTTTGGAAGATCAGTTAGTGCTCTTAACCACTGAGCCATCTCTCCAGCCCCCCAAAAAAAACTCTTTTGAAAATTAAATTTAGTGCCATGCAGTAATGGCACATGTCTTTAATCCCATCACTTGGGAGGCAGAGGCAACAGAAGATATATGCCTTATTGGAGGCCACACCAGCACTAGGGACCCCAGGTAAGATACTGCCCATGGCCCAATAGCAATCCTTACAGCCCTTCCAACAGCTCCCAACTGCAACATTTTCCTGACCTTCATATTCCAGCCCACAATTCTAGAAGACTTTTGCTTTTCTGGAGATGATGTTATATTAGGAACCTCAGACACCAAGCAGGTACCCATATTTCCAGAGGCTATGAAGTTACTTGGAACTCGAGAGGCAACATTGGCACCCAAAACCCTAGAGGTCACGTAGCCTGCAAAAACCCCAGCAGAGAGCCTACTGGACCTGAAGACTCACTGGTCACCAGAACTCAAGCCACTCAGGCCAGAAGACTAGAGAGGAAACAGAAACTAAGGGGGAAAACACCAAAAATCATACATCTAACAAAGATAAACTCAGAAATCAGTACCTAAACCTTTAATAACCTCAAATCCAGATGACCAGAGGCCAGTGTAAAAACACAATCAACAATAGTCAGGAACCATCAGAGCCCCGCTATCCCATTGCAGCTAGTCCTGGATATTCCAACACAGCTGAAGCACAAGAAAATGTTCTTAAATCCAATTTTATGAAGATGATAGAGGTCCTTAAAAAGGAAATGAATAAATCACTTAAAGAAATTCAGGGAAATGAAAACAAACAGGTTAAGGAAATTAATCAACTGCTTAATACTTGAAGATGAAAATAGATGCAATGAAGAAAACATACACCAAGGAAATCCTGGAGATGGAAAATCTAGGTAAGTGAACAGGAACTAAAGATGCAAGCATCACCAACAGAATACTAGAAATGGAAGAGAGAATTTTCAGGTGTACAATAGAGGAAATCGATACATTAGTCAAAGGGAATGTTAAATCTAGAAGTTCCTGACACAAAACATCCAGGAAGTTTGGAATGCTATGAAAAGACCAAACCTAAGAATAATAGGAATAGAAGAAGATTCCCAGCTCAGAGATCCAGAAAATATTTTCAACAAAATCATAGAAGAAAATTTTCTTAACCTAAAGAGATGCCTATAAACATATAAGATGCTTACAGAACACCAAAAAGACTAGACCAAAAAAAAAAAAAAAGTCCCCTTGCCACATACTAATTGAAATACTAAACATAAAGAACAAAGAAAGAATATTAAATGCTTCAAAGGAAAAAGCATAAGTAACATATAAAGGCAGACCAATCAGAATTACACCTCTCTCTCTCCCTCTCTCTCTCTCTCTCTCTCTCTCTCTCTCTCTCTCTCTCTCTCTCTCTCTCTCTCTCTCTGTTTGGTTTATTCAAGACAAGGTTTCTCTGGGTAGCCCTGACTGTCCTGGAACTCACTCTGTAGACCAGGCTGGCCTTGAACTCAGAAATCTGCCTGCCTCTGCCTCTCAAGTGCTGGGATTAAAGGCATGCACCACCACCGCCCAGCTACACCTGACTTCTCAACAGAGACTCCAAAATCCTGGGCCTGGACAGATGTCTTGCAGTCTCTAAAAGACCACAGATGCTAGCCCAGCCTACTATCAAAACTGATAGATGGGCAAATAAAATATTCCATAAGAAAGTCAAATTTAAGCAATATTTGTCCACATATCCAGCCCTACAGATGATACTAGAAGGAAAACTTCAACCCAAGAAGGTTATGTACATCAATGAAAACACAGGAAATAAATAATTTCACACCAGCAAAATCAAAAGGGAAACACATACACACACACACACACACACACACACACTGAAAACCACCATCATCAAAATAATAATCATTGGCTGGGCAGTGGTGGTGCACACCTTTAATCCCAGCACTTGGGAGGCAAAGGCAGGCAGATTTCTGAGTTCGAGGACAGCCTGGACTACAGAGTGAGTTCCAGGATAGCCAGAAGTAGACAGAGAAACCCTGTCTCGAAAAACCACACACACACACACACACACACACACACACACACACACAAATAATAATCATTGGACATTAGTATTTCTCAATATCAATGGACTCAATTCTCTAACAAAAAGAGACAAGCTAACTGAATGGATGTGAAACAGGTTCCATCATTCTGCTGCATACAAGAAAGACGCGTCAACATCAAAGACAGATAATTACCTCAGAGTAAAGGGCTAGAAAAATATTTTCTAAGCAAATGGACCAAAGAAACAATCTTAGTAGCCATTCTAATATCTAATAAAATAGAATTCAATTCAAAGTTAATTAAAAGAGATGGGGAAGGACATTTCATACTCATCAAAGGAAAAAAAAATCTAAGATGATGTCTCAATTCTGAGCATCAATGCTCCAAACACAAGAGTATCCACATTTGTATAGGAAATATTACTAAAGCTTAAATCATTCAGCAAATCCCACACATTAATAGTGGAAGACTTCAATTTCCCACTCTCATCAATGGACAGGTCATCAAGACAGAAACTAGACAGAAAAATAATGGAACAGATGTTATGACTTAAATGAACCTAACATATCTACAGAACATCTCACCCAAACACAAAAGAATATACCTTCTTCTCCTAGAACATTCTCCAAAACTGACCATATAGTCAATCACAAAGCAAATCTCAACAAATACAACTGAAATAACCCTTGGCATCTTATCAGACCACTACGTATTACAGCTGGATGTCAACAACAACAGAAACAACAGAAAGCTTACAAACTCATGGAAACTGAACCAACTCTCTAAGGAATGACGACTGAGTCAAGGAAGAAATAAATAAATTAAAGACTTCCTAGAATTCAATGTAAACTAATGCATAACATACCCAAAGTTATGGGACACAATGAAAATGGTACTAAGAGGAAAGTTCTGAGCACTAAGTAACTTCTTAAAGAAATTAGAGAGTTCTCATACTAGCCAACCTAAAATCTCTAGAACAAAAAGAAGCAAACATACTCAAGAGGAATAGATAGCAGGAAATAACCAAACTCAGGGCTGAAATCAATAAAATAGAAACAAAGAGAACAATACAAAGAATCAATGAAAGAAAGAGTTGGTTCTTTGAGAAAATCAAACCCTTATCCAAACAAACTAAAAGACAAAGAAAGAATATCCAAATCAACAAAATAAGAAATGAAAAAGAGAGGTAACAACAGACACCAAAGAAATCCAAAAAATTATTAGGTCATACTTCAAAAAATTTGTACTCTACATAATTGGAAAATTTAAAAGAAATGGACAATTTTCTCAATAGCTACCTCTTACCAAAGTTAAATTGATATCAGATAAATAATTTAAATAGACCTATAACCCCTAAGGAAAAAGAAGCAGCCACTAAAAGTCTCCCAACCAAAAAGAGCCTCGGACCAGATGGTTTTAGCGATAAAAATCTATCAGACTTTCAAAGAAGAGCTAATACCAACACTCCTCAATCTATTCCACAAAACAGAAATAGAAATAATTCTTCATAAAACGCCAAATTCATTTTATGAAGCCACAGTTACTCTGATACTCAAACCATACAAAGACTCTGTCAGGAGCCATAATGGGACAAGCTAATATACTAGCAGATGTTCATCCTGAAATGCCTGCCTCGGATTATTATATAATCTGCGACAGGTGAGCCCCCATTCAGCAAGGCTGTGGGGGACTAATTTTAGGAAAGATTTCCTGCTATTTATATGCTTTTCCTGTTGTTATTATTATTATACATTTATAATAATCAATAGTAATAGCACATTCCTTTGGAGCAGATCCTTGCAGATCCATGAAGATGTCTTATAGTGATGCTATGTAGACAAATAGATGACTTTAGTTTTAATGATGATCCTATAAGAATTCCTAAAATTATATCTGTGATTACTAAGCTCTTTTCTAATGGGACTGCTACTAGATCCCTCCTATAGCCAAACTGCAATGAGAACTCTGCCAGTCTCCCAAGTGTCACAAGTTAATTGCTCTTAGATGGCAACCAGACTTTCTCCTACTCAGAGCACATTCCAAGAGGTTGTAAAACAATTAACTAAAGGTCATAAAAAGGGAACTAGGATTTATTATAGGTGTTAGGACAGAAGGTAAAATATTGACCGGGTTTTTCTATACAAAACGTCACTTATAACTTAGTTATGGTTTTAAACTTTCTACGAACCTGTAGAGAAGACAAGTGATAGCTAGATAATTACTCCTAATGGATATGCATGTAAACATTCTCTGTTGTAAGCTTCTATTTCAATGTAGGACTTGGTTTTCTGTGTGAACTTATGATGAACTTTGTAACATGTGATCATGCATTCTGAAAGACGTTTAAGGGCTGAGGACAAAGAGAAGTCAGACCAGAAGAACTGAATGAGAGGGACAGAGCTGAGAGGAGAACTGAACTGAGAAGTTTTTTAGTCAGAAGAGAACAAGACTAGAAGGATAATGCAGAGTGGAATAACTTAGAAACTATAGGTAACATAAACTAACTAAGAGAATAACAATGTGCAGGAGGCAGAGAGAAAGAGGAAAAAAGATGTTGCAGAGAGTAGAAGGAGCAAGCAGGCTTCTCCTTACCATTGGAAAGGACAGGTCCCATGGTAAGGACAAAGCAGGCTTAGTCTTATTAAGAGAAACAAAGTCTTTTTCTTACAAACATGGATTTAATTCATTTAGCATTGAAAGGGTGGAAGCTTTTTCTTTCTCCATGCAATAAATATTGTAGTCCATCTTTCATCCAGAATGAGTGAGTTCTTTCTGCACCGGTGCTTGGTCTTTGCTCCATATGCATATGTAAGTATGGATGTGTGTGTAAGTATGCAATTGTGGGAATGTATGCATGTATGTGTGTAAGTATGAAATTGTGAGAATGCATGTAAGCTGGGCCCAGCTGACTGCGTGAAAGATGTATGTGTGAATCTATGTATGAAGATGTATGTGTGAATTTATGTGAGATTATGCATATTCACGTATGTAGAAATTTTTCTGTCTACAAGTGTTATTCTCTTCTCCAGGTTCATTAGAAGTTTATTGCTCCTAACTTCCCCCCTAGACTGACAAGCAAGAGGCATCTGGACAATAGGGAAAAGGCTCTAGCAATTAACCCTTTACTTAATCTCCTGCTGTTTTAGGATGAGGTGTTAAATACCTGAGACTGCAGTCTCTGGCTCCAGAGGAACACAGAAGGCAGGTCAGCTATGTTAGCCTAGTAACTTAGATTTAGATAAGTAAACCTTTTATTATACAGCAACCCTAAACTTTCCGTAAGACAAAGTCTTACCCCCGCCGACGCTCTTCCTCCCCTCCGCTGCCTCAAGAAGGACCAAGAAGAAACACCTTTGCTGGGGCTGGCTCCCAGCAAGACTCAACAAAGAAAGAGAATTACAGACCAATTTCCCCCAGGAACATTGATATAAAAGTAGTCAATAAAATACTTGCAAACCAAATCCAAGGATACATCAAAAAGATCATCCAGTATGATCAAGTAGGCATCCTAAAGATGCCTGGAAGGTTCGACATATGAAAATTTCTCAATGTAATTCGCCATATAAATAAGCTGAAAGAAAAAACCCATATGATCATCTCATTAGAAGCTGAAAAGCTTTTGACAAAATTCAATACTCCTTCATAAGTTTTGGAGAGATCAGAGATAAAAGTGACATACATAAACATAATAAGGGCAAAATACAACAAGCAGTGGCCAACATCAAATTAAATGAAGAAAAACTTAAAGCAATCCTATTAAAATCAGGGACAAAATAAGGCTGTTTATTCTCTCCATATCTATTCAATATAGCAGTACTTGAAGTTCTAGCTAGAACAAAAAGACAGCTAACGGAGATCAAGGGGATACGAATTGGAAAGTAAGAAATCAAAGTATTGGGGCTAGAGAGTGACTCAGTGGTTAAGAACACTGACTGTTCTTCCGAAGGTCCTCAGTTCAAATCCCAGCAACCACATGGTGGCTCACAACCATCCGTAACCTCTTCTGGAGTGACTGAAGATAGATAGCTACAGTGTACTTACATTACATATACTAAATAAATAAATCTTAAAAAAAAAAAAGAAATCAAAGTATTGCTATTTGCAGATGATATGATAGTATATGTAAGTGCCCCCAAAAATTCTACCAAGGAATTGCTACAGCCGATAAACTCCTTCAATAAAGTGGCTGGACACAAATTAATTTAAAAAAAAATCAGTAGTCTTCTTATGCATAAATAATAAATGGGCCGAGAAAGAAATCAGGGAAATAACACCCTTCAAATAGCCACAAATAATATAAATTATTTTGGTGTAACTATAGCCAAGCAAGTGAAAGACCTGTATGACAAGTGTTTGAAAAAAGAAATTGGAAAAAACATCAGAAGATGGAAAGTTCTCCCATACTCATGGATTGGTAGGGTTAACATAGTGAAAATGGGCATCTTACCAAAAGCAACCTACAGATTCAACATAATTCCCATCAATATTCCAACACAATTTTTTTAGGTTTGTTTGTTTGTTTATTTATTTATTTATTTTATGTAAGTACACTGTATCTGTCTTCAGATACCCAAGAAGAAGGCATCAGATCTCATTACAGGTGGTTGTGAGCTAACATGTGGTTGCTGGGATTTGAACTCAGAACCTTCAGAAGAGCAGTCAGGGCCCTTACCTGCTGAGCCATCTCTCCAGCCCAATATAATCCTTTACAGACCTTGAAACAACAATATTCAACTTCGTATGGAAAAACAAAAATCCCCAATATAGCTAAAACAATTCTGTATAATAAAAGAACTTCTGGAGCTAGCACCATCCTGATTTCAAGCTGTACCATAGAGCAACAAAAATAAAAACCGTATGGTACTGGCATAAAAACAGACAAGTTGATCAATGAAATCTAATCAAAGACTCAGAAGTAAATCCACATACCTATCAACACTTGATTTTTGACAAAGAAGCCAAAATTATACAATGGAAAAAAAGAAACCATCTTCAACAAATGGTGGTGGTCTAACTAGATGTCAGTACATTAAAAGAATGCAAACAGATCTAGATCTACCACCCTGAAACAAAACTCAAGTCCAAGTGGATCCAAGACCTCAACATAAAACCAGATATACTAAATTTGATACAAGTGGGGAACAGCCTTGAACACACCAGCACAGGAGACAGCTTCATATACTATCAGGACACCGATCGTAGGCACTAAGGTAAACATTCAATAAATGGGATGTCATGAAATCAAAAACCTTCTGTAAGGCAAAGGACACTTTTTGTTTGTTTGTTTGTTTTTGGTTTTTCGAGACAGGGTTTCTCTGTGTAGTCCTGGCTGTCCTGGAACTCACTCTGTAGACCAGGCTGGCCTCGAACTCAGAAATCTGCCTGCCTCTGCCTCCCAAGTGCTGGGATTACAGGCATGCACCACCACGCCTGGCTAAGGACACTGTTAATAGGACAAATCAGCAGCCTAGAGAACGGGAAAAGTTATTCACCAACCCTTCATCTGATGGAGGGCTAATTTCCAAAATATATAAAGAACTCAAAAAATTAGATAGACATTAACAAACCAAATAACTATATTAAAAATTGGGGTATAGATCTAAACAGAGAATTCTTAACAGAGGAATCCCAAATGGCCAAGAAGCACTTAAAGAAATAGTCAACATCCTTAGCCATCAGGGAAATGCAAATCAAAAAAATGCTGAGATTCCATTTTATACCTGTCAGAAGGGCTAACATCAAAAAACAAGTGGCAGCTCATGCTGGCTAGGATGTGGAGAAGGAACACTCCCTTGTTGGTGGTGAGCATGGAAATCTGTACAGCTACTTTGGAAGTCCATTTGCCAGTTTCTCAGAACACTGGAAATAGTTCTACCTCAAGACCCAGCTAAGCTGACCCTAGCCCCTGGCCATATACCTGAAGGTGCCCAGTCACACCACAAGTGTACTTGCTCATCTATTCATAGCTGCTTTATGTGTAACAGCCAGAACCTGGAAACAACCTAGATGTCTCTCAACAGAAGAATGGATAAAAACAATATGGTACACTTATACAATGGAGTCCTATTCAGCTATTAAAAACAATTACATCATGGAATTTTCCAGCAAATAGGTGGAACTACAAAAGATCATCCTGAGTGAGGTACGCCAGACTCAGAAAGATAAAAATGGTATTCACTCATTTATAAGTGGATATTAACCATAAAGTAAAAGATAATCATGCTAACCCAGAGAAGCTAAGTAACAAGGATGACTCAAAGGGGGATATAGTAATCTCACTGGGAAGGAGAAACAGAATAGACATTGTGGTTGATGGGTGTGTTGTGGGGGGTGTGGTGGTGACTATGGGTGTCATCTGGATGGGGGTGTGTGGATACAAACAGGAGAGGTTGGGGAAGGATGGCGTACTGGGAGAGACAACTGGAATGGGAGGTGGGGGGAGGGACATCTCTGGGACAAGCTAAAAATCTAGTGCAATGGAAACTCCCAGCAATCTATGAGGATGATCCTAGCTAAGACTCCTAGCAATGGAGGATACAGAGCCTGAACTGGCCATCTTCTGTAACCAGGCAAGACTTTCAGTGGAGGAACTAAGACATTAACCCAGCCACAAACTTTCAACTTGCAATTTGTCTTGCCTACAAGATGCTGGGGTAAAGCTGGTGCAGAAGTTGTGGGAATGGACAGCTAATGACTGGTCCAGCTTGAGAGGCACCCCACCCCCGACACTGCCTGGAGGACCAGGAGCCAGAGGCTAACCCAGAGACCTAGGATAGAACTAAACACAACTGACATTAAAAAAAAAAGCCAATGAAATGATTCCTAATGACATTCTGCTGTACTCATAGACTGATGCCTAGCCCAATTGTCACCAGAGAGGCTTCACCAGCAACTGATGGAAAAAGATGCAGAGAGCCACAGATAAACATTGGGTGAAGCTGGGGGAATCCTATGGAAGAGGAGGAGGAAGGATTGTAGGGGCAAGGACACCATAAGAAAACCCACAGAATCAACTAACCTGGGTTGGTAGGGGCTCAGAGACTGAACCGCCTCCATGGGACTGACCTAGGCCCTCTGTACATGTTACAGTTATGTAGCTTGGTCTTCTTGTGGGAGTCCTAATAGTGGGAGCAGGGTCTGTCTCTGACTGTTGCCTGCCTTTGTGACCCTTTACTCCTGCTGGGTTGTCTCATCTAGCCTTAATAGGAGAAGAGGTGCCTAGTCTTAAAGCAACTTGAGATGCTACATACAAATGGCTGATATACATGGTATGCCTGCCTTTTTCTGAAGAGAAATGGAGAAGAGTGAAGAAACTGCAGTCAAGAATGTAATAAAACAAACAAATAAGAATGAATTTCCAATGTGAAAAGGGTTTAATAAATATGAAATAACCCTGCCTAAAACAAAAAACCCACAATCAAAAGCATAGAAAATAATAGACACCCTCTAACTTCTACAAATGCATTGTAATGTGTGCCAACTCATGAACACATTAAAATAAATGTACAACCTTTAAAAGATATTTACTAATTTTAAAAATGTTTTTAAATTTAAAATCCAACTCTGATGAGAAACCCAAGATAGGAATTCCTGCTTCTGAGCAAATAAATTGTTAAAATAGTAATGAGTGCTGGGGTGGGGTAGGGAATTGTGTGTCACAGCCTTTGCAAACAGGACTGTGTTGGATCAGAATGTGCCAGCAAGATAGAACTATAGGTACACAGAGTGGTCAGATGGATGCTCACAAATATGAACAACTCCTTGTAATTCACATCACCAAAAGGGCATATTCTAGGAACCATGGCACATACATAACACAGACTTTCTAAGGGTCCCTCAGAGAACACAGAAAATATAGAAAATCATGTAGGTAAATGAATAGGGCAATTGATTATACACAGGCAAGGACTTATGTCCAAAACTATTTGCTTTCATGAAAAAGGAACAATATGGAAGAATAGTAAGAGTAGACACTGTTGTCACTCAACAAAGGCTAAAGCCCTTATAGTGTGTCTGTGCTTCCATTAAACAAACAGAGAATTCTGAGGTTAACACACATGTTAAGGGTGACTAGAACATATAAGAGCCCTGCCTTGTCTTCTCGAAAAAGGGTATGGGGAAACTCTATAGTCACAGTTGGTAGCATCTTGGGAGACCAGCTAACAGTGGGTTGGTTATCATACCTTCTGGTACTGGAATGGACGCCGGCCCAGGTGTAGTAGTCTCAGCCCATGTATCCCATCCTCCTAGCAGATCTGGGTGGCTGGCTGAAGCTATTACCTTGCTGGGTTCTGCTGGCAGATCCCCTGGAAAAGTCAGGGAAAAGCAGGGCTTGGGCTTAGTATATGTGCTTTCTCAGTCCACATGATGCTTGGGAACCTCTCTCATTCCTGGGCATAAGCAGGAGGCAACCTGCTGGCCTGGCATACAATCCAGAGTGGCTAGGCAGTTGAGGCAGTGCTTTGCTCAGACGCCTGGCAGTTGATACTCTGAACTCAAAAGACTGGTGGTCAGAACTAGCAGGACTCAGCCATGATCATCTGGCCTTTTCCCTGATGGTCCTGAGGATATTGCAGATAACCATAGAACTGAGCAACAGAGGTCATCAGGCATCTTCACGAGGCAGCGGCGACATTTATGTGCTGCCTTTCTCTAAACCACCATGATGGGTAAAGGACTCACAGGCATATTCAGGAACTTCCTGGAGTCTAGAGCTAGTCTTTGTGTCCTTGGCTGGTCATGCACCCACTCCAGCACGGCACAGCCATATGTCATATTTTCTACCCACAAGCCATTTGGAGCAGTCAGCTGTCTCCAGAGTATACCCCAGACCATCTGCTCTCAGCTAGGAAGAACCAAGCTTTCTCTCAAAGATATAGCAACTTCTGCCTAAATGGGTCATGCCTGCTGTTCCCACATGCACACACCAGTCTTTAGCCATTCTGTTGCCTTGTCATAAACCTGGACTCTTCTGTCCCCTGACCTGTCATTCCCACCTCCTGTTCCTTTCACTCCTAGAAGCTTCTAGCAGAAGTAACTGTACTAGTCATAGCCACAGTCCAAGCAGAAATACCCACTAGCAGGGCCTATAAGCAGCAGTGGAACCTGTTCCAGGTTTGAGGTGACAGTTTAAGGAGATGAGAAAAAGACGACATTGTGTCCCAGTAGCCCTAGACTTTGTGAAAGTCACCAAAAAATCTAAGTACATCAGAGCTAAGTAGACAGAAGGCCCTTACGCCCACTGCTCCACCTGAGCCCTATCCCTAGGCCTGCAGGAAGTAGGTGCTCCTAGGCCTTTCCACAAGCTCATGGCTTCTAAGTAATAGTTATCATAGCCATACTTACCTAGGTGCAGGAAGGCAGTGCTACAGGATGGGGGTGGGGCACTGTGGGTGGATGGGAAGGCAGTTGAGGAAGCTACGGAGTCAGAGTTGAGAAACTCTCCAAAGAGATCAGGCTTGGGGCAGGGCTGTGTGTCCGAGCTGGATGACCGCAGGAACTGGTCAAATGGGTCCACTAGGAGACAGGGGCAAGGCAGGGAAAAGCATTATACCTTAGCCTGCATCCTGGGAGCCCTCCTGTCCAGCTCTCAGGCCTCCACTTTCCTCAGCACTGTGAACTCAGCCCACCCAGCAGCCTACCCAGGGATATATGGCCCTTCTAATGTCCTACATTTTAGGACTGTACCATGGATACAGCATCACCTGAAGCGAGAGCTGGCGGTCCTAGCTTGTGAGCTGAGACCAGTAGGAACTAATGCAGCCACATGTAGTTTCTACAGAAGGTGGTTCCCACCAGATGTCAATATAACAGGATGATCCTTTTTCTACATGGCAGGAATAGTTAAGTTTTGTTCATTACTATGAAGCCAATTTTCTGCACAACTGAAACACATACCAGTATCAGGGACTTTTCCTTGTAGGTTGCTTTGCACCCCAAGAGGAGAAACTGGGCTTGCTAGCAGTAGTGGAGTCTCACCACCAAGCAGGTCACCAGGAGGCCCCACTTGAGCAGTATCAGATGGTTCAAGAAGACAGCTCAACAGGTCAGTGTTGCTAGATGGGACCCCACAAGCCTGCAAAGGGGCAGCAGGCCTTAAGTCCCCCTCAGAGTGCAGCCCCAGGAGATCGACACCTTCTTCAGGCTGTACAGGCTCCTGTGGGGCAGCTAGCATGCCCACATCAAATATTAAGTCTCGCTGTCTGGTCCCAGCTGCCAGCCTTGGTGTATCTTCTCCAGCCCCTGGCTTCCTCTCCTCACTGGGGAAGGAAGCCTCTTCTTCATCTGATACATCACTTCCATCTCCATCTGCAATCAGGACAGACTGACTCTCCTTAGGAGAGGTATTGTCTACACCAGTCTCTGGTTCTTTTTCCTCTGTGGAAAGAAAACCAATGGTTGATTGACCCACATGCTAGAGTAGCTATAGGGGAACAGAACAAGCTGACATAAGCAGAATCCTCAGCAGGGCCCAGGTTATAACAGCTAACACCAGGACCCTCGTGTCAACCCCAGTGGGCTATCTTAGGCTCCAGAGCACATTTCTTGAGGCTTGAGTTCCAGAGACCACCATGAAGCCATAATACTGGCCTCTATCCAACAACAAAGCAGCCCAGGTTCAGACAAGGACATCTGCTAGCCTATCCATCTCTATGGAAAACACTTGGTAAGAGAAAGCCCAGTAGGGGACACACCATAGCACTTCCTGGGGAAATGTCCTTCCCTGAGTGGTAGTGGCATACCCTGGATTATAAGTTAGGGAGCCGCTGGGCGGTGGTGGCACACGCCTATAATCCCAGCACTCTGGGAGGCAGAGGCAGGTGGATTTCTGAGTTTGAGGCCAGCCTGGTCTACAGAGTGAGTTCCAGGACAGCCAGGACTATAAAGAGAAACCCTGTCTCAAAAACAAAAAACAAAAAACAAAAAAAACAAAAACAAATCCAAAACAACAACAACAACAACAACAACAACAACAACAAAAAACAACAAAACAAAAGTTAGGGAGCCAAGTGGTAGGTGAATCCTAGGTGTTTAGTTGTATTAACTAAGCTATGAGACATGAGGAAGAAATTAAGATGCCCAGTAGAAACTGGAGGCAGTAAGAAATAAAGTGATTCCCAGGTGGGGATGTGATCAACCACCATAGTTTAGCTTGTCCCTCTATTGAGGACCTTCCTCTGCTACACCTGGGCCTGTTAATGAAACTATGTATACAGGGACTTGGTCAGCAAATGACTTCTTCAAGTCAATAACGAAATGAAATTGATACCTTGGACTTTGTAGGCATGTGTGTGCATGCACATGTGGATGTGTGCATTCGTATGTGTGTTTGTGTATCTATTTCTGTGTTCAAAGAATATATACTGGTCTTAGTTTGTGTGCTGGACAACAAGGCTAAATGTGTAGCTCAGTTGCAGAGGATTTGTCTGGCATTCCTGAGACCTTGGTTTTGATCCCCACTGACATAAATCCTTCTAAAAACAGGCCAATGTGTAGGGCTACAGCCCTGTAAGGAGACCTTAACTCTTCTTGCCCCCATGAATACTTGTTACCCTAAGTACCTGAAGTACTGAAGTCAGCATATGGCCCTTGCAGAATGCTCCAACTATGTGGTTAATGCCAGAAATTAGTAGTGACAAGAGAGCTCAGGGTCATGTGACAGACCGGACCCCATTGAAGAATGATTAGTTGTGCCCTATGCCTACCCTGCCAATCCAGTGTGTGAAGAAAGTGGTTGGTGTCCGTGCTGCTGCTCTGCGGTGAGTCCGACTCTGTGATCTCAGGCTCCGGAGACCCTGCCTCAGCATCATACTGAGCTGTAGAGCCCGGCTGCCGGGGTAGCTCCGGCTTCCCTGTCAGGAAAAGGCTGTCATCAGGCCACCAGTGCCAGGCACAACACAGGGCAAAGTACAGTCAGAGCACGCACACACGCGCACACACACACACACACACACACACACACACACAAACAAACATACACACAAACAAACATGTATATTTCTTTTAAGAATACTTGTAAACTGTTCCACCTTCAATGTGGCATTTAAATTGTCATGTCCTGAGTGTATGACCTAAGTCAACTTATGGTACAAACCTAATTTTGGGGAAAATCCTTCCCAGTAACAGATTCATGTTAACCCCAAAAATAGATCACGGGTTCATGTACTCAGAGAGCAACAGGACCTAAGAACCAGAACAGTGGTTCTCAACCCTCATAATGCCACAACCCTTTAATAAAGTTCCTCATGATGCGGTGACCACCCTAAAATAAAATTTTTGTTATTATGTTGTAACTGTAATTTTGCTACTGCCGTGGATCTTAGTGCAAATAATTTTGGAGACTAGTTTGCCAAAGGGGTTGTGACTCACAGGTTGAGAACTGATGCTCTAGAGGTGGCTTGTACACAGCAAAGAGAATAAACTTTCCTGCTGTGCCCATGTCAGGTGGCCCAGGTGTTTCATGTGGCTTATGAACCCATGAAAGGGCCTCAGGATCATAATGTTATATCTTTCCCTTTCCTGGTACCAGAGCTGTATCTATCTAACAGTGAGTTTCTATTAATAAGTACAGACCAGGTGGGGATGCCCAAAACCAGGGGGAGAGGTAGTGCCCAGCCTTAGGCAGAACTTTTTCTGTAAATTTCACCTAGAAGTTAAAGTAACTAGAACTGGGTTCCAAGCAAGTACACTGAGAGCCAGGACACATCTTACCAAACTTAGACAGAATGTCCTGCTGCTCTTCCCTGTTGGAAAAGAGGATCTTGGGGTTTAACCCCCTTAGGCTGGTATTCTCCCAAGGTGGAGTTTCTCGGCTGGGCCTGTCTCTAGGCTCCACCTCCACTTCCAGGTTCACCTGGAATAGATCTGGGTACTTCTCTTGAATATCACAAGCATCCAGGTCATATCTATAGTAAAGAGAGAGAAGGAGTGAGTATAGCCAGGGTGTATCAGAAGTCCTTCAACATCCACAGAAAGGATAAAAGACTGCTGGTCAGACAATAGGCATATAACCATTCTTACCCGTGGAACATAGGGACTTGAAGCAGGGCTGATGCACCCAGGATTACTGGCCTGCTTCCCTAGTGTCAAGGCAGGAATTCCCTGTTAATGTGGTAGAGTACTGAGCTAGACTTCTATGTTTCCCAATACAGAAGCTGCTTGTGGAGGCTAGGTGCTCAGAGTGACTACAGGATAACTGCCATAGCATGATTTCTATGAAAGAAAAAGAGGAAAGCAGGCTCCACATGGTAGACCTGTAGCCTGACCAGAGATTCTAGGCCCCACCCCTCGCCTCCAAGTAGACACATACTACAAGCATTTGATTGGTTTAAATCAGGTACTCTGAAATCTTAAATAAATGTTTATAAAAATACGTAATTGTTGGCAAAAATACCAACAATTATTAATCATAAATCTAAGACTTCCAAGATTTAGCCATCAGAAGCTAGACAAGACTTGCTGGAGGCTCAGGGAGGCAACCTGGGCTTTGAGAAGAGGGATAGGCAGAAAGTAGGAAGAGGGAAACCATGGGGTCTTCAGACACCAGGGGACCATGGGGAGCAGGGGAGGTTGGGCTAGGCCACCCTGCAGGCAGCAACTTTAGCCATTTTGCAAACTGTCCCCATGCGGTAGTTACACACTGTTCCAAGAAATCCTACCTTCTGAACACCCAGAGTCACAAATGTACCTATTTGCCACCCAACATCTTTGTACATCATATTAAGTTTTGTACCCATGAACAACACCATTGCCAACAAAATTTAAATACAGACAGCAATGGTGACCCATTTTCAGGGGTCTCCCAGGTATCAAGGGAGGCCACATTCTCCTGGTCCTAAGGGAGTCTCTGAATCTGTGTGATTCTGTAGTTACCAATACCACTGTGTAAGGAAAGCTGAGAAGAGCAAAGTGGTTATGTGGGTGGCAAAGCAATGGTTCATTTTGTTTCTTCTATTATTTAAAAACAACAAAAAAAAAAAGCATGCAGATGAGCCTGCAATGTTTTAGACCCTACTTTACTACTTCATGTCTGGAATGCAACCCTCTGCACACTGGAGAGCATAGCACAGGGCAGAGCAAGATGGCTCTGTGACTGGGGTTTTCCCTCCATATGTATCTTTCCATTGGGATGTAACTTAATAACTACAGCAGCTAGGCTTACATGTAGCTGATGGCTACAGGGAGGAAAGGCTGAAACTTGCCATCAATGAGGATGGAGGAACAAGGCAGGAGAGCCCACGGAGAGTGTTCCGTACACTTGGCAAGCTCAGCCTCTAAGACAGGTAGATGAGTTCTGGGGACATCTCATTTCTTACTTCCCTGCCCAGCTGACTCTGAGACTGCCCAGCCTAGCCAGCAGGGCAGTGAGGGCACAATGAGGGTGTGTGAGCAGGGGCCTAGGGAGCTGGGTTTCAAGTCACAGGGCTTTAGGGGCCTAGGAGGTTAGATACTACTATGTCTAGGCTCCAATGGGAAGTAAAGGGGGTTCTCACACATGTAGTGTCTTATAAACAAAATTCTGGCTTGCGTCATGACTGTAGTATATATAGTAAGGACCCTCATTCAATCTCACATCTATTGTGTATCCCATGACCAGACTGACTCACTCAGACTCATCTCATGGTGGTGTTCCCAATTCTTTTCTAGCACTACAGTTCAGCTAACCTGCTGAGTAATCCTGCCGCACATGTATGTCTGCTTCTCTTGTCAATGTTCTTGCCTGACTGTAAGCTTATGTAGCCAGTATACTCAAATAAAACATACTTCTGTGGTCTGAAGTGTCTCCCAAACTCAAGTAACAGTGCCGTACAACTAGATACTTCAAAAAGGAGAAATCAGTTTGGCTTTTTGTTTTTTTGTTTTGTTTTTTTAGTTACTGAAGTTTGAAAAACTGAAGTTATTATATAAAAGATCTATATAAGATCTATAAAAGATCTATGATTTGTTTACTTGTTCTGCTTGCCAAAAGAAAAAAATGACACAACTATAATTTATCCATTCTGTGATTGGGTACCCACAAACACATGGATGGTCTGCTGCTGCCTCACTGGCCCTTCAGCATACTACACTGCTCTCTCTCAAAGCATTTCACTATGGTCTACACAAGTTGTCACTGATAGTAATTGATCTTTAGCCTACATCTGTGTGGTAGGTTCCATCACTTTTAGCCTTTTTAGTCTCTCTCTCTCTCTCTCTCTATATATATATATATATATATATATTTTTTTTTTTTTTTGTTTTGTTTTGTTTTGTTTTGTTTTGTTTTTCGAGACAGGGTTTCTCTGTGTAGTCCTGGCTGTCCTGGAACTCACTCTGTAGACCAGGCTGGCCCTGAACTCAGAAATCCGCTGCCTCTGCCTCCCAAGTGCTGGGATTATAGGCGTGCGCCATCACGCCCGGCTCACATATATATTTCTAAAACATGGCCCTTTTAAACTACACACATTTGAGTTCTAAATTTTTAGTTGGGTTGTTTTATTTAACAACTCCAATATTTTGCATATCTGGAATCAATCTAACACACTGGGGATGAATCTGCTGCTGTGTTGCTTGTCTTCCTTCTATCTCTATTGGATCGGTTTCTTCCTTTCTTCATTTGGATCTTACCTGTATTAAATTATATTTTGTGTTCCACATTTCATCTCCTCTATCTTTATTAAGCTCATTATTGCTTTCTGTGGGATCATAACATACTTCCTTGACCTGCAATTAACACCCAGCTTACTTTCAGGCCTCAGAGGCTGAGGGATCACTCATATCTTGACTCTTTGGTGCTACTGTTATGTATTTTACTACAAACAACTCTTGTTCTTTTTTTCTCTTGCCCCCTTTTATTAGATTGGCCCTTTCTATACAATCATAACTGTTTTGGAACTTGTTACATAGACCAAGTTGGCCTCAAACTCACACAAATCTGACTACTTTTGCCTCCCAAGTACTGGGAGCACCATGTCTAGTTCCAAACAAATCTTGAACCCCATGTTAATGTATCATCTCTGATGTGTTAGGTGGTGAACACACTTAATTTTACTCACTGAGCACCCCAATTTTCCTCATATCTTATAGCTAGTCTCAGGCTTGCTTCCAGTTTGCTCTGTCTGCCCTTTGGTACTAAACTGCCTTTCTCTGTTTCCCTGAACACATCTGCTAAACTAATCACACCATACAAGGTTACTTTCCCTAAATACAGACTCTTCATACTTCCATCACTCCCAAGATGAACCTGCCCTGACTTCTGGCTACTAGCCCTTTAGTTCACTGACAGATTGTCACTATGACAATCAATGACATCTCCCTACCAGGCGCTTTCAGCAATTTAACTATGATCTGAGGCAAGGGTTTCTCTTTTTGTCATTAGAAAACACTGTGTGGCCGGGCAGTGGTGGCGCACGCCTTTAATCCCAGCACTTGGGAGGCAGAGGCAGGCGGATTTCTGAGTTCGAGGCCAGCCTGGTCTACAAGAGTTCCAGGACAGCCAGGGCTACACAGAGAAACCCTGTCTCGAAAAAAACCAACCAACCAACCAAACAAACAAAAAAACCAAAAAACACTGTGTGGTGTGGTATGTATAGCCCTGACACCTCATTGGCAGACATCTGCTACTTTTCCAGGAGCTGAATCTGCTCTTCTCCTCTAACTTCAGACCTGGTATTTACCTGTCTATGCAGGTCCCAGTCTTCCTTCACCTCCTCTGTACTCATTCTGAAGGTATTCTTTACAATTTACTGGGACTGTTCTGCTGCCAAGACAATTTCCAAATTCTTCATGTCAGCTGTGTTTTCAGTTCTAGAAATCACATCTGTCTTGTCTCCACATTCTAGGTCTGCTGAAATGCTTCATTTTCACCTCTGATTTCTTTTTAAAAAATTATCTATTATATTTTAATATATTTAATTTGTTTGTGAGCCAGGTGGTGGTGGCGCACGCCTTTAATCCCAGCACTTGGGAGGCAGAGGCAGGCAGATTTCTGAGTTCAAGGCCAGCCTGGTCTACAAAGTGAGTTCCAGGACAGCCAGGGCTACACAGAGAAACCCTGTCTTGAAAAACCAAAACCAAAAAAAAAAAAAATTGTGTGTGTGTGTATGTGCATGCACACAAGAGTTACAACCTGAATTAAGTGGTCAGAGGACAACTTGCAGGAGCCTGCAAGTTTTTCCTTCTGCCCTATTGGTCCCTGTAATCAAACTCAAGTCATCAGGCTTGGTAGCAAGAACCTTTATTTTCAGAGCCATCTTGTTGGCCCTCCCTTTGATTTCCTGAATATGTTGCCTTGATCCATTTTCTTTTTCTGTAATAATATTATAACTGATTCAGAGAAAATAAAGGCTGATGCTTTTCATGGTTCTGAAGGCTGAAAGGTTGGAGACTGGTGGCTGTATCTGGTGAAGCCTTCTTGACTGGCAGCGGCTTTGCAGGGTCCCTAATTGGCTCTGGGCATCACATGACCAGATACACTGTCCTATCCCAAGCTTCTTCCTCTTATATAAGCTACAGTCCCAATAGATAGGGCCCTATGTTCATGGCCTCATTTAATCTTAATAGCCTTCCAAAAGCGAAACCCAGACACCATAGTCAGATGAAGTCACCAGGCCTCTTAACTCTCAACGGGAATTAAATTCCAGTATGAACTTGGTGGAGACATTCAAACCATTGCATTACTAATCAGAACTTTTAAAAGTTCTTGTTCATTAACTCTAATACCTGAATCATATAGCTCTTTGCATCTATTTTCTTGGTCTTCAGTCATTTGGTCTTTTTCAAAAAACAAAACAAACCAAAAAACCAAAACAACTGACCATGGCTCTATGGTGGTTGAAAACTACAGAAACTACTGTCTGCAAAGAAAAAGTGTGAGGCACCTGCAATCCTAGTGCTTGTGAAATTGAGGCAGGAGGATCAATATGCCTGGGTTACATAGTTGGCATGAGCCTCAGGTACAGAGTAAGAGACTTTGTCTCAAACAAATAAAGAGTAAGGTATTAATAACAAAGAGATACAAATGCAAAGGACTAGCAAACACTATTTATACAGCCACATAATCTCCTGGAGTTGTGACCTGTGGCATGCTCTGTCTAGTGCTTCCACTGGGGGAGTGCAAAGAACAAGAACACAACATGGCAGGAGGTATACCCTGGCAACTCTGCTCACTCCTGGAACACTCATTTCCTTTCTATCCAGGGTTGATGAATGTACCTGATGAAGAGGAGAGTCCCCCAGCAAAACCCACACAGCTGAATCTGAAAATACTTCATGATGCTTATAGGCTATACCAACAGCCTTGAAGTGGTGAGTGATGTCAGCTAGAGCCTATTGCTAGAATCCAATATATACAACACTATCCCACAAGTCCTGTCAGCTAAAGAGTTATTTCTCAGTAGTGTTTGTTCATATATTTATCTATAAAAGCAGACCAAGCTTCTAGAAGGTAGAACCAGTACATTACCTCCCAACTCTGTACCCAACAGAGTCCTGTCCACTGAGCAAAGAATCAAATATAGAGCAAACTTTGCTACATCACTGGTTATGCCACATCTATACTACTGGCTAAATTCTAAAAAGAAATGCATAAGGTCAGTTCAAAGGTATCAATCAGGTACTAAGTGTAAGCTAACTTGGGTCCTTCATAAACTGTGAGGGACAGAAGACACAAATAGGCTCAGGGTCTAGGTCCAGCTTTACAATCAGCATCACGGGGCAGGTGTCTCACTTGCAAGCCTTTTTTTGACTGACCCATATGCATGTGTTCAGCTAGTGGTTCTGGGTACCTGTCCCTCTCCAACAGCAGCACAGTGCAACACCAACATACTTTGCAAATTTCACAGTGGTTGCGTTTCGAGGCACGAACCCAGTGTGGAACTGGATCTGGAACATTTTCATGGACGCCATCTACAAGAAGACCAGCAGGAGACCCATTGAGAGTGCATACTAACTCTGGATCAGAGTTTTTCCCCAAGAATATAAACTGCCAGATTGGGTCCTGCTAATCTGTTCTTCTAAACAGAATTCAAGGCACAGGACAGATAGGGTAACACTATCTGGAGGCTGGGACTTCCTGCCAAATGCTTGGTGAGAGTAGAAAATATGCCTGCATAGGGGCTAGAGCAGCTTGGGTTCAGGTAGGAAATGTACTAAGACTAAGTATAACAGCTCTTCATGAAGATTAGATCTTATGCTCATGGAGGAAATTCTGGACCTTTCAGGCTAAAATTCCCTTTGCCCTGTGTCATATACACTGAGGACTGGCACAAACCCTCATGGAATAATAGCTTATAACTCACTGGGTAGTAAAAGTCAATCCAGAGGCCAAATCACACAGTAACACTCACCTTAGCCTGCAGTCTCCCTCCTAAAGTGGATCTGGCATGGTAAATGATGATAAGCACATCTCCTTGAACTGTTATACCCAGGGGGATGACAGCCTTGCCATCCTCAATTTTAAATTCCCTGGAACACATTGAGACGTTGGTTTACGTAAGTATAAACAAACAGACAGACAGACAAATAAAATGAGAGTTCTAAATGTTACCAAATACTTGTATCCACATCTTCTCTGGATGTTCGTGTACTGAGTTATTCTGAGAAACTACTCTTTGTTTACTTGTTGAGACAGGGCTTCTCTATGTAGCCCTAGCTGCCCTGAATCACTCTGGAGAACAGGCTGGCCTCTAACTCAGATCCACCTGCCTCAGCCTCCTGAATGTATACACTCTTGTACATAACCCCTCTTTCTCCACCCTCATCTCAAAATGAAATCATCTGTACCTAGCACAGTTCAATCAGAACATAAGGTAGTTTCTGATTCAGAAGTTTGCAAGTGAACTCAAAACAACAAGGGGTGAGAAATCCCAAATCTGTACTCACTTCATCCTGTCATATTCCTGGGATGTGGTGGTTACTCGTTCCTCCCCAACATAGACCTCACAGAATGGTCGGCAGCCGTTCCTCTGCTTGCTGAACAGTGGCACAGGGGTCATGACAACAGATTTCACCAGCATTGGCTTGCTATGGGGCGTGATGGGCTCCTCTGCCACCATGTCACATACATATTCAATGTACCTAAGGTAGACATGCACCTGTCACCCAAGCATGTGATGTTTCCTCAGGGGACAAAGACAACAGACATTTTTCCTTCTCAAATATAAGTATTTAATGCCATAAATCTTCCTTTGAAGGTTTGTTTTAGTTGTTCTTCAAAAATCTGATACCATATTTTTAAATCCCTTGAGATTTTCTTTTTCACCTATGATTGTTTAGAAGTTTCATTTTGAAAATATTTAGAGTGTTTTCTAGATTATTTTAATGGTTTCTTGTCTAATAACCCTTAAGG